>JAAGEH010000042.1:26656195-26787782 GCA_011751065.1 Lasiurus cinereus | reverse complement strand
CCTGGGGGCCTACATGTGGGGGCCTGCACCTGGGGGCCTACATGTGGAGGCCTGCACCTGGGGGCCTGCACCTGGGGCTACCTGCGCGCAGGGCCCGCCCCGCCTCCCGCCAGCCTCCCCGGCGCTCGAGCAGCCATTGGGCAGCGCAGGCTTTCACCAGAAACCTGTGGGTGGAAACTTCCCGGGGTTTGCGCTGAGCTTCCTGAGGGTTCTCAGCGTCAGATGCAAAGTGAGTGGGTGTCTGCGTGAGAAGCTGAAAGAGAGGACGCCTGTGAGGTGTTGCCCTCGGCCGTGGAAACTCTATAAAGAAGGGCCGGCTCCCGCCTCTGGAGCAGTCAGCCGCAGGTGCCCGCTCGCTGACACCTGCACTCCGGGGTTGAGCAGGAGATACGCCCTTTGCAGGGGGCGGCTCGGGTCTGTGGCTGCCATGCAGCAGCCCCTGAACTACCCGTACCCCCAGATCTACTGGGTGGACAGCACGGCCCCCTCCCCTTGGACTCCTTCAGGGACAGTCCTCCCCTGTCCCTCCTCGGTGCCCGGAAGACCTGGTCAGAGGAGGCCACCGCCACCTCCACCACTTCCACCTCCACCACCACCGCCACTGCCGCCCCTGCCTCCACAGCCACTGCCACCTCTGAAGAAGAGGAGGGACCATAACACGGGCCCGTGTCTCCTTGTGATGTTTTTCATGATCCTGGTGGCCCTGGTGGCGCTGGGGCTGGGGATGTTCCAGCTGTTCCACCTGCAGCAGGAGCTGGCCGAGCTCAGAGAGGTAAGCCCTGTGCCTGCTGGGGCCCCGCGGTGGACCCTGTCAGGCTGCCCTGGGCCGCAGGGACGCGGTCTTCCTTGCAGAGTGCTCTTCGGTCCTTTATGCCTGCCCTAGAGGTGGATGGTCTTAGCCATCCTATGCTTCAGACCAGAGAACTGGAGGCTCACTTCAGTAAAAGGAATATTTTCTTTTTAGCATGTCAAAGGTCAGGGTCCTGAGAGGCTGCAGCTACATTCTTCCTTCCTGAGATGGCAAGTCAGCCAGGTGGGGCACGACCTTAGTGACTCAGGAAAAGGAACTTTGAGTATCGCTTAGATGTGAATCTGTGCAAATGGCCAAACTAAAAATAAAAAAAAAAAATTTTTTTTAAAGAATTAAAAATATCAGAAGTATCACAAAGCTGAGGCACAGGGATTCACAGCTGCTCGGCCAAAGTCCGAGGTGGGAGAGGCTGGAGGTAATGTAGATGCCTTCCCCGAGCCTGGTATGTTTAGCAATTCTGTGTCCTTTGCTTAGAGAACTTTATATTTATGACACGACTTTTCTCTTTCTCTTTGTCAGTCCTCCAGCCAAAGGCATATTGAATCGTCTTTGGAGAAGCAAATAGGTGAGTCCTTTTATGCAGGCACATTGGTTTCCAAAGATGGTCCTCAGAATGGGGCCCTGTGGGCGGAATGCTGTGAATTGCATCCGTTCTTGGACACATTTTACTACAATAGAAATCCTGGCTGATTCTGAATGTCTGGTCATTTTGGTTCCCTGAGCTGTCTTCAACTCTGAAGTCAAGTTAATTGTTCAAAATAAGTATATCTGAGTACTGCGCACAATTAAAAATAATTTCCACTTGACTTTGGGAAGAGACACACGCCTCTTCAATACTGGATCTTTGCCTCCTGAGCAGCTGGCTCCAGGCCAGTCTCCTTCCTCAGGCCTCCTGGGTACCAGGCACAGGGCAGTGGCTGTAACTTCCCAGAGAGGTGTGTGTGTGGGAGGAGGGGAGGAGAGAAAAAAAGAGAGAGATGTTTCTAGGAAAGGTCTTCTCTTTAAATTCTCTAAGAGATTACTCAAGAATCAGAGCATTTCATAGGATGTACTGAAGCTTTTAAAAAGTGGGAAACCGATCATCCACATTAGGATGATTCTTTTGCAGTCACTAGAAAGATTGGGGGAAGACGTCGGTCATTATTCAAAGGGTGGTCCAGCTTTAACCACAGAGGTCATTGTGAACTACAATAATAAAGGAAAGGCCTGGCTGGCATGGCTCAGTGGTTAAGCATTAAGCTATGAACCAGGAGTTCATGGTTCGGGTCCTGGCCAGGGCACATATCCGAGTTGCAGGCTCGATCTCCAGTGTGGGGTATGCAGGAGGCAGCCAGTCAATGATTCTCTGTCATCATTGATGTTTCTCTCTCTCTCTCTCTCTTTCTCTATTTTCTCTCTTCCCCTTCCTCTCTCTGAAATCAATAAAAACATATTAAAAAAATAATAAAAGGAAAATTCTTTGTATGAGATCCAGGACAGGAGGAAGGAGAAATGTTGAGCATTGACCTCATCACATTTCAGGACATAGTTTTGGAAACTGGGGACAGACAGATTTAGGGCAGAGAGATTAACCTAGGATTTATGAACCTTTAGATTTGGTAGGAATGGGAAGGGAGCTTAGACAGCATCTGGTCCAGGCATCTCATTTTTCAGAAGAGGGACAAAACACCAGGCAGATTAGGTCACGTGCCCCAAACCACTGGTGTGGAACTACAGGGCTTTCCAGTATGCGGACTGATAACCTCGTGAAATAAGGCAACTCCCAGCTCTCTGTGAGGACCATGAAATAAGAAATAAAGATGGCAAGAAAGATGCCTCTGGGAAGACAGTAAGTAAATCTTCTTAGAAATTGGGAAGAAACATAAGGCAACGCTGGCCAGTCAGTAGGGGAGCCCCTTCCTCAGGAAGTGCCCACTCAGGTGATCCAAATCGCCCTACTGCCTAGAATGTAGGAGCCAAACTCAGGAGACGTCCCCAGCTCTGGGTCCAAGTTCCTAAGGGTAAGCAAGTCCAGATGGGCACAAGCAGTGTAGAAATATTTGCTAGAAAAAAAACAAAGCCTCTAGAAGATTCTAGACTAAAATAGATTTGAAAATCAGTGGAATGCGGCTGGTGAAACGGGTACCAATTACTCATCTTTCACCCACTCTCTGGAGTCGTTTTAGAGATGAAAAGTCAAGCGAGCAGATGAGTCAGGTCTACCAACCCCAAAGCAATCATCTCCAGATCAACCCAGATGGACCCAGAATTGGCTAATTATCTCATGGAAATCAAATGAGCAACTTTACTAATAGACAAGAGATGCAAATTAAAACAAGAGATATCCATCTTCATCAAATTAGGAAAGGTTGAAAAACAAACCCAGCGGGGAAGAAATGAAAGGGGCTGCTTAAACGTGACCGACAGCCAGGAGCCTGTGAATTGAAGAGCAGTTTGGAAACATATATCAAAGGATCAAAACTGTTAATTTACCTTGTAATCTCTTCACAAAGAATTTATCTTTAGAAAATAATTAGAGCTGTGCAAGGATGTTCATCACTTCCTTAGAAGGCTATTTATAATAAACAATTCAGAAGAAATGTAAATGCCTCTTTATGGGAGATTAGTTGAATACGCATGGTGTATTGAGATGACAGCATAAGAAACAGCAGATAAAAACCATATATTAGGTCACTTAATGCCAGGGAGAGTGTGCACTTTAGAGTGTTAGGTAAAAACACAAGTTAGTTTAATATTGACTGTATACATATATGCCTATTTTTATATCTTTATGTTCTCAGCAAAGAACTGGAAGAATTTATAGTTTAGCATGATAACTGATTTCCTCTGGGAGGCACTAAGCTTCCTTATGTACTTTTTTTTTCATTTTCCATTTTTTTTTAAATTAAATCTTTATTATTCAGATTATTACATTTGTTTTTCTTTTTTCCCCTCCATAGCACTCCTCTACCCAGCTCCCACCCTTCCCTCCCTCCCGTTGACCTCTCATTTTCCATTTTGCCACAGTTAATTCATTACCTCTTTTATTCATTCACAAATGTTCTTGGGGTACTTCCTATGTGCCAGGAGGGGTGTTGGGTTGGGGGTGACCACTGAGAACATGAGAGACAAGGGACCTACCCTCATTGAGTTTGAAGCAAGCTGGAGAAGCTAAACCAAAGCAGGCAAACCAAATCTTTCCAAAGTGTGCTGAGTGTGCCTAAGGCAGAGTGGTCTGGAAAGCTCCAAGGAGGTCTTGTGATTGTGTGTGCATGCGCTCGCGCGCGCATGCGCGCACTCGTGTGTGTGTGTGTGTGTGTGTGTGGTGTAGTGGGAGGGTAGGGGAAAACATTTCAGCAATGAGAATGACATGTGCAAAGATCCTGGGGCAGGAAACAGTCATCACCAAAGTAGAGGATATATTTCTAGTTTCCTTATTCCAGTATTTATCCAGCAGGTAATCTTGCTGAATGCTTTACCATACAAGGCTCTCTGAGGGCTATAAAGATATGCACCATTTCCTGTCAGAACATGGCCTAATGCCAGATCAGCTCCGCAGATGGCTTGTGGTGCAGGAATGCAGGCAAGGGTAAGCTTTGCCTTTCCTGTTCACTAGCACCTCATTCATGGTAGGTGTTCTTGGGTGGCTGCAGAGGTAGTGAGAGCTCAGACAATGTTCTCAGCTGTTGGAACCTTCTCATGCACCTTTCTATGACTCTCCAATGTCTCAGCTCCATTCATTAGCTAAGTGGTAGCTCTCTAGCTCTGTTCAGGGAAATATTTGAAGTCAGAGAAGTAGTGTCTTGTTCTGAGAACTATTCTCTATTTTAACTCCTCAGTTTAATTTAGCAAACGTGTACTGGCCACATGCCCTGTGTTAGAAACGGAGCTGAATACTCTGGTGATTGGACCTGTCGCAAGGAGTTTACCATTTATTTGAGAGAGTTAGGCAAGTTACACGGTTTTCACAGAAAAGGGGTGGGTGTCTGAGTTGACAAGAGAGGTGATGACAGCGTGATTCTGGAGGGGAAAATCCTATTTGATTAAAAAGGCTGGGGAGGGTGCCTCCAAGAAAGAGGTATTTCAATGGTATTTGTAGGGTTGATAGCAATTTAACAGAGAGATCTGTTTGGTAGGGCATTCTGGGTAGAGGGAACAACATGAGCCAAGGCACAGAGGCAGACAGCAGGGCATGTTCAGGTCAAACTAGGAGGCCTAGGGGAATCACACACAATTATACATTCTGTGGACCCACTCAAGCTGTTTGAGCCTTAGGATCATTAATTTGGGGCCGGTTGTAGAAGGCCTTTGGGGGAACTAGCAGTCCTCTTCACCCTCCAGCCTGCTGAGCCTTAGGGACAGTAAAGCCAGAGCAGAAGGAGTCCCGGATTGGGAGTCAGGATTGCCCAGGGTCGGTCCCACTCTGACCCTGAGCAGTTGGGGCTTCCGGGATAAGCCACCCAACTTCTAAGCTCATTTTGCCATTTACGAGGTGGGACGGGGATCTCTACCTGAAAGAGTTGTGGCACGTTCTAAATTCAGTAGCTGATATGACCGCTCAAAAATTGTTAGTGAATGTTATTTTATTGTAACAGTATAACATGCCTATGTCTGTCTTAATTTGGTTTATTTTTTTACCTCTGCAAGTCTGTAATACAGGGGCGATGAGTTCCACAGTTCGGATTTGCATTAGTATGTGTCATATTGTTGCTGTTTATGCTTTTTTTTTTTTAAATCTTTTATTGAAATGCCCTGTTTAGAGTTCCACCAAAAGAATAGTCAATATCTCATTTTTACTTCTATATCTCATCTCTCTATGATACAGGTCACTCCAATCCAGCCTCTGAAAAAGGGGAGCAGAGGAAAGTGGCCCATTTGACAGGTGTGTATCAGAAAGGTGAAAGAGGAAGGAAGTAGAACAGCTGGTCGGTCTCCATTGCTGTGTTTTGGGGGAGCTGATAATTGGAGGAGAGGCCCAGTCCCACCACGGATGGGGCTTTCAGCCTGTGGTTGTGTCGTGGAGTGAAATGATTGATAGCGATGTGGTAGGGGCAGTCCCTGTGGGAAGTTCATACACACCTGAGACGTGGATGAGTATCACAGACTGTGTGTGCCTCTGTCCCTGGGATTATTTAGGCAGAATGATCCAGTCCAGAGGCAGGCTTTTATAGAGCACATACATGTGTATGTGCCAAGCCTTGGGGACATGGAGAGAAACAATACATGGTTCCTGCCTTCAAAAAGCGTAAAACCCAATAGGGAAAGAGGTAAACAGGTCATCACTTCAATACTGGAGATCGTACTCTGCGTAAGGTGTGTGCATGATGTTGTGGGGACACAGAGGAAAGGGGGTTTCAGCCCAAAGAGGGGGACTGCCGGTGAGGAGTTGGGTCCCTGAGGTCCTTTCCAACATTAGATCTGTAGAGTTCCTTGGATTTGGCTTTTTCCCTCATGGATGGACCCCAGAGCCTAACTTTCTATTTCTGAAGATCACAGAACCTGTGCTCCAGAGAGCCAAGCTCCTCTCACTAACTTCTTACTGCAATTGGTAAAGGTTACATATTATTGTCCCACTGTGTGTGTAAGAAGGAATTTAGTGATAGGTGAGTCTGACCCTTTGGCCAGCTCTATGGGAACTATATCATTTGGGGTAAAAAAAAAAAATCTTTTGCTCCAGGAAAGTCAGGACCACAGTTTTGCCTGGGAAGCTTAGTTTGTTGGGTGCATGAGCATCCCTGGCTAAACGCTCCTCTCTGACTTGGTTTTAGGCAAGCCCAATTCGAGATCCATCCCTCTGGAATGGGAAGACACCTATGGAATTGCCCTGGTCTCTGGGGTGAAGTATAAGAAGAGCAGCCTAGTGATCAACGACACTGGGCTGTACTTCGTGTATTCCAAGGTGTACTTCCGGGGTCAGTCCTGCAAGAAACAGCCCCTGAACCACAAGGTCTACATGAGGAACCTGAAGTATCCCCAGGACCTGGTGCTGATGGAGGAGAAGATGATGGACTACTGCACGGCCGGCCAGATGTGGGCCCGTAGCAGCTACCTGGGCGCGGTGTTCAATCTCACCAGTGCCGACCACTTATATGTGAATGTGTCTGAGTACTCTCTGGTCAATTTTGAAGAGTCTAAGACATTTTTTGGCTTATATAAGCTCTAAGAAAAGCCCTTTGGGATTCTCTCCATTATGGCTCCTTGATACAGGCGCTGAGAATGATGTCTTGAAGGAGGGTCTTCTTAAGCCCACTTGAGGTCAAGTGAGAAGACATAAACCAAGAGGAATCTGAGACCACAGAGTCCAGTAGGTCTATGGTTCCTCATCTCGCCCAAGGTCCCTGAGCCAGACCAGAGGGGAGGAAGAGAGCTGATGAACATAACACTCTGGGCCACATGTCAAAATGCAAGGTGGGGCAAAGCAGCTACCAGGGTGGTCTACATTCAGCTCCAGAGGCCAAGATGTTTGGGCACATTGCAAAGGACACCTTATAACTCACCTCTTGTGGTGGGTCTACTGTCTACCTCAGGGGAGGCTGTCTTTCAGGTGTAAGGGATGGGAAAAGGTGACTAGGCTTACATGATAAGCTCAAGAGACTGAAAGGCCAGTGTCCCAGTGGAAGCATTTTTCCTTCCAAAGCCGTAGCCTGAGCTGCCAGGTGATGGAAATAGAAAAGCTAGGGATATCTTTGGGGGATGCAGTCCACAGCATGCATGTTTCCAGAGCAATTGTAGGTGTGTGTGTGTGTGTGTTTGTGTTTGTGATTTCCCAACAGGAAGAACATGTTAGGAAAATAGGGGATACATTTCGTGTCAGTTTCAAATGCTTCTTGCCAACCAACTCTAACAGTCCTCTGATCTTAGTCACCTAGTGATGCTGTTTTCCTATAATATAACCAATATTTATATTTTGTGCATTTTAAATGAAAAGAATACGTGTAATAAAAACTATATTTTAGAATACAGATAAGCAATATGGATGTACTTTTTAGAAGTCAAAAAGATTTTGCTCTTTTCCTTAGTATTTCTTTCTTCATGGCTTCTTAATTCATTATGACTTAAGGCCACTTTAAGGAGAATTTACTAGGTGAGAAGGACTTTGCCAGGCTCTGGTCCCCACTCTGTATTTTCTTCCTTCTCTGTCTCCCATTATTCAAAGTTTCCATTGCTATTATTATTGCCGGGGTTAAGCTCACCCAATTTTCCATAGGTTTGATGACAACCTGTCTTTTCCTGTGGGCATAGTGGAAAGGACACAGACTTTGGGCTAAAATAACCTGAGTTTGAACCTTCGTTCCTTCACATATTCACTATGTATTCTCTGTGCAGGCCCATGACCTCTCTTAGAAAAGGGCCAATATATGCATAAAGCATCTGACACATGGTAGATTGTCAAAAAAAAAAAAAGAAAAGAAAAAGGTATGTGCCATTATTTATAAGTTACTCCATGAGAGACACTTTGTTCTCCAGAAGTCACTGCTCTTGAGAGATCCATCTAAACACCTGGCTTCTTGCATTTTCACTTAGATTGCTCCCAATTTCCTTTTCCTATTGTCTTCAGCCACTACCATGGCCTTCTCTTGTTAAACATTACCATACCGCCTTTGAAATTTTATTTTCACACTCTATTATTGAAGCTTAATTGCTTCAACATTTTATCTATCTATCTATCTATCTATTTATATCTATGATAATAAAAGTGTAATATGCTATTTAGACCGAATGTCCTTCTGGCTGACCTTCCAGATGAAGCCAGGGCTGCGAGAGAAGCCTGGGTCCCGGGTGCTAGAGGGAAGTTGGTGCTGGCAGCTGGGGGGAAGGAAGGCCTACTCTTTTTTTTTTTTTAATATATTTTATTGACTTTTTTACAGAGAGGAAGGGAGAGGGATAGAGAGTTAGAAACATCGATGAGAGAGAGACATTGATCAGCTGCCTCCTGCATGCCCTCCCCCCCCACTGGAGTTGTGCCTGCGAGCAAGGTACATGCCCCTGACCAGAATCGAACCCGGGACCTTTCAGTCCACAGGCTGATGCTCCATCCACTGAGCCAAACCGGTCTCGGCTAGGAAGGCCTACTCTTGGCACAAATTTCATGCATCGGGCCTCTATTGTGTGTGTATATATATGTATATACGTATATATATATTTATCATATTGAGACCTCTAATTAATGAGCTCTATTATTTTCTTGCATATCCATTAGCTTGTTTATTTTCACTCTTCTCTGTCTGGCTTAGATTCTATCATCTGTCATTACAATCACTATCTTGGAAAGACCCTCAACCCCCAATATTCTGTTTCCTTCACTATATTCCTGTTGGGAAAATCCCATTTTCTGTATGCTGGCATCCTAGCAGCTGGATGTTGCAGGAGAAAAATTACACAAACAGATTGTCTGGTTTCATTTTATTTTTTATTACTCATCTACTGAAGTTAGCCAATCAATTATGTAGCCATCACTAATTTTTTTCCCTTTGATTGGATTGGAATAGGCAATGCATGCTCATTGTACAAAATTTAAAGGATATTCAAAGATAGGAGGAAAGAAGTCCCCTTCTCACCCTGTCCTGTGGCCCCAATTCTGCACATAAAGAGCCTCTTTGTGTAGCTTTCCAGGGAAGGTCTGTATATAGATCTCCCCCATCACTTTACACTCTGAGCTAGATCATTCTTTGTTGTGAGGCTGTCCTGACTGTACATTGTAGGATGCTGAGAAAGATCCCTGCCCTCCTCCCCCACTCCCCTGTGCGGATAACCAAAACTATCTTCAGATATTGCCAGATGTCACTGGTCTGAGGTGAGGAGACAAAATTACCCTTGGCAAAAAACCATTACTTACATCAGTGGTCACAGACCTCAAATGGGTATTCAACATGGCCCAGCACTTTTTCTTCAGTTCCATGGTGAAGCATGCTTTCCTGCTGTTTGAGACGATTAAATCCCATGTTTCCCTCCTGCAAACCAACCATATCGCTACCCCTCTCCCCACCATGGAACCCCACTCCCACCATCAGAACCCCAAACCCACTGCCTCTGAATGGCCTCCTTTTCCTCCTGCTACAGTAGGAGAAGAGGACCACCTCTGCACTTGTGCACTAGACTCATTCCCTCTCCTCTACGTGGCCCTTTAACTCTCTCTGGGTCCACAAACTATCCCTGTCTATGAAGTCATTTCCAGCATGGACATATGTTCAGGTAGCCCTTCTCACCAAAAGACAAACCAAACCAAACCTTTCTTTACCATCTTTCTTCCTCCAGTAAGGGGTGCACAAACATCACACAGGAGCCCCATTTCCTTAGCCAGGTTTATGGCTATATTTATTTGATCACTTAAAACACATGTATTTTGTTTTTTATGCTAGGATAAATGTCCCAAATGCAAGACCTTTTTTTGGCTTTGTTTACCCCTGTATCCACATCACCCGACCCCATGCCTGGCACATACTACGTGTTCAATGAATGTTTGATGATTTTTAATTATAAGACAAGTATTTCTCACTTTTGGCTACATGGGTATGCTTTGAGAGTAAGAAATCTAAAGCAGTGCTGCCTCATGAATGTGTGTGAATGTTTCTCCAGCTTTGAATAGATTTTTCAATGGGAGACTGAGGCTGCAGATGGAAAAAATCCAGGCATCCTAACCCATAGCATTGGAAACTAAGTTACATCTCTTTGGTGGCTGGCATTACCAGGAGTTTATCAGGAGACGGGTGATGAGAACGGCCAGGTAACTAGAGCAGAAACTGTCAATCAGAAGGCGCTCAATAAATATTTGTTGAATAAACTAATGAACAAAGCCAAAGGTTCAGGTTGGGGTATGTCACCTGCTCTCTTTAAAACTCTTCTGTTGATCCAACTGCTTTATGAGGTCCGGTTCCTGGCCAGGTACCTCCTGGGGAAAGCCAGGGGCATTCGCCTTCCTGGGCTGCTGGTCTGTGCGCTCAGCTCTCACAATGAAGTCCTCTTCATCCTTTTCCTTTTCTTTTGGCTCCAACCATCAAGAAGTTTGCTGGACCTTTTCTTAAAAAAACAAAACAAACAAACACTATGGGCCCTTCTAAATAATGGTACCAGAGCAAAGAGAAAGCAGTCCGGTGCCCTGAGATGAGCTGGTGTGATGTGCCATCAGCTCGTTGGACTGGTATTGCCACTTTCACACCTCTAACTCTGAGCCCTGCTCAATGTCTTTGACCTTCTCTGGAGACAGGTGTGTAGCTCACCATGCTTTAAGTTCTGGTTCTACGGAAGAGAGGTTAACAGTTTCTTTAGGATCCTGATTTAGTTTTCTGTACCTCGGTAGAAAAGATACAGGATGTCAAAATCCCAAAACGTTTGAATATGCTCATTAAAAATGGAATCAGCCATTGTTTCTTTATGAAACGCTAAACCCAAAGAACAGCTAAAAAAAAAAAAAAAAAGAAAGAAAGAAAAAAAAAAACAAGGTCACTTCTGGTTCAGTAGTTTGAGGTTTTCTTTCTTTTCAGACAACTAAAGACCCATAAAACCATGTTTTTTTTAAAGCCCCCCAGAGTGGTGACTTGGCATTCTCTGAAGTAGGTTTTGACTTACCACAGCTTAACAGGAAAAGAGCCCTTCTGGGGATGTCACTGCAAGAGTGACTGATCTGCAACAACAGCTCACTGAGAGGGGGCTGGAGAGAGAAGCCTGGATCCTCACGCCCGACTCCTGTCCAACCACTAGGCCGTACACCTGGAACTAATAATATAACATTCAACGTCAACTGTCATTGAAAAAAAACCACATCTTCTAAAAAGAAAAGATTTCCTGAGCGAGTTAAGTCTGGTCTTTAGTTGAGAAGGCGTGTCACTGAATGTCAAATTTGCATTTTTTCAAAGGAGTTTGGTTAAGTCCTGAAGTTATAGAGATCATTTTTTCCCCCTTTTCTGTGTTTTGTTGCTGCTTCTTTCCCAGGCTTTTGGATCATGCACAGGCAGAAGAGGCATTCCTAGGAAAGCAGAATCAAAACCCCATCCTTAGGTCTTCAGACTCAGGTCTGAGTCACAAATGAACCTGATTCAGAAATAATGTAATTATTGATGGTAGCCCGGGACCTTTGGGACTCATCAGGAAACCAACTGGCCACGGGAATACAGACAGCTACGTGGGTATGCTGCTCCTGAAGGTTCCCTCATGAGGTCGGAAAGCATCACCTCAAGTGAGGTCAAAGCTTCCCCTTTACGGAGAGACACTTCTCCATCATCCTAGCTGGCCCATTTTTCAGAGAAAAGTAGAGTTTAGATGTCCCTCCTCTCCCACTCACAGGCTGCATCTGCTCAACGGGGTCACCTTTTCTTCTTTTTCATAACAGAATGACATGGACCTCCATCTCACATTCGGTGGAAGCCCAGAGTTCTTTGGAATCTTCTGGGAATGTCAGGGAAGAACCTCAACCTTTGGGAACCCCACATTCTAGTGTCTGCTGCCATGGGGGTCTGGCAGTGACTGTGCTTCCAGGTTCCTGTCACTCCCAGTGTGGGACAGCTCGCTTCCCTCAGGGCACCCCTCCCACAGGATGCTGGGTAGAGGCAATTCTACTGAAGGTTTGAAGGTCATGGAGAGAGGTTGCCTTAGGCACCCGAAGTATAATTACACCTAAGACTGAGTATTAGGCATCACTATCCTTCTCCAAATTCACCACAATTATCTACTCAAATGTGTCACCTCAGATCCTACTACTTGAAAGGAAGCAAAAGCCCATTCATTAATTAATTCATTCATTCAAGTGTTTGTACCAGAAACTGCCCTATTTATTGAGGATACATTGAAATATAAAGCCCCCTGCAGAGTTGTATTTTAATGGAGAAATGGTGAATATACAATAAAGAGAGAGCAAAAAATATCTATAAGATATTTGGTAGAAAGTGCTATGAAGAACAGTTAAACTAGGTAAGGCTGTAGAGAGTTATGGAGGAGGGGTGGTTTTTTTAAAAAAGCAGATCTGGGAGACGTTAAAAAAATATTATGTTTTTACTGACAGAGAGAGAGAGAAAGAGAGAGGAAGAGAAACATTGATCAAATGAACCCCAAAAACCTGAGCATGTGTTCTCACCAGGAATTAAACTGATGATGTTTTGGTGCATGGGTTAGGGGTGATTGTTTGACAAGGGGTGAGTAAACACCACTTTGAGCACAGCAAGTAGAAAAATTACAAGCATATAGTCAGGTAAATCTCATTCTGAGATATTAAAAGTAATAAAAAGATCATATTACATTTTTGTAATCTTTAAAACATTTTCTCACATGCCTCTTTTATTGTTCATTTAAAAAATATATGAAGTAATACATATAAAAGATGTTGGCATGGGCCAGATTCTCTATAAATGTTCCCAGAATATATTGAATATACTCTGTGCTCATTATGTTCACAGCCTGGCATGATGCCATTTTGAGGCCTGTTTTTTTTTTTTTTTTTAATCCTGAAGTATAATTAAATAGGGTGATGTTTAAACATTACAGAGAGCTAAAACCCTCCGCTTAACCCAATGTTGTCTCAGGACAGACTCATTTTACGTGAATGTGAACTGCTGAGGGAATTCCCCCCTTCAGCTGCTCATCACAGAAGGGACAGAGCTTGGTTGTTCTGTTGTAGCCCTGACTTTCTGCGGGTGAACCACTTCAAAGACAATGTGAGTTACTAAGAGACATACTTGGTGACATTGAACTCTGAACGTGTCCACACATTTAAGACATCATATACAAGACAAGAATCTTTGCAAAGGAGACTGGAGAGGACTGGGTGGGCATCCATGGGTGTCTCAGATACATCTCTGGACAAAGATCTCTTAGTTTCACTCCATCCTAACATCATTTACAGTCTGTGGAATGGAACTTGGTACACATTTTCTGGAAGAGAAGGTTCTAGAAGTTGTGCTTGATGGGAAGAGAAGTTAGGTAAAAGATTCAGAAAACTACCACGGTCTCTGGCCTTAAACAAATGACCTGAGATTCTAGACCTTCGTAACAGAGGTAAAAGACTAGATGGACGAAACTGGGGATTCTGGTAACATGAGATGCATTTTTATCTCCCCACCCCACTGAGAAAGAGAAAATGGCCTTGACTCAGATGGTGAGAAACAGGCTCAAAGGTGTTAAACAGAACTCTAAAGTTTGAGCTGCGAGAGAAGACATCGTAAACCTCAGCATCCTCTTTGCATCATTTGGTGGGTTGTGTTCTGGCTTCTAAGAAATTCCGAAGGCTTCTGCAGGGGTCTGGGAGGGTGGCGAAGAGAAGAACACCCGGTGGGGGAAATTAGAATTACTTCCCGTAATACCTTTGGGTGTTGACTAGAATGGCTAACTGGCTTTTCCTAACTTTCCAGGGGAGCATGAAACAACTACACTGTTCTGGGAAGGCAGTCAGTGCGGGGAGGTGGCCAGGTGGCTGGGTCCACTTTTGAAAGGAAGGTGAATATGGGGTGTGTTGTTTCTGCCCTATAGCCAAGCCTATATTGTCATATCTTACGGCTCACGAGAGAGATAAGAATATAAACTTTTTTAAAAAATATATTTTATTGATTTTTTACAGAGAGGAAGGGAGAGGGATAGAAAGTCAGAAACATCGATGAGAGAGAGACATTGATCAGCCGCCTCCTGCACACTGGAGATGTGCCCGCAAGCAAGGTACGTGCCCCCGACCAGAATCGAACCTGGGACCTTTCAGTCCGCAGGCCGACGCTCTACCCACTGAGCCAAACCAGTCTTGGCAGAATATAAACTTTTTATTTAAAAATAATAGGACACTTATCACAGGACTTATTCTTGCTCTAGGCTAAGCCAAGAGGCTAAGCCAAGCGACGAGGCAGATAAGCACTAATAGTTGTAACTTATTGACTTTTTGTAACAATTATGCAAAACACCCTTCATTTATGTTTACTAATTCTCACAACTCCATAAATCAGGTGTTATTAACTCCATTTGGTAAGTAAAAAAACAAAACCAAAAAACTGATTTAAGTTCAGAGAGGTTAAGCAACTTTCCTAAGGTCACAGGGTAGCAAAGTTAGGATTCAACACTGGGCTTTTCTGACCCCACACATCATACCTAAAGCAGGCTTAAAATGCCCTTTATACTATCAATATTCTTTTTTTAAAATCTTTTTTTACATTTTAATAAATCTTTATTGTTCAGATTATTACAATTGTTCCTCTTCCCCCCCACCATATCTCCCCTCCACCTGGTTCCCACCCCACCCTCTGCCCTTACCTTCCCCCATTGTCCTCATCCATAGGTGTATGATTTTTGTCCAGTCTCTCCCTGCACGCCCCCTCGCCTCTTCCCCGCTGAGAATTATCAGTCCACTCCCTTCCTATGCCCCTAATTCTATTAAATTCACCAGTTTATTCTGTTGATCAAATTTTTAATTCACTTAATTTTTAGATTCACTTGTTGATAGATATGTATTTGTTGTTCATAATTTTTATCTTTACCTTTTTCTTCTTCTTCCTCTTCTTAAAGAGTACCTTTCAGCATTTCATATAATACTGGTTTGGTGTTGATGAACTCCTTTAGTTTTTTCTTATCTGTGAAGCTCTTTATCTGATCTTCAATTCTGAATGATAGCTTTGCTGGGTAGAGTAATCTTGGTTGTAGCTTCTTGCTATTCATCACTTGGAATATTTCTTGCCACTCCCATCTGGCCTGCATAGTTTCTCAGCTTTTTACAGCTCCTGAGTCTCCGTGAGCCCCTCTCTTTCCTTCTAGTTGTAGAATTTTCACTCAGAAAGCTTTCCTGTGGTTCTGGATGGTGTCCGTTCTGTCTTTTAGTTGCATTTTTGAAATTGTTGTGCGAGGCAACAGCTTAGGTGTTCACCTATGCCGCCAACTTGGTTTCTCCCTGTCAGTATTCTTCATTTGACAAACACTCATTGAGTGCCTACAAGGTGGTAAGCTTGTGTAGGGGCTATTTTGGTGTCTAAAACAGGTAACTTCATTGCTCCCTTTAAATTTATATCCTACTTGGTGAGGAAGATGGTAGAGGTGGTGGAGAAAATAAACAAACAAGCAAATACATAAATACGTAAATGACCAGATAATGACAAACACTATGTATAGATCATTACAGTAGGGCGCTAAGGTGAAGAAAGACTAGATAACTCATTCCAGGGAAGGCCTTGTCGCTTAAAATGACGAAAGCCAGGGATGCAAGACAAATATTAGGCTAAGGAGTATTGCAGGCGAAGGCAGCCAGTTTTTCTGGGCCGGCTTATGGTGTTTAGGATCAAACAACGCACTTATTGTGCGAAGTACCCTGAGGCAGGGTGGCGTTAGGAGACACTGGGTCTATTGGGAAACACACGCAGGAGGGGTGGAGGCCGAGGCATTTATGGGCTGCGAGGGCAACGAGGGGCAGCCCAGCCAGATTCAAGCCGCGAGCTGATTGGCTTGAGGACGGGGACTACTTTCTGGCTGATGTTCATTGGTCAGCAGATAAGTGTCTATCTTCCTCAGTCACGCGAAATCTGTCTCAGCTGTGAAGTCACGTCCTTTCGGGGGGCGCATGCGTGGGACGCTGCAGTTGCGTCGTCGTCGTCGTCGTCGTCGTCGTCGTCGTCGTCGTCGTCGTCGTCGTCGTCGAGCGACCCAAGGCAGCAGGTCCCCAAGTTGTGCCGTGTCCCCAGTTCAGTGTCGGTTCCTCCTCAGGCGGATGAGATGCGGTAGGGACGGAACTCTTGTTCCTGCCAGTTTGCGGGCGGTGCGGCTGGCCTCCTCAGACGCGGTTTTGCTAACGTCGCACAGTCAGTGCGGACTGTGTGTATGTCCCCGCTACTTACGCCTCCAAACCTCCCTCCGGGGCGGCTGCCGCCTCCCTCCGCGTTGGAAGCCCCCCTCCCCCCGCCCCGGCTGGAGCGCTGGGTCTGAAGCGGGAACGGAAGGAAGCACCACGTGGACCAGAACGTGCGAGGCTGCGGAGGCCCAGAGACGCCGGACGGGACCGGTAGGGCTTGCCAGACGGCGGTGAGGGGCGCAGCTTTTCTTGCATGCATGCCGGGAAGCACCGGGAGGCGTGGGGGACAGGGCCTCGGCGGGGGGGAAAGTGGAAACACGGGATGTACGTTTGCAAGTAGAATTAATCTAAGGTCCGCGGCTTGGGGGTTGGGTGCGTGGGAAAGAGAGAATCACGGATTTGGGCCTATTTTCTCTGCGGTTTCCTTCGCGGCACCGACCGCCCTTCTTCCCCAGGCCGCCCTCCTTGCGTGTCTTTGCATGTGGGTCCACGTGCACTTTCCTTGCGGCGCGCGGGGGGGCGCGTGCTTAAAGGAGCCGCCAGACGGGCGTCTCTGGCTCCGTGCGCCCGCACCGCCTCTTCCTTTTGGATGGCGTGTGTGCCCGCACCGGCACCACGGCCGCGGTCATTTCTCTGCTAAGGGGGACCTTTAGTCTGTTCCCGGAGTTTTGCTGTTTCAAAAAAAAAAAAAAAAAAGAATAAGAAAGAAAGAAAAGAAATGCTGTAATGGCTCTCTCTATATACATGTCTGCTACTACTTCCCTAGGATTGGAAAGGAGGGGCAGTCCCTATATGCTACAGTTTTCACTGGGTTCTGTCAGATTGTTCTCCAAAGAGGTGTACCATTGACTCTCCCAGAGAGAATGCCTTCCCTCCATACTTGGAAGCACTATTTATACGACCACTTGTAAAACTTCTCACAATACCAGCAGGCAGAAAGTGCGGCTTCTTGTATTTTGCCTTATTTAAAAAACATTTTTGAAGTTGAAACTCTTTCATTTTAGTTTTACGCATTGTCATTTGTATTTCTTCTTCAGTGAATCACTTAATGTAACTAACTTTAAAAACAACAACAACAAGCTCTTATCTTTTTAGTGCTGGTTACATGCAGCTCTTGGTAGGGTATGAATGTAACTCTTTGTTACCTGTGTTATAAAAACATTTATTCCGCCGGAACCGGTTTGGCTCAGTGGATAGAGCGTCGGCCTGCGGACTGAAAGGTCCCGGGTTCGATTCCAGTCGGGGGCATGTACCTTGGGTTGCGGGCACATCTCCAGTGCGGGGCGTGCAGGAGGCGGCTGATCGATATCTCTCTCTCATCCATGTTTCTGACTTTCTATCCCTCTCCCTTCCTCTCTGTAAAAAATCAACAAAATATATTTAAAAAATAAATAAATAAAAACATTTATTTCCATGGTGTCATCTATTAACTTGTTCCATCTAGACATGTTGACTTTTTTTTTTAAAAAAGCAAATCTATTGTTTCCTTTATCACTTCTTGTCTGTCACACTTAGACTTACCTCACCCTATTATTATAATTACATCCTTCCCTATTTTCTTCCAATATAAAATTTTTATTGTGCTTCAGCTCCATAAGGTATATAAAAATGTTTTAGGTAGTACAAGGCAAGTAGTAATCTTTTCAAAAATAGCCAGTTGCAAAAGCAGCACCGTCTTTGAGTTTCTTGTTCATTTGAAAGGACAGCACTTAGACTAAGCTTTAAGCTTCCCTTTAGGCTTGGGTTTCGTTCTGAACTCTCATCTGTTTTTTTGATCTCTTTGTCTACCCATTGGACTAGTGGCTCTATTTTTTTAAATTATATTTTATTGATTTTTCACAGAGAGGAAGGGAGAGAGAGAGAGAGCCAGAAACATCGATGAGAGAGAGATATCGATCAGCTGCCTCCTGCATGCCCCCTACTGGGGATGTGCCCACAACCAGATACATGCCCTTGACAGGAATCGAACCTGGGATCTTTCAGTCCGCAGGCCGACACTCTATCCACTGAGCCAAACCTGTTTTGACTAGAGGCTCTATTTTAATAGCTGTGTCTTTAATAACTTTTTTTCTTCAAAATGTAGTTAATTTTTTATATTTACTTTTCATACAGATTTTATAATCACCTTATATAATGCTTCACTGCACCTACTTCCCTGCCAAATCCTATTAACTACCTCACATTAATAGGAAGTCTACCCTTCTAGGAACACATGGTATGGCTCAGCGTCTATTCAGCGTAGCCTTCATTCTTTCAGAAAAGTTACGGTTTTTTAAATTCAATATATTTGACATATAATATTGTGTACGTTAAAAGTGTACAATGTGTTCATCTGATACATTTATATATTGTAATATGATAGTTTTCTTCACACTTTGTGCACTTAACTTTTTTTTCTGTGTATTTGATAGTTTTATATCTGACTACTTTATTAAAACCTCTTAGCTCTAAATGTGCTACACTTAAAACAAGTGAATATTTTTTCCTCATATTCTTTGATGCTTCCATCTCCTTTACCACAAACCACCCAATATTACTTTCTGAAAGGGTATTGCTTTCTAGTTTTTCTCCACAAATATGTGATAAAACATTCTCTGTGGACCAAACTTCCAGTACCTGCCATGAAAATACAAAGTCCCTTAGGCCTGGGTCCCAGAACAAACACTTGGCACAGTCCTTAGCCTAACCCACAGCTGGGAGCAGAGCTGCCTGGCCAATCACAGTGTAGAGCAGCTGAACTAGTCACCCTGCAGAGTCACCAGCATGAACATCAATACTTCTTACCATGGAATGTCTGGTGGTTTTCTGTGTGGCATTAGAATGGAAACAAAAATCATGAGTGACACACCTCTGAAGATAGCTAGTAGGGATTTGAGTATGCAAGTTGAAAAATGAGGTGAGATCCCAAATGAGGGAAGGACCTTAGGCAATATTGATATAGTGACCATTTGTCTTTTGGACATGTGTGGTTCTGAGTATTGAAGGTATTTCTTTGTTCTGTGATGGTATTACTTTAAAATACAAATGAGGATAGGTGTTACTGTACGAATTCTCTGTATTCCTTTCGAACTGTAATATGCCCATGGACTCTGGATTATGTAGACAAGATAAATACCAATCTGTGTTTTCCTTCCTGAACAAGGCCCTTTCTCTCCCAGGGTATGTTTTGGCATTTTGACTTTGCTTCCACAACAGAACATCTAGTTCAGACTTCAGAGTGGATTTCCATTAGACACCATTCTGTGTGTCAATCTTAGACAGTCTTGTATTTTAACTCCCCAAGTACAAAGGTGTATTTTTGTTTGGTAATTTTTTTTTTTTGCAGTATTCACCTTCATTTCAAATGTCACAGTTTCTGTTAACTGCCAGAATCACTGTGGTGGCATATATTGACCACAAAAATGCTTTCATTCTGATGGGGCCTGAAACCTCTGCTCTGAGTCTTGATGGAGACGAATGCACAGTTGCTTCAAACCAAATCTTACAAAGTGGGTTGTTGAGACTCTTTCTCCCAGCCAACCCTACATAACAGCTTCCTGTTCTCATGAGGATCAAGCCAGCATGAATATCTTTATGCAGAAAAAAATAGACGAGAGTGTCATTTCCTTTGCTGAAATTATGATTTGATATTTGTCAACGGAGATCAGACTTTTAACACAAATGGGGAAAGTTTGGATGGAGATCGACAGGCATGGGGGAAGATGATGCATCCCCTATTAGAAGCACTGGATTTCACTATCTAGTGAGAGAAGCTAGTTTTGGAGTGCATGTTATGACTAGCATCGCAAATTTGAGATAACCTGAATGTTTGAAACTTGGAGATGTGATAGGGAAGCAGGTAGGCAGACAAGAGAAAGGGCAAAGGATTCTATCCAATTCGGCTGATGAAGGAGGAAGTAAAACTAGTGAAAGAGAAAGGTGAGTGCGCAGAGGGAAATTGTGACGGTGTAATCTCTTGCATGCCAAGGCAAGTGGAATTCTAAGAAGGTGGTGTGGTTTTGAGTGTCTAGGGCTAAAGAGAGACCAGGAGCAGGAAGGCTGAGACAAAGGCATCTGATTTGGAGACCGAAAGCTACTGGTGACATTTGAGAAATTGGTTTCAAAGGAGGGGTTTGAACTGGAACTCAGTGTCTGCCATTGGGACTGATTCAGTGGCAAGGAAATGGGGGAGGGTAAGAAAGCATGTAGGGAGGAAACAAGAAAAAGACCTTTAGGATGAAAGTCAAAGTTTCCATATGTGGGTGAAACTAACTTCACAGCTCTGGTCCTGGGATGCCTTGGATTTTGTAATACTTATCAGCTTTTTAAAAATATGCAGGTTGCTATGATTTCTTTTCTTTTTCTTTTTTTTTTTTTGCACTTTTTAATTGATTTTTTCTTTTTTTTCTTTTATTAAATCTTTATTATTCGGATTATTACATTTGTTTCTCTTTTTTCCCCTCTATAGCTCCCCTCCACCCAGCTCCCACCCCTCACTCTACCCTTACCTCCTTCCCGTTGACCTCATCCATAGGTGTATGATTTTTGTCCAGTCTCTCCCTGTACATCCCCCACCCCTTTCCCCCTGAGAATTATCAGTCCACTCCCTTTCTGTGCTCCTGATTCTGTTATATTCACCAGTTTATTCTGTGATCACATTTTTCATTCACTTGATTTTTAGATTCACTTGTTGATAGATATGTATTTGTTGTTCATAATTTTTTATCTTTTACCTTTTTCTTTTTCCTCTTCTTAAAGGGTACCTTTTAGCATTTCTTATAATATTGGTTTGGTCTTGATGAACTCCTTCAGTTTTTTCTTATCTGTG
Source organism: Lasiurus cinereus (assembly GCA_011751065.1). Classification (NCBI taxonomy): domain Eukaryota; kingdom Metazoa; phylum Chordata; class Mammalia; order Chiroptera; family Vespertilionidae; genus Lasiurus; species Lasiurus cinereus. The sequence goes on along the minus strand of JAAGEH010000042.1, from coordinate 26,766,443 downwards.
AAGCTCTTTATCTGCCCTTCAATTCTGAATGATAGCTTTGCTGGATAGAGTATTCTTGGTTATAGGTTCTTGCTATTCATCACCTTGAATATTTCTTGCCACTCCCGTCTGGCCTGCATCGTTTCTGTTGAGAAATCAGCTGACAATCGTATGGGTGCTCCCTTGTAGGTAATGAACTGTTTTTCTCTTGTTGCTTTTAATATTTTCTCTTTGTCTTTTGCTCTTGGTATTTTAATTATGATGTGTCTTGATGTAGTCCTCTTTGGATTCCTTTTATATGGGGCTTTGTGTGCTTCCTGGACTTGTAATTCTATTTCTTTTACCAGATGTGGGAAGTTTTCAGTCATTTTTTTCTTTACATAGGTTTTCAATATCTTGCTCTCACTCTTCTTCTGGCACCTCCACAATTCTGATGTTGGTATGCTTGAAGCTGTCCCAGAGGCTCCTTACATTATCTTCACATTTTGGGATTCTTTTTTCTTCTTGCTTTTCCAGTTGAGTGTTTTCTGATTCTTTATATTTCAAATTTTTTACTTGATTCTTGCCTTCCTCTAGTCTGCTGTTAGGTTTCTGTATAATATTTTTTATTTCAGTCAGCGTATGTTTAATTTCTAGTTGGTCCTTTTCCATCTTTACTTGGTTCTTTTCCATCTCTAGTTGGTTCTTTTTCATCTCCATTTGGTTCTTTTTCATCTCCTCTTGGGTCTCGCTAACTTTATCCATCTTTTCTAGGATATTCTTGAAAAACCTTATATCCGTGGTTTTGAACTCTATATCCAGTCATTTGTTTCCCTCCATTTCTTTTGTTTGTGATCTCTTCCTTTGTTTTGCATTTTCACTATGCCGGGAGAACTTCTGTTTTGGATTCAGCCTTATGTTACAAGGCTTGCAAAACTGCAAAAGCCTCTCTGTTGAGCTTGGGAGGGTGGAGTCTCAGAGCTTAATGGACCGCCTTGCCTTCCAGTCAGCCCTGCCTTCCATGGCCCCTGAATCTCATGTGACTGGGTAATAGCTGGAGCGGTCCCTGTGTGTGCGCAAGCACTCTCCCAGTGCTTCTAGACTGCTGCCTTTCCAGCTCCTCTGTGCTCCGGGACCATATGAATCTGGGTCCCCAGGGTTTCACCCAAAACTGGGGTTAAGTGGAGTTAGAAGTGGCACAGTTAGAAGTGGCCCACTTGTGAAAGCCATTGGCACAATCAGCAGTCGGTCTTCTGTGCACAGTGCTGTGCGGGCCCCCCGACTTCTGCCTTTTCGTGACTTCCCTAAATTTCCGTGCATTTCTCCCTTTTCACAGTCCAAACTCCCCCCGTATGAGTTTTGGCTGGACCTGGGGTTTAGTGCTGTAAGATAAGGGGTTCACTGTAGTTGGGAGTCTCCGTCTCTCTCCCGCCCGAGAAAGCTAGCCAGGTACTCAGGCACCCGTCTCTCCAGGCGCGCATCTCTGTACCTCAGCTTTCTGCAGCTCCTCTGGGTCTCTGTGAGCCCCTTTATTTCCTTCTAGTTGTAGAATTTCCACTCAGCCAGCTTTCCTGTGGTTCTGGATGTTGTGTGTTCTGTCTTTTAGTTGTAGTTTTGAAATTGTTGTGTGAGGCAGCAGAGTAGGTATATACCTATGCCACCACCTTGGATTCCCTTTTTTTTTTTTTTTTAATATATTTTATTGATTTTTTTACAGAGAGGAAGGGAGAGAGATAGAAAGTCAAAAACATCGATGAGAGAGAGACATCAATCAGCCGCCTCCTGTACGCCCCACAGTGGAGATGTGCCCGCAAGCAAGGTATATGCCCCCAACCAGAATCGAACCTGGGACCTTTCAGCCCGCAAGCCGACGCTCTATCCACTGAGCCAAACCGGTCTCGGCGGATTCCTTTTTTTTTTTTTTTTATGACTTCTTTTCTTATTCTACAGAAATGTTCACTTTTCTAATTTTATATTTGTAATTTTTTTTCCTAAAAGAAGCTATCCAAGTTGTATAAGGTTTTGGTTGCTCAAACCTGGATCCTCCCCAGCAGGGATCTGTGTTCATGTAACAAGTTCACCAATAGGGAAACGTATTCTCTCCTGTCTCCTCAGGCCCAAGAACAGCTTTGGTAGAGATGAGTTCTGACTTCCAGGGAACGTGTTAGCATGGTGTTCTGGACCAAGCACATGTAGCCAGCATGTTACCCTGAATGTGGGAAAGGGACTTCCTTTAGGCTTCTCTCAGTGTTGGCCTTTTCTTTTCCTTTAACACAAATTGCTTGACCAGATTAGCTGCTATTACAGTTGACCTGGAATACCACATGTCTGAATTGAGTGAGTCCACTTATATGCTAACATGAAACAAACATACTGACTACACTTGGCTATTGTAAAGCTATCATATTGCTGCTGTTTCATGAATCATTAGACCATTATAGTCTTTTTCACACTATCTTTTCACTTTTTTATGTCTAGTGTTAGTAATATGTAGAATATATACAATGTTTTATATCTAACAGATAGCATAAACTGATGGTATTAATAAATACCATACAGTATGGTAAATGTATTTTCCTTATAATTTTCTTAATACTTTTTTCTCCTTTCTGGCTTACTTCATTGATTGTATAAATATAGTAGGTAATACATATAACAAACAAAATATGTGTTAATTGACTATGTTATAGGTAAGGTTTCTAGTCAAGAGTAGACTATTTTGGGGGAATGAAAAGTTATATACAGACTTTTGACTGTGCAGGGGTTAGCCCCCTAACCCCCATGTTGTTCAAGCATCGACTATACTTTGGATGGTACCAATGGGTAGGATTACCCTTGGGTTCATTGTCAACTTGAGATTCTATATTTGTGTTAAAGAACATGAGTTTAAGTGCAAGTGAGGGCTGGAATATTCAATCAGCGTCTGTGATCAGGTAGGTAGGAGAGGGGATAGCAGGGAGAGATTGGTGACAGGGAGGTGGTGAGCAGCTCTGAGGGAGAATAAGGAGGGGTCAACATAGGAGGTTTTGCCCAGGTGAGGAGTCTGGAGTGGGGTCGCCGGTTCTTCTGGGGTTGGCCAAGGACACAGGTCTAGACTGATGGGATAGGGGAAGAGCTGGAGGTGAGGGTGCATCAGGGATGAGGTGGCTGCCTCTGAGGTGCCTCCCGAGTGGCTGTTCACAGGAAGTGCTCCTTTGATCACTGACTCATTGTGTGACCGTGACAGGTACTTCCTTTGCTTCCGTTTCCCCTCCTGTGAGAAGACAAGGAGCAAAGAGAGCTGTGGGGAGGAAAAACTAAACAAAATACCTAAAGCACTGGTGCTGGATGAATTCTTATCTGGTTTCTATGGTAACAATCCTGAATTAAAGTTAAAAAAACACACATACAACTATATAAAGCAAGTAAAATACTTGTCCACTCACTAGTAAAATTTCAAATTGAGATTTTTCTCTTGCAGGGGACTGTCACTAAAAGAGAGAATTTTCATCCAGGATACTCCAGTCTCAGAGTCTCTAGTTTGTTATTGAATCGAGTAGGTGAATATGACCCATATTTTTTGCTATAAGGAAAGCTCTTTGATTAAAAAATAACATATACTGAGTACCTAAACTGTGCCACCGAGTCAGTATTATAAGAGGTGGTAACACTACAAAGATGGAAAGGGTAAGGTTTGCCTAAAATAAACATGGGAAGAAATACAACTAATTGCAATGGCATGAGATAGAGGCTCAATTTCACAGGTATGTTCCAGGAATCTTAAGAAGAGGCCATGAACGCAGGGGACAGATATCGCCACAAGTTCCACAAAGGAGCTGACATGTGATCTGGTCCCTGGAAGTGGTCAGCAAGTGGAGGAGGTGCTCAGGTAGCAGAAGGAAGGTTGGTGGGAGGACATGAGAGGGGAGCTTTCCACTTTGGCAGTCAGTCTAGAGTCAGAACACGAGAATAACAATTCTTTAGAAGTTGACACCATGCTTGATTCATCTCCATGTGTCCCAGGGACCTTTCCTAGACCTTTCCCTTAGTACTGCCCCAACAAACACGTTTAATCTACTCCCCATCTAAAATGATTCAGTAGCTTTACATTGATTATGAAATAAAATCCAGCCCTTTTTCTGGATTTTGAAATGCTGTGTGATCAGCTGCTATCTTCAAATGCTCTTGCTTCCAATACCTGCCATGAAAATACAGTGGCTTGACTATCACTGGTCATGTCTTTGGCTATTTCTCAGTCTCGGGGTTGCCATGCCAGTGTTCTCTCCTCCAAGAGGCCTGGTTTGACCAGTTTCTCTCAGTAGGCTCCTACACATCATCCTAGTTTTCTTTATTATTGTCTCCTATTATTAAAACACTTGTTGATAAATTAACTATTGATTGAAGTAAAAATCATCATAATAAAAGCTAACATTTATTGAGTTTTGAGTGGCATTATGCTTCTTTCTTTAAAAAGGTTTTTAGATTTTAATTTTTTCCCTTTTTTGTGTGGTAAGAACACTTAAGATCCACTCTCTTAGCAAATTCCAAATGTACCATAAGTCATTAACTATAGTTATGTGCTTTATGTTAGATCTCTAGACATTCTTTATTTTGTAGCTGTAAGTTTGTATGTTCTATGCTTTTGTCTCTATAAACATGACCTCATTTAGTTCTTATAATAAACTTAAGAGGTAAGTACTGTTATTACTCCTCTATTTTGCAAAGAGGAAACTGAATCTTAAGTGCCAACAAATTGACTCAGGAAACAGAAAGCTTAATATTTTTAAATACTGCCTTTTGAATGTATATGTTTACATATAGTATTGTCGAATGATTATCATATATACTATTTCACATCAGTCTTGTGTTCTGTAGAACTTCTCTCCGTGTGGGAGGAGGGGGCGGAGGTCACCTTGGGGATCCCTGCTCTACTGATTTCTGCCTGAGAAGACACCTGCTTCAGCTGATGCACCAAAACTCAACTGAACAGCAGGAGCTTTTTCTTTTGATCTGTCCCATTCTGTTGTATTTCTCTACCTCACCTTTGCTGAGTATTGATTTCCACTGCAGATAGAAGGTGTCAGTGTGCCACTCTTTCCCTCTGTCAGCTTTTACTTTTTGTTTACTCAGGCAACCCCATGGGGGTGGGATCTTACTCATTGTTCCAAGTGGTGCATAATCAGACAACTTGAGAAGGTTTGCAGAGTCCTCCCTGCATGAAATTATCTTGTCTCAGAGGGCTCTTGGGGTGCAAATGTGATGGGCGGGTAGCTTTGCAGACTGAACTATCTTCTCTTTATGAGGGTGGGGGATGTGGTGTGGGGAGAAGACATGAGAAAATTTGCTTTTTCTTTTCTGTTAATCTAGACATTTGTCTTTGAGGTAGGTGAAGAATGCCTGAGACAGTATTCTAGCTTTGAAGTCTAAACCCAACTCTTTCCCCACCTCCACATCCATTGATTCTGGGTGGACACCGCAGATGGAACTGGCTGATTGGGGTAATTTCATCCTTTATTCTTGCTTTTTTGTATGTCCCTCCTAAAACTTCAATCTTAATAGTAGAGGCTGCTTTTATTTATTTATTTATTTTTAAATAAACATGCTCCATTCTGTAGTCAAGAGTATTTGAGTACTTTTCTCTTTAGGTTAAAGCAGCAATCTTCAACATTTTTTTCATCTCATGGCACACACAAACTAATTACTAAAATTTTGCGCACACCATAGTTTTGGCCTGACAAAAAATAAGTATAATTTTAATGGATTTACAAAAATAACAGTAATTACCTACCCTTTTTTTCTCTGAAGTGACTTTTTAAGACATCAGTTGCCTATACTTGTATATAAAGATTTCTGGTACCAAGAAGTAACCAATCAGATGCAACCTTATTATGTGATGAAACCAATGAGATACATCTCAGTTATATGACCTATATATTTATGGTTCAAGACAGGGTTTTCAAACCTTAGGGCTATTGTTGTGTTGGCCATATTCATTTTTTTATTTGACAATTTAAAGGAAAAGAAGTCAGTACCCCTGACTAAATAGTCAGGTATTGCATGTTTTAAAAATTCTTGCAGCATACACCAGTTGAAAATCGCTGGGCTAAAGAATGAAGTGAAATGATCAGAAAAAGGCAAACCCATTTCATTTAGGAGAGGGCTATCATTTTTCTATACTTGTGACTCAAGCCCTCAGGATTGATATGATACAAGAAAATTGCTTTATATTATTGAAAAAACTGAATTCAATCTGAAAGAGGTTGACAACTTTTAACAGAGAAACTGGCTTACAGAAATCATTTTAACTTCAATAGCCAGAGTGGCCTTTAAAAACCATAAGTTAGATCACACCATTCCCTGTATTAAACCCTTCAATATCTTTCTATTGCTCTAAAGATAAAATCCAACTCTTGACCTTGGCTTTTCCTGAACCATGTGGTCTGGCCCCTACCTACCTCCTCGGCCTCATCTCATGACAGCTTCCCCATCAATATGCAAGATCAATTTTGAAATTAAACTTCAGCCTGAGAATTTTGGTTTCTCTTGCCTTTTTCCCTCTCCTTCTTCTTCTTTTTCTGTTGACCATTACTCCATAGGCAGAAAACCATTCCTAACCTTTGCATCCATAAGTGGAACCCTTGGGTGGGTTGTGGTAGTTTTTTTCTCCCAAAATGTTAGAACACTTTGTACAGAGTGGCTCAGTCATTTAAGTACCTGTTGGGAAACCAATGGTAAAATATGCCTAGGTCTTCAGAAGGTTAAGGGCAGGACTGAGGTTATACTGACTGCTTAGTTCTCCTTATTCATTACTAGGAATTCACTAAGAAAAGTCATTACTTCCTCTCACTAGTGACAAGTTAGGCCCAAGTCAACATATAGTGGGTGGAGCCAATGGGTGCTTCATTCAGAGTCCAGTGTCAAGAGTCCTGTTCCTGCTTTGAAGTGATCTACGTGGGTTCGCACTAATCTCTCAGAAAATTTATGGATTTTCATGAAAACTTTGAGAAGTTTCTTAAGAGGTTCCATTAGGTGAGTGAACCTGGATTGGGGGGATGGGAAAAGGTATGTAACAATTACATTGATTTAAAAAATCAGATGCTGGTTTCATAAGTATGTCCTTAAAAGGCAATGCCCTTCTGCAGTTCATGAATATTTGCATAACTGCTCACTAAAGTTTGGGAGAACTGAATCACCAGATTGTCTTGGGGGCAGAATATTTCTATTAAGACTGGTGGAATCTTTCTGTGGTAGGCATGGCCTGCCTGAGCCCCCCTAACAACTTACAATATCCGGTACAGATGGCCCTTCTTTTCTAGCAATTAATTAGGGATTATAGTGCTCATGAACACGGATGATTCAGAATGCTTGGGGAAGTGAAGACCCTATCAAAGATCTTACTTCTTCCACGATAGGAGAGAACTTGGAAAATATCAGGATGGAAGAACTGGTTCTTCAAAGCTATTAAAAAAAAAACATTCAAAATTCTCTCCCTTCCTTGCCCAGGGAGGGTGGCTCAGTGGTTGAGTACTGACCTATGAACCAAGTGGTCACTGATTTGTTTCCTGGTCAGGGCATATGCTTGTGTTGTGGGTTTGATCCCCTGTAAGGAGCGTAGGAGGCAGCTGATGGATGATATTTCTTTATCTTTAGCATGACCTCTCTCTTTAAAAATTAATAAAAACCTGTTTTAAAAATTGTTTTTTTCTACTTCAAAAAATTCTTTATGCCAACTTAAGTAATAATAAAAAAAACCCTGTAGCATGGACAACTAAAGGACATCTCTGCATATATGCCCATTCCTTTGTTTATTATCTTTTATAAAGAAACCCACTAACTTAGTTTTGTAGTGGAACAGCTAAAGCAGTGAAACAGGAACTATTTTAAGGAAAAGGAGACAATTTTACACCCAAATTGGGATATTGTCAGTAAAGTCAGATAATACATTTAACTCTGATCTTCTTGTCATCCTTAACAAAACAATGACAATAACAACTAAAAAACAAAGAGACATAGTTCTTATTATTGGATAAAGAGAAACATAAAAATCCATTTGGAGTATGTTTTTTTGACTTTAAATTTCTAAGAAATTAATTTAGTGGATTTTTTAATAAAAGATAATAAACAAAGGAACGGGCATGTCTGCAGAGATGTCCTATAGGTAAGTGTCTCTTATATGCATGACCATTCAAAATCCAAGGGCACAATATTAAGTTGTGCTCATTGCAAGAATTTGTAAGAGATGTATGCTAACATGTTTTGTTTAATGATTATTTGACATAAAATTAGAGTATTGAGAGTTTATTGCTGCAGTTCTTAACTTCCTTATATTATGGGCCTCTTTTTAAAATAGTATTTTACATGCAAGAAACTAAGTAGTATATAGGACTATAAAGAAATCAATTATATTATTGTATAGATATCAATATACATGAAAAATTATGATATATTAATATGTTGACACATTAAATAACAAGATATGTATCTGCTGGTCTACAAACTACCATAGTTTTAATAGTGATGAATATAAATAAACACTATTTAAGTATATTTGTACAATTGTAATGTGATAAGAAAAGTATCTGTGATTTCAATTAATAGTCACAGATACTGCTAATATTGCCATGGTGTATTTCCTACATTCATAAAAGAATAATATGTTAAATACCAGTTTTAAATTAATGAGAAACAACATATCTCACCCTCAATCCAAGTTTAAGGATCCCTTGTATACTATACACGGGCCCCTTAGGAATCTCAGGATTTCAGGTTAATGACCAGTGATTTAGAGGTATAGCCAAACTAACCCATCTTCATTTGTTTTTTTCCTTAATTTTTTTTATTGTTTAAAGTATTACATATAGTACATATATCTCCTCCCCCCCCCAATTGACCTTCCCCCAGCATCCCCTACCCCCTGTAACATCTATCTTCATTTGTTTTTGTCAGGCACTTGATAAAAAGTCAAACTAAGATTGACCAAGTGCTTTAGTAAAGATTGTATATCTGTGTGTTTGGGGAGGGAGGAGAGAAAAAGAGAGAGAGAGAGAGAGAGAGGGAGGGAGAGGAAGGGAGTGAAAGGAGACTCATCAGCTTTAGATAACAAGAAACAAAGTTGATGTTATAGTAGAAAACCATTTTTTCAGCCTTCTATATGATTTTCTTGAATTTTCAATGATTTCTTGAACAGCTCTGTAACAACAATAAAAATGGTTTTATTTAATTTTTATTTCATTCCTTGTTAAAAGATAAAATATAGTGGTTGATGTTAGATTATATGAAAGAATGAACAAATTTATTTTTGATATTCTTTTTCTCTAGCTTCAGTTCTTCCAATAAATCTTTCTTTAAGCAACACATAAAGTTGATTAGACTGAATTTCCTTTCCTTTTACTTCTCCACTCGATTCCTTGGAGAGGTTCCAAAGCTTTAGCAATGGGAAAAGAAAGGAGAAGTCATGGCTCTGTATAATGACAAAGTGGTGCCATCCATACCCAACTCACGGAAAATTCTTGAATTTAAGGACATAACAGCCTGGTGCTCAGAAACTCAAGATGAGTCCTGGCCAGTTTTGCTATGTGGATAGAGTGTTGGCCTTGGCCTGAAGACTGAAGGGTCCCAGTTTGGATTCCGGTCAAGGGCACATGCCTGGGTTGTGGGTTCGATCCCCCAGTGTGGGGGTGTGCAGGCAGCAGCAGATCAATGATTCTCTCTTATCATTGATGTTTTTCTCTTCTCTTCCTCTCTGAAATCAATAAAAATATGTTTTTCTGAGACCGGTTTGGCTCAGTGGATAGAGCGTTGGCTTGCGGACTGAAAGGTCCCAGGTTGATTCCAGTTGGGGGCATGTACCTTGCTTGCGGGCACATCTCCACTGTGGGGCATGCAGGAGGCGGCTGATCAATGTCTCTCTCTCATCGATGTTTCTGACTTTCTATCTCTCTCCCTTTCTCTCTGTAAAAAATCAATAAAATATATTTTAAAAATATGTTTTAAAAAAGTCAAGATGAGTGAGGTCTTTTCTTCTGCTACCCTTTTCCTTTCTATGATTCACAGCTGAAATTGCAAAGATAAGGGAAGGAAACAATGGGAAAAGGAGAAAGAAGAAAGAGTGGTGGGAAAGATAAGTAATAGTGAGAGGAGGAGTTGGGGGAGAAGGAAAAGAAAGGAATCCCTATCTGTGCTGAAAATTCACTACCATTGTATTATTGACTTGCATCATGTGGGGCTATTTGGTATATCTCTGGAGTGATGTTGGGGTTTCTAGAATGGGTTATCTCACAGTGTAGGCCAAGGACCATCAGTGGTATTTGTTTCAAATGTCGTTTTCTGGGTTCTCTCTCAATCTACTCAATCAAAAATCCCTGTGTGTCCCAGCATTGTGCATTTTAATTAGCTTTCCATTTAGTTCCAGTGCCCCTTAAATTTGGAGAACTGATATTAATGAGAGAGAAAAACTTGATTGACTAATGCTAAGACGAAGTAATCTAATTCCACTCCCTCCTTCCCTCTTCCCCTAATTAGGCAGAAAAGAAATCTGTTGCTTCATTTACAAATACCCACACTGCACTGAAATTCAGGGATTTCAACATTTGGTAATCTGATTTGAGAAAAAAGAATCCAAAAATGTGAAAATACTATAAGGAGCCTCTGGGATAACTTCAAGCATACCAATATCAGAATTATGGAGGTGCCAGAAGAAGAGAGAGTAAGATACTGAAAATCTGTTTGAAGAAATAATGACTGAAAACTTCCCCCACCTGGTGAAAGAAATAGACTTACACATCCAGGAAGTGCACAGAACCCCAAACAAAAGGAATCCAGAAGGGACCACACCAAGACACATCATAATTAAAGTGCCAAGAGCAAAAGACAAAGAGAAAATATTAAAAGCAACAAGAGAAAAACAGTTAATTACCTACAAGGGAGCACCCATACGATTGTCAGCTGATTTCTCAACAGAAACTATGCAGGCCAGACGGGAGTGGCAAGAAATATTCAATGTGATGAATAGCAAGAACCTACAACCAAGAATACCCAGCAAAGCTATCATTCAGAATTGAAGGGCAGATAAAGAGCTTCACAGATAAGAAAAAACTGAAGGAGTTCATCACCACCAAACCAGTATTATATGAAATGCTGAAAGGTACTCTTTTAGAAGAGGAGGAAGAAGAAAAAGGTAAAGATAAAAATTATGAACAACAAATACATATCTATCAACAAGTGAATCTAAAAATGAAGTGAATTAGCCGAGACCGGTTTGGCTCAGTGGATAGAACATCGGCCTGTGGACTGAAAGGTCCCAGGTTTGATTCCGGTTGGGGGCATGTATTGTGGTTGCGGGCACATCTCTAGTAGGGGACATGCAGGAGGCGGCTGATCGATGTCTCTCTCTCATCGATGTTTCTGACTTTATATCCCTCTCCCTTCCTCTCTGTAAAATAATCAATAAAATATATTTTTAAAAAATCAAGTGAATTAAAAATCTGATGAACAGAATAAACTGGTGAATATAATAGAATCAGAAGCATAGAAAGGGAGTGGACTGACAATTCTCAGGGGCAAAAAGGGGTAAGGGAGGTCCAGGGAGAGACTGGACAAAAATCAAACACTTATGGATGAGGACAATGGGTGGGGGGAGGCAAGGGTAGAGGGAGGAGTGGGAGCCAGGTAGAGGGGAGCTATGGGGAGAAAAAAGAGGAACAATTGTAATAATCTGAACAATAAAGATTTATTAAATAAATAAAAATACTGCCAAAACTGATGCAAGGAAGCAAGGCGTGATGAAAAAGAGATTGGTTTAGGTTCAGTTTCTTGATCTTTAATATATCAGGGTTGTGACCTTAGGCATGTCAATTTACCTTCTGGGTCTTCATCTCTTTAACTAGAAAATAAAGGTCTTGAACTAAGTGACTTCAAGGCTGCTCATTAACACCATGAGCCTTAGAATGTGTCCACTTCCTGTTTTCTTCTTTTATTGAAGTCCATCTCCATGATAACCCGCTTTCATGGCTCATTTAGAGACTTACAGACTCACAGCAGTGACCTTCCTGATGGCTCCTCCATATACCTCCAGGGAAATATCTGAGCAGAAGGTTTAGCAGAGTAGGGCTCTGGAGAGAAGTAAGGTCAGAACAGGCCTGAAGATCTAGATGCAGTCTCCTTCCAGTGTTTGTCAGAAAGTTATTGTTCAAGTCAGCTGACTTGCCTGCAATTCAACAGTTGAACTTCTTAATATACTGTAATAACTGGTCTTCATAGAGTAGCACTCAGTCTGTGAGGATTAAGTTACTGATTTGTAGATTTTTTGAGTTATCCTCAAGAGCCATATCTACTCTCCCTAAAGGCATTTTTCTCCCTTTTGGCACCATTTAGAGCTTTATCTTTCATCTTCCTCCACTCCTGCCTCTGTGGGGTTTTCTATCCTCGCCCCCTCCTCTTCCTCACTGTCATCCGCTCTCATGTGGTGGAAAAAAATCAAAGACTCACCTTGTTTTGCAATTTTCCGGGGAGACCTATTCTAAAGTACAAACAGAAAACCAACTATCATGACTGAAAAAAAATAGTTGAAATTATTTTGAATAGTCAGTAGGGAAACCATGTAGCTAAACCCACATCAAAAGCCCAGCTGTTGGGGTATACCTTTTAGATTCCATTAGTGCGGGGGCCAATTGCAAGGCGGGGGCCATGGAGATGAGGACGGTTTTGAAGAGGAACGGAAAAGGTCAGAGCAATAGAAAAACAAAGTAGATTGAATAACAAGTTTCAGAGTGAGACAATAATCATCACAGGAACTAAAGAGTTTAATTTCAGGGAGAAACATGGGACTTTGCGTGGTCATCTTTGTGAGTAGATAGATAATTTTGAACATTCTTTCTGTTGGATCTAACTGGAAAGTATTTTGAAGAGTTTCCACTTCTCCCCTTCCTCTATAGGACTTTTTTTCTTTTTTAGGTGACTAAATCCTGCAGTTCCAGTTTGGAAATGGAAAGAGGTGATTTTATATTTGATTAAGTGGCAAATGAGCAATTTGAACATAGTTCCGGGTGGGACATTTGGGAAGCTTTTTTCTTTCCCAGATGGAGTCTGTGCAGCGACAGAAATTCCAAAATGGCACCAGGCAGGTCTTTTGATGATGCTGTGCGTTTGCTCATGATCAGCCTCTCACCTTTTTGGCAAGTGTGCTGTAAGCAGTGTGTTTACAAGGCCACATTGTTGCGATGTTTGCTTTGACATGGTTTTGCCTGTAGTTTCAGTGACTAGACACACTTTCTTGTAATGTCATCAGAGATCCAGAAATAATTGTGTCTAGGCCTAGGAAACGATAGAATATTCGTAGTAAATTCATATATGATCAATTTCTGGGACTGAGAGTCATTCTAATATCTCAGTTCTAAAATCAAATAGAACATCTTATTTGCTCCTGTGAGTTCATTTCCTCAGTCTAGTAACGTCTTAGTCCCGTGAGTGTGATTAGATGAGGTTATTGGAAGGAGGCTTCATTGGGAGTGAGAGGGTTAAGGGAAAGGATTAAGCAGCAGCTTCTAGATAAAGCCATTTAGCCTGAGTCACTAATCAGGTCTGATTCATGAATTGGGTCCTTTGGGATGCTGGCGTGGGAAGGCTGTAATTTGTGATTAATAGCAAAGGTCTGGAGGGGCAGAGAGCTCTGGATCAAATCTTACTCTTTCAACTGATAGGGCATTGGGCAATCTTATAGGTCCCCACTTTCTTAAAACAGAGATAATGCTTGTACTTACATGTATCAGTTAAAATACCTTTTGCTTGTGAAGAACGGAAAACTCAAGCTAGCTTAAGGGAACTGTATTGGTTTATGTACCTGTGAAGGCTTGAAGGAAGTGTAGTTCGATTCACTTAAATGTGTCAGGCCTCCAATTTCATTTCTCTGTGGTACATTCACTAGTCTTCCTTTTGGGGCTGGGGCTGTCTTGCCTCAGAGTAGCAACGGTGTTGTGACAATTTCAGATTTTATACCTGCACATCCTACTATCTCGCTGGGTAGTTCCTGTGGAAAAAAGAAGAATCTTCTTTCCCTAAAGTCCTCAGCAGGCTTCTCCTGTCTCAAACACCTGCATGAGCTCATGAATACACTCTGACCAATCAGGCAAAAGAGCTGGGAGATAGAGTTAAGGCTACCTTCTAGAGCTGAGGGTGTGATCAAATGCACATCAACCACCACACAAAAGAGCATCTTTTTATATACCACCCAAAAGGTATAGGGGAGGCAGGTACCAAAAGAAAATATACATGTTGTTCCAGGAGAAAGATAGAAGATGATGCTAAGAATAGCACCCTCATGGGGTGCTGGGAAAGGTCTCAGCAGGGTGCCTGACCTTTGGAAAGACTAGGTTACTATAAGCAAAGATCATGTTGGTGTCTTCCTGGAGTCACAGTTTTTGCCTAGAGGTGCCACCTCACCTTTTCTTCTTCTATCATCTGTGATGCCTGCTGCTTTTATGTACCAAGTTTGGAGAACTGAATTTCAGTCTCCATTCTGTGTCTGACTTGCTGGGTGGTGTTGGCCACATTGCTCACTTTCCGTCAAAAGAGAAGTTTGGATGAAATAGGATTTCAGGCATTTTTCCAGAAATAAAGGAGCCATTTTTTCTTTGGTCTCTAGGAAACTTTACATAAAGTGACTCATGAATCAGGGTCTTTGTCTAGATGGTTCAGGGTTTAATTTAAAGACAAAAGGCTTTGAAGTCAGGCATCTGGATTTGAAGACTAGAACTTAAACCTCTGAGCTCCAGCCTCCTCTGCTATACAAGGGAAGGGGTGGTAAATAATACCCATTTCTCAGGCTTGATTCACATGGATGCGACAGAGTTGGAATAAGGCACAGTTAAAATGTATATAGTGATAGAACAAATAGAATGGTGACTGGAATTTAGAAACATGCTTCTATTTTATCGGCTCTCATTTTAAATGTCTTATTATTTGTCTGATGATAACATACACTTTCCCCTCAGGGATATTGAGATATGAAATTGGGGGCCTGGAAAGTTTTAGCAGAAGAATATGTGTGGATATACCATTATGTGAAATTCCCTACCAGACTGATGCTCATCTCATCTAGGGATGTTATGGAGAATAAGTAAATATTCAATTAATATTGGTTATATCTATTCCTTCTCTATTTCTCTTCATTTTTTTCTGCCTTGACATATACTTTTGGCTCATTAGTCCTCCCTAGTGGCAATTGTAGGTATTACTTAAGCTTGATAGTAGTATAGCCTTTTTTTTTTTATTTAATCTTTATTGTTCAGATTATTACATTTATTTCTTTTCCCCCACCATAGCTTCCCTCCACCCGGCTCCCAACCCTGTCTTTACCCTTACCTCTCCCCAAATTGTCCTCATCCATAGATGTATGTTTTCGTCTAGTCTCTCCCTGCACCCCCCTTGCCCCTTTCTCCCTGAGAATTTACCATCCTCTCCCTTTCTATGCTCCTGATTCTATTATATTCACCAGTTTATTCTGTTCATCAGATTTTTAATTCACTTAATTTGGAGATTCGCTTGTTGATAGATATGTATTTGATGTTCATAATTTTTATCTTTACCCTTTTCTTCTTTTTCCTCTTCTTAAAGAGGTACCTTTTAGCATTTCTTATAATATTGGTTTGGTCTTGATGAACTCCTTCAATTTTTTCTTATCTGTGAAGCTCTTTATCTGCCCTTCAATTTTGAACGATAACTTTGCTGGGCAGAGTATTCTTGGTTGTAGGTTCTTGCTATTCATCACGTTGAATATTTCTTGCCACTCCCATCTGGCCTGCATAGTTTCTGTTGAGAAATCAGCTGAAACTGGGTGTTCCCTTGTAGGTAATTAACTGCTTTTCTCTTGCTGCTTTTAATATTCTCTCTTTGTCTTTTGCTCTTGGCATTTTAATTATGATGTGTCTTGGTGTGGTCCCTTTTGGATTCCTTTTGTTTGGGGTTCTGTGTGCTTCCTGGATGTGTAAGTCTATTTCTTTCAACAGGTGGGGGAAGTTTTCAGTCATTGGTTTTCAGTATCTTTCTCTTTCTCTTCTTCTGGCACCCCCATAATTCTGATGTTGGTACACTTGAAGTTTTCCTAGAGGCTCCTTACACTATCTTCACATTTTTGGGATTATTTTTTCTTCTTGCTTTTCCAGTTGAGTGTTTTCTACTTCTTTATATTTTAAATTTTTGACTTGATTCTTGCCTTCCGCTAGTCTGCTGTTAGGTTTCTGTATAATATTTTTTATTTCAGTTAGTGTATGTTTAATTTCTAGTTGGTCCTTTTTCATCTCCGCTTGGGTCTTGCTAAATTTATCCATCTTTTCTAGGAAATTCTTGAAAAACCTTATAACCATGGTTTTGAACTCTATATCCAGATGTTTGTTTTCCTCCATTTCTTTTGTTTGTGATCTGTTCCTATGTCTCCGCATTTTCACTATGCCAGGAGAACTTCTGTGTTGGATTCAGCCTTATGATACAAGACTTGCAAAACTGCAAAAGCCTCTCTGTTGAGCTTGGATGGGTGGAGTCTCAGAGTGCCTTGGCTTTCAGTCATCCCTGCCCTATGCGGCCCTGGTCTTAAATGTCTCTCAGTAATATTGTGCACGCACTCATGCATGCCTCTAGATCACTGCCTTTCTGACTCCCTTGTGCTCCAGGACCCGTATGAGTCTGGGTCCCCAGGGTCTCACCTGAAACTGGGGTTTAGTGGAGTTAGAAGTGGCGCCGTTGGGAGGCTCTGTCTTCCACCCACTCAAGAAAGCCAGCGGCACACTCAGCATTTTGTCTTCTGGGCACTGTAGGGTGTGTGCCCCCAGACCTCTGCCCTTTCCCGGCTCCTCTAAATTTTGGGGCACTCCTCCCTTTTCACTGCCCAGACTCCCCCCGTATGAGTCTTGCCCAGACCTGGGGTTTAATGCCATAAGATAAAGAGTTCAGTGCAGTTGAGAGTCTCCATCTCCCTCCCTCCAGAGGAAGCCAGACAGGTACTCCACCGCTGCCCCCTCTCTCCACGCGCACGTCTCTGTACCTCAGCTTTTTGCCACTCCTCTGAGTCTCTGTGAGCCTCTCTCTTTCCTTCTAGTTGTAGAATTTCTACCCAGCCAATTTTCCTGTGGTTCTGGATGATGTCCATTCTGTCTTTTAGTTGTAATTTTGAAATTGTGCAAGGCAGCAGTTTAGGTTTTTACCTATGCCACCATCTTGGTTTTTCCTGTGGAAACAACACTTAATCTAAGATCTACCCTGTTGGCAAATTGATAAGTATTCAGTGCAGTATTGTCATCCATGGGCACTGTGCCATGCATTGTATCTCTAGGACTCATCTATCTTGTATAAGTGAAACTTTGTATCCTTTGACTAATACTTCCCCAGTTCTCCCTCCTTCCAGCCCCTGGCAACCACCATTCTACTTTCTGCTTCTATGGGTCTATTTTAAATTGCTTACCTAAGTGGGATTGTGTAGTATTTGTTCTTGTGTGTCTTGCTTATTTTACTTAGCAAAATGTCCTCTGGTTTCATCCATGTTTTCACAAATGGCAGGATTTCCTTCATCTTTAAGAACAAATAATTTTCCATTGTATGCAAATGCACAAATGAAAATTCATTTATTCTGCCATATTTAGGTTGCTTCTATGTCTTGGCTGTTATGAATAATTAGAGGCCTAATGCAGAAATTTGGGCAAGGGACACCAGCTTCCCTCTGGCTACTGGAGGCACCCAGGACCTGGGCTTCCCTCATACCTCTGCTTCATCTGGAAGGACATCTGGTCTAATTAGCATATTACATTTTTATTACTTTAGATGCTGCAGTGAACATGGGAATGCAGATACCTCTTTAGGATCTTGAAGTGGGATACTTAGTAATTAACCAAAAAGATAAAATATTTGTTCAAGACAATAGTGTGGGGAAGGCTTAATATGGGGAGAGGCTGTGTGTGTGCCTCTAAAGTTAGATAACAAACTGTTAACTGGTTTCCTTAGATGATGAACTTAGGACAAGTAGGGATATAGGTAGATTAAAAGGGTGTTAGAAATAGAAGGGACACATTTAAAAAGTATTTTCAGTATATAATTTTCATGTGGCAAAATTATGAGTGGCTTTAACTTTATTGTGTATTTTTTAATTACAAAAAGGTTATGAAACTCCCCTTCATCTCCATTTTGTTCCATAAGTTTCAAATGAGAATCCTCAGTACTCTCAATGTAACAGCAGAAATTTGGGGGAAATGATTCATTTTTTTAACCCTCCCTTTATTACAGCTCTCCTTTCTCTGGTTCTGGCATGATTAAGTGGGGGCCTGTCACCTGCCAAGGAGATACCCAGTTCTGTTTGTCCAATCCTGCTCTTGAATCAGGCGCAGGCACATGGACTCATTCTGGTATTGGATAACTTCCCTTGAATTTGAGGTTACTTGGTAGATTCTACAGATGTATTTATGACCCCTTTTATATGTGTGAAGCAGCTCAGAGAAATTAAATAGGGTGCTAAAATTGATGAGGGCATTTAAAAATATTTTGGGGTACATTAGTTTAATTACCTGCTAGGTCATCAGATAGAAATATGCGACATGGATGAAACCAGAGTTAAAGTGAAACAAAACTGGTCATATAAAATTGCATTTGTCATCATTTTAGTGTTTAAGTTCTGGGCGATTTTTCTCTGATCTATAATTATGGCAATGAATAGGGGAAGTTATTAAGTATTTTTGGTGATTTTACTTTAAAACCTAAAATTAAGACTAATAACCTCTTAAGTGCTTTGATCCATTTAATTGAAGTGATCCTGAGATTTCAATATGAATTGTTACAATTTGCAACTACTTTCTGTTTTGACTTGATTTCTGAAGTTCTGTGAGTCATTTTCTTTCTCTGGGCTTCAGTTTTCTCAACTGGAAACTGAAGGGTTTGGACTAGCTATTCACCCATCTCTGTTTGATTCTCTGTGGTTTTCAGAGGGTTTTCTTAGTTCAGCTCATTTACCCTGTTAACTAAATTTGTTCCTGGAACTCCTCTGCCTGTCCTCTGAATACGAATGTCAAAACTGCCTAAATACCTTACATAAACTAATAAAATGGCTTGTAAGTGCAAGTAGATTAAATGCTTTTCCCCCAACTTTATACTGAGTTTTTATTAAAGTTATAATTTGTCAAGAATCACATGAAAGCTATCTTTGTTGGTCTCATTTATTCTATTAAAGGTGTTTCAAAAATACTCTCCAGGAGTCTTAGATTAATATAATGCTTTCTCAGAAAAAGAAAGTGATACCCTTCCAAATTATATTTATTCAGATAAAAGAAATTCTTATTTATTTATTTATTTATTTTCCCTATTACGCTCCCCACCCCCTAGCACATGCCCCAATCAGTCCCCCCATCCCACTGCCCTGCATCCACTGGTTATGCCCACACACACAAGGAGAGAAATTCTTAAAGCTACTGGAAATTTCTGCAGAAAGAATTAAAAATTTGGAGGATTATCTTGCTATTTTTTATATTTGACATGTTATTTTGCAGGTTCTGAATTGCTCACAATAACAAAGACTTGGATCTATTAATGTGAGTGCCATGTTTATTTTATCCTAACAAGGGATATGTCATCTTTATCATCATTCCATAAATGATATGATCTCCTTCATGTGTTCTTCCACCTGGTGTGGTTCTCTATCAATTTGCAGAATGATTAAATTTCAGAGCTGAAATTAACTTTACTGTATAATCAAACCAGCTCATTTTACTTCATAAAGATTGTTTATCTCCCAGTAATAATGTTTCTTTCCAACATTGGAGAAATTCAGTGATATAATTATATCCATTCACTTTCCTCTACTTTATTTTAAACTAGAGGCCTAGTGAGCAAAATTTGTGCACAGGTAGGGTTCCTAGGCCTGGCTGGCGATCAGAGCCCATCAGGTTCCATGCTTCCTCCTTCCCTCACTCTCTCAGCACCCAGAGGCCACTGGTCACCTGCCATGTTCTATGCCGCCCCCTGGTGAACAGCACACGTCATAGCGATAGATCGAACTCCTGGTCTCCCAAACTCCTGAGGGGACACATTGCATATTAGCCAGATAGATAGATAGATAGATAGATAGATAGATAGATAGATAGATAGATAGATGTTGGACATTAACATTCACTCTATTTAGTATATAGTTCTGAGTTTTCACAAATGAACAGTCATATAATTACCACCACAATCAAGTACAGACGTTCTGTCACCCCCCAGAAATACCTTGTACAGTTCATCTATAGTTTACCTTCCTCTGACCATCAACCCCGAGCAACCTCTGATGTGGTCTCTGCTCCTATAGTTTTGTCTTTTCCAGGAGGTTATAGAAATGGAATCAGACAGTAAGCAGCCTTTCATCTTGTCTGCTTTCACATAGCATAATGCATTTATTTGAGATATATCCACATCATTGTTTATATCATTAATACATCTCTTTTGTCGCTGAATGGTGTTCTATGGTATGGATATATAACAATATTTTATTCATTAACTCCTTGAGGGACTTTTAGTTATTCCCAGTTTAATTTTGAATAAAGTTGATATAAACATTTGCAAACAAGTTTTTTGTGTGAACATATTTTGGGAGAACACCTAGAAGTAGGATTGCTGATCATATGATATGTATGTGTTTATAAGAATGGCCAAATTGTTTTCCAAAGTGGTGGTATTATTAGCTTTCTGACCATAAATATATGAGAGTCCCAGCATTTGGTATAGTTAATTATTATTATGTTTTATACTTTAGGATTCTTCTAGGTGAGTGGTAGTATCTCATTTCTTATAACTTATGATATGGTGTATCTTCATGTGCTTATTTGCTACCCTGGATTTTTTTTGGTGGAGGCATCTTCAAATATTTTGCCCACTTTTAAATTGGCAAAATATTTGTTTTCTTATTGTTGAATTTTGAGAGTTCTTTGGTCAGACATGCTTTGCAGATAATATTTTCAGTCAGTAAGTTTTTTATTTACTCAGAAGTGTCTTTTGCAGGGCAAACATTTTAATTTTGATAGAGTCAATTTCTCATTTTTTTTCTTGTTTGGTTGTGCTTTTGGTTGCCATAGCTAAGCACTCTTTACCTAACCCGAAGTCACAAAGATTTTCTTCTAGAAGTTTTATATTATACAGTTAAGTCTTTAATCCATTTTTTTCTTAATCCTCACCCAATGATATTTTTTCCATTGACTTTTTAGAGAGAGTGGAAGGGAGGAAGGAAAAGAGGGGGAGAGAGAGAGACAGAGGGAGAGAGACACATACCGAGAGAGAAATATCAGTGTGAGAGAGGCACATTCATTGGTTGCTTCCTGCTTGCACCCCAACCTGGGCTGAGGATCGAACCTGCAACCCAGGTACTGTGCTTGACCAGGAATTGAATTTGTGACTTTTGGAGTGTGGATCGATGCTTTAACCATTGAGAGCACTAGCCACGGTACTTTAATCCATTTTGAGTTAAATATATGAGACAAAGTTCGTTTTTCTGGATACAAATTTACAATTTTTCTAGTACTGTATAATTAGAAGAACATTGTTTCTCCTGTGAATTGACTTTACACCTTTGCAAAATTAGTTGATTTTATATGTGTGGACAAAAAGGGGCGTATGCTAACCTGATTAGCTTAGGGAAGGCCTATGTGGTGACCTTACAAACTCAGAGACCTAAAGTAACCACAAGGATGGTCTCAAATTAAAACTTTTTAAGCTAAAAGCAATTTATGGCAGGTAGTCATGTACTAAGCTGGCATTGTTCCCAACAAAGATCAATTTTTATCTTAACTGAGCCTGTCTATTGTCTTTTTGTATATATTATAACATATGGACCCCTCAAAGCAGAGGCACTGCTCTGTGATCACAGATGCCCCATTGTCATTGAGTTAATTGTTGACTATTAACTATCCTGTGCCCACCAATGTAAAAGAAGTATGTGTCTATCATTATACTTTTCATCCAGTCCCAAAGGTTTCCCTGCTTTGCTTTCTCCCACCTCCCTAATCTGTGACCTGTGGATTTCACTTGTGTCTGCTCTTTTGATTGTAAAGTATCAGATAAAGTGCAAAACTGTCATTTTCTGGAGCATTATCTCAATCTGTTGAGATTTTGCTTCCTGGCAACAGTCGACAATTTGGCTCAAATAAACTAACAAAAAGTCTTCACAGGTTTGAATGGGTCCATGTCTTGACTGTATTCTCTTCCATTGACTTAGGTGTCTACCCTTAGTCAATAACACACTGGTTTTGCTCCTCTAGCTTTCTAGTAGGACTCTCAAACTCAGCACTGTTGGTGTTTGGGGCCAGGTAGTTGTTGTGGGAGGTTTCATAAGATGTTTAGCCGCCTGGCCTCTCCTTACTAAATGCTAGAACACCCTGAGCCATGACAATCAAAACAAACTTCAGACATTGCTCAATATCTCCTGAGAGGAAAAAGCACCTCTAGTTGAGAATCACTGATCTCTGTGATAAATCTTGAAACTCAGATGTCATTTTTTTTTCAAAACTGTTTTGGCTATTTTAGTTCCTTTGCATTCTCTTGTAAATTTTAGGATCAGCTTGATTTCTATAAAAATCCCTGCTGGGATCTCAATTGGGATTTGTTGAAACTATGCATCAGTTTGGGAAGATGTAATATTTTAATAATATCCAGTCTTCCAGTCCATAAATATAGCATATCTCCACATTTATTAAGTGTCTTGATTTAAAAAAATATTTTATTGATTTTTCACAGAGAGGAAGGGAGAGGGATAGAAAGTCAGAAATATCGATGAGAGAGAGACATTCATCAGCCGCCTCCTGCACACCCCACACTGGAGATGTGCCTGCATCAAGGCACATGCCCCTGACTGGAATCGAACTCGGGACCTTTCAGTCTGCAGGCCAACGCTCTGTCCGCTGAGCCAAACCGGTCTCAGCAAGTGTCTTGATTTTTAAAAATGTGTTGTGTTGCTTTCAGTATAAAAGTTCTCTGTAGGTATGTGTGTGAATCGAATATATATTTGTATATATTACATATATGGGTGGGAAAAAGTAGGTTTACAGTTGCAGTACAAATCAATAATACAATATTAATAAATCATCCATAGGAGGTGAAATCTGTAATGGGCTTGCTCCATGTCGTCTGACTGCAGGAGTGCTTTATAATTCTTCACATATGTATAGATTCTTAATTGCTCCTAGTGCCTGTCACTTAGAAGATGGTAAAAAATTTTTGTTGAATAAAAGTATAAATGAATAAACAAAAAAGAAGAAAAACTAGAAAAGGAAAAAATTAAAAGGGAGGAAGGAAGAAAAGGAAATAAAATGGACAGATGGATTGGGAATGTTTATGGTTCCTACAACATGGCAATGTATTTAGGCATATTTCTACAGTATGGTCACTAGATGGCAGTCAAAGCCAATGCCCACATAGTAATCTTTAAAAAATGGATACAATAATTATTGATAATCTACTATGGGTAAAGTAGTTTGTTGGGACAATGAGGAATGCAGAGGAGATGGGGCTCAAGTTAAATAAGAGGAAATCTTAGCTTTTCTGGAGTTCAAGTTAGCAGAAAGACTATAGGATAAATTAGATTGTGCTAATTCTATAGTAGGCATGTAAACATTCTAATGTTATGCTAAGACAGGAGGGAGGAGTAAGTTTTGACTATAGAAACTGGAGAAAGTGTCACAGAAGTAGAGTTGGAGCTGATTTTGAAGAACGAGTACAGATTGAACATAGAGAGATGGGAGGTTGGTGGAGGAGGAGGCATTTCAAATAGAGAATACAAGTCTGGGAAGAATATGTAGTGAACAGTAAATATTGCAGTGTGTAGGACATATGAAGGGAAAAGTTGGGAAGCTAAGTTGGCATGGAATTATGAGAGTTCTTAAGAGGGGTGAAAGGCCATAATTCTGGTGTTGTCATTGGTCCCTTTGGCCATGCTCAGTCTGTGATGGGCCAAGTGCTAGGTGGGCTGGCAGGTTAGCTACAATAACTTTCTCAGGGCCTGCACAGCTACTACTGGGTCAGAAGCCAAAGTCTCAGATGCCTCTAGGGTCCCAGAGTAGAAGCTGAGGACCTTGGCTGGGTGGACACCGTGTCAGACATGGCCCCTTCGAAGGGTCTTAAAGAACTCAGCTTTTTGCATGTGAGAATGTGAGTGCAGAATTACTAAATCTCCCAATATTTTCAAGAAAAATCAGAAATATATGACTTATGTGAAATTTCCTGATTTTTAAGTGCTGGCAGTGACTCATGGTTTACAAAGCACCAAGTGAGCCTATGAAAACAGTTGCTTTCTGACCTCTCTTCCCGAGAGTTGTTTGTGGGTCCCTTTCCTGGTTTCCACAGTAGCCTAGATACAGTCCCTCCTTTACTCTTCCATTTGTACAGAGGTTCTTCTAGGAGTGTCTCTCAAAGTGACAATTCCCAGCCTTTCTCATTGGGGAGTTCTCCCAGCTGCCTTCCCCTCTGTGTGGGAGCCATCAGCTGGCCAGTCGGGGAAGGTGGTTGGGAGGCAAGCCCTTCACTCCTGGTGTCATTCTCATGTCTCTCGTACATCAGGGTGAGCTTTTTAATGAAACCAATGGGTCATTTATGCACAGAAAATGCCATCTAGTAGTTACTTTGGTTTTCAAAATTTATTTTAAAAAAATGTATTGCTGCTTTGAGGTTTTAGGTTTTCATTTAATATTCTGTTTACCTATCAACAGCCAGATTTGAATAATTATTATTTCTTATTAGTTAAAACTGGGGAGAATTTAGATTTTGTATTTTTGTTGCAGACTCTTTATTATAGTTGTACTAGAGGCCCAGTCCCCTCAGGCCAGCCTGCATCTCCAATCCTGGACCCTTCAGGGTATGTCCCCTCACAATCCTGGCTGGCTCCTAATTGCTCACCTGTTGCCTGCCTGTTTGCCTCTAACTACCCCCCTGCCTGCGCCAGCCTGATTACCCCTAACTGCCCCCAATCTGCCTGCCTAGTTGCCCCTAACTGCCCCCACTGCTGGCCAGGTTGCCCCCAACTGCCTCCTCCCTGCTGGCCTGGTTGCTTCTAACTGCCTATCCCCCCCCCACTGACCTAGTCATCCCTAATTGGTGCCCCTCTCCCCGCCAGCTTGGTTGCCCCCAACTACCTCTCTCTGCCAGCCTGGTTGCCCCTAACTACTCCCTCCATTGGCATGATTGCCCCCATTTTCCCCTGCCAGGTGGCCTAGTCACTCCTCATTGCCCCCTCCCGCCAGCCTAATAGCCCCCAGCTCTCCCTCCTCCCTCCCCCCCCGCCAGCTAGGTCTTTTCTTACTGCCCCAGCCAGCTGGCCTGGTCACCCTCAACTTCCCCTCCTTGCGGGCCTGGTCACCCCAACAACCCCCACTGCTGGCCTGGTCCTGGTCGCCTCCAACTGCCCCACTCCTCCATCAGCCTGGTCACCCCTCACGGATCCCCTGCCGGTCTGGTCGTCCCATGCAGCCTGCTTGTTCCATCGTTTAGTCATCCCTTGGGCTGGCCCTAGGCGGCTGGGCAGCTGCCATTTGAGGCTTGCCAGCACCTTGGGCCAGCCCTGGGAAGCTAGGGGGCTGAGGGGACTGGGCACCACCATCTTATGGCTGTGAGTGCCACTATCATTGTGAGGGTGTGATGGTCAATTAGCATATTCCCTCTTTATTAGATAGGATGAGCCACAGATATAGGAGGATCGGTATTCCATGTTCCTTGAGGCCATAGAGGCTGGGAATTCAGCCCAAGGCACTAGTGAACTTGAGAAATGGACACTGGAGAAGCATGGGATGCAGACTCAGGAAGGAGCTAGGATGCTCCACCCCTTGCCACCAGTTATCAGTCTCCAGGTGGCAGAGTAAGATTCAGCAAAGCACAGCAGAAGAAAGGACAGGTTCTGAAGCCACACTCTCTGAGGCTCAGTTGTTGCTCTTCCCCTAACTGGATACATTGCTTAGCACCCTGTGCCTTA
Organism: Lasiurus cinereus; assembly: GCA_011751065.1. NCBI lineage: Eukaryota > Metazoa > Chordata > Mammalia > Chiroptera > Vespertilionidae > Lasiurus > Lasiurus cinereus. The sequence goes on along the minus strand of JAAGEH010000042.1, from coordinate 26,740,552 downwards.
GTTTCCTCATCTGTGAAGTGGGTATATTAATATATTATCTCAAGAGCAAATCAGATGTCTGGTCAATTGTCAGCCAAAGATGAACAGAAGGATTTTTGTTGTTGTTGTTATGAATGTGACATAACATTAATATAGAATTTCTATATTAAGACCAATTATAGACAAAATTGTCAATGTGCACCAAAACTCTTAAGAATGAACTTCACTTACCCCTTAGGGCTGACCGTGGCCCTTCAGAAGCTCTTTTTCTTTCCAGTGTCAGTGTGGTGTAGGATCTTAACAAAGAATTGGATTCTTCTAAAACTGTGGTTTCCCTATGTTGTCCTGCAACTTAGGACAAGGAGGAGGGATGAGGGCTTATTTGGAAATACTTGGGGAGTACTAGATGTCTCCAGGGTGTCTTGGACAGACATTGATGTCCTCTTTACTTGTGTCCAGGTGAGTGAAGATGGGCACATGTTAAGTCAATAACCCTAGCAACTGGTTTGATTATGAATGTCCACCAGGTGGCAGCAGAGCATTATGAAGGGAAGTGACAAGGCTTCAGGATCCTGCCAGCCTGCAGGGAGCCTGCAGACAAGCAAAGAGAGGGTGGCTTGTTCAGAACAATCCTTGGCATTCTGAACACAACTCATTAAGGTGGGCAAGTCAAGCTCCAGTATGAATTTAAAAACTAGTCAGCCAAGGAGAGGAGATTCTGAGAGAGGGAAGAAACTCCAGAGCCTTGCAGTCAATAGGGAGTGATATGAATGAGTCCCAACATTCAGCTGTGGGTATGAAATGCAGACCCAACTGTGTATGCAGAGCCAGTTACCTGCTTGATTCAACTGAAATCCTGTATTCTCTTCACAATTTCACTCAGTCTTGCCATCATGGGTTATCTGGGATCAGCTTTTGTCTATAAACGGTCACTATTATAATGCACATATAAGACACAGCTCCAACCATCTTGGTTCAGAATTTTAACTCTTGTTAATTGAGATGAATTCTTCTGATTAGTTTGTGCACTTTGAAAGCATGACTTGTCCTGAGAAGGAAATGGGATACACAACAGTGGTTTCTTTAAGAAAAATGTTTTTATTGATTTGAGAGGGAAAGATAGAAACATTGATGAGAGAGAAACATTGATCAGCTGCCTCCTGCATGCCCTCCACTGTGAATGGAGCCCACAACTCCGGGCATGTATCCTGACTGGGAATCGAACCCGTGACTTTTTGGTGCATGGGTCGATGATTCAATCACTGAGCCGTACTAACGGTGTGAAACACCACAGTTTTAAGCCAGAGGTGGGGCGAAGGATCTATACTAGAAAGAGCTGAGTCTGTACTGCAGGACCAGACCATGGGTTGCTGGGCTGGCTCCACACGCATGGCCAGGCCTTAGCAGAAAGAATTTCATAGACACAGACATCTGACAGGGTCACTGTGATCACAGTGGAGCAGAGCCAAACAATACCACTCCATAGTCACATCTCCATAAGCACAAAACCACATCTACCCAAAAATGACCAAAAGCTACCACAAAAAATGATCAAATATGCTCCTATTTTGTTTAATGTGAGTGATTGATAATTTCTTTATTTTTTTAAATTAATTAATTAATTTTTTAAATTAAATCTTTATTATTCAGATTATTACATTTGTTTCTCTTTTTTCCTCTCCATAGCTCCCCTCCACCCGGCTCCCACCCTTCCCTCTACCCTTACCTCCCTCCCGTTGACCTCATCCATAGGTGTATGATTTTTGTCCAGTCTCTCCCTGTATACCCCTCACCCCTTTCCCCCTAAGAATTATCAGTCCACTCCCTTTCTGTGCTCCTGATTCTATTATATTCACCAGTTTATTTCTGTTGATCAAATTTTTAATTCACTTAATTTTTAGATTCACTTGTTGATAGGTATATATTTGTTGTTCATAATTTTTTGTCTTTTACCTCTTTCTTATTCCTCTTCTAAAAGAGTACCTTTCAGCATTTCATATAATACTGGTTTGGAGTTGATGAACTCCTTTAGCTTTTTCTTATCTGTGAAGCTCTTTATCTGCCCTTCAATTCTGAATGATAGCTTTGCTGGATAGAGTATTCTTGGTTGTAGGTTCTTGCTATTCATCATGTTAAATATTTCTTGCCACTTCCGTCTGGCCTGCATCATTTCTGTTGAGAAATCAGCTGAAAATTGTATGGGTGCTCCCTTGTAGGTAATGAACTGTTTTTCTCTTGCTGCTTTTAATATTCTCTCTTTGTCTTTTGCTCTTGGTATTTTAATTATGATGTGTCTTGGTATAGTCCTCTTTGGATTCCTTTTATATGGGGTTCTGTGTGTTTCCTGGACTTGTAAATCTATTTCTTTTACCAGATGTGGGAAGTTTTCAGTCATTATTTCTTTAAATAGGTTTTCAATATCTTGCTCTCTTCTTCTGGCACCTCCACAATTCTGATGTTGGTACGCTTGAAGCTGTTCCAGAAGCTCCTTACATTATCTTTACATTTTTGGATTCTTTTCTCTTCTTGCTTTTACAGTTGAGTGTTTTCTGATTCTTTATATTTCAAATTTTTGACTTGATTCTTGCCTTCCTCTAGTCTGCTGCTAGGTCTCTGTATAATATTTTTTATTTCAGTCAGTGTATGTTTAATTTCTAGTTGGTCCTTTTCCATCTCTAGTTGGTCCTTTTCCATCTCTAGTTGGATCTTTTCCATCTCTAGTTGGTTCTTTTTCATCTCCTCTTGGGTCTCACTAAATTTATCCATCTTTTCTAGGATATTCTTGACAAACTTTATAAACGTGGTTTTGAATTCTATATCCAGCCATTTGTTTCCCTCCATTTCTTTTGTTTGTGATCTCTTCCTTTGTCTCAGCATTTTCACTATGCCGGGAGAACTTCTGTGTTGGTTTTAGCCTTATGATACAAGAGTTGAAAAACTGCAAAAACCTCTCTGTTGAGCTTGGGAGGGGTGGAGTCTCAGGGCTTAATGGACCGCCTTGCCTTCCAGTCAGCCCCGCCCTCCACAGCCCCTGAGTCTCACATGACTGGGTAATCTCTGGAGTGGTCCCTGTGCACGCGTGTGCACACATGCTCTCTTGCAATGCCTCTAGACTGCTGCCTTTCTGGCTCTCCTGTGCTCCAGGACCATATGAGTCTGGGTGCCCAGGGTTTCGCCTGAAACTGGGGTTTAGTGGAGTTAGAAGTAGCACAGTTGGGAGGGTCTGTCTCCCGCCCACTCGTGAAAGCCAGCAGCACAATCAGCAGTCGGTCCTCTGCGCGCAGTGCCGTGCGCGCCACCAGACCTGATCTTTTGCGACTTCCCTAAATTTCCGTGCACTTCTCCCTTTTCACAGTTCAAACCGTCTCCCATCCCCCGTATGAATTTCGGCTGGATCTGGGGTTTAATATTGTAGGATAAGGGGTTCAATGCCGTTGAGAGTCTCTGTCTCCCTCCCGCCAGAGAAAGCCAGCCAGGTTCTCTGGCAACCACTCTCTCCACACATGGGTCTCCCTGTACCTCAGCTTTCTGCAGCTCCTCTGGGTCTCTGTTAGCCCCTGTCTTTCCTTCTAGTTGTAGAATTTCCACTCAGCCAGCTTTTCTGTGGTTCTGGATGATGTGCATTCTGTCTTTTAGTTGTAGTTTTGACATTGTTGTGCGAGGCAGCAGTGTAGGTGTATACCTATGCCGCCATCTTGGATTCTCCTGATAATTTCTAATTAAAGCTTTAGCCATCAGCACTCATACTTTCTAGGTAATAATTATTAGGGAATTGAATCATAGAATCCTAGCAGCATCCCATTCAGAAGGAGGTCCCTTAAATCCTCCTGCAAATCAGTCAATACTAGGTTTGGTGAGAGAACCTATATGTTTAGGAAGAGGATAAACACTAGGAGAACGTGCCAAAGGAAGGCAAAAGAGGAATGAGGCCAAAACCTATTGCTTCACCACGGGGCCCTGGCAGGGTCCTAGTCTCAGAGTTCAGTAACCAGAAGCTGAGGAACCCGACTGTACTTGCTGTTACATTTGTCCTTTGCTCTTAGTCTCTGCTTAGCCAAGGAGCCTGCAGGTTGTCCAGAAGGCTGTTCCATCCGGAACAAGGGGAGAGTTTGTTTAGCCCACTATTTCTTCTCCTTCTTAAGTAGCTGACTTCTGATGTGGTTTTGTGGTTATATTGCAGGCAGTCCTGCTCATGTGGACATGCTGTACTTTCAGTTTCTGAAAGTGAGTCAATGTTGACTTTCCTCTTGGGAGTAAGAATGACCCTTGCTCAAAAGGACTATATGACTAGAAAGAAGAAACACCAGAGGCACCAGCACCACAGTGTTTAGCAGTGTAGTTTGTCGCTAATTTCTGGGACTGATATGTGTCATCTCTTCAAGCATGGTAAGCTAGGAAGAGGCATTTGGTTTTGAATATTTGCCAGTGTTTATTCTCACCCATTATGTGGAGTGATGATGATGCTAAAGAGCTCAGGATTTATGGATGGACTCAAACAAATTTGTTTACATATGGTCAGCTGGTGCATATGGGAAAGTTTTCAAAGGCTTATTTATTATTATTATGTTTTTAATTCTTGTATCTACTAATAGCTCATGATATTGGACCTAAGAAATCTCAGCAGGACTATCGAGAATAAAAATGGAACTCATAAAGAATCAGTCAATTGCCTAAGCTGATTTGGTTCAGTGGATAGAGCATCCACCTGCAGATCAGAGAGTCCTAGGTTTGATTCTGGTCAAGGACACATGCCTGGGGTGTGAGCTTGATCACCAATGGGGGGCAGGCAGGAGGCAGCTGATCAGTGATTCTCTCTCATGATTGATGTTTCTATCTCTCTCTCCCTCTCTCTCCTCTCTGAAATCAATAAAAATATATTATATATATATATAAAAAAAGGATCAGCCAATGGTCAGAGGGCTTTCTTCTAGTCTAACTCTGTTGTGTGGTTCCATCTGGGTAATTTTTTCATGAAAATAGAGAGAGCTAGGATGGAAGATACATAGCATTTATGTCACCACTGCTGTGTCCTTCATAGGCATTGTTAATTAATTCATTATGGCATCCTTAAGACACTTTGGGCAGCCACTGCCACCAGATCCCAGTGGGCATGGAAGGTGAAACCTATTTTCCACATCTGTTTTAGAATCTCAGCTGAGTTTTGCTCTTGATTATCCATGTCATGGGAGTGCTGCATTGAGATTGCCTCTCCTTTTTCAGTAAGTAAAGCCTTCTGGGTTGAAGAAAGAGCAAATAATTACCCTTTAATTCTACATGTCTGAGCTATTAATCACTGACTATTGCCTTGCTTAGTCATATGGATGATAGTAAAGGAATGATAAGAAAAGCCTAACAATGGAGTAAATTACATCAAAATCATTACTAATATAAATTATCCAAGACAGTTTATATTTTATAAGTGTATAAAAATTGCTGCCACTTCATGTGGCTGCATTTTCAAGGCAATTCCCTTTTCAATTCTCATTAGGTCTGCCTGTCATTTAGCAGTTGCTATAATGTAGGTGGTAGCATCTGTTAGGGCAGATGAGATTTAGTAACAAGACTTATTAAACTGGTAATATTTTTGACTAGCATATGATAGCTATCTATGCTTTTTCTATGAAGTGTACTTATTAAAATCATAGTGTACAAATACTAAGTAATTGCTGTGCTAGCTGAGAGTCTTGGTTGCACTTAATCGATATGAACAAGCAGAAGGGGAATGTATTGGAAGGACCCAGAGTAGCTCAGAGTAGCAGATAGAAGGTTAGGAACCACACTTTCACCAAAAGATACTTACCACATTTCAGCCAAGCTGGTATAGGAACTGTGTGCCTGTCTGAATTCTCTTTAGACCAGAGGTCCTTGATCTTCTGTGACACAAACCCCCGTGGCCATCATGAGAAGCCCATGAACCTCTTCTCAGAATGTTTTAAAATTTATAAATTAAAGCACATAAGATTACAAATGAAACCAATTATACTGAAATATAGTTGTTAAATATTTTAAAATTTTAAATATGTGCTAGTAATATATATATATTTTGTTATTAATGCATTACATAAAATTAACTGGTGTCTCTAATTACCAGTGTAACTTCAGTGGTTATGAGTATAAGTGGATCTTGGATATCCAACATCTCAGTAGCTTTCAACTTTAAAAGACTGTGAAAATATGAAAATATCTGTGAATTTAGTTGGGAACAAAGTCACACTTATTGCTACTAGTATTGAAGTGAGTTTATTACCTGCATTCATTATAAAAGGAAGTGCTAAATTTTAGTTAGAAATTAGCAAAAATAATGGTACATATTTTTTTGATTTGATTTCCTGGGTTCCCTTTAACTTCTGTTTGTAGGCTCCAGATCAAGAACCCCTGCCTATAATTGTGAACTCTTTGATTAATTAAGTTGCTTCAAAAGCAGAAAAATTAAAGCAGGATGTTTGTTCTGTCCCACTCCATTTTATTTCCATATTTTTTCCTTGGTTATCTATGTATCAAGAACTGCTGTTAGATAACTCTTAGGAGATTAAACTGCATCCTGAGTTATAACAGAGATTATATTCCCCCTTGAAGAGATGAAGAAACAAGGCACAGACAACTGAAATAACTTGTTTAAAGTTATTTATCTGTTTTTGGCCAACAGTTGGACTAGAATTCTGGCTCTATTCAGTTGTCTTCAGAACAGAAGTCTATATTAACAGTAAAGTGATTTTTTGAAGATCACTCCTCTATGTCCTTCCTTTCAAAACAGGTGTGTGTGTGTGTGTGTGTGTGTGTGTTTCAATTCTGCTAAAACTAGCTGTTTGTTACTGCGAATTCATTGTTCCAGGGAAGAGCCTTGGTCAGCAGTTCTGACTTGAAGAGCTGAGCCCAGGCTTGCTCTGCCATTCTAGAGCAGTTGGGTTATGTTTTTTCCCTTGAGTGAGATTGTAATTTTGTTCTGCATAGTTGTCCTTTTGTTCAGGGCATTCCTGTGTCACTTTGGTGAGTATTTGTTGAGTAAGTGTTTTAAACTTATATTTACTTTGAGGACTGGAATATGTATCCTGGGCCAGTCCTAAGAGTTTTTAGCCTGGGAAGACAGCCTGGTCTTTTTACCTGGGAAAGGAATTACAAAATCCCCAGACATGTGATCTGAGGTATCTCCAAGATACCAACTACTTCTAAGATATGGCCTCATAGGAAAAAAAGTTGACCTACTCCTTCTCCTATATTGTGTAAAGATATATTTTGGTTCATTACATTAACTATATATGTGAGCATAAGATGACTGAATTTTTGTCATTTGGAAATAATTATTTGAATATATAATAAAAAAGTAATTTCCCTTTTATTCATTCTCCCATATTCTTTCTTATTATTTTATTCCTCCAAGAAATATTTGTTGTGTTTAGAATCAACCAAGAAACAAAGATATCACATCAATAAAACATAGCTTTTGCCTCAAGGAGATGGATATGTTATAAATTTTGATGTAGTGAAGATATTCATAAACTTCAATAACAACATAAGAATGGATGCCCTACCTATGGAAGTAGTTAAAGGAAGCTTTATACTGTAGGTGGAACCTGAACTGAGTCTTGGAGAATGAGTAAAGCCCAACAATGGATTATATATATTTATAAATAAATAAAAAACTCAATGTACTCCAAGAAAAAAATGCTAAAAGTCATAAAGACTAAACTATTTTTCTGACTAGATTTGGGGAGGCAGTGAAGAAAATTTAGATGGAGAACTAAAGATCAACAGAGAAGCTGGATGCCAACTCTAAAAGTTGGCCTTTAAGAAATTGGCAGGAGACTCTGAGGCATTAATAATTCTATCAGAGCATTTCCTGCTTCAGGATGATCTGAGGGTCTGGTGGGAGGTCTTCAGAGCCAGTGCCTGGCAGATTTTCTCCACCAGATATCACTTTTCTAGCCCAGGGGGGCCCCAGCAACTCAAAACTGAAATTGTTAGTTAAACCACAGCTTTGACTACTCTGCCCCCCAAGTCTCCAGTCATACTTGTCAATTAACCCTCATCCCACACAGACCTGCTTTTTCTTCTTCTTTTTTTTTTTTTTTTTTTTTTTGTGAGTAATGCCAGTAAACTCACCTCTGTCTCAGATCCGACTGTATGGGATTTTTAGAATGTTTAATAGAGTGTCAAAATATCTATGTGGGCAACCCCCACATATGTGCCAATTGACCTCTACCCGTCCTCACTCCTCACATATCTATGGCAGTTTCTTCTAAAGTTCATATGCAGTAAATGCTCCTGAATAAGTATACCACCGGAAGAAATTATTAGTTATATCATTTTTGGAGACTTCCATTTTAGAAAAAGCCAAATAACAAAATTAAACTTTTAGGGGATCAGTCTAGATTCGGTTATTTTCTGAGATTTTTTATTCCTGTGTGAATGTCTGATATATGTGATTATGAATGATCAGACTAATGACTTGAAAAAAAATTGATTGTTGATTATTTTGTATTTCCAAATGCCAGAAATAGCAAAGCAATAAAATTAAAACAAAAATGAGGTAACGTAGGTTCACTATAAAATTAACTTATAAATTCTCTATGTGGCCGAGACCGGTTTGGCTCAGTGGATAGAGCGTCGGCCTGCGGACTGAAAGGTCCCAGGTTCGATTCCGGTCAGGGGCATGTACCTTGCTTGCGGGCACAACTCCGGCCGGGGGCGTGCGGGAGGTGGCTGATCGATGTCTCTTTCAAATCGATGTTTCTGACTTTCTATCCCTCTCCCTTCCTCTCTGTAAAAAATCAATAAAATATATTTAAAGAAAATTCTCTATGTGTTTGGGTTCATTGATTTTCTTTCAAAAGCTTTATGCATTCTCATATTTTTTCTTCAATTAAAAAGGAATTATTAGATGTACTGTTTTACAGATCCAAAAAGAAAATGTGTTCAATTATAAAATTCACAGAAATGTATTTTAATTTACTGTTTCATGCTTATTGAATAACTTTTGTTTCTTTGTACCTAATTACATTACACATTATCTTTTTTTTAATTAAAAAATATTTTTATTGATTTCAGAGAGGAAGGGAGAGGGAGAAAGATAGAAACATCAATGATGAGAATCATTGATTGGCTGCCTCCTGCACGCCCCCTACTGGGGATCAAGCCCATAGCCTGGGCATGTGCACTTGATTGGAAACATAACCGGGACACCTCAGTTTTCAGGCTGATGCTCTATCCACTGAGCCAAACCAACTAGGGCACTTCACACATTCTCATTTCAAAATCAACACAGGGAAGTCAGAGGAGATGCCTAGTAGTATGTAGACATACTGCTGGCTGGGACACAGCGTAGCACCCTTATAGGAGGCAGAGGCCTAGGATAGGAAGAGGGAGATAGAGAAACCATGGTGTCCAGAAGAAAAGGCTGATAGGCTGGCTACCTCATAGGGATGCAGGAGCTGAATTAGGAGCAGCACTGAAAGACCCAAAAGGGTCAGTTGTTGTCTCCTGTCCGCTGTTCACAGGGACAGTGTGGAGGATTATGATTCTTAAGGTAGAGCTGTTGATATTTTGGCTAGTTAGCCTCTTGGTTTCAGAGAGGACTGGATGACCTCTCTGGAGCCTCTTAGAGTTAAGTTGGAGATTGATCATCCTTATTCAAATCACAAAGCTTTAGTTCTCATCAAAACATTGAATTATACTTTCTCCACCTTTATCACTTCCTACTTACACCTGATAGTGCCACTATGAGGAAGAAAGTAAACATCTATCTTTAGTGGGAAATTGTCCAAATAAATGAAATGCTGTAAGAGAGCATTGTGAATGCAAATATTTCACTCTGACACCAGCACTCTTTTCTGTTCTGACCCTAATGGGCTGCAAGCTATGTATTTGGAATCTGATATCGTTGTTTTTCACTTTCCAGCCTTGGAGGAATTTCCCCAACGTCCCCACGTCCCCTGAGTTTTATTCCTCACTTGGGCTATAGCTTTCCAGGAGTTATGGCTTCCTCTTCTTTCTTCCCCATTTTACAAACATTGTGACACACCTCGCCTTTCATGAAACCACATAAAGTCATAACAAGCAAATGATAAGACTCCAGTGTGGATACCAGAGTTATTTTCTCTCGGTGTGTCTTGGGAGAGGGTGTAGTGGAACTGTCTCAGATGTACTGCATTTCTATTTGGAGCTATGTAATCACTAGTCATTTTCTCAGTTTTCTTTCAGTCTTGGTGCTACACAGGTAATTAGTTCCTGGACTTTAATAAGAGACTTGATGGATGCAAATGAAATGAGGTGAGGATTTTTCAAAAGAGGTTTTTCTCTTTTCAACAAAAACAAAACGAATTTTCTTCCGAGAGGAACACCCCTTTATGCTCATGATTGGGTGACAATGTGGTTTCTTCTAAACAACTTGAAGCACTGAAATGAAGTTTTCACTAAGTTGGAGTTAGGTATTTTTTGTGGATTCTCCATGTAAGAAAAATAAGGTGTAGTTATCATAAATAGCATTTTCAAATGAAAGATTATTTTAATATTTGCTTCAAAATGTAAAATGCAGCCTCAGAGGACAAAGGGAAATGAAAATTTGCTAAAGCTTACCAAAATGGCCATGAAGCAAACATGTTTATAGGGTCAATTTTCCCACCATTAATATTGAGTCTAGTAGACATGCATGATTTGATATTGTACTTTTTTTCTTTCCCTTTTTAAATTAATATATTTCATTTAAATTAATAGTTAGTTATAGATTTACAGAAAAATTTAGCAGAAAGTACTAAGTTCCTTTGTCTCCTTACACACACACCACCACCACATATACACATAGATACAATTCCCCCTGTTATTAACATCTTGCACTGATGTGGTTTTTTATAATTGATGAAAAAGTATAGATACATTATTATTAACTGAAGTCCATAGTTGTCATTAAGCTTCACCCTTTGTGTTGTACATCCTGTGACTTTTGACAAGCACATAATGTCCTGTATCCATCATTACAATATCATACAGAATAGTTTCACCATCCCAAAAGTTTCCTATATCCCACCTATTCATGCCTCTTTCCTTCTCCCAGAATCCCTGGAAACTATCATTCTTTTTACTATCTCTGTAATTTTGCCTTTTTTTTTTCTGTCATGTAGTTGGAATGATATAGTATATAGGCTTTTCAGACTGGCTTTTTTTTCCACTTAGCAGTATGTATTTAAGGTCTTTTCATGCCTTGGTAGCTAACTTATTTTTATTGCTTAATAGTATTTAATAGTATTTCATTCTATTGTAGGGTAAGACTATGATTTGCTCTGTAAGAAACTGCCAAGCTGTACCACTTTGCATTTCCTTCAGCAACGAATGGGAATTTCTATTGCTCCACGTATTACCAATATTTGATGCTGTTATTATTTTGGATCGTTGCCATTCTAATTGGTGTGTTTAGTAGTGTCTCACTGATGTTTTAGTTTGCAATTCCCTGACATATGATGTTTAGTATCTTTTCACATACTGATTTGCCATTAGTAGTATGTTTTTTAGTAAACTGTTGAGAGATTTTGCCCATTTTTAAATGGGGTTGTCTGTTTTTGTACTGTTGAGTTTTAAGAGTTCCTTATAACTTTTGGGTGCAATTCCTTTACCAGATATTTGTTTTGCAAACATATTCTTTCCAACTGTGGTTTGACTTTTTATTCTCTTAAGGGATTGTCTTTTTAAAATGAGGTATGTTACACAAATAAGCAGTTTTCTTGGTTTTCTGGGAGTGCCCAGTTACAGAGTTATGAAAGAGGAAGACAGGGAAATTTCAATTTAGTAAGAAAAGCTAAGTTCTTTTAACCAGGAGAATTGAAGAGAACTGTCACAGGAACTACAGGGAACATTATCTGAATTACCAAATTTTGTGGAATAAGTTAGACACCAAGGGGGTTAATTGGTGCATTTTAAAAGTAGCCCCATTCTGGTGGGGCATGTATATTCTTGCACAGGTCTAGTGCTTATTATTTTTTATCCTGAAACTCCAACCTTGAACTTCACTTCTTGTTTTTAATATTCTTAACTGTTCTCTCACCATCTTTATCTCTATCTGAACCCCCCACACTTAACGCCCAATATGTAGTATTACAGATAGGCTGAACCTCAGCTCTAGGGTCCATAGCTTACAAGCTTCATGACTTGAGGGAAGTTGTTAATATCTTCCTGGTAAGCCTGCCTCACAGATTAGTTGAGAAAATTAAATAATGTATGTAATACATTCATTCTGGTGCTGGTCCCTGGTACTCAACAAGTGTGTGTTTTCTTCTATATGTTTTATGTTTCCTGCACATTCTTCCAACCTTGATAGCCTAGGACTTTTTTTTTTTAATGCGTGTTCCTTGCTTGAGACTACTTCTTCAGATAGCGCTGTGAGCAATAACCCCTTTCCTTCCTCCCAATGAATTCTTCTCTTTTAAGTGTCCTGTGGTCAGCCTCCATGTGGTCTGCTCTGGTTGCCTGGTAAAGCCCCACACAGAGCCAGTTAACTGAATTTAGTTCTTGGACCTACAGCTTCCCTTTTCTTCTTTATTGTTGCTATTTCTAGCTTTTCTACCCTTTTTAGAGGCACTGAGTTCATTTATAATAAGTATTTAGGGATGCAGCCATAGCATTGTGACATATATGAGGGGCTCACAAAAAGTAAAAAGATATGTCTTCCCTCCCCACTTCAAATTAATGATCTACTTGGAGAGGAAAGATATACATACATATGTATAAAATGGCCCCCAGTGTTAGACAATGTGTGTCTAAAGATTACACACAGTCAGAATGTGAGCTGGTGGTTTCATAGATTCACTGGCACGTCACCTAAATGACCACTACCCAAGGTTTAGGTTCTGACCAATAGGGCACCTCCTGGCTAAAGGAGCTCAGAGAAATGAGCACAGGGTGATAGTGAGCTACAGTGAATAGAGAGAACGATTCAGTGTGTAACTGGGATTCATGGGAGGACTATAAAAAGCAGCTGCTCTGGGGCTGATGGAGAATGTGACCCTGAGATGTAAATGCTTAGAACTAAATGCTTGTCAGTTCACTGTTAGTTTATAGACATATGTCTAGTGAGAACTATGAAATAAAATTATTAAATTTAATGTTGGTTTTGCCATTGTTAATTCAACATTTATTCTTTAAAAATACTCAGCCTTGGTGCTAAAGGATTTAAGAAAGCTTGCAAAATTAAAAAAAAAAAGTAAGTGGATACAACAAAGGAGGCAATGGGAAATAAGGGTGGGAACATTATATGGATCTAGGAGTGAAGTTAGAACACAAGTACACACTCCGGAGCTCATTACATTTGTTGGAGATGGGCCTGTCTAGGAACCAGTAAGAATAGGGAACAGGATCTTATACAAAATTTCCAGGATTCCTGAGGTAATACTCTATGGTGTAGGACAAAAGGAACCATTCCTGATATAAGACGATAGAAATATTTTTACTTAATAACTTCATAGATAAAAATTCAGATTTTAAAATATTGACTAACTTTTCATTGCAGTAAGGAAGGGGGAGAATGCTTATTAACCAGAAACCATTGTGCTGAATTTTCTTACATCAAAACTAGAGGGATTCTTTTCTACTTGAATATACCCAAGACTCCTCCAAGATTTTTCATGATGAACAGAGGAGGGAGGAGCCTTCCTTCAGAAATTGAAGATGAGACATCTTAACACACAATTTCAAAGGTCACCCTCTCCTCCATCACCATCTGTTATGGCCTAAATTGTCCCCTCCTTCAAAGTCCTAATGCTTAGTACCTCAGAAAGTGAGTTTTAGAGTTAGAGCCTATAAAGATTCAACTACATTAAAATGAGGTCATTGTGGTAGGCCCTAATCTAATAAGAGTGGTGTCCTAATAAAAGGAGATTGGGACAACAAATGCCCATCCATGCATGTACAGAAAGATGACATTGTGAGGACACAGAAGACAAATATGCCAAAACCTAGACTTCTTACTTCCAGAGCTCTGAAAAAATAAATTTCTGTTGTGTAAGCCACCTAGTATGTGGTACTTGGTATGGCAGCATGAGCAAATAAAAACACCTTCCTATTGGTTTTATATGCCACTGCATGTGCCCCCTTGCTTAAGTTTACTTTGACTATATCAATATTTTCTTAAAGACACTGAAGACTTAATTTACTTATTCTAGCATTCATGACCTTTAAAAATCTGGTCCTGATCTGCCTTTCCCCATTTAGCTTATACAAATCTCCTCTAGCAAAATTGCTCAATACATTACCTCCAGGTGTGCTTTGTACTTTATATATTCGCGTCTTTGCTCATTCAACCTGCAATATTATAGTTTCCATCTTTTGAGATCTTATCCATCCCTCAGTGTTCATGTCAAACACCAACTAATCTACCAAGCCTTTGGTTATTTATTTATTCTTTTAAAATATATTTTATTGATTTTTTACAGAGAGGAAGGGTGAGGGATAGAGAGTTAGCAACATCGATCAGCTGCCTCCTGCACGCCCTTCACTGGGGATGCGCCCGCAACCGAGATACATACCCCAGACCAGAATCGAACCTGGTCAGGGGTATGTATCCACAGGCCGACGCTCTCTCCACTGAGCCAAATCGGTTTCGGTGCCTTTGGTTATCTTACTAGCATCGCTTCCTCTTCTGAAATTTTTGACCATTTTGTCATTATTTATTCACTAGTCTTATTCCTTCTGTTTGAGGGTAAGATCCTAGAAGGTGCAAGTCACATTTTTATAACTGTATAACATTCCTAGCATTCATTCATTCATACGTTGCTATTAATCACATAATGCCTTAATTTGTAGGAGATATAACAAAAAACAAAATAAACATGGTCTCTGCCCCAGGAAACTTTCATTCTGTTGGAGGTGCATATAAATGAGTAGTTAAGTAATTATAGGTTATTATTATGATACAACTAGAGGCCTGATGCATGAAGATTTGTGCAAGAATAGGCCTTTCTTCCCTTGGCTGCTGACACCAGCTTCCCTCCAGCTCCTGGGACTCGAGCTTTCACTCTGGCTGCTGCTTCTGCCTTTGCTCTGGCCTTGCTGCCCTCCTGTAGCTCCCTCCACCCACCACCCACCCTCATAGCAGGCATCCTGCCCTGTCCTGGCTGCTCCATGCCTGTGCATGAGCGCTGCCAGGAGGCCCAGAGCAGCTGGGGTGGGGCAGAATGCCTGGTGACAATGCAAGTGTCCCAGCCCAGCCACTGCCATCTTTGTCACATCAATTTGCATATTCCCTTCTTATTGGCTGTGGGCACCACCATCTTTGTGGTGGAGTGCTGGTCAATTTGTATATTCTGTCTTTATTAGATAGGATGTCAGAGAATAATGTCATAACCTATTTCCAATAGTGTGTTAAAGAGGGACCACTAAGGAGGTGCCATTGAAGCAAGATCATATAAAATAAGAAACCAGTCCAATGGAGAGGGATGTGCTAGACTCCTGGGACAGCGATGAGTTTGATGTGCTCCAACTGGTGACTTAAGAGTACAGTGAGCAGCAGGAAGTGAGATCGGAAAAAAGGTGATCAGCTCCTGAAGGGCCTTAGGAAGATGTTTTATTGGGAGGCCTCCAAAGAATTTTAAGCAGGGAGTGTCATGACACATTTTAAAAATTTCTCTGCCATACAGAAGATGCATTGTAAGAATGAAAGCATGGAGATGCATGGCAGATCCTGAATGAGAGTGGTAGCAATGGAGAGAAGATGGGATATGAGATTTTGGAAGTGGACTATACAGATGGGTAGGATATGGGGAAAGAGAAGAAGGATTAGTCCCAGATTTGTTTCCATTGGCAATGCTTTTTACTTTTTCAACTGTATAGCAGAAAAACTAATAATTAAAAATAATATTATACAACACACCAACAGTAGAGCAAACACACCCCATGTTTAGGGACAATCTCTTTGATAGTTAAAGATATATTTGGTAGTTGACTAAATATTTAATCTACTAAATAGTTGACTATATATGTACACTTTGTGCTGGTGTATGTATGTTGTGAAAAGGAATGTTATTTGAAATAAAAACCAACTACCTTCCTTCCATGGGCATCTTAAATGAAGTGTTTTCCTTTTAAAAAAATAACCTGTGGGTCTTTTTGTGAGCATCCCCCAGGGGGAAGGAAGGGAAACAACAGGAGAAGTGAATTACCCGGCAATGTGAGAGGCCTGTATACACATGGGGAGCCTGGGAGAGAGGTTTAGAAAATGAAAGATGGGAGACACCCACAGAGGGGGCATCCAGCAGGGGTCTGCGGAAATCCTTGGAGTGTGGGATATTACCTGTGGTGGAGGTGATCAAGGGGCTTGAGTACAGCAATGATTAATGTTCCTGTATGGGCTCAGCTTTGCCGTGCTCCTGCCTACATTCTTAGTAGACTTCTGTTGCACAAAAGGGCTTTAAGTTGGTAGTGCTTTGGGAATAAAAAAAAGATTGGTGTTTAGTGTGGGCAGCAGTGTTGGAAAAGAGCAGGCATCAGAGTTGAGTCTGGTAATCAGAGAGTTAGGCTGCAGAATGGTCTAGTGGAGTGGAATAGGCCTCATTCTCTTTGCTTGTCTTATGGGTGGAAGTTGGGTATATGTGCCATTTCATTTGCATAATTAAAAAACTTTCATTCCAAAAGGCTAAAGTGCATGGGTATATCCAAGGCAACAGAATCCAGTTGTCTGTGTAATACATGAAATGTGTTCAGCTGTACAGTTATCTGGAAATATGTTGGAGAGGCATGACAAAGCTGTCTTTATAACTGTCTTTACCAATCTATATCTGAACACATTTCTGGAACATTCCTTAGTAGGCCTCTAGAGATGGAATAAAATTGTCATGAGAAATTTTGGGACTGTGAGTTATAGTTCCTTAATTATTTAAAATGCACTAGCATCCCCTGCATGGCAGTGCCTATAGGGGTGCAGAGAGACTGAAATTTCAGGATCTTGGGTGTCCCATAAGTACAAGTTGGCAAAATGGATGGCTTTTAATTTAGGTTTTTCAATAACAGCTTCAGCATTTAATGATTCTGTATTTGAAAGGTCACTAGAAACCAAGAGTTTAAGCAATGTGGAAACTGGAAAAAAAAAGTTTAATCAATTTCCATTCTAACCAAGATCCCTTCTTGCATTTTTTCCCCTTTGAGCAGGTTATGGGTTAGGTTGTGGGGAACAAGGCGGTTATTGTTTTTGTGAAACTTTGACCTTTATCTTATAGTAGAAGGTAGATGGTCTGTATTAAATGAAAGAAACCTGAGGTGAGGGAGCAGAGAAACAGTAATTGGGGAAGCTGAGAGAAGAACTCACAGAGACCCCATATTGTCTAGGGCTGTGGTTCTCAACCTTTCTAATGCGGTGACCCTTTAATACAGGTCCTCATGTTTTTGTGACCCCCAACCATAAAATTATTTTCATTGCTACTTCATAAACTGTAATTTTGCTACTGTTAATGAATCATAAATATCTGTGTTTTCCAA
Source organism: Lasiurus cinereus (assembly GCA_011751065.1). Classification (NCBI taxonomy): domain Eukaryota; kingdom Metazoa; phylum Chordata; class Mammalia; order Chiroptera; family Vespertilionidae; genus Lasiurus; species Lasiurus cinereus. The sequence goes on along the minus strand of JAAGEH010000042.1, from coordinate 26,723,122 downwards.
TGGTCTTACTTGACCCTGCTAGCGATTCCCAACCTGTGGGCGACCTACAGATTGAGAACTGCTGCTGTAGAGTCTAAGACTTATCAGAAAACACAGATATTAACAGTAGCAAAATTACAGTTATGAAGTAGAAATGAAAACCATTTTATGATTGGGGGTCACCATAACGTGAGAAACTGTATTAAAGATTCGTGGCATTGGAAAGGTTGAGAACCATTGGTCTAGGGAGAGTCACTTAGCAATATATAAACTCAAAGCAGGACAATAGGATAACTTATAGTTGTATCCTAAAGAATAGTTGTTCAGGGACATTTCATAAACTTGAGAAATCTATTTGTCTTCCCATCCTTGATCAATGTCACCCTCTCTCCTAGCTGAATTTATAACTCCTCTTGCTTACCATTTGGTTTAGGAAAACACTGGCATATTCAGATGTCTTCAAGAAAAGAAACAGCTTCAAGTTCATTCTCAGCTACATTTTCCAAACATGGCTATTTCCATAAGACCCACATCAAAGAAGGTGGGAGGAATAGAGGAAGAGAGATGATAGGTTTTAGATAAAGTTCACCCTATTGTATTCCCCAGTTTTATGCATCAATTATAAAAGTGAGGTTCTCTCCTGGGTTCTGTAGTTGATCTTGGAAAATTTCTGAAGAACCTAGGTGTTTTTGGTAATGAAATAGCCCGGGGCATTATGAGGACTAAACTACTTAAAAGCTTTTCTGTAACATTAACTTGATACATCACTGTTCCATCTAACTTTTGTAGATTATGACCTAAGCTGTGACCTTGCAAATTTATCCAATGAGATTATCCCGCTAATTTTTGGTTTTCATGAACGTTCTTTTTTATTTTTATTTTGCAATTAGATTTGTCACTCTCTAGGGAGCTACAAAGAACATAATTGCCTTAGAACAGCAAATTCTTCATGAAAGCTATGATATGGCAACTTTTTAGAAGGGAAAACCAAGTGACCAAATGAACAATCTGTTTTTCCCTTTCCTTCAAGCTCAAACAAAAGATTCCACAGCAAGCCTTCAGGAGGTGCTACCCCTAATGCCAGTTGGGGAATTCTTTGGTTCTTTCCAACATTTATGGTTTACCAAGAACTGTCCTCACTCTGTGCTGTAATTAGACAATCTATAATGCCATGCTTGCTGAAAAGTTGCCTGCTCACTGTCTTGTCTGCCTGCCAAATTTAGGCAGGAGTAGCCTAGAAGTGGAGAGCTCTTTAAGTATATATAATATATATATATATTATATATATATATATAATATTTTATATATATATATGTATAATTCATTGTCCATCCCTAGGGCTTTGCACTCAATGTGCCTGCTAAGATGTAAAGGAAGACTACTAGGGTGCCCAGGAAGATTACTTTTAGGTTGATCTAAGGATGGTGCTCTTCAAATGCATTGTGGTTTTGGAACATTTCCCTGTTTTTTTACTGGAGAACACTGAGTTGAGATACCAGACCTTCTTTGGAGATTGACTCAGATCTGGGGCAGAGACTCTGCAATAGTGGGTAGGAAAATTACAGTTATAATAGTAGGGCTTATAGCTGGCTTGCAAAGACTTATCTCTGGTGGGAGAAATGGCCTACTGCCAAGTGGTCACACTTGTGTGGAGCAGAGCAACAACTGTAATGATGGAGCCCACAGTGAGAGAGGTCAGCAGCCATTTAGAGCTACAGAAGATGCTGGGATGCCACAAAAAGGATGAAAGTTGGGGACTTGGAGCCCAAACAAAGTTCAGGGGCTGAGGAGACTCAGGAGGCTGGTTACTCCCCACCTTGTACAGAGGGAGCCTGTGTTACAACCAGATGATCACAATAGTCCTAGACCCCTTTGGTCAAACACTTGACTTGATGAACAAATAGAAATAGCAGACAACTTTCTTAACAAGCCTATGGGTTCACTCTTTTAGTGAGAGCAAATAATTTGATAGTTCCCAAGGGAAAGTGATACTCTTGAGCACAGATGCCATTTTCCCACGAGGGAGATGTGTTTGAGCAAGTGTGTTCTCTATATGAAAGGCCTCTTCCGATGAGATGGGATTTGCTGTTGGGGTTTGCGTAGGGGCAACCCACAGATGAGAGGCACCTCACTGAGCTTTGTGTCTGAGTGGGCCGAGCAGCTAGGGGAGGCTGCAAAGAGCCCACTAGGCCTCAGAACATCAGTTCTAGTCCCAGATGATTTGTTGGCTGCCTTCCTATCAGCTGCTCTGTCTCAACCTTTGAAAGTGTTCTCACACCAAATCCTGTTTATGTGAAAAGTTTGATCAAACACCCCCACAGTTGCACAGTGCTTTAATTACATACTGGAAGGGTATCCTCTCACCCCCGCCCATGACTCAGTACTCAGAGCAGAACTTTCTCTTTTGATCTTTTCACCTACTTAAATTGCCCAGGAACTTCAGTGTTTACTTGGAGCAAAGAAGGATCCAGCACATTTCTAGTGCTAGGTTTAAAGAGAAATGGACTCTGATATACCAGCACTTGCCCACAACCATTATTATTGCTGCCAAAGACCAGTCCTGCATTGTGTCCACCACAGCAATGATGCTGCTGGTGGTCTAGACTCCTCCACTATTTGCAGTGGTTCTTCATCTATACTTGGTCCCTGTGGTTATGGATTCACATACATAGACATCCTGGAGCACAAGCTGACCAACACTGAAAAGTTAATTGCAAAGATCGGAGTCAACATTGCCCATCTTTTTTGGTGACCATTACCATCCAAATGGCACAGTCTTTTAAAGGTACTCAAAATTCAACATGTCTTGAATATTCTTGTGCTATAAAAATAGGGCTTCATTGTGGCAGACAAAATGTAACCTTTCATAAATCCATTTTATTTTCCTCCTGGTCACATAGGAAGGCTTCTAGGTGGGGCCTGTGATGACATCTGCACAGAGAACATGGGCTCATGTCTAAACCTTTCCCACGTCTTTCCATAAAACCTTTCCTATGAGTTCTTCCATGTGCTTTTTTCCTTATCCTCATGGCTGGGGGTAAGGGATTCCAAAGTTGTCTCACATATAGATCCTGTCATGTAAGAAATCTTGCAAAATGGTAGATCCATTGTTTAGTGGAAAGCCATCCAGGAAAATAGCCAACCTGCACTGGACCTTGTGAGCATAAGAAATAAATTTTTATTTTGTGAATTCTTGAGATTTGCGGGTCTGTCTGTTATTGTAGAAGAACCGGCCCACCCTTAACTAATACACTTACTACTATGGCAACATGCTCTCCCTGGACAACACCATTCAAGCTATCTTTGCACAACCAAGAGGGACCTTTTACATGTATTCACCCTGAACAAAAAGGTTTGCTTCAGGTGAACCTGGTTACAGACTTCTAGAAATTACAGAGGTTGGCGTTTCTGGTCCTGCACATGTATTGGCCACTTAAGCTAAGTTATGTTGTGGTAATGAAAGGCCCCCAAATCCATGTGGCTCAAGTTTCATTTCCTCTACTGGTCAGCTGAGGCTATGCTCCACATCATCTTCACTGTGGGACCCAGATGATGGTATAGCCTCTACCTGGGCATTTCTAGTCTCATGGAAGAGGGAAATAGAACCCAGCAAACCACATGCTGGTTCTTAAAGCTGCTCTAAATGACAAATACCACTTCTGCTTATAATTAATGGACCAAAGCAAGTCACATGATTAAACTTGATGTCAAGGAGGGTCACATGTAATGTCTGTAGAGACAGACACTACAGGAAGGGGAATTGGAATAATATTAGAAGAATAGTAATGTTACCTATTAAAATCCTCAAAGGATATTCTTAATTTCTGTTTTGACAGGCATCCTGCTATTTTAAAAAGGTACATGATAGGATGTTGGTGGGACCTTGATTAGTTTAAATTCTTTGAAAACAGGCCCAAGTCTGTTGAGCTTCAAGTGAATTGTGAAGGACAGCCATGTAGTAGGTGCAGGAGCATCACTAAGCTCATTGAAATGGCCCTTCAAGATGGCTCACAACCTTTTCCACCCATAAGTCTCAGTTTGTCATACTACCTCAGCTTTGCTGTGGTGACTATGTTTGCATGTTATTTATTAGTAGAAAACTTGAAAGTGTGATGATTTCTGAAATTGATAACAGGAACTTTAGGTGGATTCTAGTGGAAGACTCTTTTCTTCCCCACTCCATATTTATCAGTGGCTCATATGGAAAGGAAGTCCCACCAACCCTTCCATCCTTTCTGGGAAGTACCTGAGAGGGAGTTTCTGTGTTTCTTCCCACCTCTTAAATGCACCTCTCCAAGGGACAAGGAATAGCTAATCTCAAGAGTGAGAGTGTGACATCCTTTGAGATGGGTCCTGTATCTTAGGGAGAATGATTTGTTTTAAAATCAGGGCCTATACTTCATGCTGTCCCTCTTGCAGTGACCATTGCATGGGTAGGTAAGGACAGTGTGCTCCCTCTTCTTCCTCCTTTTGTATAAGAGTTGCAGCTGGGTCAAGGTTGGAGCTTACTTTCTGCAAGCAGGCGTGATGTCACTCGCACTTTCCTGGGTTTTCTTGGCCTCTCTGTCCTGCTGTTGGGCCTGTGGGCTAAGAATTCATGGTGTCTTTTTGCCAGATTTGACTGTCCCAAACTCTGGACTTAGGAAAGTCCAAGTTGAGTGTTTTAGCAGGGTGTTCTGTAATATGGGAGTTACTAGACCTTCATTAGTAAATATTTGCTCCCTATTTGGCTCATTTTGGATTTACTTTATAGTTAAAACCAGAGAAGAATTGGGGACAGTGATCAGCCATTCCTGATCTACAGCATTATGAATATAATGCCGAGTAACAAAGAGGATCTTTTAAGCATAGCTCTAAAGTCAGAATCCATAGAGAGAAAGATGGCTATGTTATCTTTTTAATTAATAGCTCGAAAATATCACAGATATTCAAACCATTCTAAAAACAATATAAAAAAAGGAGAGATGAAGGTCAAAAGATGCTTTGGATGGGAAGGACATGGCTATGTTTATAGACAATAGAAAGATTGAGGGATAGTAGCAAGAGAATTTGAATACTCAGTGGAATGAGGTCCCTAAGGAGGGAGGAGAAAGGAAATTCTCCCCTTTCCACAGGAAAGGAAGGCAGAAAGTGCCATTGTAGACAAAGGATAAGAAATTGAGAAAGCACACGGGAACCCCAGTTCCTCAGACAAGAGCACATGCTCAGTTTATCTTTGTTGCTAAAACAAAAGGTGCTGTCACCCATATGCCCTCCCTGAAGAGCTCATGTCTGATCTTGCTCATGAAAAAAACCTTCCCAGATGTTATCATTATTACTACCATGGTCAAGGAGTCACTTCTATTTTGGACTCCTATCTAGGCATCCTGTGCCTTTAATCTGGTATCCTTCAGATCTCTGCGGGAAACAGAGATTTGTCTTATATATTTCTGTCTCCCTGTTACCTTTCACAGAGTGGGGGCTATAATTATTGCAGAGTGATTAGTGAGTTCAGGCAACATGATAGTCTGCCAACGATTGAGAATTCAATGAATTTCATGATTATACCTTGACAGATTCTACTACCAGGGCATAATTACACAATTCAGTTTGTACACTCTCAGTGATGTCTTCTTTTTTAAAAAAATAAATCTTTATTGTTCAGATTATTACAATTGCTCTTCTTCCCTCCAACCCCCAGAACTCCCCTCCACCCAGTTCCCACCCAACCTTCTGCACTTAACTGCCACCACTGTCTTCAACCATAGGTGTACAATTTTGTCCAGTCTCTTCCCACACCCCTACATCCCTTTCCCCACAAGAATTGTCAGTACACTCCCTTTCTATGCCCCTGATTCTATTATATTTATTCTGTTCATCAGATTTTTTATTCACTTGATTTTTAGATTCACTTGTTGATATATATGTATTTGTTGTTCATAATTCTTATCTTTACCTTTTTTTCTCCTTCCTCTTCTTAAAGAATACCTTTCAGCATTTCATATAATACTGGTTTGGTGCTGATTAACTCCTTTTGCTTTTTCTTATCTGTGAAGCTCTTTATCTAACCTTCAATTCTGAATGATAGTTTTGCTGGGTAGAGTAATCTTGGTTGCAGATTCTTGCTATTCATTACTTTGAATATTTCTTGCCATTCCCTTCTGGACTGCATAGTTTCTGTTGAGAAATCAGCTGGCGATCATATGGGTGCTCCCTTGTAGGTAACTAACTGTTTTTCTCTTGCTGCTTTTAATATTCCCTGTCTTTTGCTCTTGGCATTTTAATTATGATGTGCCTTGATGTGGTCCTCTTTGGATTCCTTTTGTTCGGGATTCTCTGTGCTTCCTGGATGTGTAACTCTTATTTCTTTCACCAGGTGGTGGAAGTTTTCAGTCATTATTTCTTCAAATATGTTTTCAATATCTTGCTCTCTTTATTCTGGCAGCTCCATAATTCGGATGTTGATAGCTTTGAAGTTGTCCCAGAGGCTCCTTACACTATCTTCATATTTTTGGATTCTTTTTTCTTTTCTGATTGGGCGTTTTATGCTTCTTTGTATTTCCAATCCTTGACTTGATTCTTGCTCTCCTCTAGTTTTGTTGGATCTCTCTATACTATTCTTTATTTCAGTCAGTGTATGTTTAATTTCTAGTTGGTCCTTTTTCATATCCTCAAGGGTCTCACTAAATTTATTGGTGGTTTCCAGAAGATTCTTGAAAAACCTTATAACCGTGGTTTTGAACTCTATATCCAGTAGTTTACTTTCCTCCATTTCTGTCATTTGTGGCCTGTTTCTTTGTCTCTGCATTTTGGCTGCTTCCCTGTATAGATAGAGTAGCTTTATGTGCTAGGTGTCCTATAGGGTCCAGTGGTTCACCTCCCCAATTACCTGAGATGGACACTCGTGGTGACCCCTTTGTGGACTGTGTGCACAGTCCTGTTAAACCTTGATTGTTATTGGTATCACTGGGAGGAATTGGCCTACAGGGTAATTGGCTGTGAGGATCAGCTGTGTCTACAATGGGAGAATTTCTGTTCTGGAGACACCCTTATGGGGCAAGACTTCCTTCAGTGGGGCTTTGGAGCTCACTGAGACTGCCCCTGGGTGTGTCCCTATGGATCTGAGGAGTTGTCATCTGGATGGTCCCACTCTGAACACTGGCTTTTGGATCTCCAAGGAGTGCAAATTTAGCTCTGTCTGAGGCCACCAAGCAGGAGCTATGGAGTAATCTGCAGATTCCTCTTCTTTGCTTGGGGTTTGAAGATGCCCAGATGAGGCCCAGCTGTGAAGCAGTGCAAGCTACTGTGGAGCCTTGGGCCTTATTTTGGAAGTTCTGGGGCTCTCTGATCCAGCTGAAGTTTGTTAGGTAATTTTAGATTGCAGAGGGCCAGGCCATTCATATGCAAAAGCCTCTGTACACAGCATGAGTTGGGTGGGGTCTCAGGGAATCAACAAGGTGGAGCAAACAGCTATGGCTGATCCTCAGCGCTGCCTTAAGAGACTACTTGTCTCAGTATCCCGCAGTAATGGCTGCAAGTACCTCTGAGAGAAAGCCGCCCTTGACTTCTGCCAGATGCCAGATAGTGCAGTTTCTCCCCAATCCTGTATGAGCCTGGGTCCTCAGAGTCTTGCCCAGGACTGGAGTTCAGAGCAGTCAGGAGCTTGTGTCTCCCTCCTGATTGAAAAAGACAACCACGTACTCATTTACCAGCCCTTTCCGTGTGCCCACCTCTGTACCTCTGCACTTTACTTTCGCACCTTCTTTGAGTCTCAGTGTGCTTTTATCTTTCCTTATAGTTTTAGAATTTCCACTCAGCCAGCCTTCCTGTGGTTCTGGATGATGTCCGTTTTGTCTTTTAATTGTAGTTTTGAAGTGGTTGTGTGAGGCAGCAATTTTAGGTGTTTACCTATGCTGACATCTTGGTTTCTGTCTATGCCATTCTTAATAATTCTTTGATCCTGACCTTGACTTGTCTCACCATTGAAAGATTTGAGTCTGAGATGTGCATATTTCTGTTCATTGGTCATAAAACAGCATGGGATATGTCCTGGATATTGAGACTTTGAGGGGAAAAGTGGACTTGTTCCTTTCCTGGCCAAGTTTTTTTCAGACCTATTATCTCATGCTAGAATTTCTCTGACAGTTATGAGCACCATGTGGATTCTTGACCTTGGCCTTGTTTCTCATGTCTGAGACCAATTTTTAGAGCAACAAGTGTTACCTAGAAGTATGCGTGTTTGCATCTAGAGAAAGGGGTACCACCCTGAGATGCATTCCAGATTAAAAAAAAATACTTTATTGATTTTTTACAGAGAGGAAGGGAGAGGGAGAGAGTCAGAAACATTGATTACAGAGAAACATCGATCAGCTGACTCCTGCACACCTCCTACTAGGGATGTGCCCACAACCAAGATACATGCCCTTGACCGGAATCGAACCTGGGACCTTTCAGTCCACAAGCCAAAGCTCTATCCATTGAGCCAAACCGGTTAGGGCCATTCCAGATTTTTTTAAATGTGAAAGGTCTCAGGAGAGATCAGCCCCCATTACCACCATTGATAACATACTTGTTAGTTAATACAACTTTTATATTGGCTTTCCCTTTTCCTTGTCTTGTTTTCTTCACTTTTTGGGATCACTTCCCAAATAAACTCATTGTACTCAACTGCTGCTGCTTTTGCATAACCCACACTGAGAAAAAAAAACCATTAAAAAATAACTCTGTGAGATGAAAATTAACACAAAAATGTGTTGATACTACTTGAAAACAAAAAGACACACATTTTTGTAGGGAGAGAAACTATAAATAAGGCAAAAACCAAATAAACCCGACAATGATCAAATCTCTCCTCGTTCTCATTTTCCCCCTCCTTCCCTCCTCACTCTCTATCTCTCTTCCTCTGCCCTTTATTCCCTCACTCTTCCTTGTCCCTCCCTCCCTCCTCTCTATCTCTTTTTCTTCTTTCCCTTTCCCCGTCCCTTCCTCCACTCCCTCTATCTCTCTCACTGCTCTCTCCCTTTTTTCCTCACTCCCTCCACTATCTCTATCTCCCTCGCCATCTCTCTCCTCTCTTTTCCTTTCTCCCTTTCTTCCTTCTCCCTCTCTATATATCTCTCCTTCCCCCTCCACTCTTTCTTCCTTTTCCTGCCCTCCTGTCTATCTCTCTCCTTCCCCACTCTTTTTCCTCTCTCACTTTTCCCCCTCCCTTCCTCCTCTCTCTCTACCTTTATCCATCCTTCTCCTCTCCCCTCTCTTTCACTTTCCCTCTCCCTCCCTCTTCTCTTTCATTCTATCTCCCTCCCCCTCCTTTCTCCCTTTTCCCCACCTTCCCTCCTCTCTATCTCCTTCCACCTCTCTCTCTACTCTATTTCCCTTTCCCTCTTCCTCCCTCCCCTCTCTCCCTCCCTCCTCTCTCTCTACCCTCTCCATCCCCCATAACCTCTCTCTCTCACTGTCCCCTCCACCCCTCCTCTCTATCTCTCTCCACCCTCTCTCCTTCCCTTCCCTCTCCCCCTTCTCTTGCTCTATCTCTATACCTTCCCCCCTCTCCCCTCTCTCTTGGTTTTCCCTTAATCTCCCTCCCCCTCTCTCCTCTCTTTCCCTTTCCCTCTCCCTCCCTCCTCTCTCTATATTTCTTCCTCCCCCTCTCTCCTCTCTTTCCCTTTCCTGATCCCTCCCTCTTCTCTATCTCTATCTCTCTCCCTCACCCCTTTCTCCCCTCTCTCTCCCTTCCCCTCCCTTCATTTTCTCTCTCTCCCTCCACCTCTTTCTCCTCTCTTTCCCTTTCCCTCCCTCCTCTCCTTATCTTTCTCCCACCCCCTCACTCCCCTCTCTATCCTTTACCCTCCCTTCCTCCCCTCTCTCTCTTTCTCCCTCCCCTCCCCTTATCTTCCCTCTCTCTTTGTTTCCCCCTCTTCTCTATCTCTCTCCCTCCTCCTCTCTCTCCTCTTTCCCTTTCCCCATCCCTCCTTCCACTCTCTTTATCTCTCTCCCTCCCACTCACTCCCCTCTCTCTCCCTTACCCTTCCCTCCCTCCCTCCTCTACCTCTTTCCCTCCCCCTCTCTCTGCCTTTCCCCTCTCTTGATCTCTCTCCCTCCCCCCTCTTTCATCCTCTCTTTCCCTTCCCCATCTCTCCCTCCTCTCTCTATTTCTCTCCTCCTTCTCTTCTTTCCCGTCCCCCTTCCTCCTCTCTCTATCTCTCTACCTCCCTCTCTCTTCTCTCTCTCTCCCTTTCCCCCTTCCTCCCTCTTCTCTATCTCTCTCCCTCTCCCCTCTCCTCTCTTTCCCATTCCCCTCCTCTCTCTCTCTCTCTCTCTCTCTCTCTCTCTCTCTCTCTCTCTCTCTCTCTCCCTCTCTCTCCCTCTCTCCCTCTCTCCCTCTTTCCATCTCCCTCTCTCCTCTCTTTCCCTCCCCCTCCCTCCCTCCTCTCTCTCTCTTTTTCTCCCTCACCCATCCCTCTCTTTCCCCTTTTCCCTTTCTCTCTCCTTTCTATCTCCTCCCCTCATATCTCTCCCCACCCCCTCTCTTGCATGTGCATGCACATCCCATACTCATATTGGTCTAAACAAGTGGAAGATAACTTGATTAAAAATAAGGAACTTGCTGAAACACAAAGCCAAAAAATAGAAATTATAAATAAAATGTAGATAATAAATTAAAAGTTGTTGTAAAACATAGTCAAGGATAACACTGAAGAAAATAAACTTGATGTATTGGAATCTGGGGAGGTTAATGCAATCATAATGAGCTAACACAATTAGACTTTGATTTGTATAATGAGGTAATGTATGTGCTTTATAAACTCTTTATTAAAATGCACACTCAAGGCATTATTGTCAACAGATGGCATGAAAGGATGGTTGCGAATGAAATGGATGACCTTGGAGAAATAGTACTGCACCAGAAGCCCTTTTTTTTTTTTTTTTTAATCTTAGTTTCCCTGGATTTTCTGACATTTGACAAGTCAATGAATTTCTCGGGATGCGTGTTTCCTTGTCCTGCCCATTGGATGAAAATAAAACTCAGATTTCATAATGGATATAAAGATAGTTTGAAAAATATAAAATGGTGTGCAAATGTAAGAGTTTATTTAAAAGAGGTAGGGTATCAGAGTTAATGTTTTTACTCTTCTTAAATTTCTTTGGGCCTCAAGTATGCAGATTATATACTTCAAGAGAGTAGAACTTTGCCAAATCCAAAGTGTTCTGGGTGATACTCCCCTTTCAAAGGGTACTTACTTATTCTTTTTGTACAATTAAATGTCTGACTTGAAAAACCTCACCTCCAACTTCCTTTTCTTACAATAAGTCCTCAAAACAAGTCTTGTTCCATCTCAAGATGGCTTACCTAATAGTTTGTACCCCTGGAGATCTGAGAAAGTTCTGAATTTTCCTGCACTGTCTCTTGGTGGAATCTATTTGTCCTATAGTCTTCTAGGATATCCTTGATTGTGGATTACTACAATGTGCTCAAAACTGTGAAATGTCTAATGGACTTTGCAACAGAATTATGAGAGAGTTCCTCCACTTACGGAGCCTATAGTCTGGCTGGGGAAGCAGAGTCAAAACAGCACCCATGAAGTTAATCACAACAAATAGAAAGAAGCCAGTACCAATCAGGTACCTTCAACAGGCATGCACTAGGTGTTGCGGAGGAACAGTATCACAAATGGTCTTTGAATGCTACATTGCAGCAATCCTGTCTATTCCGGGAGTCAGACTGTTGATATTATTGAGCAGTGTTCTTTGATGTTATTTTTACCAAACCATCTGGTGGAGCAGGAGCGTGAATCTCATTAGTAATTCCCCTTTTCCATTCTTCTTTTTCCTCCACACCCCATCAGGGAAAAACCCCTCCTATCTCTAGAACTTGCACACACACAAAACAGTGAAATAATCCAGTGATACTGCTAAGATTCAACCCCTGTCCTATTGGCATCATTTTACACATCATATGTCAAGGTCATCTCTACATATAGGTCAGTGTGTGGTTTCCTACACTGTGGCCACACTGGGGAAAGAAAACAGGACTTTTTTCTTGTGAAAAAGGGTGCTCACTATAGAAAAACATGGGTAGAGATGGTGGACTGAGAAAACACAGGAGGACTTAAAGGTCATCTTATTCATCTGGAAATTCTTCCAGCTGGCCACTGTATCTCCCAGGCTGTGGCTTGTGATCTGAGTGAGTTGGTTCTGACCTAGCTGTGCAGACCTCAGGCCAGAAGGGCAGTGTGGCTTGTGGGAGCAAGTGAGGAGATGGCCTCACCTTGTTTGGTCTGAGTGTCTGTTCCCTTGTGTCTCTGACATGAACAGAGCCAAGGATTGGTATCAAGAGACCCTAGAAGACAAGAGAGAAGGCATATCTTCATAGAATGGTTGAGGAATTCTAGAGAGAGAGGGGAAGAGAGGACATGGGGATTTCTGTGGGTGGTGTGATTGTTTGTCCTGAATTGGTGGGTTCCGAGAAATGCATCAAGGACTTCTCATGTCAGAATATTATATTCCTTAGTCAATTTGGGAGAAGGGCTGATTTTAAAGGGAGAAGTTGGTAATTCTTCCATACTTCTCTGTGTTATAAGGGATCTTGGATTATATATTCTACTAGAGGCCTGGTGTACAGGGCAGAGGAGTGGGGATGAGGGATGTCCCTCAGTCCAGCCTGCACCCTCTCCAATCTGGGACCCCTCTCACAATCCAGGACTACTGGCTCCCAACTGCTCGCCTGCCTGCCTGCCTTCCTGATTATCCCTAACTGCTTCTGCCTGCCAGCCTGATCACCCTCTAATCACTCTCCTGCTGGCCTGATTGATGCCTAACTGCTCCCCTGCGAGCCTGTTTGCCCCTAATTGCCATCCCCTGCAGGCCTGGTCCCTTCCCAACTGTTCTTCCCTGCAGGCCTGGGTACCCCCCAACTGTCCTCTGTAGACCCAGTCACTCCCAATTTCCCTCCTCTGCTGGCCTGGTCACCCCTAACTGCCCTACCCCGTAGGCTTGATCACTCACAACTGCCCTCCTTTGCAGGCCTGGTCCTCCAAACTGGCCTCCCCTGCTGGCCATCTATGGTGGCCATCTTGTATCCACATAGGGGCAGGATCTTTGACCACATGGGACAGCCACCTTGGGTGTTGGAGTGATGGACAGTCTGCATATTACTCTTTTATTAGATAGGATAGAGGCCTGGTACACGGGTGGGGGCCAGCTTGTTTTCCCTGAAGGGTATCCTGGATCAGGGTGGGGATTCCCTTGGGGCATGGGGCGGCCTGAGTGAGGGTCCTGTGGTGGTTTTCAGGCTGGCCATGCCCCCCAGCAACCCAAGTGGAGGCCCTGGGATCAGAGATTTATTTATCTTCTATAATTGAAATTTTGTAGCCTTGAGTGGAGACCTGAGCCTGCCAGGGTGTGTTGAATGCTTGGCTTCCTCCAACACTGGGAAACCCAAGCCTCCCTCCTGCTCGCTCTGTGGCCGCAGCCATCTTGGTTGGGGTTAATTTGCATACACACTCCTGATTGGCTAGTGGGTGTGGCTGGTGAGTATAGCAGAGTGATGGTTAATTTGCATATTACTATTTTATTTCATAGAATTACAGTGGTCGCCAACTTTTTGGACCTCTTGGCCATCAGTGGTCCGCGGACCACCAGTTGGTGACCACTGCTCTATTAGGAACATCTCCAACATTGAGGCAGAATAATTTAATAGATAAAAGTTCAGAATCAAGAGCCAGATGGTATGATTTAAAAATGCATTTCCAACTCTTATTAACAGTGTGACCTTAGGCAGTTTGGTTACCCTCTCTGTGCTTTAGTTTCCCCATCTATGCAGTGGGGATAATAAAAGTATCTATCTCACAGAATATTGCATGGATTAAGTGAGTTCATAGATGTGAAATGCTTGGAACAAGTCAGCACTCAGTCCTTGTTTCCTAGGGTCATTACATGCAAACTGACCTCCAGCTCAGGCAACATGGCCTACTGATGGAACATGTTGTGTCCTGTGCTTGCTAATGCGTGATCTTGGGAAAGTTATTTAATCTTCTAAGCATCATTTTCTTTGTTTGTAAGTTGGAATAATGGTTTGCTCTTAGGAATAAATGAGACGATTTACATAAAATTCTTGATTCAAGATCTGGCACAAATGCAGCTTCTTTAATACACACACACCATACCACACACATAACACACATACACCATGCACACACCGCAGATCCTCCCTTTGTACTACACACAACACACAATATACTACACATACGCTATAGACACCCCCACACCATACATATACACCACACAGACTACACACACACACACACACACACACACACACACACCATACACACTATATTCTTACATTTTACATGATTGACCTTTTCCTCCTTAAAAAGAATACCTGAAAAACCTTTATCTTTCCTAGGGAATTACAAAATAATGACTTGTCCTGATTACTTATACACCTGGGAAAAATATATCCCCCTAAACTCCCTCTCATTTTCTCTTTCTGTTCCCATGTCAGGAGCAGAAAGGCAGGGAAATCTGTTGCAGGGAACAGGAAGGGAGGAAAGAAGACCAAAACTGACCTAACACATGTCCCCTCTTTTCACGGTGACTGCTAGCTGGACTGGCTACATAATTGTAGGGCTCCCCTAGTTCATATTCATTAAGAATTTCAAGACAGTGACATTGGAACATTAAACCAAGCACAGGGCTCTTTGCAGCTGTAGACTGCAAAGTTGGACCTGGTCCCAGCCCTGGATGGTGGCACAGGGTGAGCATTTGAAGCTCCTTCTGTTTTTGTCTGAGCCAGCTTGTCTGTTCCTTCCATCCCTGAGCCTGATAAGCTACCTGACTTCACTCCCATGGCTCCTTGGGAACTGGGAACCTGGGAATGAGGTGTCAGAGACATCCCCACCCTCATTTCTGAGGGGAGGTGGAGAGGAATTGGTTAGAATGATCTTACCCAATCAATTTATCAGTTCTTAGGAAATCCTCAGAATTGTAGGAGTGGTTAACCACAGCACACACACACAAAATTACATTAATACAGTGGTACCTCGAGATACGAGTTTAATTCGTTTTGTAACCTTGAGGCATGGGAAACTATGAGATACTCGAGTCGTGGTAAACTGGTGGGTCTTGTGCAGCCAGCCGATCCACACGATTACTCTCATTTCAAATGTTGCTCGTATTTCAAAGCAAAAATTGCTCGCTCGACAGCTCGTATCTCAAAAATCTCGTATGTTAGGGCACTCATATCTCAAGGTACTTCTGTACTAGTCATGGAGAATATTTGTGGCAGGACTGTATGTGGGTGGGTATGGCCTGTAATGTTGCAAAATGTTCACTTTCATGGTCAGTTTTATTAGTCAATTCTTATGCTTAGCAAAGCATTAATTACCCCTTAGAGAAGTGAAATTTGGCCTCTCTTCTTTTTTTGTTAGATACCACTCCTCTTACCTCTAGGGGGTTAGGAGGAAGATGGGATGACTGCAGGAAATAAAATTCAGTCTTCAGGAACCAACACTGCCTATTAAAGGGTTATTTGCTACTTTTATCCAGCCTATCTAATAAAAGAGTAATATGCAAATTAACGATCACTTTATCACATCCACAAGCTATGCCCACCAGCCAATCAGGAGAAAGTATGCAAATTAATCCAACCAAGATGGCTGAGGCCATGGAGCGAGCAGGAGGCTTGGGTTTCCCTGGCAATGGAGGAAGCCAAGCTTTCTGCACACACTCGCAGGTCCTGGCCTCCATTCAAGGCTACAACGTTTTAATTACAGAAGATAAATAAATCCCAACAAAAATGGCTACGGCCATGGAGCAGGCAGGAGGCTTGGATCCGCTGAAGGCTACAAAGTTCCAATTATAGAAGATAAATAAATCCCAGATCCCAGGGCCTCTGCTTGGGTCGCCGGGGGCCATGGCCAGCCTGCAAACAACCATAGGCCCCTCACCCAGGCCACCCCACGCCCTAAGGGAACCCCCCTTCTGATCCGGGACACCCTTCAGGACAAACCAGCTGGCTCCCACCTGTGCACCAGGCCTCTATCCTATCTAATAAAAGAATAATATGCAAAGTGACCATCACTCCAAAACACATTCTGGCTACCCTACAAGGTGGCCACCACAAGATGGCCAGCAGGGGAGGGCAGTTAGGAGGGATCAGGCCTGCAAGAGAAGGCTTTTGGGGGCTATCAAGCCTGCAGGGGAGGGCAGTTGAGGGAATCAGGTCTGCTGAGGAGGGGAGTTGGGATAACTGGGCCTGTAGGGAAGAGAAGTTGGCGGCAGGGGGGGTGGGGAGGGAGGACCTAGGCCTGCAGGGGAAGGCAGTTAGGGGCCTTCAGGCTGTCAAGAAAGCAGTTAGGCATCAATCAGGGTGTCAGGGGAGTGGTTAGGGGGTGATCAGGCTGGCAGGCAGAAGTGGTTAGGGGCAATCAGGAATGCAGGCAGGTGAGCAGTTGGAAGCCAGCAGTCCTGGATTGTGAGAGGGATGTCTGACTGCCAATTTAGGCCCAATCCCACCTGGACTGTCACATGATTCCATCCTCCAAAATATTCCTGTTCAGTGGCTGGATGTGGGAGGGTGGGCCCCAGGGGATGTAGTCACAAAGACACTTAGAAAGGATATGGGGGTCCATGGGAGAGAGAAGGGTGTTATAAGAAAAGCTGCTAGCTTTAGAGGAAGGAGCAAGGTGGTCAGGGTGAGTAGAGGAGAGGTTGGAGAAGAAGACAAATGTGATGGGGGACTGGGGAGAGAGGAAGAGAGCATGGGAAGAAAGCCTAGATTGAAAGGGTCTGAAGTTAAGCTGTGGGTTAGGAAGTCCCAGGGAAGGAGGGAAATCCCAGAGTTTGAGAACCTACAGCCACCCTTTCCCCTCTTAGGATAGAAAACCCTGAGGGGTCTTAGAGAAGCCCCTGATCCCTGTAGATCTCAGGCCTGGAGCTCACTCCTCCTCCCGGGGTTGGTCCATTCTCCTGAGGATGCAGGGTTCATATGCAAAGCAAGAGGTGCAGTGGAGGGCTTTCTGATTCCAGTGAGATGGGGAGGGGAAAGGCCAGAGAGGAAGGAAAGCACAGCTGGAGAGGATAAAGGAGGGAAAGAAGCTCAGAGTATTGCTGGGGACTGTGTGGACAAGAGTGAAGGATGGCCATTTTTGCCAGTTACACATTTTCTAATTAGTTTTTCAATAACAATTTTAATCAGATATTTAAATACCACAAAATATACTTTTAAAGTGTACAAATCAGTGGTTTTTAGTATAATTATAGAGCTTTGTAATTGTCACCACTGTCTAATTCCAGAAAATTTTTATTGCCCCCAAAGTAATGACCTATTAGCAGTCACTTCCCATTCTTTCCTTGCCCCAGTCCCTGGAAACCACACATGTGCCTTATTTGAAGAAAAAACGTATTCTGCCTTATTTTGTTGTTTCAATTTACAAGTCTTGTACTTCTTTTGTGAAATATATTCTTTCTCTTTAGTTGTCATGATGCCCTTGTAAAAAAATCAGTTGATCACAAATGTAAAAGTTTATTTCTGGACACTTAAGTTTATTCCATTGATTTTGAAGGCAGCTTTGAAATTGTGAAGTGTGAGTCCTCCAGCTTTGTTCTTCTTTTTGTCTTCTTTTTGATGATTGCATTGGCTAGTCTAGTTCATTTTCATTTCCACATGAATTTCCTGAATTAATTTGTTCATTTCTAAAAAAAAAAAAGCTGTATTTTTAAAAAAATATATTTTATTGATTTTTTTACAGAGAGGAAGAGAGAGGGATAGAGAGTTAGAAATATCAATGAGAGAGAGACATCGATCAGCCGCCTCCTGTACACCCCCACTGGGGTATGTGCCCGCAACCAAGATACATGCCCTTGACCGGAATTGAACCGGGAACCTTTCAGTCCCCAGGCCGACACTCAATCCACTGAGCCAAACAGGTTTTGGCAAAACCTGTATTTTTGATAGACATTGTATTGAATCTTTAGATCAGTTAAGGAATCTGTAGATCAACTTTGTTACCAATAATCCATTTCTGTCCTTTGTACTGAATTAATTCTTCTGATCCACGAACATGGGCTGCCTTATGTCTTTTTATGTCTTTCAACAATGTTTTGTTGTTTCAATGTACAGGTCTTGAACTTTTGTTAAATATACTTTTAATAGTTTACTCTTTTGATACTACTATAAATAGAATTATTTCTTAATTTCTTTTTCAGATTCTTTATTGTTAGTATATAGAAATGCAGTTGATATTTGTATATTTGTCTTGTATCCTGCAAATTTTCTGAACTTGTTTATAAATTCTGATAGCTTTAAAAATACACACACACACACACACACACACACACACACACATTTGATTCTTTACAGAGTGGAAGGGAGAGGAATAGAACGTTAGAAACAACACACACACACACACACACACACACACACACACACATTTGATTCTTTACAGAGAGGAAGGGAGAGGAATAGAATGTTAGAAACATTGATCAGCTGCCTCCTGGCACATCTCCTACTGGGGATGTACCTACAACCGAGGTACATGCCCTTCACTAGAATTGAACATGGGACCTTTTAGTCCACAAGCCGACGCTCTATCCTCTGAGCCAAACAGGTTAGGGCAAATTCTGGTAGCTTTTTCAGGGGCTCCTTAGGATTACCTATAAGCAAGATTATGTCACCTGCAAATAGAGAGCTTTACTCTTTCCTTTCTAATTTGGGTTTGTGTTATTTCTTTTTCTTTTCCAATCGCCAGGATAGAACCTCTGGTGTAAGACAGGATAGAAGTGGTGAGAACACATCTTTGTTTTGTTTTCCGATTGTAGAGATAAAGCACTCAACATTTTACCATTAATTATGATGTCACCTGTGGGTTTTTCATAGACTTTTCAAAAATATATGTTTTTATTGATTTTTTTAGAGAGAAAGGAAGGGAGAGGGATAGAGACAGAAACATGGATGAGAGAGAAACATCATCAAGTGGCTATCTCCTGCATGTCCCCTACTGGGGATCAAGTCCAAAACCCAGGCATATTGCCCTGACCTGGAATCGAACTGGTGACCTTGTGGTTCATGGGTAAATGCTCAACCATTGAGCTACACTGGCTGGGCCTTGGATGTTTTTGCTTATTTATTTTTTATCAGATCAATGAAATTATATTTATAGTATGTTGAAAGTTTTGATTAGGAATGGGTGTTGGATTTTTTCAAATGTGTTCTCTGTATGAGGTGAGATGATTATCTAGTTTTTGCCTTAATTTCATTAATATGACATAGTACATTGTTTATTATGCTAAACCAACCTTGAGTACATAAATACCACTTTGTCATGGTATGTAATTCTCTTTATTTGTTATTGAAGTTGTTTTGCTAGCATTATGTTGAATATTTTTGAATTTCTGTTACTGAGGGATATTAGTCCATAATTTTTTTTCTTTTATTCTGGATTTGCTTTCAGGGTTACATTAGCCTCAAAGAATGAGATGGAAATTGTTTCCTCTTTTTCTATCTTTAGGGAAAGGTTATGAATGGTTGGTATTAATCATTTCTTAAACCTTTTGTGGATTTCAACAGTAAAGTCATCTTGGCTTGGGTCCATTCATATTATCAATTTCTTCTGAGTCAATCTCTGTAGTTTCTATCTTTCTAAGAATTTATCCATTTCATTTAAGTTATCTAATGAGTAAGCATATAATTGTTTCCTTATTATCCATGTACTTCTCTACAGTTGGTAGTGATATTTTCTCTTTAATTCCTTTTTTAGTAATTTAGTCTTGTCTTTTTTCTCTTTGTTAGTCTAGCTAAATGCCAATTTTGTTGATCTTTTCAAAAAGTCAGCTTTTGGTTTTATTGCATTTTCCATTGTTTTTCTAATCTCTATTTTGTTTATTTACATTCTGATTTTTACTATTTTATTTCTTTGGTGTGCTTTGGATATAATTTGCTCTAACTTTCTTAGTTTCTTAAGATGGAAAGTTAGATTATTGATGCTATATTATTTTAATATAGGCATTTGCAACTATAAATTTCCCTCAAGCACTACTTCAGCTGCATTCCATAAGTGTTGGTATATTGTCTTTCATTTTCATTCCATCTCCAACTATTCTCTAATTACCTTTGTATTTCCTTTTTTGAAAGGAAATTTTTTTTTATTTATTTAGGAAAGCATTGTTTAATTTTACGTATTATGATTTTTTCAAATTCCCTTCTTTTATTGGTTTCTAATTTTATTTCATTATTGTCTGAACACATACTTGATATGATTTCAACCTGTTAAATTTATTGAGACTTGTTTTTGTTTTTTTTACCAACCTTATGGTGTATCCTATAGACTGCTCCATGTTTGCTTGAGAAAAGTACATATTTTCTTTTATTGATGGTAGGGTAGAGAAGGAGTATTCTATAGATATTTAATAGGTCTACATGGTTTATAGTTTTATTCAAGACTTCTAATTTCTTGTTGTTAGTATCTGTTGCTATACCCATTACTGAAAAGGGGGTATTGAAGACTTGCAATAGTTACCTTCCTTTTATTTAAATTGCAGTGGGCACTTTCTTAAAAAAATTATTTTATAACCTTTTATCCATTCAGAACATCTTTATATCAACAAATACAGGAGCTTGGCTATTGGAAACATAAGTGATTTATTTTGAAAAGATTATATTTGCAGCTAGATGCAAATATTTATGAGGAATATTAATATCACAATTACCATTTTTAAAGAAATACTTTGATCTCTCTTTACTTCTAGGAAAAAGTTCAAACAAGTATCTCAGTGTTCATTTTATGGGTGAGATTGTCCCACTTAGTGTATTTCTTATGTGTCTCCAAATTACAGCTGTTTTACTTTGCAACTTTCTTGAACATAAATTAAATGTATATGTAACTCTGTGAATGCTTATTAATACCTTCACTTAAACCCCCATGCCAGAGTCATTAATTTGCTAAGAGAAAAGTGCTAAAGTAGTCCATTGCCTGCAATCAGTTCTGAGATGGCTTAGTTTGGTAGCATCTAGATTCTTCTTTCAATCTCTGTTAACCTCTGAGGACACACAAGGCTCTGATGGTAACTTAGCAACCTAGGTGTGGACACCCAGCCAAGTGCAAGTGTTTGAAGATGCAGTGTGTGGTGCTGAAAAGAAATAATTCAATCACATGTCATTCAGTACAAAGAATAAAAACCAATTCAACTGGAAATTCAAAATGATACCACATCTTGGAGTCATGAATGTAGTTACATAACTGGCCACATGATTTCGTGTTTTTTTTTAAGCCTCCTCCACGTGATGCCGAGTCATGTGGAACCATCAGAACATATCTAGGAATATGCTTTTAATTTGAGTTGGGGTAGTGGCAGGGACTAGAGATGTGAAGCTGCTACAGGTTTGTGATGGATGACTGTATAAGCTATGACAGGCAACCAGGCTTAGTTTCTTCTGTAATTTTCCTTTCCTCTCTGATAAGATAAGTATGGGCAAACTCTGGAAAGTTATATAGGTTCTGTCTTAGGCTGGAAGTTTGTGATTTAGCCCCATCTGTCACAGATCGTTTTTAGATTCTCTTACAAGTAGAGACGTGAATTTACCAGGTAGGGCTGCCCAAGAAAAGGGAGTCATGTCACCCTTCTAGAGATATTTTCTTATAATATCTGACCTCTTGAAGACATTCTGGAGTGTCTTCGAAAGCAATTCAAGTATAGAATACAGATTTTCAGCTGGAAATATTTTGGATAAACCAATTCTCTGGGACAAAGTGGATAAAAACCTCATTACACAGCTTCTAAGCTGGGACATCTGTGAAAGTTTCTCCAAGGACAGATAAATGGAAATAGAGTTCTAAATCCTTAAGATGCATTAATATCTTAAAACAACACTCTGGATCTTTATCTTCTTCCCACTTATGAGGCTAGACATGTGTACATGTCTTTGTTGATCATCAACTCCACCCAAAGTGTCCCATGGATTTTGTTTATTTTCCCCATGATGGGAAATTATCTTGATTATCTGATAAATTAAACATTGAAATTTTTTAAAATTATGGTTGACATACAATATTATACTAGTTTTAGGTGTGTAAAAAGGTAATTCAACATTTATATAACTTTTGATGTGAATCACCCCAATAAATCTACTCATTTAACACCATGCAATATTGTTATTACAATGTTACTGACTATATTTCCTATGCTATACACATTTTCAATTATTATATTCATTAGCTACCCAGGTTTTCTTTTATGAACATGCCAAGGTTCGGACTCTGTGGCAGCATCTTCAGTACATTCTCAGCACCTCTCTGTTCCTGTTGGAAAGGGAGAACCAGGAATGGAGCACCACTGTTTTTTCCTTTAAGGTTGTGTATCTTCTATGAATAGGTTGTTTTTGTGCTTCAGCCTGAATCTGCTCACATTGGGAAACCTGATAAAAAAGTAAGTCACCTGGACCTTGGGTCTGATAATGGTTTCCAGATTGTTAGGTCTATGATCAGCAATCAGTTTCATAAATTTCCCGAAGGAAGTAAGAAATGACTCCATATTAAAAATGGAGTTGAACGTCACCACATTAGCCATCAGGCATGAGCGACATTGGCTGTATCGGTATTGGGAATCTCTCCCCGGATATTTCTTTCTTTTTTAAAAAATTTGTTTTATTGATTTTTGACAGAGAGGAAGGGAGAGGGACAGAGAGCTAGACATCAATCAGCCGCCTCCTGCACGCCCCCTACTGGGGATGTGCCCACAACCAAGATACATGCCCCTGACCGGAATCGACCCCAGGACCCTTCAGTCCACAGGCCGACTCTCTATCCACTGAGCCAAACTGATTTCGACATCTCCCCGGATATTTCTTGACAGCATATACCAGTTGGTTCACATGGAAGTGTTTCTTGGCATGTATTTTAATTTTTTGGTGAATATTAGGCATTTAAATAATATAAAGTAGCAGTTATGGAAATTAGACTCCCTTATCCCTTAGTTTTTGGTTGTTATTTTGTTTTTGTTTGTTGCTACTGCTGCAATTTGCTTATTAACTTGACTGACTTAATTCTATAAAGCCTGTATTCTTTGTTGTGTGAGGTCAACGATATCTGTTACTTAGCTTAATAATTCAGCTAAGATATAGATGTAAATTTCCTTAAATTCATTGCATCAGTATGTCTCTTACCCTTCACTGGGAGGTTCTGTGTATGTCTTGGGGCAGGCCATAAGCACTCTGGAAGTTTACAACTCTACCATAGTCCTTTCTTTCTGCTTGTGCAGTTTCCAGTGGAGAGTTGAGAGATTAGAGCTTTTTTTTTTATGTCTTTCTTTGGCATGTACATAGCTCTCAAGTGTGAGCATCTTTCTAGACCAGTGGTTCTCAACCTTTTTTAATGCTATGACCTTTTAATACAGTTCCTCATGTTGTGGTGACCCCCAATCTTAAAATTATTTTTGTTGCTACTTCATAACTATAATTTTGCTACTGTTAATGAATCATAATGTAAATATCTGTTTTCCGATGGTCTCAGGTGACCTTGCTAACAGTTTTCAACCTGTGGGTCGGGAGTGATATTCAGCAGTGATATTCAGTTGAATTTTTTTTGTTAATTTATTAATTTTTATTAATTTTTTATACATATCTCCCCATTGCCCCCCTCCCTCCCAGGCATACCCCGACCCCCCAGTGTCTGTGATCATTGGTTATGCTTATATGCATGCATACAAGTCCTTTGATTGATCACTTATCTACCTCACCTAACTTTAATCTTTCTGCTATAATTTCACAGTCTGTTTGATGCTTTATGATTTTTGTCCTCCTGAGAATTATCAGTCTACTCCCTTTCTTTGCTCCTGATTCTATTATATTCACCAGTTTATTCTGTTGATCAAATTTTTAATTCACTTAATTTTTAGATTCACTTGTTGATAGATATGTATTTGTTCATAATTTTTTGTCTTTTACCTTTTTCTTCTTCATCTTCTAAAAGAGTACCTTTCAGCATTTTATATAATACTGGTTTGGAGTTGATGAACTCCTTTAGCTTTTTCTTATCTGTGAAGCTCTTTATTTGCCCTTCAATTCTGAATGATAGCTTTGCTGGATAGATTATTCTTGGTTGTAGGTTCTTGCTGTTCATCACGTTGAATATTTCTTGCCACTCCCGTCTGGCCTGCATCGTTTCTGTTGAGAAATCAGCTGACAGACGTATGCGTGTTCCCTTGTAGGTAATGAACTGTTTTTCTCTTGCTGCTTTGAATATTCTCTCTTTGTCTTTTGCTCTTGGTATTTTAATTATGATGTGTCTTGGTGTGGTCCTCTTTGGATTCCTTTTATTTGGGGTTCTGTGTGCTTCCTGGACTTGTAAGTCTATTTCTTTTACCAGATGTGGGAAGTTTTCAGTCATTATTTCTTTAAATAGGTTTTCAGTATCTTGCTCTCTCTCTTCTTCTGGCACCCCCACAATTCTGATGTTGGTACGCTTGAAGCTGTCCCAGAGGCTCCTTACATTATCTTTACATTTTTGGATTCTTTTCTCTTCTTGCTTTTCCAGTTGAATGTTTTCTGCTTCTTTATATTTCAAATTTTTACTTGATCCTTGCCTTTCTCTAGTCTGCTGTTAGGACTCTGTATAATAGTTTTTATTTCAGTCAGTGTATGTTTAATTTCTAGTTGGTCTTTTTTCATCTATAGTTGGACCTTTTTCATCTCCTCTTGGGTCTCACTAAATTTATCCATCTTTTCTAGAATATTCTTGAAAAACCTTATAAGCGTGGTTTTGAACTCTATCTCCAGTTGTTTTTTTCCCTCCATTTCTTTTGTTTGTAATCCCTTCCCTTGTCTCGGCATTTTCACTATGCCGGGGGAAAACTTCTGTGTTGAATTCAGCCTTATGATACCAGACTGCAAAGCCGCAGAAGCCTCTGCTGAGCTTGGGAGGGTGGAGTCTCAGGGCTTAAGGGACCGCCTTGCCTTCCAGTCGGCCCCGCCCTCCACGGCCCCTGAGTCTCACGTGACTGGGTAATGGCTGGAGCGGTCTTTGTGCACGCCCACAGTGCCTCTAACAGCTGCCTTTCCAGCTCCCCTGTGCAGCAGGACCTCACGAGTCTAGGTCCCCAGGGTTTCGCCCGAAACAGGGGCCCAGTGGAGTCAGAAGTGGCACACTTCGGAGGGTCTGTCTCCCGCCCACTGGCGAAAGCCAGCGGCACAATCAGCAGTCTGTCCTGCGCACAGTGCCGTGCGCGCCACCAGGCCTTTGATCTTTTGCAACTCCCCTAAATTTCCGTGCATTTCTCCCTTTTCACAGTCCAAACTCCCCCTGTATGAGTTTCGGCTGGATCTGGGGTTTAGTGTCGTAGGATAAGGGGTTCAATGCCTTTGAGAGTCTCTGTTTCCCTCCCGCCAGAGAAAGCCTGCCAGGTACTCCAGCACCCGCTCTCTCCTCGCACGCGTCTCCATACCTCAGCTTTTTGCAGCTCCTCTGGGTCTCCGTGAGCCCCTCTCTTTCCCTCTAGTTGTAGAACTTCCACTCCGCCAGCTTTCCTGTGGTTCTGGATGATGTCCGTTCTGTCTTTTAGTTGTAGTTTTGAAATTGTTGTGTGAGGCAGCAGTGTAGGTGTTTACGTATGCCGCCATCTTGGATTCCTCCCTCAGTTGAAATTTTTAATGGAAAACTGTTATCCTATATAATAAAAGGGTAATATGCAAATTGAACGGTGTTATAACTGGTTCTTTTTTTAAAAAATATATTTTATTGATTTCCTACAAAGAGAAAGTGGAGGGACAGAGAGTCCAATACATCGATCAGCTGCCTCTTGCACACCCACGACAGGGGACGTGCCCACAACCAAGGTACATGCCCTTGATTGGAATTGAACCCGGGACCCTCCAATCTGCAGGCCGACTCTCTGTCCACTGAGCCAAACTGGTCAGGATGAACAACTGGTTCTTATGATGCACACTGACCATCAGGGAGCAGGTGCTCAACGCAGGAGCTGCTCCCTGGTGGTCAGTGCACTCCCACAGGGGGAGCACTGCTCAGCCAAAAACTGGCCTGATAGCTGGGGAGTGCAGCGGCATTGTCTGAGCCTCTCCCATGTTCGCCGCAGTGCTAAGGATATTTGGCTGCGGCTTAGGCCCCACTCCTGGGGCAGTCAGACATCCCCCCAAGGGCTTCTGGACTGCTAAAGGGCACAGGCTGGGCTGAGGCTTCCCACCCCGATTGCTGAATAATAGTTTATATAGGTTACAATAGTGATGATTCTCTGGGGATGGGTGTTCCTTCTAGCCTACTAGGGCTTATTATAGTGGATAAAGTTTGCAGGTGAAGAAAAGAAGCTTGAAACCAGAAGATTTTGCCATGCATTAATTCGGTCTATAAAAACTCTAGAAGAAGCCCAAAAGGGCCGAAACCGGTTTGGCTCAGTGGATAGAGCGTCGGTCTGTGGACTAAAAGGTCCCAGGTTTAATTCCTGTCAAGGGCATGTACCTTGGTTGCGGTCACACACCCAGTAGGGGGTGTGCAAGAGGCAGCTGACCGATGTCTCTCTCTCATCGATGTTTCTAACTCTCTATTCCTCTCCCTTCTTCTCTGTGAAAAACCAATAAAATGTATATAAAAAAAAAAGAAGCCCAAAAGGATCTGAGATAAAATCCAAGGATATGAGTAGTGGAAATTTACAAATTATAACATTTTCCTTCTAAATAAGAATGTAGAAGCCAAACTTTATAATTTGCGGGGGCAAAAGAGTAAGAGTAACACAAAGAAAAAAACAAGGAAGTGCAATTGTAGAAGGAGCAAAGGTTACAAAAAGGGAGAGAGGTGGGAAGAAGATGAAAAGAAGAAAGTAGGAACAAATATGAGTAATTCCACAAGAAAAGCACATACAAAAGTCAAATTTGGTGAGTAAGAATGAGTGTGTGAAGTAAAGATGAGCAAACAGGTGAATGGGGAATCTACAGGATAGGAGAAAAAATGGGGGCCTTGAGAAGGCCAGACAGGAGAAAAGTGTAATAGTATTCTATTGTGAAGGAATGGTTGAGGGTGAAGATGGGGGAGAGAGGAAGGAATAGTCACTGGGGGATGGTAGAAAGAAAGAGGAGAAAATGAGGCTATGCCTTTGACACCAGTGAAATGAAGCTAAAATCACAGACTTGTTAGATTATCAAGTGAGGAAAAGGATTTTCAAGGGAGGGAGACTGAGACCACTAAATATCTGTTCCCGTTACAGCTCTTCTAAGATTCCTGCTTCATGCCAGGATCTCAGTCCTTTCCCATCTTGCTGTGCAAGTAGTAATATTCTAGCACATGTGCAGCCAGGTACTCATGAGAAGGAAGATTCTGTAAGAACAACATATGCAAACTAGAGATTCCTGATTTGAAGCACCAAGGAATTCATGAAAACATATAAAAAATCACAAAGCAAGAAAACTTACAGGTTCCTCCCGAAGCTCGTTCATAGAGCTCATCTCTTCATCTCACCTATTTACATAAATATAAAAACCTTGACCAAGCTATAAATGATTTGTTACATATCTCACCTCTTAGGGGAAGACTATTCTAGTTTCATTCAACTGCAAGTAATAATTTAACAAGTACTTAATTTACTATACGCCCCATATGTACTCTAAGCACTGTGGATCAGTTTAGTGAGTAATAGGAGAAAGAGTCTATCTTCATCTCTTAATTTGTATCTGTGCTTGTGTACTCAGTTTGGGGAGAAGGAAGGGAATTGTGGTACTGGTGGTGGTTAAGATGGTAGGATTATTGACCGTATGGTATGAATGAGGCCCTGACTTGACAAAATTCCAATAGCAGCTGCAGCTTCAGGCCCCAGGTTTGGTTTGCCACATTTGAGGTGCGTGAGGCCAGAGCAGAAGAAAGGGACATGCGAGTGGCACCCTCCTTGATTGTGACTGCCTTTGATGTTTGTTTAAATGAGATAAAAAAAAGTGTGTGTATGTGTTTAAAAAAAAAACCTTATGCTAAGTTAAATAAGCCAGTCAGAAAAAAATGAAGAACCATATGATTTTACTCAAATGTGGGATATAAAACTGAAAACAACAAATGAACAAATAAGAAAAACAAACAAAAACTCACAAGCACACAGTATGTTGGTTACTAGAGGGAAGGATAGTAGGGATAGTAAAGGATAAAGGGAGTCAAATATATGATAATGGAAGATTTTACTTTGGGTGGCGAGCACACAATGCAATATACAGATTATGTATCATAGAATTGTACACTTGAAACCTATAGAATCTTATTATTCATTGTCACCCCAATAAATTTAATTTATTTTATAAAACCACCTTAGCATGTTCCTGGCACCATGGGCTGCTTAATTATGGTGCCTGTGACAGTACCCCAGGATCTTTGTGGTGACTTCCATCACCTCTGTGTTCTCAGTGGGCCTCCTCCCTCCCGATTCCTAGCTAAGGAGTCACCCAACTGTAAGAGATTTGTTTTCTCTGACATTTTCTATTTGTTGCTGGCTCACTGTTTCAGTGGGGATGTCACACTAACATCTGTAGGGATAGCAGACCATACACTTTTTGGCACTATTACTCATCTCTCTCATGAAGAATGTCACCCAGTGTCACTTCCCCTATTTTTTCTTTTATGTATATCAGAGCTACCCAAATCCACACTGTCACTCATGCAAGTGGCGGACTCAGAAAGTGTGCAGGGCTCATCTTGCCTTCTGTCCCCTTCTATCTTGTGCTTCTGTCTCCACGTGAGCCTTAGGCTCCTGTGTGTGTTGACTCTGACAGACTCATTTTGTACATCAGCTTTGTGGTGGAAACCTTCGCTTATTCTAGATCATCTGATAACATTGCTTGGCCATTGGGCTCTGGCAGGAGACCTCTTTCACAGAAATATCTGTTGGCTTCAGTTTCTGCTGTGACTCTGTGAAACTAAGAGTTGGGTTAAAGTAAGTCAGTTTCTCTCTCTCTCTCTCTCTCTCTCTCTTTCTCTCTCTCTCTCTCTCTTTCTCTCCCCTTCCTCCGCCCTCCCAAGGCTTTGTTGTCCTCCCCAACATTTTATTGCAGGTTATAGAGGGCTTTCTTTCTAAACAAAAATGTGAGCTTGAGTTAAAACTATGTTTTCTCATTTGATTGAGAGGAGTCTTGAAAACACCATTCATTTCCTACCTGGATGCAGTGATACCTAAGCCTCAGTTCTACAGACCCACTGTTCTCACAGGTGAAGTGGCCTTTGTGGTAGACTGTGTCTAAGGTACATTGGATTAGACAAGGCTGCATAGTTTTCTCTGTAATTCTCTCAACATGTGTGCATGATGGAGCCCTCCCATGCACCAGCCATAGGGTGGACCCTGCAGACATGGAGCCTCCATGCCTATAGGAGCCCCAGTTTTTCTTTGTAGCAACTTTTGGGCCTGGGGTGTTGAGAAGCACATTTTGGGAAAGGCTATCTCGAAGAAGTTCATATCTATTATTTAAAACCCCAGTCAGTTCCCCAGAAGTTCACATCTGTTATTTAAAACCATGCTGTGTTTTTCTAGGTTCTGTTCATGAAGGATTGCTGTCTGGCAGGCTTCCTGCCTGATTTATATAAAGTTCAGGTTGGGCCTGCTCAGCGAGGAAGCAGTATAGGAGGCAGGTGAAGGGTGCTACAATGTCTCCAGCTGCCACTCTGGACCTCTATTTACCCTTGTGACTTAAGCTGTCAGATGACTGAGAGCAAATATGAGAGGCACAGTAGCATGGGGGCTAAGGTACCAGACTCAGGAATAACTGGTCCAAGTTCAAAAACACCTGCCTCAACTAGACTGACAGCTGTGTCCCTGGGCAAATGATCCCTGTCAGCCTGTTTGGACTCAAAGGGCTGTTGGCCAGGATTAAATGAGATAAAACATTTTAAAATTGAGTACTATGCCTAGCATGTAGGCAGTGTTCAATAAATACTAGATAATATTGTAGAATAGCCTTTGACTGCACTCCTTGGCTCATGTGGGACCAAGATCATTGCACTTTCTCTGTTCTTTCCTCCTATTCCTCCATGTCATAACAATTTACTGAGCACTTGCTACCAAGAGAGAGGACCAGGAGGAGCATTAATTTGCATTGTGTCACATTGTCCCTACCTCACTCTTTGAAGTCTTTGCTCAATTGTTTTCTTATCATTTAGTCCATTTTAATACTGTTATTTAAAATTGCAAACTTTGATAGGGGAAGAAGGCAGACTGCAAAGATAGTGAGTGAGTGAGAGAACGAAGGGACAGTATGTGGACCCATGGGGAATGTTGGTTTGTGAGTTGAGGGACAGCTATACTCCAGGGGATGTGAGGTATTGCTGGATGGGTATCCCCTGAACAGGGAGCCTCCACTGCTGGTGGAATCCCTCCCATAGCAACCAGCTCTTACACGGAAACTGCACTATCTTGAAGGGAAAAGTGGATGTTGTCAGAAGCCTGAAATTCCCGGAAATATACAACAACTGTACCCAGCGAACAGCTGCGAACCATGGAACCTGGTCCCCAAGTGGTGCGAGCATGCAGATTTGGAGGAGCTCAGCGCCTCCTCACAGAAAGGTCAGATTACGCTTGGAATAAGGAGAGAGAGAACTACACAACCAGCCACCCAGAGAAGAGAGATCATGGGGAGACAAAGAAACAGCCTGTATATGAAAGAAAAGCAGGCATCACCAGAAAAGGAAGTAAACAAAATGGAGGCAAGCAACCTATCAGAGAAAGAATTCAGAGAAATGGCCATAAGGTGGCTGAAAAGAATGGAAGACAAATTCGACAATATGTGCAAGAACCAAGATGAAATGAAGAAGAACCAAGAAGAAATGAAAAATGACATCACTGGTATTCAAAACTCAATGGAAATCAAGAGTAGACTAGAAGAAGCAGAGGACTGCATCAGTGATCTAGAAAACAGGTAGGAAAAAGTACCCAAGCAGAGCACCTTCTAGAAAAAAAATTAAAAAGCAGGAAGAGAGCCTAAGACAATTTGGGCCAATACAAAATA
This sequence comes from Lasiurus cinereus, assembly GCA_011751065.1. Classification (NCBI taxonomy): domain Eukaryota; kingdom Metazoa; phylum Chordata; class Mammalia; order Chiroptera; family Vespertilionidae; genus Lasiurus; species Lasiurus cinereus. The sequence continues at coordinate 26,692,191 of JAAGEH010000042.1, read as the reverse complement.
AAACAACATCCCCATAATAGGGATGCCAGAAGGAGAGGAAACTGAGCAAGGAATAGAAAACCTGTTTGAAGAAATAATGACAAAAAACTTCTCTGAAAAAAAGGAAGAAAAAAACTCACACAAATCTAAGAAGCTCACAAAGTCCCAAATAAAATGAACCCCAAAAGACTGACTCCAAGGCACATTATAATTAAATTGGCAAACACCAATGACAAAGTAAGACTCTTAAAAGTGGCCAGAGAGAGACAGAAAGTTACATATAAAGGATCCCCCATCAGACTAGCGACTGATTCCTCAACAGAAACACATCAGGCCAGAAGGGAATGAAATGAAATATTCAAAGTCATGCAAAGGAAGGATCTGAATCCAAGGATACTGTACTTATTAGCAAGGCTATCAATCAAAATTGAGTATGAAATTGGGAGCTTCACAGACATAAAAGGACTAAGGGAGTTTATTAGCATCAAACCAGCAATGCAAGAAATGCTAAAGGGTCTGCTGTAAAAAGAAGAAATGGGAAGTGAAGAAGGAACACAAGGGTAAAGAATAAAAATGGCGACAAATACCTGTTAATAATAATTTTAAATGTAAATGGATTAAATGCCTCAATTAAAAGACGTAAGGTAACTGAGTGGATAAGAAAACATGACCCATATATCTGCTGTCTACAGAAAACCCACCTCAGAAAAAAAGACGCACACAGACTGAGGGTGAAGTGATGGAAAAATATTTTTCAGGCCAATGGAAATTCAAAAAAAGCTGGGGTAGCAATACTTATATTTGACAAATTAGATCTCAAAATGAAGGACATAAAAGGAGATAAGAAAGGCCACTTCATAATACTAAAGGGAACAATCTAACAAGAAGAAATACCTCTGGTAAACATATACACACCCAATACAGGAGCACCCAAATACATAAAAAAACTCCTGGAGGATATCAAGGGAGAGATTGACAGCAATTCAGTCATAGTAGGAGACTTCAATACCCCACTATCACCATTGGACAAATCCTCTAAACAAAATATTAGCAAAGAAACATCAATCCTAAATGACTCACTAGATCCGATGGAATTAATTGACATCTTTAGAACGTTTCATCCCAAAGCCACAGAATATACATTCTTCTCAAGTGCCTATGGGTCATTTTCAAAGATAGACCATATGTTGGGTCACAGGCAAAGTCTCTTCAAATTCAAGAAGATAGAAATCATATGAAGCATCTTCTCAGATCACAGTGGCATAAAGCTGGAAATCAACTACAATAAAAACAGTCCAAAAAAATCAAACACATGGAGACTAAATAGCATGCTATTAAACGACTGGGTTACCAGAGAGATCAAATAAAAAATAAAAAACATCATGGCAACAAATGACAATGAAAACACAAACAATCCAAAAATCTATTGGACACAGCGAAAGCAGTCTTGAGAGGGAAGTTCATAGGTCTACAAGCATACGGCAAAAAAAGAAACAATGGTAATAAATTACCTAACCCTATAACTAAAAGAGAATGAGAGCAACAAAAAAGCTCAGTGTAAGCATAAGGAAGGAAATAATAAAGATCAGAGTGGAGATAAATGATATAGAGACCAAAAAAAAAAAAAAAAACCACACAAACAAAAATACAAAAAATACAAACCAACCAACCAAACAAAAACAACACAATACAAAAGATCAAAACCAAGAGCCAGTTCTTTGAAAGGATAAATGAGATTGATAAACCTCTAGTCAGATTTACTAAGAAGCAAAAAAAGAGGACCCAGATAAAATCAGAAATGAAAGAGAAGAAATAACAGACCCCACTGAAATACAAAGGATTGTTAAAAAATAATATGAACAACTCTATACCAACAAACTGAACAACCTGGAGGAAATGGATGTATTCTTAGAAAAATACAACCTTCCAAAACTCAGGAAGATTCTAAAAATTTCAATAGGTCAATAATGATGGAAGAAATTGAAGCAGTCATCAAAAAGCTCCCAGCAAACAAAAGCCCCGGGCCAGATGTCTCAACAGGGGAGTTTTACCAAACATTCAATGAAGAACTAAAACCTATACTCCTCAGACTATTCAAAAAAATTCAAGAGGAAGGAACACTTCCAAGCTCATTCTACGAAGCCATCATCACCCTAATACCAAAACCAGATAAAGACAACACAATGAAAGAGAATTACCGGCCAATATCCCTCATGAATATAGATGCCAAAATCCTCAACGAAGTTGTAGCAAATCGGATCCAGCAGTACATCAGGAAGATCATAAACCATGACCAAGTAGGATTTATCCCAGGGATGCATAGATGGTACAATATCTACAAGTCAGTAAATGTGATACATAACATAAACAAATTGAGAGATTAAAAACCACATAGTCATATCAGTTGATGCAGAAAAAGCAGTTGACAAAATCCAACACCCATTTTTGATAAAAACTCTCTGCAAGGTGGGAATAGAAGGATCATACCTGAACATAATAAAAGCCATCCATATATGACAAACCCACAGCCAACATCATACTCAATGGGCAAAAACTAAAACCATTTCCCCTAAGAACAGGAATAAGACAAGGATGCCCACTCTCACAACTCCTGTTTGACATAGTACTGGAAGTATTAGCCATTGCAATTAGACAAGAAGAAGAAACAAAAGGCATCCAAATTGGAAAAGAAAAGGTAAAACTGTCCTTATTCGCAGATGACATGATATTGTATATAATAATCCTGAAAGACTCCATAAAAAACGATTAGGCTTAATAAATGAATTCAGCTATGTTGCAGGATACAAAATTAATGCCAAGAAATCTATGGAATTTCTATATACGAATAGTGAACTTACAGAAAGAGAGACTATAAAGCAATTCCATTTACCATCACACCAAAAAAAAAAATTAAGATACCTAGGAATAAATTTAACTAAGGAGGTAAAAGACCTACATGCAGAAAACTACAGGATACTGAAAAAAGAGATAAAGGATGACATAAACAGATGGAAGAACATACCATGTTCATGGATTGGTAGAATCAACATCATTAAAAAGTTCATACTATCTAAAGCAATATATAGATTCATTGCATTCCCCATTAAAATACCAATGGTATATTTCACAGACCTGGAAATAACTCTCCAAATATTTATCTGGAATAAAAAAAGAGTCCGAATAGCTGCAGCAATCCTGAGAAAGAACAAAATAGGTGGGATCTCAGTACCAGATTTCAAGCAGTATTACAAAGCCACTGTTCTCAAAACAACCTGGTACTGGTACAAGAACAGACATATAGACCAATGGAATAGAATAGAGAACCCAGATATCAACCCAAACCAATATGCTCAATTAATATTTAACAAAGGAAGCCTGAACATACAATGAAGTTAAGACAGTCTATTCAATAAATAGTGTTGGGAAAATTGGACAGACACATGCAAAAAAAAAAAAAAAAGAAACTAGACCACCAACTTAAACCATACACAAAAATAAACTCAAAATGGATAAAGTACTTAAACATAAGACAGGAAACCATAAAAATACCAGGCGTCCACAGGCAGTGAAATCTCAGACATATGCTGAAGCAATTTCTCCACTGATACCGCTCCTAGGACAATGGAAACTAAAGAGAAAATAAACAAATGGGACTACATAAAAATAAAACAGCTTTTGCACAGCAAAAGAAACCATCAACAAAACAAGAAAACTCCCTGTATGGGAGAACATATTTGCAAATGTTCTCACTGATAAAGGTTTAATCTCCAACATCTACAAGAAAGTTATACAACTTAATAAAAGGAAAATAAATGATCTAATAAAAAAGTGGGCAAGGGATCTAAATAGATACTTTTCAAAAGTAGACAGAAGGAAGGCCAAGAGACATATGAAAACATTCTCAAAGTCATTAATTATCCGAGAGATGCAAATCAAAACGACAATGTGGTACCATCTCACACCTATCAGAATGGCAATCATCAATAAATCAACAATGACCAGTGCTGGTGAGGATGTGGGAGAAAAAGGAACCCTTGTGCACTGTTGGTGGGAATACAGACTAGTACAGCCACTGTGGAGAACAATATGGAGTTTCCGCAAAAAATTAAAAATGGAACTCCCATTTGACCCAGTAATCCCACTTCTAGGAATATATCCCAAGAAACTAGAAACACCAATCAGAAAGTATATATGCACCCCTATGTTCATAGCAGCTCAATTCACTATAGCTAAGATTTGGAAACAGCCCACATGCCCATCAGCAGATGAGTGGACTAGAAAAGTATGGTACATCTACACAATGGAATACTATGCTGCTCTAAAAAAGGAGTTCTTACCATTTGCAGCAGCATGGATGGAACTGGAGAGCATTATGTTACGTGAAATAAGCCAGGCAATGAAAGAAAAGCACCACATGACATTTATGGAAAATAAGGTCATTATAACCTGATGAACAAAAAGATAGATACAAAGGTCATAAAGCATTGAACAGACTGTCAAAGTACAGCAGGAAGGCTGGGGAGTGTTAGGGAGAAGGGGAAAAAGATCAACTGAAGGACTTGTATGCATGCATATAAGCACAACCAATAGACACAAGATACTGCGGGTGGCGTGTGGGATGAGATCACTCGACGGGTAGAGGAGATTGGGGGAAGGTCAATGGAGGGAAAAAAGGAGATATATGTAATACTTTAAACAATAAAATAAAATTAAAAAAATGAAAGTAAAATTGCAAATTGAACCCTCTCTCTCTGAACATCCACTCTCCTGCTTTTTATTTTATTTATTTATTTTTGCCTAGGACTTACCTTCCAATTTACTGCATGTTGACTATGTTTATTTATTACTAGTTTATATCCTCCTTTAGAATATGCTAGTAAGTTCCAATAGGGCAGGGAATTTTTATAAATCTATTTTTTAACTGATGCATTCTATACACCCATATAATGACTGGCACATAATAAATGCACAATAAGTATTTATTTAACATACATGTGAATGGTATACATTGACAAAAGTAAGGGTGTGACCATAACAACCCTTATTATACAAATAAAGAGAATGAATTCTGTTAAGCTATTCGTATTAACTAAGGTGATAGCTTGTAGGTTTTGGAGTCTAGGTTTGAATTAATCTGAAATCCCAATTTCTTCATAGTTTTTCTCTACCCCTCTTATCACCTAAGTATATATGCTCAAAAAACACACAAAATGCTCTCATATTGTCAGTAAGCGCTAGTGCTTGGATCCCTTAGGTCAGTGGTCTGCAAACTCATTTGTCAACAGAACCAAGTATCAACAGTAGGATTGAAATTTCTTTTGAGAGCCAAATTTTTAAAACATAACCTTCTAATGCCACTTTTTCAAAATAGACTCGCCCAGGCCGTGGTATTTTGTGGAAGAGCCACACTCAAGGGGCCAAAGAGCCGCATGTGGCTTGAGAGCTGCAGTTTGCTGATCACGGCCTTAGGTGATCTGTGGAGGAGATAGCCTTGGTCTTCTTTGTTTTACTCTCTTAAGGAGCACCCCAAGAGGTATTGTTTGTGTCCTCAGATTTCCCACAGAGTTAGCTAAGTCTTCAGTGTGACTTAGAGCCGATAGTGCACGTACTAAACCAGGTGTGATCTAAGCAATAGTACCATGCTACTCTCATATCTTTACTTTGCTGTGACAATGAAGGTCTGTAGTTCACTACTGGTAGGTGAATTTCTACATAGTAAATTATATTGTTTTTGGAAATCTGAGTGGTGATTGAAATCTATTTGAGTATTGACAGAATACTATTGGTATTATGATGAGGCTTCTTCCAGGAGCTGATCAGCTGAATGGACTTTGGATCATTGTTTGGCTGTGAGAGTTTCTGAGAGTTTATAAGAGTCCCTTGGGGAAGTCAGTGAGCAAAATCGTAAGCGAGAAGCCTAAGACTCCAGTGGTGGCATCTGGCAGAGCTGTAGTGTGGACCAGGCCTTGGGCATCTACTAGAAATGTGGTCAAATGGAGTGGTTGCTTTGCATTTTCTGCTTATCTCACCACCTATCACAGCCCATAGGGGAGGTGAAGGAGGGTGAGTCTTTGTAAGACCATCCTTAGCTGGCCTAAGCTGGTGGGTATAGAGGAGAAGTAGGAACTTCACTCAGCACAAGGTCAGAACAATTGAAGACAGGTGAGAACCTAGACCTGGCTCACTAGCATCTTCTTGACTCAAGTCAGGGATGGTTCAGTGAGGCAAGAGTCTTCACGAACATAGTCCTCTTATCTGTCTCTTCATGGCTTCAATTAGACCGGTTGGCTAGATTCCAGCTTACTGCCTGGAGTGTAAGATAGGAAGTTGGAATTTAGCCAACTAGAATTCTTGAAGCCCATAGGGTAAGATGGCAAGGATTTGTTGCATTCAGCATTCACTCCGCACAGTTCCTCATCCCTGTTTTTTTTTTTTAATATATTTTATTGATCTTTTACAGAGAGGAAGAGAGAAGGATAGAGAGTTAGAAAGAACGATGAGAAGAGACATTGATCAGCTGCCTTCTGCACGTCCCCCACTGGAGGTGTTCCCGCAACCAAGGTACATGCCCTTCACCGGAATCGAACCTGGGACCCTTCAGTCTGAAGGCCGATGCTCTATCCACTGAGCCAAACCGGTTTCGGCCCTGTTTTTGAATCAATTGCTTATGCCCTCACCTGCACCTGCTGGCCTGCAGAGCAGAATCCCTTGGTTATCCGTCTTTCAGAGGACTCATAAACTCTCAGATTTCCACATAGGTGAGTGAAGGAGAACATGGAAAAGATGAAGGAATCTGGAGATTCTAAATGCTTTTGAAGGAGTATTCACTCAGCCTTTCTCTCTCATAGCCTTTTACCCCACCCTGCAGAGAGTTTGGGGCTTCCAGCTCCTGAGCCCTTTGAAGATTCTGTATGTTGATCACATTGGTTTTCCCCCAGCTTTGTCTACTGTCTGTATGCTTACTCAGCTTTTTTTAAAAATATATTTTATTGATTTTTTACAGAGAGGAAGGGAGAGAGATAGAAAGTCAGAAACATCGATGAGAGAGAGACATCAATCAGCTGCCTCCTGCACGCCCCACAGTGGAGATGTGCCTGCAAGCAAGGTACATGCCCCCAACCAGAATCGAACCTGGGACCTTTCAGTCCGCAAGCCAACGCTCTATCCACTGAGCCAAACCGGTCTCGGCGCTATTCAGCTTTCTTATACCTGATAAGCAGTTATCACTTGTCCATCCCTTTCCATCTCACAGATTTTGATGTTCTGGTCTTGTCTTCTGTTCTCCTGTTCTTATGGAATTGTGACTTTTGAAAGCTTCCTTTACTGTAGTTCTGGTTTTAGGAAGGAATGAATATAGATGTGTGTGTAAAATCAGGTTATTTAAATGAGAGATTTAAATGATTAGAAAATAAGAGGTTTATAAAGCACTTACGTCATGAGGTTCTCCTAAATGGTTATGATCACCATTACTGATACTAATGTTATTAATGTTGCATTCAGAGGGAGTCCAAGTGTTCTGGTTTGTTGATTTAGGGTGCTCCCTTTCCGAATGATCTAGAATTCACAGACAGATCAAAAGATGCAAGTGGATGGCCTAGCTAAAGACACCACCTTGGACAAAGGTTGCTCTGCTTTAACTGACATTTTTTTGAAAGTCCCACAGTTAGTGACTGTTTTGGTTAAATGAATTTAAAATAAAAAATAAAGGAATTTCTGTCAATATAACCCCCTTTTTTTTACTCACAGCTAACTCTGTGGGACAAATATAATGATTAGTTTGATATTTTTAACTAAAAGCATTTATAAGGGATTGGAAGTGCTAAAATATTAAGAAAGATTATTATCGGGTTATAAGATTTTGAGTGATTTTTATGTCCCATCCCTCTACCCCCAAAATCTCAAAGTTTTCTTTATGATATCTGTCCTTTTAATTTACTGGGGAAAAATTGTAAAGAGAATAGCAAAAGAATGAAAAGATAACAGAACTGATTTTTATATCTTAAAATTATAAACACATTCTACTAACCACTTAGATTATATTCTCCGTAGATATGTTTTTTATTTTACCATTCCATTTGAGCTCACAAACATTAAAAAATATAATATGAAATAGCTCTGTTTATACCAAATATTCTGTCAACCTTATGGCAATATGGATGTTGCTAAAAATTAGTTTAGGAGCAACAATCTGTATGTATTGTTGCATTTCATCAACATTTTACACTTAAAGTCTGATAGAAACACTAATCTTGAGTTTGAATGAAAATGTAAAAATTTTATAGGTGATAATATTTTGTTGTCTGTCTTTTATAAATGTAATCCCTCCTTTATGCATAGGATATCCACACGTAAGTTAAAATAAAAAGACAATTTGAAAAATTTGGCAAGTCACCTCTGTTATCCTCATCTCTTCCCCAGGGAGAGGGGGGCTAAGTTCTCTTCCACTATAGAATTCTTTTGTGATTCAACCTAGAATTCACTTGTGAGAGGAAGCTGAGAGAAATGCTGTTCCCAAGGCTGGCCACTTGGGGGTGCAATGATTCCTCCAAGAAATGGAGGGTGCTGGGCTTCCCTGAAAGCACAATATCTACACCCAAAATTGAGTTATTCCAGAAGACGCCTTACCAGTCTGATATGTTTCTGGCGAGAGCAGAAACTTAGTAATTTTCCTGCACACAAAAATGTGGTTAGGATTCTGCCAATGCAAACAACTATTTCTCTTCTGGTTTATGATTGAAAGAGATGTTGGGTATTGAACTGCATATTTATAGACTGTTTTTTCTTGTTCTCTTTGAAACAATGAATTTGATAACAGCCACTAGTTTATTGGCTGCCTCTGTCATCACTCTCTTTAGCCTTAGTTAGCTGTCTCTTAGCGCCCTGCATGCCTTCTAGTTGTGCCCTGACTCCATTCTTTCCCTGTGACTTTGCACCTCATGACTATAATTCATCCATTCTTCAACTCATCACAGCTTAGAGCCTATGAGTCTTCCAAAGGTCACTGGCGAACTTCCTATTGCTTAGACCAAGGATGCTTACTCTATCTTTAACACCCCATTTTAAAAACCTCTGGCCTTTACTTCCTTGACTCCTATCTGTCCTGGCAGACCTCCTGCTTCTTTGACTATTCTTTTCTGGTCTCTATGGATGCTTCCCTTTCTGTATATCCACTAACCACAGGTATATCTCAGGATTCTATCCAAGTCTTTATTTCTCTCTATACATACTTGGCTTTGGGAGTCTTATCAATGTTGTTATTTTATCTGGAATGATAATTAGTGCCAAATTTTTATATTTAGTTTTGACTTCTTATGTGATTTTTAGTTTCATATATTCTACTAGAGGCTCAGTGCATGAAATTCGTGCATGTGTAGGGTCCCCAGCAGTTGCAAGCTGCCGGCCAGGGGCTGTTCCCCTGGCTGCCTGCTGCTGCCATGAGCCAGAGCTTCTCTTCGCAGCTGCCTTGGCCTGGCGCTACCTGCTCACCTGCTCCATCATCCCACCACAGCCCTGCTCTGGTCAGGGCCCATCAGGGCTGGCAGCGCCTCTACTGCTGCCTGCTGCCAGTGCTGCATTGCCAATGCTTGCCATGTTCCACACTGCCTCTTGTGGTCACCACACATTTAACTCCTGGTTGGGTGAATTTTTGCTCATGGGGACAATTTGCATATTAGCCTTTTATTTTATAGGATAGGCATCACAAACTCAACATATCCAAAAACTGTCCTCATTGTCATTCTCTGCTCACTATCTCCAGTCCTCACCACCAATCCCCCTTCTCACCCCAATATACTATAGCTCTGTTATTTTTAGCTTAATTACTGGTACCATCATCCATCCAGTTGCTCAAACCAGAGACTTTAGGGGTCATGTGAGACTTCTCATTTCTCCAAACCTCCCATGTCTAGGCAATCAGCAAGTTCTAATGGTTTTAGCTCTTCAATATTTTTTTTTTCAAATCTGTCTTCAGTCCTATCCTAATGTCATTGTCTTCTTGAAGGTTCTTATTATTTCTTGCCTGGAGCATCATAATAGATACTCTCCTTTCTGCTGTCTTGCTTCCCTTAAATCTGGTAGAGAAAATTCTCTACAAATCCCAATCATTTAACATCATTGCTTAAGCATTGTTAGTGGCTCCTCATCATTTACAGATCAGAGTGCAATGTTTTCCATAGAATTTACAAAACCCACATGCTTAACTTACTCTCTCTGGTTATTTCTGTTTTATCTCTCCCTATTCCTTGCTCACAACATTACAGTCCAATGATACTGCTTTGAGTTCCTCACTTCCTTCCAACCATTCTTTGTCTTAATTTAACATTTTCTCCACATAATAGCTCTTCTGGAAGGTTTTCCCTGAACCTCTAGGTGTATTAAATGCCCCTTTTCTCATCCTCAAAGCATTGTGTTTACCTCTAACTTAGAACTTCCATATTTAAAAAAAATGATCTGTTTATGTATCTGTCCCCTCCATGGGCTAGAGTTCCTTTAATCACTATATTCATTTGCCTCATTCCCAGTTACTAGCACAGGGCTTAATGCATAATGGGTGGTTAGTAACGTTTTGTAGAACAGATTTTAAGATTTTTTTTAAAAAAATGTTTTATTGATTTTTTACAGAGAGAGGAAGGGAGAGGGATAGAGAGTTAGAAACATTGATCAGCTGCCTCTTGCACGTCCCCAACTGGGGATGTGCCCGCAACCAAGGCACATGCCCTTGGCTGGAATCGAACCTGGGACCTTTCAGTCTGCAGGTTGATGCTCTATCCACTGAGCCAATCCGGTTTCGGCGGAATTTAAGATTTTTGAGGCTTAGAGTCCTTGAAGGTGCTCAGTTCTAAGGAAACAAAGCTTTTAGTTGGGCCAGCTTCCTGAAAGAGAGGACTTGAGCTGTGCTGTGAAGAGTTGGGCGTATGGGATTTGGACTAACTGACAGACTAGAATCAGACAGAATTGAATAAGCAAAGATGAGAAGGCTTGTGTGAAGGATAGTGCAGAAATAGCATTAAGCAAACTTCATGTTTCTGATGTGGAATAGAGGGGAATGAGTTGAGATAGGTCGAATCAGCTTATGAGAAACTTCTAATAAGGGGCTGGTGAATTTGGAGCTTATTTCCATAGGCCCAAAGAAGCACTTGAGATACCCAAATGGAGGAATGACATTTCCAGAGCCATGCTGTATGAAAAATAATTGAGCACAATATACAAAATGAATTGAAGCGAGAAACAGACAGGAATCACTGAGACCAATAGGAGGTTATGGCAGTTCATCAGGTGCCAGATGAGGAGGACTTGGCCAGAATGGCAGCTATAGGAGGGGAAAAAAGGAAAGAATTAATTTTTGAACTATTAGAGAAAAAAGTAACAGAGATTGGTGGCATGTGGCATTAACAGAGAAGGAAAACTCAATATTTTCAGTGAAACAGAAGTTGGGGAGATAATTAATAAAAAGAGAAATTGGAATGTTAGAGTGGTTTGTGGGCAATAGGTGACTGGTTTGCAATCTTTGAATTTCACATGATGAAACTTCATGATGCTTCATATTTACTGGGCATACTGAAGAGGTGCTGTGTATATTTGAGTGGGTGGGTGAGCAGATAAAATCTTAAAGAAAGGGTACATCAGGCAAATGAAACCAGGCTGCTAGCTGATGGGTAGAATTATTAGCATAGTGTTGTGAAACTATTGGTGTACATGAACTTCTGAAGGAAGAGATAAGGGCAGAAAAAGGGACAGGACCCAGGTATGATTTTTGGGAGATGACTTCTTCAAGTTAAACAGGATCCATTAAAAACCAATGAGTGTGTAGAGTCAGCTACATATAGATTTGTTGCTCTGAGCCTAACTAGCCTATTCTGTACCTCAGTTCATGTTTCCAAACAGACCAGAGTTGTTTGAGCCAATCAAAAGGCAAATTTCCAATCATGAAAACTAATTTTTAATGAACCTGAGCCACAAGTAGCCAGATTATATGAAAACTTTTGGAGGTCAATAAGAGCAGAATGAATATTTCAAATGAGCAGGAGGCATAAGCAGGAAATCTCTAAAACAAATAATAAGTCCAAGAAACATACAAGGAAAATATTCAACTGTACTGGAAATAAGATATAAAATAATATGATATAATTTTGGTGCTTAGCAAATTGGAAAGATTCTAATTGAAAAACAATACCCAGAGTTAACCAAAGTGTGGGAAACAGGCACTTAGTGGAAAGTAAAATCACACACCTTCTGGATGAAAATTTTGCTGACCCAGTGATTTGGGTCAGTGAATTCTTCAAATGTAAAAAATAATTGTTTGGCACCAGTCTATAAATGTAAATGTTCGTATCAGCTTTGCTTACTAGTTATACAAAGAATAATGTATAGTATTTCTAGCTGATTTAATAGTTGTTAACATTATTGCATATGTTGTTCTTAACTTTTTTTCCTGAATATCTGGCATTACAGTTCTCTAATTGTAACTTATTTCTTATATGATGCTCTTGCACATTATCTTCTATTGATTAACTTGCGGTGTTTAGTTCTGCTCATTTATAATTGCACTTTTCCTTAAAAATTTTCTGCCAGCCTCATTGTTGTGGAGCCTCATTTGGATGTGGTAGACATCTGGTCACCTTCACTGTTTTGTGGATGTATCTTTTACAGCAGACTGTTCTATACTCCTATTGACTGCACATAAATCAATACTTTTTATGCTTCTTGAATTTCTTCAAAAACTGAAAATGTAAACAGTGTTTCAGAAATGCTTAAAACACTATCACAGTTAGATATGCACTCAATTTTTGCAAGCCTTTTTATGCTCCAGATTAAGTTTTAAATAGGTGACTTTACATGTTGTAGAATTTCTAGATCTAGTTTCTAAAAAATAGGAAGGAAATACAGACTTAGAGGCTTGTACAATTCCTTATAAGTGGTCCATGAGCCCACCAATTGCCATGGTCAATATTTATCGAGAAATTAGTTAAATTAGTTGACACTAAATGCTAGTATTTTCCTTTGCTGGTGTTATCATGTGCCAGCCATTGCCTCTTGACCCTTGGTTTTCTTTATAATGATAAATATTTTATATATATGTATACACACACATACATATGGACAGATGGATGGGTGGATGGATGGATGAATGGATGGATGAATGGCAAGCTGGTATTTGAAAGATTGGGTAATTAGTTAAATAAATTCTAAATACATAATAAATTATTTTACTTTTCTAACAAATATAAAATGCAGTAAGTCACTGTAGTTATAAGATCTTGGATATTGCCAATAAGTAGGAGGGGAACAGGAGAAGTCCAATTATTAGTCATTTAGACATAGTTGAACTGGTTAAGTGTTCAGGTTCAATTTCAGTTTATACTGAAGTCTCACATTGCTGCCTAATTTTACTAAACTGGTTTCTTCTCTCTCAGATAATGACATGTAGTTAGCATACTGCCAAATGCATATTAAAAATACTGAGCAGCTTGATTTTGTCATTTAGCATTGGAGAGAGTGGGAGTATGTAGCTTATTACAAATCTCATTGGAGTGTTACTATAACTTAGGAAATAATGTTGTTTCTCACAGGTGTGCTGGAAAAGATTGCAAAACACTGACCTAATGTCACATGGACAATTCACTGGACAACCCTAGCTATAAGAGACTCAAGAGAACTGGTTCCTGGCCTATTTTGCCCTTCTCATAGGATAGAGGTAAACATCTTCATTCTGTAGTTTATCAATTTTATTATCAGCAAAATGACATGTTATTTTTATTGTGTTTGTCATGTGGGTAATGCTGGTATTTGACCAGAGATTCAGGATTGCAAATACTTGAGTTCTGTGTTGCTATAGCCAATTCCTTGGGATGGTCATAAAAGAAACACCTACAGAGGTCCAAGTGAGGCAAAGCACATTTTGCATTTCTATAGAGCTGTTGGTCCAAACTCCAGTAGTATAGCTTGTTGAGCTAATTAGATTCATCTAAGTCCTTCCCCTTCCCTAGCCCCATTCATCCTTGGCTTCTGTGCCATTCCATTCTCAAGACCAGAGAAAACCAATCCAAGGAAGTACAAGGCAGAGTATGTCTTCTTGGGATCTAGCATATCTGTGGTTTAAGCTGCAAGTCCCAGGAGAACATACTTAGCCATGCAGGAGAAATTCACCTGATGCGGGGTTTTTCATCTCTTTTATATCAAGAGCTTCTAATGCCTGGTACTTGAGGATTGTTAATGTTTTTTAACTTAACCCAAAAAGGATGGGTGGGAGAAGTAGAGAGGGAAGGCCAATATGTAACAATGGTGGAGAGACAGGATGGAGGTGCTATAGGACAGTGGTGAAGGGAGCAGGCTCCAGTGCCAGATTTCTGGACTAAAATTCTGCATCTGTTACTTCATAACTTAATCAAGTTATTTAATGACTTTATGCCCCTGTTTTCTGAAATGTGAAATGGGGATAATATTATATGATCCATGAGAATTAACTTACTTAATAGAGACAATGTCCTTTTGGAATATACTAGGTACTTAATAAATGTTATCATCATCCAGCTATATCACCATTCCACCGTAACCTCAGACAGTCATGTTTCTAACAAATGGTCATCAATGTCCAGAAAACCTAATTATCAGTGTGCTGATAGACTTATTTGTCCTAACCACCTGTATAGTCAACTGATTTTGAGAATAAGCAGACAACATATTAACTTATAATGGAAGGTACAATTGCTAGTTATCTAGAACATTTTGGTCTCAACCTTTGGTCAGTTTTTTTTCTGTGTAGACAAATTGCATAAGATGGTAAGTCAAATTATAATCAGAAGAATGCATAGGAAACAACAATTAGATTATGAGGGTTTTATGTAGGGAACTAATATTGGTGATCAGATGTCCAGTTATCTCTCAGAACAAATCTGTAGATTGGTAGATCATAATGCCATCTTTATCACATAGTGCAGAAGATGTAGGGAAAACACAGCTTTTTGGGTTTCTCTTTTCTAGACTCCAAGCAGTCTATCACTTTTTCCATTAATAGGTCCAACTTTCAGATAGAATACACCAAAAAGATTGAATTTGCAGGTTTATTGGTTGCAATCATATTCTAGTCTTGTTTTCTTGAATCTCCATCTTATTTTCCCTAATTCAGTTTGGAGGTTCCTGAATCTGGGGTACACAATTATAAATAAACCTGTAAAGCAATTCTTCTCAAATGTGAATGTTCATATAAAGCACCTGGGCATCTTGTTGAAATTCAGGATCTGACTCAGTAGGCCTGGGTTGGGGCCTGAGATTCTGCATTTCTGACATGCTCCAGGTGATGCCATCCTGCTGGTCTACAGGTGCACTGTGAGTAGCAAGTTTGTAGATTATGTGTATGAATCTGGATACCATCTATTGCCTCTACATCTTTTTTCTTGTTTTACTGTTAGAGAAAAATTGAACTCTATGTTCTGGAAGTTGCATATGAAGTGGCTTTTATTAGAATATTTGTGAGAGTTCTTGTAAACTATGAAGAGTTATACAGATGAAGTGGCTTGCTGCATATCATTAACTACCTCTTAATAAATAAGTCCTCCTGGCTACATAGATTGTCAGCATAGATTGTCCGCATTCTCTACATAGCAGAGTAATGCCTGTCACTTATACCATCTGCCCCTTTATTTTGATTTGGGCTTTTGTCTGAATTGATTGCTGTTTTCTGTTTGTGAGGTCTAGCCACTCCTAATGAGCAATTCTTTTTGTTCTTGTTTCTAGTTTCTGAGGGGTGACTTCCTATCTCTTTGAACAAATTGCCAAAGTGTAGTTTTTTTTATACAACACAATCTCTGTTTCAAGTCAATATTTCAAATGCATGCATCATATCTGGTAAAAACCTGTTTGAATATTTTCACTTGATGGAATAGCAGACAGGTCTACTTGCTTTATTCTACAGACATTATTTTTAGACATTGTTGAATTATCATCATAACTACTATTTTTGAGTTCCAAGCATATGACTTTGTACTATGAACTCTTACATAGTTTACATACATTTATTTTTTTTTCTTAGTCATTAAAAAAAAATCCTGAAAGTGAGGGTTTTGTATGGGTAAGGACTGGATCAATGAAACTGTAATAACAAATTACTCCTCAAATCTCAGTAGTTTAGCAAAACAAACATTTGTCAACCAGTCACACAAAGTCCAGGGCTGGTCAGGGAGGATTCTTCATTTTATGAGGCCATCATCTTGACTTGTGCTTGGGTCTTAATATGCAAAAGTGACTGAGTGATGACATTGAGAGGTCAATGCCATTAAAAGTTTATTGTTAGTTGCAGTTCCCCTTTAAAAGGGAGGCACAGCAGACCATGCAGGGCCACATGGGGAAGTACCAGAGTTGGTTTGGAGAAAGAAGCAAGAGCAAGGGGAAGCATAGGCCAGCCCAGAGCCTGCCTCTACTGTGTTGCCCTTATGGAAGGTAAGGCAGGGTGGGGAAAACAGCTTAGTACTGGCTATAAGGTTCAAGGCACAGGAAACCGGAATCAGAAACCAAGGCATGTTAAACGAGGAAGTTTATTCTGCATTAACAAGCGAGATAGAAAAACCAGGATTAGAGGAGGAGGAGGAGGGGGAGGGGGAGGGAGATGAGGAGGATGACAACGACCACCCACGGGGCTGTCTTGCAGACTGTGGAGAGTAGCAATACGTGCAGAGCTGAACACACCTTTTGAGGAGAGGAACAGGAAGGGGTGGGGTCCAGAGCACTCAGCACGTGCTGATTGGTGGTTCAATGTCTCAGAAATGTCCTAGCCTTGGACACAGGTTACGTACATCATACTTCAGCCACCAGTTGGGGGAAGGGAGGATCTATCATTCCAAGTTTTTAGTGATATTAAAAAAAATTGAGAGTCTAGGCAAGGGGGTGAAGGTCTGTTTTCTGTAGCTGTTTCCTACTGAGAGGGGGCATCAATACCTATAACCAAGATCATGGAAGGGGAAAAAGGGCCTGAAAAAAGGAGGGCAGGACAGAGAAGGTAGCCCCATATTGACCAGAGAGGAGATTGACTTACCCGCTACCTTGAGTGTTACCCTGGGCTTCTGTGAGGGTGAGGGGGGTCATTGCGTCTGGGCATCTTCAGTCTTTGGCCAGTCTTCAGTCATGGCCTGGAAGGGCAGCCCTTCTATGCTGAGACTTAGAGGACCCATCACTTTTCCAGGGGCAGTCACTTTTACTGCACGCTGGGAAGGGCTTGTTTGAAGCCAGGGGCTGGAGCATTGCTTTGCCTAGTACTGGCCTTCATTTCTGCACTTGAAGCATCCTCCAGGTGGCGTTTGTCCTCTTGTTGCACTGTCACCACACACAGTCCCTTGGGACCATGCATGGCTACCTTCGGCCTCGGAGTTTCAACCAAGGCTTGGGTTTGCAGACTCACCTTCTGTCAAAAGCGGGCTTACTCTGCCTGCTCCTCACGGGCATTAAAACCTTAAAGGCTGTATTCACTGGATCTTGGACTGGGGTCTGAGAAGGCATTAGGGGAGAGGGGTAGCGGAGTAGGTGATGAGCCATGGGCCTGAGGAGAAGGAGGAACATGGTGGTGGGCAGCCACACTAGGCCAGGCCTGTGGGGGCAGGCTGTGGGAGGTCTCAGTAACTTTATTTAAAGAGATTTGCAGGACTTGCTGTTTTAAGATGGTGGCTCCCATGGAAACGGCAGGCCATGTGGCCAGAGAGGTGTGGGACTGGCTCTTTCAATATGGTGGCCCCCATGCAGCCAACATGGAGGCTGCTCACAATACACAAGGGAAGAGTAAACCAAAATTTCTACAGACAAACAGAAATCTCACTTAGCTGTTTGGAGCGGCTGGCAGGATGGCAGGTGGGTAGCTCTCACACTGAGCTGTGGCCTCTGCTTGGCTTGTGGCCTGAGGCAGTGACAACAGCTCCCTTAGTGGCTGCTGGCCGGGAAAGGGGCAGCCACAGAGAAGAAGGAGGAGGGGTAAGAGAGGGAGCAGAAGGCGGGGTGGTGTGAGTGGAAGAGGTGAAGATGAAAGATTGGCTGGGTTGAAAGAGTCAGGAGATAGAGAATGGGGGCTGAGGACCAGTTTGAGGGGGTGAAGAAGACTTTGCGAGGAGGATCTGATGAGTGGAAAATGGGAGTAAAGCGAGGGGTGGGAGCGAAGGGCCACTTCCTGATTTGCCAGCAGAAATTACTGAGGTCAGTGAGGATGTTAAGTCCCCCTTTCGGGTCATATGGACCCATTCCAATTTATACTGAGGCCATGCCACATTACAGAAGTAAATGAGGTGTTTAGGACGCAGATCCTGGGACAGACCTAGTTTAGCCAGATTGGTGCAGAGACACCCTAGAGATGTCTTAGGATCCGGTTTAGATTTTTGATTGTCCATACTAAAACCTGGAGTTAGCCAAAGCTAAGGACCAGTATCCCAATCACTGAGCCAAGGCTATGGACGGGGAATCCGAGGAACAGCCAGGGGATGTCTCTCCTATCTCTTGGTGTTGGATGGAGGTCAAAAGGCTAGAGAATCAAGGGGGGACAGGAACTTCTCTGCTGGCTCCCCAGGTTTGGAACCCTTCCTGGAGGAGCCCAGAGGGCTATGCTCAGAAGGCAATCTCTGACGCAGGCTGTGGTTTACGGACAGAGACACCGGAAAAACGACCGCCAGGAATTAGCATGGGCTCGGACTTACCGCTGATGCTGCTGAGCCGAGGGGAGAAGCCTGAGGGTCCTGAGCCATGAGGAGAGAAGAGGGATGCACCCTGGACAGTGAATGGTCAAATAGGATGCTCACACCCTCCCAAGTCTACGGCACCAAATGTAAGGTTTAAGGGGCAGTAAACGGGAGTCAGAGACTAAGGCATATTAAAAGAGGAAGTTTATTCTGCACTAACGAGTGAGATAGAAAAACCAAGATTAGAGAAGGAGGGAGGAGAAAGACATGCCAGGATGTCTCACAGACTGGGAAAGCAGCAACACATGCACAGGTGAAAACACCTTTTGAGGGGAGGAACAGGAAGAGGTGGGGCCCAGGGCTGAACGGGAAGGGATGGAGCCCAGGACACTTGGCACTCGCTCATTGGTGGTTCAATGTCTCAGGAATGTCCTAGCCACAGATGCAGGTTAAGTCATACTCCACCCACTAGTGGAGGGAATGAAGGATCTATCACTGGCTACTTTGAATAGTGTTGGTGGGCTCTGGACTGCAGGGTGGTACCTGGCTCTGGGTCTTTTAAGGCAGGGGAAATATTGGCTTGCTAAGAGAAAATTAAAAAAAGAAGTGGTTAGTGGTATGAACTTGGGATTGGTTGGAGGGTTTATAATGTGATTTTTGTGCATTCAGGAAAGTTGGATCACAGGGGAGATATAAACAACTTTGGCCATTAGTTTGGTTCTGGATTAGTTTGGCTCTGGATTAGTTTGGTTAATGGATGCCACATAGACAAATATGGGATCTAAGAAAACACAGAACTTACCACAACACATGGTCTTGAGTTTGCCATAACAGAAGAAGAGAGAGCCAGAGGTCCCCAAGGGATGCTTTTAAAGATGGAATTTCCCTGTCCACAGCCTAGTTTAATGGCCCCAAGATCACTGCTTTTAAGGCTGAGAAATGCAATCTTCTGTTGATTGGGAAGAGGAAAATAAAGTAGAATTTGGTGCACACATATACTGTTTCTCTCATACTATAATTACCTTCAACTTACAAAAGATAAATTGAGGGTCTGGTAAATTGTGAGTTTTCTAAAGTGCTCATCTTCTAAAAAGAAGAGCCAGTTAAGGACTTGAATGCAAGCTTTCCAAAGTCATCATCTTTCCCTGACTCACAAGACCTCTGAATTGAATAACTTTGACCATGACAGGTAAAACAGACCGATTGATCATATTTTGCATATTTATAATTGAGAAGGCACCTGGGTATAACAAGTGTAGAAGCTATAACATAGTTGAACTAAGAATTAAGGAACCAACTGTATAATAAATAACATTATAAACTGATGAACAAAAAGATAAATACAGAGGCAGTAAAGCATCAAACAGACTGTCAAATTACAGTGGGAAGGTTAGGGAAAGGTGGGGTAGATAAGAGATCAACTGAAGCCAAAACCGGTTTGGCTCAGTGGATAGAGCGTCGGTCTGCGGACTGAAAGGTTCCAGGTTCGATTCCGGTAAGGGCATGTACCTTGGTTTCGAGCACATCCCCAGTAGGGGACATGCAGGAGGCGGCTGATAGATGTCTCTCTCATCGCTGTTTCTAGCTCTCTATCCCTCTCTCTTCCTCTCTGTAAAAAACCAATAAAATATATTTAAAAAAAAAAGAGATCAACTGAAGAACTTATATGCATGCATATAAGTATAACCAATGGACACAAGACACCAGGGGGTTAGGGTATGCATGGGAGTGGAGAGGGCGGGCAATGGGAAGATATTTACACATGTAATACATTAATAAAAAAATAATTAAAGGAACCAGCTGGGTCTCAGTCTGCCATTCAGAGCTTGAATATAAAGGAAAGTAAATAACTGACTCTTCAATTGCATGATGAAATTTTGAAGATTGACAACCAGGATTTAATCCTCCTGGTAAATGACAATTTTTTCTCTGAAGAGAGATATGAAGAACACACGATTATCACTAGCAGGTACTTTTCGGTGAAGTAGACTGCTGAGAGGCTGCCCACCAGGCCCAGAGTCACCACATCACATTCTGACTAGTGCTACCTTGATAATAACACTGGAGTCTCTTCAGCATTGCTGATGGTGAGGTCAGGATGGGTACAGTTCAACACACTGGTGTAGAAAGTCCCAAGTTTTCACCACAGTGAGTTCCTAGAAATTATGTTATAAAACATATGAAGAAGACTACAGTTTGTCAAATAAATAATGCTGTATCTCAGATACAGGTTGTCCTGCTGATCAAGAACTAAATATCAATTAAGTCAAACATATAACTAGAAGATTTTTAAAACAAGGAGATAATCTAATTTAAAAATAGAAATGTCACATTCTACATTTTATAAAGAGAACCCAAATTAGAGTTCACAATGAATCCGAAGAGGATTGCTATAGAGGTTACAGTGTGGCTATAGCATCTAAATTATTTCTTTATTGTTGTATACATTTTATACAAAGCAATCTGTCCTCTCTGACATTACCAACATTAAGTATTCATTTTCAGAATTATTCTGTGGATCTATTGAGTAGAGGGAGAGGTATACTGTGGAAATGTGGGGTGATCTACAATAGGAAAATGACAAGGATTGGCTCTGGACTTAAAGCCAGTTCAACAAAGATTGTTAAATTTCTCTCTAGGCTTGGCAACAATTTATTTGAGAAAGATCTTACTTTTATTAGTATGCCCTATTTAAATAAAATATAACAAATGCCCTGCTGACTAAAATATTTTGGTATTAAAATAGCATCTGCCAATGATCCAACAATTCCACGTCTACGTATGTACCCAAGAGAAATGAAAACGTAAGTCCTTGAAAAAAATGTGTTTATGAATATTCATATTAACATGATTTATAATAGTAAAAAAATGGAAATAAATCAAATGTCCATCAACTGATGAGTGGATAACCAAAATGTGGTATAACCATATAATGCAATAATATTTGGCCATTAAAAGGAATAAGTACTGATTCACATTACAACATGAACGAACCTTTAAAACTTTATATTAAGTGAAAGAAACCAGACCCAAAGGACTGCATATTATTCCATTTACATGAGGAATTCAGAATAGGCAAATCTATAGAGACAGAAAGCTGATTAGTGGTTGCCAGGACCTGGGAGTTGGGGTGGCGATAGAGGTGATGTCTAAGACATATAGAGTGTCTTTGTGGGGCAATGAACATGACCTGAAATTTATTGGAGTAATTTAATGGTTGCTCAATAAAGTGAGCCACTGAATTTTATACTTCAAACTAGAGGCCCAATGCATGAAATTCCTGCTAGAGTAGGCCTTTGCAGCCCCGGCTGCCTTGGCCCTCACTACCAGCCCCATCTTCATCTGGAAGGCCATCTGGATGGACATTCCATTTTTGGCCATTCAGTCAATTTGCATATTGTGCTTTTATTATTAAAGATGAGTGAATATATGGTACATAGGTTATATTTCGATAAACTGTTTCAATAAACAACAAAACCCTATCTGCCAGACAGTTCACTACCTTAAGAAACAGTACAAAAGTCATTTAAATATTGTATGTTCTAATTTCAGGAACAACAACAAAAAAGGCCTTTGTAACAACATTTCTTGCACTATAGTGTCAGGAAGGTAAAATAAATACATTACAGAGCCCCAGATCATCTGGAGTTTAAAGTATTGTTGAGGAAGTAAGAATTATATCAAAGAACTCTTAGAGAAATTGTACTTATTATCCTTATGCCTTTTGTATTTTGGCTGTCATTGTTAGGTCAGAATTTTTCCCCCTACTATGATGTACTCTTTGGTATATTAATCCCATAGATATTTTTAAGTGCCTGCTATAATCTAGATACTGTCATATAAAGGATATCACTGTTTCAGCCTCTGTCTTTTCTTAAAATGTCATGATCCAGAGGAATAAAGGTTAATGCTGGGACCATAGTTTTCAGAGGGACCACGGGTGCTGGAAAAGACTTCGTGACAAGGCTCCAGACACCCTGACTCATTTGGGCATGACTATTCATGGGTTCTGCTGACCTGAGCAAGTCATTTATCTTTGACTTATAGTTTGCTTCTTTTAGAAAATGAGGGAGCTGAATTCTCTCATGCCTTTTCCAACTCTATATCCTAGTCACCTTTTGTCAGACCTTGATCTAGGTCATTTTAGAAAGCACTATCCCATTTGCGTTGCTTTCAAGGAAAGAAAATGAATACATTTTGAAAGAGAAACTAATTTCCTAGTTTGTTACATAAATAATGTACATTTTCCATGGTGATCTGAAACCCTAAGGTTTATGGTGAACAGTTACTACCTCACCTCCTATTTGCATGTGTGTGAGTAAGTCATACATGTAGCTATGAAGTGCACTTCTCTTTATTCCCAGAAAGTACTGGATTGTACTGGATCATATTCTTTTCCTATTGTACTACATTTATTTATAATATTATGAAGAAGAAAATTAATAATGAAACTTGAATAATCATCTATAATGTTACTGGTTTCTATATACCTTATTATTGAAGACTGATTTATTTATCTTTTGCCATCTGTTGGCATTTGATCAAAAACCAAAATGTACAAAAATGAGTCATGGCTTTATGAGTCTTTCTCTCTGTGCCCTTCACCTTTATGGCTGTGAGTGAGAGAGAAGGTGTGTCATACCCAAACCCACTGAGAGCCAGTAACAGGAAATGAAGAGAGCTCCTCAAAGCCCCAGCAAAGAATGTGTATTTGTTGTGGTGACTAGCTTGGAAAATGAAAGTTCGATGCTGTTTTTTTGTGATAATTATATCGATCTTCTAATGTTATATACTCCTCCAGAGAAGAGGAAGATCCAGAAGCAGAGAGAATTTTGTATGGCACACATTCCCTGAGAAAATGAATAGGCCATGTACTCTTGTGAACGGTGGCTTTTAGTGCTGTTGAACAAAACACTGTTGTGGGTTGAATGTTTCTGTGTTTCCTCCAAAATTCATATGTTGAAGTTCTAAACCCCAATGGAGGTAGGTCTTTGGGAGATGGTTAGGTTTAGCTTAGGTCATGAGGGTGGGACCCTCGTGATGCAATTAGTGCCCTTATAAGAAGAGGAAATGAGATTCTCTCTCCATGTGCACACAACAAGGAAAGGCCCTGTGAACACACAGCAAGAAGGTGGCTGTCTGCAAGCCAAGAAGAGGGCCTTCCAAGAATAGAATCTGCCAGTACCCTGATCTTAGACTTCCAACGTCCAGAAATGGGAGAAAAAAACTCTGTAGTATAAACCAACCAGTCTATAGTATTTGTTATAGCAGCTACTAAAAATGTTGTTTGTGCCGAAACCGGTTTGGCTCAGTGGATAGAGTGTCGGCCTGGGGACTGAAAAGTCCCAGGTTCGATTCCGGTCAAGGGCATGTATCTGGTTGCGGGCACATCCCCAGTAGGGGGGGGGGGCGTGCAGGAGGCGGCTTATCGATGTTTCTGGCTCTCTATCTCTCCCTTCCTCTCTGTGACAAACCAATAAAATATATTTTTAAAAAAATGTTGTTTGCTGTTTGTGAATGAGCTGCTCTGGCATCTTAAATTCCCCAGGATATATTGACCCAAAGTAAACAATATTACTTTCTTTCTCTGGGATTGGTATAAACATATTATCTCTATTTTTGCCATTCATCTGCTGTGCTGAAATAATCTGCTAGCAACTGAGCTAAGACAGACACCTTGATTGGAGCATACCTGTCACAAAGGGGGATCAGGGGACTTCCCCCTGTAATGGTGGCTCTAATCTACAACAGCTGACAAGATTTCTCTGATGGAACCAGGGAGCAGCCCCACAGCACATGTGAATAGTATCACAAAAGCATTTTAAAAATTTTGAATCCTAATTATCCAATTTGTTATGAAAACTATAATCCCTTTTTATAGATGAAGAGGCAAGAAGATTTATGACTTCCAAAGTCCCACCACCATTAACAGAGTTTGTACCTTGATCTAGTTAAGTTAAATTTGGTATTTTCCCCCCAAAGGGTATTTTGAATAGTTCAGATAATAGTTTCATATCTGTTTAAGAATTTGAAATACTGATTTGCAGTATATATTTAGATGAAGAGATACTGTCAAAAAGTTAATGTTATATATAGTACATATTTTTTTATTACCTACAGAGTTTTTTTTAGGAAATGTATTTGTGTTTTATTGTGATAAGAAGACAACATGAGATCTACCCTCTTATATTTTCTTCCTAAAAATTTTTATTGAGTTTTAGAGAGAGGGAGAGAGAAACATTGAAGTGAGAGCAAAAACATTATTGGCTGTCTTCTGCATGCCCCCTGCTAAAACACATTCATGTGCCCTGACCAGGAGTTGAACTGGCAACCTTTTGGTGCACACAGGATGATACCCAACCAACATGAGCCACACTACCCTCTTACATTTTCAAGTGCACAGAATGGTATTGTCACTATGTTGAGCAGTTGATCTCTGGAACTCATTTTTTTTTTTAAGAGGAAGAACATTTATTTCATCACATAATGTTTTGTTGCATGCCCCTAGAGGTGGCAGGAGACTGCCAGCCTGCATTACTTTTTCTTGGGCTTCTTACAAGCCATCACATACCTCTGGGCCACATTGAGGGGAGAGGAGTAACTATCTGCTTAGGAAGTGTTTTCAAACAGGACCGAATAGTCATCCTGGGGCCGTTGTGGGGATGTGTGGATCAGGGCATGGTAGAAGCAGGTGGTATGGGGGTACAGGGCCAGCTGCTCCTTCTGGAATAAGGCTCCGGGGTCTGTCTCAGGGTTGGCCTTCCACTGGGGCAGTGGGATGATGTGCCGCTGGCTTAGGGTGTGTCTCTCTTTGCCATCTTCATCAATGTCATCGACCTCATACTTGTAGGTGGCATGGCTGTTACTGATCACCTTGGCCAGGATCTACTGTTCATCCTCATCCATGGCCTTGACCCGGACAGCCACCTTTGTCATCCAGGTGCTGGTCCCTGGGTGGTGGGGGGGAGAGGTAGTCTCCAGAGGCCAGAATGGTGCTGCAGAGTGGGGGTGGCTTGTTACCAAGCTTCCCAATCTGCAGTGGCAGGGTCATAGCTGACTGCTGCAGCAGGGTCATCAGAATCCCCTGTGCATGGTCTTCTAAGGGGGACTCTGAGTCATTGTATAGGTTCATGATCTTGGCTGCAATCCACCTCTCTTCCAACAGAGACTAGATTTCCACAATCTTATCTAGGGCTTTCCGGAGGATGTTGCACTGGGCTTCTGCATCGGCTTTGGCAGTTGTATAGAGGCCATGCAGCTTTGTCCGGTAATAGGAAGAGATCTTGTTCTCTGTCTGCATCTATTCATGGATCTTCTGGATGTTCACTAAGTTGTGCTCACTCCGTGAACACTCTTCCTGCGTTTGTTTGATCAGCTGATGGAGCTCTATGAGAAGTTCTGCGATGCGGGTGCTGATCCCCGGGCAGAAAGGGGCAGAGGAGATAAGCATGGCACCCTGGGAATTTCGAGTGAGGGTGTAGGCATGTCCCTCAAATGCTTCTCAAAGTCTGTAGATAATATCTCACTTGAGTTTGGAGATTTGAGGCACCTCAAGAATCATGCTTTTATCCTTTTAAGAGCTGAGTTGCTTTATGGAGCTGGAACTCATACTTCAGCATAACCGAAATCGTATAGCAACTCTCCACTTCTCTCCCCCAGCACCTGGCAATCACCATCTTATTCTCTGTTTCTATGAGTTTGACTACTATAGATACTTCACATAAGTGGATTAATGCAGTATTTGTTTGTGACTGGTATATTTCACTAAACATAATGTCCTCCAGGTTCATCCAAATGGTCAGATATGGCAGGATTTCCTTCTTTTTTAAGGACGGCTAATATTAAATTGAATACATATGTATATATGTATATGTATCCTATATAATAAAGAGTTAAAATGAAAATTGACCCTCACATTGTAACGGGGACGAAGCAGCAGGGGCAGGGCCGGCAGCTCCTTTGTGCAGCTTCTGCCAGGGTTTCTGTGGCCCAAGTGCATTCCTCGGGAGCGGGGCCCAGTGCCCGTTGTGCATGGCCAGGAGGGTGGGCATGAGGGCGGCGCTCCAGGACTCAGGGCCATCCTGGGTTGCACCAGCCGTGCGGGGCGGGACTCTGGGGCTCAGGGCAGTCCCATGGTGCAGGGGGGTGGCGTAGGGGTCCCATGCACAATGGGTCACTAGTATATATCATAAAAGTGTAGTATGCAAATAGACCAAACAGCAGAAGAACAGAACAACAGTCCAGATGACCACACTATGACACGCACTGGCGCCAAGCCAGCCAAGGCGGGTGCGATGCAATTGGTCGAGGGGCCCTGCCATCACTCCACCATCTCCCTGCAGAGGGAGGCCCAGGCCACCGGTGGCAGGATGATCCATCGTGGGGGCTCCATGATTGCCCCAAAGAGGGAGGCCTATGCCACCCTCTATGGGGCTATAGCTCAGGGTGTTTTCCCTCCTAAAGTACAGTCTCTTTCCCTGGCCACTCATCTGCATCCTTCCCACCCATCAAGTCTCTGCCTAAGTCATATTTGAAGCTATAGAAGCACAAAGCTGCTGCGTGTCCATTATTCTCTGTATGGAAACCCTTGGCATTGCATTTGCCCCCTGGTCTCTGTGGCCCTGCCACTTCTGGTCAAATGCTCCAACCTTGGACAAGTCCCAACTGTCCCTGGGGCAATCCCCCCCGCCTGGAACTGATGTGGTTTGAACTCCCACACAGAGTTGTTGTTCTGCCCCGTTCTGGATTTTACTGTAACTCACTTAGCAGCAGAGGTGCTGAAGGTGCATAACGCGGCTGTGGGTTTGCTTTTAATCATGTTCAAAGTGTTCCAAAACTGTTTAGCATTTCCTGCCCCTGAAAATAGGCTCATTGAACTCTTTTCTTTTTGGTTATTGCCTGCTCTTCCTGGCTTCACTCACAAAGGTCCTTGTTTCTCATGAGCACCTATGGTGTTCCAGGTGCCATGTCTTTGTTTCCTTTATCTAATGCTGCCACTCTCGCAAACCCCCAAGTCTCCTGTCTTCCTTTTGTCATCACTGTACCATTTTCCCTCTAGCATTCAGGTCTTGGTGTCATCCCTTCTATTATTTAAGTATCAAGGCGACCCACTTTCTGTGTTAGTCTTGTAAACAGCTGTGGGATACAGGAACACTGGAGGCAGCTGATGAAGTTCATGGGGAATTCCTGAGAAGAGTGAGATAAGAGATCAACCAAAGGACTTATATACATGCATATAAGCATAACCAATGGACACAAGACACTGGGGTGTGAGAGTATGTAGGGGAGTGGGGGTGGGGGTGGGGCAATGGGAAGATATATACACATGTAATACCTTAATAAAAAAATGGAAAAATAAATAAGTTCAGAGAAAATCCGTGATTAGGAGTTTGTGCAAATTTTTCCCTTGCTCTTGTTTTTCCTATAAGTCTTTCGATTTTCATTATAAAAGCAGAAGTGGAAAAAAGTGACAGGGAAAATCCTCTAATAACAACTCTGGAAAAGGAACTACTGACCTTTCTATCTGCCTATAACTTCAGGATTGCATCAACAGAACCTTCAATGGAACACACCAGTTACTCCCACTCCCACTCCCACTCCATGTGAATGAAGACAGGGATTAAAGGTTGAGAGGCCAATCTTTTTCCAAGATACTGTTTTAATTCGGTGGTGCTATATCTTTCCATATTCTTAAAATTTATTCTAATTCTTCAAAATATCATATAAGAAACCAAGTCAGTGTTGGCTCTTTCTACCTAAGCCATAATGGAGGCATAGTAGAAATAGGATCAAACCAGCAGTTAGGAACTTTGCTTCAAGTACCTGTCTTGCTGGGTACTGGCTGGCTGACCTATAACAAGCTTGCATACAGGTTTACATTAGGCAGTGGGGCTCCTGAGGACTGGGGCACATCAATTAGAATTTAAGAGCATACATTGTGCAACACGGATTCAGAGCACATCCTTTAACATCATTCATGGTTTTATACAATTCCCTGCCACTGAGATGTCTCACCTTGAGCATTTTACTAAATTCCTCAAACTTTAGTTCCTTCACATGCTGATTAAAGTTATGGATATGAAAATTCACAGCAGGTAATCATGTAAGTTACCAGCTAAGAGAGTCACTAGTCATAATCTCTATATTTTGAGAAGGCATATTTCAAAAACTTCAAACAAAATTCTATGAGAATTCTTTGCCAATTAGATAGATTTCAATGAAAAACAATCAGAAGATGGACAGTGGGTGGGTCAGGAAAGATAGGAATATTAAAAAGAAATTCCTAACACTACAATAACATATAACCCCAATGAGGAAGTAATGGCTTTGCTGATGGGCTCAGACCTGAAAGCATACACTGGGCACATAACCAAGATAATTTCAAAACAGTGGCAAAAATCTCCCAGAATAGAATTAGAGAAACTATAACCCAGAAAAAACTTTAAAAAAAAGCAAGCAAACAAACAAACAACAAAAAAATATATATTTTTTCTGCCCATCTGACAAAAAAAATAGATATATTTATGGAAAATAATGAACATAAACTGATGAACAAAAGCAGATCCAGAGACAGAGAAGCATTTTCAGACTGTCAAACCGCAGAGGGAAGGTAGGGGAGGTTTGATCAACCAAAGGACTTGTATGCATGTATAAGAGCCTAACCAATGGACACGGACAACAGGGATGTGGAGGTGAGAAAAGGAGTTGGGAATTGGGGGGCAATGGGCTAGAAGGACACATATGTAATATCTTAATAAAAAAATAAATCAATTAAAAATAGGCATAATTTTTATTCATTCACACAGAATGGCTATTGTGTTCGCTGTTCTCATTTTCATTTTTATTTGACAGTCTCAGGGAAAAGAGGTCAGTCAGTGCCCCTGAATAAATAGTCAGGTATTTCATGTTTTAAAAATTCTTTCAGCACGCCTGTTGAATATTGCTTGTTTAAAGTTCAGAAAATGAGGAGCCAACACAATTGTTGAGAAGGCATGGTCCGGAAAGTGGGTAGAGAACCAGTTATCTTGAACACCTTGAGATCTGTATGCCTGCCTCTTCACCTCATCCCTGGCCCCACCTTGGAGTCCTCTCCTATTTCACCTCTCCTGGCTACTCTCCTCTCGCTACCACTTCATTCCATGGATGATCATGGACCTATCCCCTTCATTGGCCAAAGGCTACTGTTTTTACTAGTAATTGACTTCTATTGTATATTTGGGCCTAGCACAATAGGATTACTGCACAATATAAGAATAAGGTATAAGTCACTATT
Organism: Lasiurus cinereus; assembly: GCA_011751065.1. Classification (NCBI taxonomy): domain Eukaryota; kingdom Metazoa; phylum Chordata; class Mammalia; order Chiroptera; family Vespertilionidae; genus Lasiurus; species Lasiurus cinereus. The sequence continues at coordinate 26,662,293 of JAAGEH010000042.1, read as the reverse complement.
ACATAGTTCCTTGGCAGTCTGCAGCATAGCAAATTTCTCACTGGCCTTTTTTCTTGTTTCAGCCTAGACCTCAGATCACAACTTCTCTCGGTTTGTCTACCCCCTCTTTTCTCAGGCCTTGTTTTTGCCTCTTTTTCCATGAGTCCCACCGGGAGAGAATGCCAAAATTCTGTTTGTCTGTTAAACGGAGAAATTCAGCTGTCCTTTAGTCCTTTTCTCTTCCAGACTAAACATGGGGTCTATTTTTACGTAAGTAAAGGTTTATTAGAATGTTTCTCCAAACAAATAAGTCTCCCCCCACACCCTTATTCCTCCCACTCCCAAGTTATTCTGCATTTCTCTTAAGGAAACGAATCTGAATGCTTTTAACTTTAAAGAATGCCATTTTCCCTACTTCTGGCTTCATATGTCTATTGCTCTGTACCATAAGTACTTTCCTGGTCATTGTACCCCAAGAATGAAGTTTAAAACAAGTCCTTACCTTAAAGCAGTTTGATGGATTGCCACTATTGATGATGATAATGCCATTTCTATGGCATTTTTGTCATTTTAACTTTGAAGTTAATTATGCAACTTTATTTTAGTATCAAAGTGAGGGTATAAACTAAGTGCACTGATAACCAAATATGAAAAAATACACTTTACTAAAATGCAAACCCATTTAAAACTTTAAAAATTTAATGTAATAGTTAATAAATTAGATTTGTTAAAAGCAAGAAATCTGACATCCTGTCAACATTAAATTGAGGAAATATAAGTTTGTTGTCAGAGATACAACTTTCAGGACTATAATAAAGAAAGTTGTTATTAAAAGTTTCTTATAGGCCCTGGCCAGTGTGACTTAGTAGGTTGGAGTGTTGTCCAGTAGACAGAAAGGCTGCCAATTCAATTCTTCTTCAGGACACATACCTAGGTTGTGGGTTTGATTCCTGGCCAGGGGGATGTATGGGAAGCAACCTCTTATATATGGATGTTTCTCACTCTCTCCCTCCCCTGCCCCATCCTTTTCCTCTCTCTCTAAAATCAGTAAAACATAACCTCCTGTGAGGATTTAAAAAATCATTTCATAAATGATTATAAAATGATTAGGTTATCATAGAGCTTGTGCCAAAGGAATCAGTAATTGGACAGTACATTGTGAAATAAAGTCATAGGCTAGGCCTTTGGTTTGTACATCTAAGGTAATTTCCACATGGTTTGAGTCTAAGGTTACATCAGCATAAAAAAAGTAAAGTGATTGGGGAAAATGTTCTTGTTTAGAATGGGGGTTGGTCTGGCTTTCTGCCTGTTTTGTAAATTAAGGTTTATTTACACACAGGCACAGCACTTATTTAGTATTGTTTACAGTTGTTTATAATAGCAGAGTTGAACAATTTCAACAGAAACTATATAGCTCACCCCACGCCCCTCAAGACTTATTTACTGCTCTGCCTACTGGCTTTGCTTTAGAAGTTCAAAGGCTATTGCTACATAATTTTCAGTCTTTTCATTAGATTTTTTCCCAGTACAGATATGAAAATTAATTCTGATCTTATGATATTTTGATGATAGAAATATAACTATGAAAATACTCAATTTGATGTTCTTTCAAGTATGATAAATGAACAATATGTATGGTATTTTCTTTTTCCATAAAGTGGCATACTTTGGAAGCTATTTTGGCAAACAGTTGAGATATAAAATATATGCATTTTAAAAACACTTTTTTTAAAAGGCTGGAAACTAATATTAACTACTAGGTATAACTGAATGAGATATATATATATATATTCAGTAATTTTTTAAAAATATATTTTATTGATTTTTTTACAGAGAAGAAGTCAAAGGGAGAGAAAGTTAGAAACATTGAAGAGAGAAAAACACCGATCAGCTGCCTCCTGCACACCCTCTACTGGGGAGGTGCCCGCAACCAAGGTACAACAAGTCCTTGATGGGAATCAAACCTGGGACCCTTGAGTCCGCAGGCTAACGCTCTACCCACTGAGCCAAACCGGTCAGGGTTATTTTCAGTAATTTAGTTTACATATTTTGATAGTTTGTTTGACATTTAAGTTATAATAAAATATTCATGTTTCAATGGTACAAGAGGAGGTATCAAAGTAATTATGCAAAGATTTGCCAAAGGGTAGGCAAATAAATTTATTCTATTCCAATACAAGATATCTGAGATTAATGCTAGATCTCAAAAGAATATTAATAAATAATATACCACTATTTTAAAGAGGTATTTTAGAATTTCTTAACTCAGAAATTCAGTTTGGTATTAGCACTTATATAAGTCAGTGTTCTGGGACATTTGGAGGTAAAATGCCTTTAGTCCTCATTCTCATAGTGGATAGCCTTGCCTGTAGGAAAGTGGTAATTTGATATTTATTTAATTTTCATGATCTCTTTACCTTGAAACTTCATTATATCTGTTTACATCTTTAATTCCCTTCCTACTACTCATGAGTTGATGGTATTTATTTTTAAAATGTGTCTAATGATAATTTTGCTTCCTATACATTAAATTTTCTCTTCTATCTCCTCCAGGACTAGGATTCATCAGTCACTGCTTCCCCATTTTGTGTTTTCAATCTCCCCTTCTCTAATAGTTAAATCTTTAAAACCCAAACATGTTCAAATCTCTCCTATATTTATACCATGTACTAGTAACTACAACTCTCACTGCATTAAAATAGACCCTCTTAGAAATGACCATGGGTGCCATCTCTCTAGAAGGCAATTTGATAGTATGTAAATACTCTTTTTTTCTTTGACAATTTTTTTGGTAAGTATTCTTAAAATATTTATTCTCTTAGTGACCACCCCCCCACACACACACACTTTTCTCTACTTAGAAATACAATTTACGGTGGATTAGAAATTTTACTATTAAATACAATTGTGCCTCTTCCCAAAGCCTAAACATCAATGTGTAATTTGTTTATTGTATTTTATTATTAAATTTATTGGAGTGACATTGGTTAATAAAATTATACAGGTTTCAGGTGCACAATTCTATAATATATTGTCTATATATTGTATTGTATGTTCACCATCCCAAATCAAGTCTTCCATTATCATTTATCCTCCCTTTAACCTCTGTTATGTCCCCCACTCCCCTTTTATCTTGCATTTATCATACTGTTGTCTATATCTATGAGGTATTTTTTCTTAATCCCTTCACCTTTTTTAGCCCCTTAATCCCTTGCCCCTTTAACAGCTGTCAAGTCTATTCTCTGTATCTATTAGTCTATTTCTATTTTATTTATTAGTTTATTTTGTTTATTAGATTCCCACTTGTCTTTCACTGACTAGTATATTTCACTTAGCATAATAGTTTTCAGGTCCATCCATGATATCACAAAAGGTAAATTTTCTTCATTTTTATGGCCAAGTAGTATTCTATTATGTAAATGTACCACAGCTTTTTTATCTTCTCATCTACTGATGGGTACTTAGGCTGCTTCCAAATTTTAGGTATTGTAAATAATGCTGCAATGAACATAGGGGTACATATATTCTTTTGAATTAGTGTTTTGGATTTTGGTGGTTATATTCCCAGGAATTGCTGGGTTATAAGGAATATATATTAGAGACCAGGTGTATGAAATTTGTGCATGAGCGGGGGTTGGGGAGGAGGGTCCTCAGGCCAGCCTGCACCCTCTAAAATCTGGGATCCCCCTCACAATCCAAGACTGCTGGCTCCCAACCGCTTGCCTGCCTATCTATCTGATTGCCCCTAACTGCTTCTGCCTGCCAGCCTGATCACCCCCTAACCTCTCCCCTGCCAGCCTGATTGATATCTAAATGCTCCCCTGCTGGCCCTATTGCCCCTAACTGCCCTCCCCTGCCAGCCTGGTCACCCCTAACTGCCCTCCCCTGCTGGTGTGGTGGCCCCCAAGTACCATCCCCTGCTGAACATCTTGTGATAACCATCTTGTGTCTACAGGGGGGCAGCCTTCTTTGACCACATGGGGTCAGCCATCTTGTGTGTTGGGGTGATGGTCAATTTGCATATTATCTCTTTATTATATAGGATATACACACAAATAGATATGTAAACTTTGGGAGGGTAACACACAATATAATATACAGATAATGTATAATAGAATTATGCACCTAAAACCTATAAAATTTTATTAATCAATGTTACCCCAATACATTCAATAAAAAAAAGACTATAAAAGTAAACCAAAATGCAAAAAAATAGTTTTTACTCAATACTGGTATTATGGGGGATTTATACTTTCATCTTTATATTTTCATATGTATAATGAGCACAGGTCTCAGTCCATAATTCAAGGCAAGAAAAAAACAACACAACTTTTTTTTTAGTTTTTCTTATTACACCGAAGTCCTTTTTTTTAAATAATTTTTTTAAATATATATTTTATTGATTTTTCGCAGAGAGGAAGGAAGAGAGATAAAGAGTTAGAAACATCGATGAGAGAGAGACATCAATCAGCTGCCTCCTACATGTCCTTGACCGGAATTGAACCCGGGACCCTTCAGTCCACAGGCCGACGCTCTTATCCACAGAGCTAAACCGGTTTTGGCACAACTAAGTTCTTTTCAAGCCCTCAGTTGTCTTGGGAGGTAACAGTGTATTGCTAGCATTCCTGGAGCTGTGACTAACTTCCAAAATATTCCACAGTCCAAGGCAGTGGACTCTGGAACCAATTAGCTCCCAGTCATCACCTGTCTATACTGTCAGAAAGTCAAGTGTCATTTCCTGTCTAGCCTCTGGTGTCTGTCCATACAGTTCATGGCACTTCTTTCCTATCTTGCTTCAAGGTCTCATTGAGTCTAGTTTTCTCTCCGCTAACATCCTCTTGGGGTGTTCCTTAGCCACCCAGGATACAAGAAATTTTATAAGATGTATAAGTGCCAGATATTCATGTAGTCATGCCCCCTTCACTGTACCTATGGTAGGTATTGGAACTCCCCAGAATTTGACATTTTTTTCAGGTTACACATAGGAAGCCAGGCACAGACTTCTTTTCCTCTGGGATTTCTCAAGCTCCCCTAGATTTTCAGTCTTGTTCCCATTCCCTCAATTCTGAACTGAACACAGCTCCTGGGGCAGGCCCTGTCTCAGGGATACATCAGTATGGGCCAATCCTTTATTTTTTCTTTCTTTTCTCCAAGTCTGGAGGCTTCTCTGTTGTGGGGAAATTGATTTTATGTACCACATATCCTTCCACATTTTATAGTTGTGGCACAAGGTAGGTGTGTTGAGTTCTTTGAGGTAAAATGTCCTCACATCTCAAAATCTTGGTCTCTTACAAATGACAAATCTTTGGGTTTGAAACCCCAAATAATTTTCTCTCCATTTCTAAACTATTCTTCTTCCCATGAGAAAATGCATATGTTGCCTTTAGTTTAAATGATGAAAAAAATGGTTAAAAGGAGTGGGGGTGCAAACTGTATAGATAATCTATCAAAATATATATTTATATTTATTTCTAAATTTTATTTTTAAAAATACACATAACATGTTTTGTGTAAGTTTAAGGTGTACAATGTGTTACTTTGATACATTTGTAGATTGTCACATGATTGCCATTGTAATATTTATCATATATACTAATAAAAGAGTAACATGCCCTTCGCAACACCTACCAGCCAATCAGGAGTGAGTAAGTAAATTAATCCAACAAAGATGTTGTGTTAATTTGCATACACAGGTGCCAATCAGTTAGGGGTGGGGTGGGATACTTGCATCATTGTCATGGTGATGATCCAGGTACTTCGCACCATCCCAGCTTCTCTGGACCTCTGGGCAGCATGGGAAGGTGGAAAGGCAGGCTCTGGCTAGAGCAGAAAGGTGGCTCCAGCCAGAGTGAAGGTGGTGCCAGCAGCCAGGGGAAGGAAGGTCCATTCCTGCACGAATCTTCGTGAATTGGGCTTCTAGTATTACATAATTGTAGTACACTATTGTTGTCTGTATTCATTATACTGTGCATTAGATCTTTATGGCTTATTTACTATTTATTGGCAAGTTTGTATTCTTAAACATCAGTCTTATCCCCTAATGCCCTCGTAATTACCATCTCTTTCTTTCTCTCTCTCTCTCTCTCTCTCTCTCTCTCTCTCTCTCTCTCTCTCTCTCT
>JAAGEH010000042.1:26610138-26656185 GCA_011751065.1 Lasiurus cinereus | reverse complement strand
TCTCTCTCTCGTGAGTTTGACTTCTTTTAGATTCCATACTTAAGTCAGATCACACAGTATTTATCTTTCTGTCTGATATCTCACTTAGCATATTGGGCTCCAGGTCCATTGCTGTTGTCACAAATGACAGAATATCTTCCTTTCTCATGGCTGAATCATATTGCAAACTTTCTTTTTAAAGCAAATTTTACTTTCATAATCAGAACATAAAAATACACATTAGGAAAACACGCAAACAGCTCTCCTTGTACCCTTTTCCCCATGTGGATTCTGCCACTTGCCTTTATAGCAGACTGCTCTACAACAGAATGTTCTCTTAACTTCCTGTTATTTTTAAACCACTTCTGCCAAATATAATGGACTCCTTAATGCTTGTTTTACTCACTTCCTTTTCATGCGGATGTTGTCAATTCCTCTCCTGTGACACCCCTCTTCCTCCTGGACTCAGATACTACTGCATTTGGCATGGGCATCTCTGTTTCTATTTACCCTCTTTGACAGTGCCTCCTCTTTCTCTGCTCGTGAGTTGACATTCTCCAAGGCTGAGCTGACTTTCTTATCACTCTGCAAGCTTCACCCTGCTCAATGTTATTTTGTCAACCTTGTCTTCAGTTACTTGGCACTACTGCCCTGCTCCTTAGTAAATCTAGGCCTATAGTTGTGATCTCGCTTCTGGGCTCTAGAACACAGTATCTCATATCCATCATTCCCAAAACTCACCTCATCTTTCTGCTTAATTTGCTTTCCCCCCTACATTTCCTCTCTCTCTGAATGGCACTGCCATGCATGCAATCATGAAAGACAAAGATGTTGCAGTGTCTACATGTTCCTCTCTTACTTTTATTTCCTCCCTAATTGGCTTGTGATCACCTTGTAACTGTCCTTCCTCTCACTGAACTGCCCTCATTCAGTACAGATTCTCTCTTCCTACATGGTGCTGTTGGCTTCTAGTTAGTCTCTCTGCCCACTGTCTTCCATGACTTCAGTCTTTCTCTCTCCAAGATCTCTCTAGGCCAGTGGTTCTCAACCTTTCTAATGCCACAAACTTTTAATGCAGTTGCTCATGTTGTGGTAACCCCCGACCATAAAATTATTTTCGTTGTTACTTCATAACTATAATTGTGCTGCTGTTAATGAATCGTAATGTAAATATCTGTGTTTTCCAATGGTCTTAGGCTCTACAGCAGTGGTTCTCAACCTGTGGTTCGTGACCCACAGGTTGAGAACCGCTAGCAGGGTTGTCTAAGACCAGCAGAAAACACAGATATTTACATTACGATTCATTAACAGTAGCAAAATTACAGTTATGAAGTAACAACGAAAATAATTTTATGGTTGGGGGTCACCACAACATGAGCAACTGTATTAAAAGATTGTGGCATTAGAAAGGTTGAGAACCACTGCTCTAGGCTGAGCTTCTGTAGTTGTTTTCAAAAATAAATTTGCTTCATATTAATCAAAGCCATGCAAATACATAGTATAAAAAGACAAAACAATTCTAGAAGATGTTTTATAAAATAAAGTGGTTCTTCTAACTCTCCTCTATCTAAGCCTATTCCTGCCTTTTATAGGCTATTCCTTTTACATTTACTTCATATTTCTAAGTAACATTGATATAAGATTATGTCTTTATTTGTTTCAATTTCAGGCATTATCTCTTGACTTTGCATTAAGGAAGATAAGGATTTAGTGCTCCTTTTGAGCCTCCACCCCAACACACACACACACACACACACACACACACACACACACACACACACATTTTCTCTTTATTTTTATATTATAATTATACTGATGTAATTATATTGTAATTTTGGCAATCTCAGTATCAGTTTGTATTGTAATAATTATGAAGCACTAATCAATCAAAGCTGAGCCACACCTGGGGTTTTTCCTCTTCCCTGACATCAGCCAAATCTGCAGGTGACTCCTCGGGTTGAAGAGCTCAGTACCCCAGCACTGTCCCCACTTCATATATTAGTTACAAGTGTCATGTCCCCAGGACAAGTGTCATGTCCCCAGGTGACCTCTACTTTTGTCTGAATTGGTTACAAACCCCTTCCTCAGGTTTGATACCTGGCTATAGTGACTCAGGGAACTCTGGAGAGGGCTCTACTTATCCTTACTAGTTTATTATAAAGGATCCAACTCAGAAACAGCCAAATTAAAGAGACACATAGGGAAAGGCATGTGGGGAGAGAGGAGACACAGCGCTTCCAAGGCCTCTCTGGGCATGCCACTCTCCCATCACCTCTGTGTGTTTATCAGCCCAGAAGCAGCTCTTGAATCCTGTTAATTAGGGATTTTTATGGAAATGTCATTACTGAGGCATGAATGATTAAATCATTGACCATTAGCAATTAAACTCAACCACCAGCCCCTTCTTCCCCTGGAGATTGGGAGGTGTGCTGAAAATTCAACCTTATCATGTGTTGGGTCCTTTGGTACCAGCTCCAATCCCGATGCTATCTAGGGGCCCACTAGTGTCACTTCATTAGCATAAACTCAGGTATGTTTGAAAGGAGATTGTTATGAATAACAAAAGACACTTTGTATCACTAAGGAAATTCCAAGGATGCTCTGTGCCTGGAAATGGGGCAAAGATTTAATACATTTTTTTTTATACCACACCATCTAGGAAACTACAATTAAATGTCTCTTTCTTGTACAACTTTTTGTTTTCTGTCTCTCCCCCCCCCTTAGAATTAATAATTTTCTGTCTTTGGTATGTTTTGGTTTTCTAAGATTCTTTATCATAAATGTAAATCCTCGTCAAAACCGGTTTGGCTCAGTGGATAGAACGTCAGCCTGCATACTGAAGGGTCCCAGGTTTGATTCCCGTCAAGGGTATGTATCTTGGTTTCGGGCACATCCTCAATGGGGCGTGTGCAGGAAGTGGCTAATCGATGTTTCTCTCTCATTGATGTTTCTCCTAATAATTTTAAATCATAGAATGTTCTGTTAGTTTTATCTTCTTGGAAATCTCTTTCTTGGAGTCCTCTGAATGCCTGCTTAGATCTGAACTCAAGGCCTGGTTCACACCTGCCACCCTGGGATCTCCCTTCCTATACGCTGGGGATTTCCATCACCTCTCTTTTGTATGTTGTATCCCTGATTGCCATTGATGTCTTCATTTCCCTATTCTGTTGGAGTATCTCTTCAAGGAGCTTCCCAGTAATGAACACATGGAAGAAAAGTCATATGAGACCTCACTTGTCTAAAAGTATTTTTATTCTTTGACAGTCAGCTGATATTTGGGTCTGTGTGGCAGAAATAGCTGGCTTTCCATCAGCCATTTGTGCTCTTCGTTCATCTGAAGAGTTGTTGATGGGAAGTTATTGGCTACACATGTTATTGAGTTGATTCCTGGCCTCTAGGAGATGGCAGATGTCTAGTTCTTACTAGTGGTATGTGAAGGATGGTGATATGAGTCACTTCCATACCAGTGAGCTTAGTAAGTATGTGTGTCTCCTCCATTCTCTCTTCCTCACTTCCACAATCTGAAGGCAGAGGATTGCAAATTCCAAAAGGAGGGAAAACCATACAATTATAGGATCTCTGAATCAATCAATGGAAGGCCATCCATTACACAGGAACACTTATCTTGTTCTGTTCCATGAACAAGAAATAAAATAAACCACTGACGTTGGGTGGGGGGAGTTACTTGTTAAAATTGCCTTACAAATTTTATTAATATTGGGTAGCAAATTCCAGATTACAAATATTATCATTCGAAAATTTGAAATTTATGTTCTCTTGTCTCCTAGCTTCCAGTTTTGTTGAGAAATCCAGGAAAGCTGGGTGAAAAAAAATACAGCACATAAAAAATTATAGGATGCAACCAAAGCAGCACTGAGAGAAAAATTTATAGCACTAAAATGATGAATACATTATAAAAGAGGACAAGTTTAAAATAAATAATCTTAAGTTCCCATCTTGTATTTGGCAAAATAATGACCGCTAGAATCTATGAATAGGTTACCTTAGGTATAAAAATGACTTTGAAGATAAGATGTGATTAAGATGAAGATATCCAAATGAACAGATTATCCTGATAGTCCCAATGTAAACACAAAGATTGTTATAAGAGAAAAATAGAAGTGTCAGAGTCAGAGATTTGGAGGTACTTTGCTATTGGCTTTGAAGATAAGGAATCATGAGCAGAAGGATGCAGGTAGCTTCTAGAAGTTGGAAAAGGCAAGTAATGTATTCTTCCTAGAGCCTCTGGAAAGAAAGCAGCCCTATTGACACTTAGGTTTTAGCCCATGAAATTTGTCCTACAAAAACAGTAAGATAATAATTTTTTATTATTTTAAGTCACTTAAGTTGTGGTGATTTGCTACAGTAGTAATACAGATTTTGATACTGAGCTTGGGATCCTGCTGTCACAAATTCCTAACAATGTGAAAGTGATTTCGATGTTGGGCAGTTGCAGAAGCTGGAAGAACTTTGAAGAACATGGTAGAAAAAGGCTAAATTGCCTTGAACAGACTGTAAGTGGAAATATGGATGGTAATGACTCTGCCTGTGAGGACTCAGAAAGAAGTAAGGAGCATATAGAGAAAACTTGTTGTCTTAAAGAATACCTGAATTATCATTAACAAACTTTAATAGAAGGATGGTGAGGGCTTAGGTGAAAATGAGGAACATGTTATTAAACACTGGCAGAAAGGGGATCCTTATTATATAATGACAGAAAGCTTAGTTAAATTGTGTCCTGCAGTTATGTGGAAGGAAGAATTTAGAAGTGATGGACTTGGAAATCTAACTGAGGAGATTCCCAAGCAGTGCTAAACATACAGCCTGTTTTCTTCTAATTTTTTATAGTAAAACTAGAGGCCTGGTGCACAAAATTCATGCACAGGAGTGGGGGTGTTCTCAGCCTACATCCTCTTCAATCTGTGACCCTTTGGGAGATGTCCGACTGCCTCTCACAATACAGGAACAACGGCTCCTAACCATTCACCTACCCGCCTGCCTGATTGCCCATAATCTCTTTGCCTGCCTGATCTTCCCTAACCACCTCTACCTGCCTGACTGCCCTTAATAACTTCTGCCTGCCTGATCGCCTCTGACTGCTTCCTTACCAGCCTGATTGCCCCTAACTGCCTCTGCCTCACCCTGCACCCGGGATCCAGGATTCCCTCCTCAGCCAATCACAGGCACCCAGGACCTGAGCTTCCCTTCCTCTGGTTGGCCCCAGGCACCCAGGACCCTGGCCAACTTCACCCAGACCAGCCGCAGCCACAGAGAACTATGGGTGGGTGGCTTCGCCCAGGCCACAGCCATGGGTGCCTGGGACCACAGGGCAGGCAGCTTGTCCCTCTCCCAGGCCACAGTTGCAGGTGCTGGTGTCCAGGATGGTGGGGTGGTCAGCTTGTCCTTCTCCTGTGCCACAGCCACAGCCATTGGCACCCAGGACCTAGGGTGGGTGGCTTGTCCCTCTCTTGGGTCAGAATCTGGCTGATCTCCATTCCTCTCTTGTGAGCTCATTTGTACCCAGCTAGTCCCCATTCCTTTCACAGGCTCATCTGTGCCTGGCTTGTCCCCATTCCTCTCTCCCAGTGTTGAGTGTCGAGCAGTTCCGATGCGAGGGCATGAGGACATGAGGGTGTGAGGGCATGATGACCATTTGCATACTAGCTCTTTATTATATAGGATGTGTAAGGACAGTAATAAATTGTAGGGGGATTATTAATTGCAATGGAAACAAGAGGATGAGTTGGGAAATTCTCAGTCTATTCAGACAGCAAAATATGCTAAAATTAGAAGATTCACTGTTAGAAAAATGTCCTCTGTTGAAAAAGCCAAGGGTGTGGTTAGACAAATATTTGCTAATACCTTGAAAAGTACCAACTTTCACTGTGTTTAGTCAGTGGCAGGGGGCGGGGGTGGGTGGTGCATTAAAGAGATTAGATATATGATTCATGCAGCCCCTCAGTCATCTCAGCAGAAGCCAAATAAAAATAGGATTATCTAGGGACCAATGGAGAGGTCCCTTGTCTAATGGAGTAAGTCCTCTGACATACATAGCAGACCCACAAGTTTCCAGAAATACACTGTTAGCTTGGACTGAAATGGATAGATGATGAAATAAAAGACTGTTGGGACTCCCAAAATTCTACAGGCAGAAAACAAACTGATAAAACTACTAAGCTGCAAATACATGCCATCTCATGAAAAAGGAAGGGTGATTCCAATGTCAGAGCCTCTAACCCAGAGGTTGGAGCCATGAATCACTGAGGGTTATTCCCAGATCTGGTAAATGAATAAAACTCAGCTGCACTTTAAGTAATAATGGGGGAAACAGACAAATTATAACCTGTTTCACATGAAATGACAGCAATAAAATGAAACAATAAACCTACATAAATAAGATATTTTCTTTTTTTATAAAATAGAACTAGAAGCCTGGTGCCTGAATTTGTGCACAGGTGGAGTACCTCAGCCTGGCTGGCGATTGGGGCTGACCAGGGCCACAGGAGGTTGGCCAGGGGGAGGGGCCATGGGAGGTTGGCCAGTGGCCCTGATTGGGGCCGATCAGGGTTGGCCAGCTGCAGGCAGGAGCCATGGGAGGTTGGCCAGCCAGTCAGGGTGAAGAGCCATGGGAGGTTGGCTGTGAGAGCACACTGACCACCATGGTGCAGCTCCTGCATTGAGTACCCCCTGGTGGTCAGTGCATGTCATTTCAACTGGTCATTCAGTCACTTAGGATTATATATACAGTGATACCTCGAGATACGAGTTTAATTCGTTTCGTAACCTTGAAGGGTGGGAAACTGTGAGATGCTCAAGTCGCGGTAAACTGGTGGGTTGTGTGCAGCTGGCCGATCTGCACGATTACTCCTATCTCAAATGTTGCTCGTATTTCAAAGCAAAAATCGCTCGCTCGATGGCTCGTATCTCAAAAATCTCGTATGTTAGGGCACTCGTATCTCAAGGTACCACTCTGTGTGTGTGTGTGTGTGTGTGTGTGTGTGTGTGTGTATAGACGAGGGGCCCAGTGCATGAATTCATGCACCTTGAAAGGAACTTGAAAGGAACTGTGGGCCATGAGACTGTATTAGGCACAGAATTGGGTCTCAGCCCATCCTTTGTGCCCCCCACCTGGCCCCTCCTGCAGTGGCCCTCGGTTCCCTGTTTGCCAGCAGCCCCATTCCCACTGCTGCTCTCATGCGCTGACAGCTTCAGGCTCACTCACACCCACTGATGGTGTGGAGCAATTGGGGCTGGCGACAGCAGTGGGTATGAGTGGTGGCTGCTGCCCTGATCACCCTTTAGGAGTAGGGGGAGGTGGAGAAGCCCTCAGGGGTGATCAGGGCCTGCAGCTACTGCTCATACCAGCTGATGTTACCGAGTGATCAGGACCAGCACCAGGCACCGGCAGCGGGTGCAAGCAGCAGCTCCAAGTGGGGCCAGAGCCAGCAGCAGGTGAGAGCGCTGGGCGGGACAGCAGTGTGTGGGAGCAAAGAATTTCTAGTAATCACCAGAGGCTCACTCCGATGACAAAAACTGGTGCCCTACCTTGGTCTGGCATCCCCACTCACCTGCTCCACCAACCCACCGCAGCCAAGGCCTGCCATGTTCTGCACATGTCCCCTGGTGGTCAGTGCATGTCATAGCTACTAATTGTTTGGTTGTTCCAGTTGATCCACCGTTAGGTCTATTTGCATATTAGCCTTTTATTATATAGGATGTTTTGCTAGAAAGGGATACAACAAAATAAAGACCAGAATGAGAGTAGGGTATTCTCAATTTATTATTAAACTAGTGGTCAATATAATTTTCTCACGTTCTAAAACCAGTCACTGCATACTAAGTTCAGGAAGCCTTACCACCATAACGTGAATTCTTTTTTAAAAATCACTTTATTTTATTTCTGACATTATTAGAGATATCCCCCACCCTTGACCCAGTGTTTAATCCCCCAGCACTTGTCACCCCTCCTTAGCTTTCACTACTCTGCACAACATGAATTCTTATAGGTTCATCAGAAAATAACTTTTTGTTCAAACATAAACTTGTGTAAAAGGCATATAAATGTATTTTTCTCTGTAGGACTCACCGAAATTTGAAAGAGGTATTAAAAATGACTTTTTATAATTAAGATGATTTATGTTACTATTGACAAAGGCATCATTGAAAATCTACCAGCATTCAACAATTTGTTACCTTTTTAAAGGACCTACATTTTTATATAAGTTAGTTACTATCTAAATTCCAGGTACTCTCCAAACGAGCTAGCCATCTCTAGACATCAGCCCAAATCTTGATATTACACATGGGCCTATGTCACAAAGACCAGCACCCTTGAACATTGTTGAATGAGGAGAAAAAAACCCCAGGAGTTTCCATCTTCCACTTTACCAATGTTCAAGTAAAGGGATTGTGAGCTGAGCTGAGTAACCACATAGGCAGATAACTTTGGGACATTCCCCATATCTCAGAGCACCCCTGGTTTCACCACAGGAAGATAAGTGCTTTAAGCTCCATTTTCAGAGTAACAAAGTTTACAGGTGATGACCCATCTCTAGGATTACCCTTTGCATCTTAGCCTTTGCTTCACAACCTATATGCCCCCCTATTTTCTTCAATCGAAGCCTCTGAGGATCTTATTCTTTAAACAGTACATTTCCCCCACACCCTCAATCCACCCCTTGCTGACCTTCTTTCATACTATTTCACCACATCCTCAGGAAGCTCTTAGCCACCAGAATAGGGTTCCTTCCCTCCTCAATTGCGTTGATGAAAGATTTATTCCACTTATTCCATTAATTGAAACCAGAAATGTAATTCTCCTCTGATACCTCTACTTCCTTTTCCCCAATCCGGTCTTATGGAAGTTGATTATTCTCCCACATATGATAAGTTCAGCTCTATCAAGTCCTCATTATAGATGCTTCCAAAGCCGTGGTTCTGAAAGAATGGTTCCACAACCCAGGAACTTGTTAGAAACACAAATTTCTTGGTCCCACCCCAGACCTACTGAAACGGAAACTCTGGGTGTTGGACCTAGCAATGTGTGTTTTAATATACCCTCCGGGTGATCCCCAAGCATGGTAAAATTGGAGAGCGGCTGCTCCACAGCATTACCCTCATACCCTTGATTAAATACCTTCCTTATTCAAAATTCATGCTATTTTGTTACAACATCCTTTACCTCTCCCGGACAGGGTCATTGACCATTTTCACAGTCAGTTATTCATATTCAAGGGTTGCATCTCAACTCCCTAGTCATGCTTATCTTGAGTAACTTCAGTGTTTAGGGGGTAAAACATCCAATGCTCTAGCCGCCTGAGTTCCTTGATGTTATCTACTCAATAATCTTGACGCACGCTATGGTTTGACAAATGACACCTACGCTCACATGCTGAACTTTGTCATCATTTGGAACTGCTGCTTCACCTCTGAAATCTTTAAGTCCAGCCTCAACCTTGATTAACATCTCACACATCTACCAATAATTAGTCACACATCTAATTTTAGTTAACACCCTGACCATCCTTTTAATTTTTTATAATGATATTTACTCTTTCATCTAAAAAGACCTCCAATTTGTCAGCTTCTCATTTTCATCTCAAAAAATGCCACTCATGACACAATTGTCCAACATGATTGAATTCCTTTAGTGTTTTCTTTCACTCTCTTGTCTATGTTGATTGGGTCTTCAACTACGAAAGCTATGAGGTGAGAGGAGGTTTACCTAGTGTTGCAAGAAAAAGAAAAACAGACCTGACAACTTTCATCTCCTATGAAACCAAAGTGCATCTACAAGAAAACCAAAGCTTCCTTTTTTTTAAAAAAAAAAGCTCAGAGAAAACATTGTGTTTCTTGTGGGAAGTTCTTAGAGGCATTTGCACATTGTCAGCTACTTTCTGAAGTCACAAACAAGATCAAACAACATATTGCAAAGCCCTGAATGTAGTGAAAGAAAAACTCCTACTATCTTACTCAGGGAGTTCCCCAGGCAGAAGGAGAGACCTGGCCTGCCTTTTTTACTTCTGTAACTAAATAAAGGATATCATTCGTAGAGACACCATCAATCTTTTTGGATCATTGAAAATGAAGTATTCATATATACTCAATTTTCCACTTAACTGAATTTTAACATCATACTTTATTTTATTTTTTGCCCTATGCAAGTTTTAATTAAGAGATATCTTTAAAAAGTATATACTGTTTTGACTTATTAAATGATACAGTGGGTGGTACTTAATACTCATGATAAATTTTGGTTATTATTATGATATTAATTACTAAATCTCACTTTCTTGAAAGGATTTTGAAATATATAAAGCTATTTGTCATTTTGCCACCCCATTAAACTTCAACAGTTAAGTCCTGTGTCTTTGCTATGTGGAGCTTAACTGTCATTTATTACTATTTTGTCTTCAAGAAACACTTTATTCTCAGAAAAATTAAAGAGATGTAAATAAGTGGACAGATATATATTTTGTTCATAGATCAGAAAACTCAATATTTTTATGATATCAACTATCCAAAAGTTGGTGTATAGGTTAAATGTAATCTCAACCAAAATCTTATAAGGTTTTTTTTGTATAAATTGACAAACTAATTCTAAAATCCATAAATTCAAAGATCTAGAATATCCAAGGAAATTTGTAAAAAGAAGGGAAAAGTTGGAGTACTCACACTTCCTGGTTTTAGGAAAGTTATAACACTCCAGTAATGAAGAAGTAGAATGAGTGTTAAGCTGAGGAGAGACCTCAGTGGAATAGACAAGAATACTAAGAAATATCCTCACCTTTATAGGATCAACTGATTTTCAATAACAAAAAGCTGCCAAAGCAATTCAATAAGGAAAGAACCATCTTTTAAACAAGTAGTTCTAGTATAATCGGTTATCCTTATTCAAAAAAAGTGAATCTTGACCTTTACCTCATACAATACACAAAAATTAACTCAAAATGGCTCATAAATCTAAATGGAAGAGGTAACTCTAAAGCTCTAAAAGGAAATATTTTTCTTTAAGAAAATATTTAGGAAACATTAGATATGGCCATAAATGTTATATATGACACAAAAATCATAAAACAAAATTAATAAATTAAACTTTATCAGAATTTAAACTTCTGCTTTGTAATGATCCATGCAACAATATGGGTGAAATCTTAAAAGCATTTTTCTAAATAATAGAAGCCAAACCCCAAAGACTACATATAATATTATTCCATTGCTATGACATTTAAGAAAAGGTAAAATTACAGAGACAGAAAACAGATATTTTCTGCCAAGGGTTTGAGGAAGTCAAAGGGCTCAATAGCAAATGGGCACTATGGGGAATTTTGGTGATGAAACTGGTTTGTATGGTGCTATGGTAATGGAACATCACTCTAGCTTTTGGTAAAACCTATGAAACTGTGCATTACAAAGAATGAACTTTACGCAAATTTTTAAAAATCAACCAGGATATTGAAATGGTCTCAAGATGGAATGAAGACTGTGTTAAATGAATCAAACCCTATTACCGATGCAGGAAAGCACTTTCCTGAAGAGGGTAGGGAAGAAAGAAGCCATCCCTGACCTGGGAAGATGAAGGAGAAATGAAAACGAAATGAAATATGGCATCCTGGGTTGTTTCCTAAAACAGCAAAAGGTATTAATAAAAAACTAGTGAAATCCAAATAGAGTCTGGAATTTAGCTACTAGTGATGTATCAATATTAATTACTTAGTTTTGGCAAATTTACCACAGTGATGTAAGCTGATAACATTAGGGAAGAACTGAAACTGGGTGAAGGATATATGGGAACTCCTTGTGACTTTTTTGTAAATCTAAAATAATTTCTAGTTAAAAAGTTTAAATAAATAAAGTTTCTGAGTCTAATATGTAGTTTATACATGTACAGATTTAATATGTGCTAAATGTATATATCCTAGTATAAGTGATAGAATATATAAATAAATTAAGGAAGAATGGATAAATCTTCCTTACAAAATTTCAAACAATAAATGTAGAAACAATGAAGGAAACACAAAATCGCCATTCAACACCATTCTAATAACTGTAGGAGGTGAAATCCACTGGTAAATATTAAAATTAGTGAGCAAAACTTTAAGGAAAAAGAATATCCACACAGTTTGAAAGTAACTCCTCTAAATATGAATCCATGATGCTTTTAGCATAAATCCAAAAATTTTTGTTACTCTTATCTCTAGAAGATAGAAGTTAATTCTCAGCCTTTAAATAAGGATTGGACTTTCTTCTGATGAATAGAGTATGAACAGGGAAAGTTAGTAACTTTATAGTGGAGAACCCTGGCAGACACCAACTGGCAGACATCACCCAGTGATCAAAGTTAACATCACCAGCAATAAGTCATGCTGATAATAGGTGGTGATAATGCTGTGACAAGAAGAGAGAGAGAGAGAGAGATACTTCACCTCTATGTTACTCTTCCTAAGAAATTCAGAACCTCCATATAATCACAAGAAACCTTAGAAAAAACTCAAAGGCAGGGACATTGTATAAAATACCTGAGCAATATTGCAAAAGTGTCAGTCATGAAAACCAAGGGAAGTCTGAAAAATAATTATAGATTGGAGAAGACAAATAACTAAATGGATTTAGAAATGGGAAAAAGATAACAGTGAGAAAACAACACCAGGAAAAGTCTGAATGAAGTGCAAGCTGTTTAAAAGTAGGGATTCTGTTTCACACATTCTGTATTGTTCCCAAAGAGTTAGCACATGGTAGGGAATTGACTGAGACACATGATTGCCTCTGCTGGCCGAGCAGTTAGAATTTGATAAAGAGGTGGGAGAAATACTTCCAAGTGGGTCAAGGCAGGTAGTACCATGGGCTGCTGAGAACTCTGGATTAAAGGTAGGTTCCCAAGGCTATAAGAAGTGAGGAAAAGGAAAATAGAGGAAGGAAGCCCCAAATAAATTTACCTACATCTGAATTTGACTTCATGTGAGCTCCTATGGCGGGGAAACCATTGTGGTACCAGCATTCACATAATTCTTCCTAGAGTTTCACACATTCCCATTTAATGCTCAAGCAAACAGTGAAGTAGTGGGTTGGATTCTCAGGCTAAGGTCAAATCAGGTTTTAATTGTACAAACCCAGGGTTGTCTCCTTTCTTCTCCCAGCTACTAGAGGTTCACTTACCTGGGACTGGGTTCCAGAGGGAAGGTTTTGTTTTGTTGTGTTTGGTTTTTTGTTTTTGTTTTTTGTCATTTATGTGGAAAAGATCAGAGGAAGCTTACTCTTCCTGGTGACTCAGAACCAGAAAGAGCTGCCCTGCACACACACAGGACATCTCTGGTGTGAAATATACAGACACATCATTCCCTCGGAAGAGGGGGAAGGTATGCAAGGACAAGGCTCTCCATCTCATGCTGCACTGACGTCCTGTGCCCTTCCTACTGAGACATTCAGGAGAAACTGCATTTAGGGACTTTGTCAGTCAGGCCTTTACCAGTCCAACACATGTGATATGACCAATTTATTATTTATTATTTTTAAAAACTTTGAAACTATCTCAAACTTACATAACAGTTGCAACCCCCAAAATGTTTTGCTGGCCCTTGTTAGAGCATCTTCCTGATATGCCAAGATTGTGGGTTCAATCCTCTGTTGAGGCACATACAGAAATTAACCAATGAATGCATAAATAAGTGGGAAAACAAATTGAGGTTTATCTCTCTCTCTTTCTATATACCTCCCTTCTTCTCCTTGCTAAAGTCAATTAATAAATAAAAAGTAAAATAAAATGTTTCCTGAAAGTTGAGAGTAAGTTGTTGATAGAATGCCCTATTAAATCTGAAGACTTTAGCATGTCTTGCTAACAAACAAGGACATCCTCCTGTATAAGCACATATATACATACACACCCAACATCAAAATCAGGAAATTAACAAAAGAATACCTTTCTGTCATCCTACTATCCTCCCTTGAAGTTTTTCATTGTCTAAATGTCCTTTTTTAGGAAAGGATCCAGTTCCAAAGCACACCTTGCATTTAGTTGTGTTTCCTTAGTTTGATTTTATCTTTATTTAGTCTTCCCTCCTTGCCTTTCATTACCTTGGCACCTTTGAAGATTAAAGATTTGTTATTTTATAGAGTGTCCTTTAGGTTGATTTTGTCTAATGTTTCATCATGAGTAGATTCAGGTTATTCTTTGGAAGGCATAGCACAGAAGTGATGCTGTGTTCTTCTCATTGCATCCTGCCAATTTTGATTTGTTACATTGCTGATGTGCTGCTTGGATCACTTCATTAAGGCGATACCATTCAAACTAGTCCACTCTAAAGTTACTATTTTTCCCTTATAATTCATATGTATTTTGGGGGAATTGCTTTGAGATTAAGTGAATATCCCATTTCTCATCAAGTTTTCTATTTATTTTTTCACTTATTTCTACTAACAGAGCCTTATGGACTCCCATTTTATTCAATAGATTAAAATGTAATACTATCATTATTTATTTTAAATGTTCAAATTGTCTATGCTTTGGCCAGTGGCGGCTCTACAGTGTGGCTTCTGTATGCTTTTGATTCAACCTCATCATTCTTTGGGCATTTGCTTATTTTATGGGGTAGCAAGATGTTCTAGGCTCATTTTATATATTTTTCTACCCCAGCTATGAAATCAAAGCTGTATGCGCTCATTGTTCTTGGGATATCACTGCTCCTAGGCCTTCTGAATGGACACAACTAGTGAGGACTACGTGTGTGTGTGCTTGGACACACACACATTTTCATCTACATTTCTTTGTGTATTTATATATATTAAAATTCCCTTTTTCATTCTAATAGCTCTGATCCAAATCAACACCACATGGTTCATTCTAGTTTCCTTTCTTTCCATATTTGTAACTCTCTTTTCCAATAGTGAGAAAGCAGGCTTTTTATTTGATTAACCTTTCTGCACCAATCTCCTGTTGTCACCGTCCTAATCCCTAAATGAATCCCTGCCTCATACCACCTGAGCTCAAATATCTTGTGCTTGCCTGCACCCTCAAGCTGAGGGTCTCTGGTACTTCGTAGGCTTTCCTGCTCCCAAAAGGACTGCCCTCCTCACCTTGCTCAGGTGATATCATTCGACACTGAGCTGCCACCCTTCATTCCACTTAGACAAGGCACCTGTGCAAGTTTCCCATCTATGTGAAGCCCTTATCAAACTACTTAGACTCTGACTCTACCCCAGGCTGCCCTCCCATACAGACACACCCTCCTCACTCACAATTTGGGCTCCAACAGCTCACACAATACTGTACCTCTATCTTTCCGGAGCTTGAATACATCATGACCTACCCCTCCCACCCTCCAGCTCTCTGCAAGGATGCATAGTTCACACATTTGTATGGGCACCCTTCTCATTCTCATTGGGCCACTGTGGAGTACCTTCATTGTTGAAGTCCTCTTAACTATCTCAGACATTTGCATTTACCAGGCCAACCCTTCTCCATGGTCACCCTTCTCACCCTTTTTGGGCTATGACTCCCATGTGGACACCCTCAGCACTCACAGGCTCCAACACCTTATATCAAGATGTTCCCTCCACACTCATTTCAGTGCCCATCTTGCTCAGCCCTACCCAATGCCTTTGACCTACATTGCTAAGGAAGGGCCAGCCAGGGAAGAAGAAGAGGAGATGTTATTTTTTATTATTTTTATTTCAAGAATCCCAGGCTCCACATAGAGAGGCAAGAGAGCATGAAGTCAAAGCACATTTATTATTCAGGTTTTTAAGTAATTAAGAAGGAAAGCAAAATTCAGTTAGAGACTAAAATAAAATGGCCTTTGAAAAATCCTTAAATGTTCCAAATTCCCAAGGTTTTGTAAGAAGGGAAAATCCCAATATATTTCTCCATACTCCTGTAATATGCTCATGCCTGTGCTCCTCTCACCCAAATAGCTTACATTTCTGAAAGAACTTGAGGCTCCTTGTTCTCCAGAAAAAACACCCATATTTTTATAAATCCTGACTTCTACATCTGTTCATCCTGATGACTCAAAGCAAGAATGCTGAATCATTTTATTATAATGGACCTTTACAAAAAATAGCCCTGCTATTTTTTAATTGTTTTCCTAATAGACTGCACCACAAGTTTATGAACAAATTTCTGTAATCCCCTACAATGTCTAACAGAGGGTTGAACTCATTAAGCTGGGTTTGACACAAACTGATATTTTAGAGAGAACAAAGTTGTGCTCAGAATCAGGAAGGGGATTTCCCTTCATATCACCCTTTCTTCCTCTACCCTCCACCACCCTGACCTCATCCCTGCCCCCAACTCTGCCTTCACCTCAATTGTGTTGTTATTGTCTCAGGCACAGAGCAGGCAGAAGCCTTTGATTTACTGAAGGTCTTGCATGCTGAGTAATATGTGGAGAAATACATGGGTTTCTGATAAAGTCACCAGGGAACCCGCAACTTGTATCACCAGTGATGTGCTCATCTTTGGTCAGTGAGACTGGAGATCATCGGAATTTCCCTGTGCTTCTCAGAGGATTGGACGATGTTGAGGACAGGGTTCGGGGGCAGAAATGCATTGGGAGGGGTGCAGACTCAAGGCTGTTTTAATATAAACAGAGATGCTATCTTCGTTTCTCCTTTTGAATTCTGTATTAACAAGAAATACTTACTTCATTCTCTCTGATTGCCCCAAACAGGGATTGGTCTTTCCCAAGGTCACTGCCCACCTTGGTCTCATTGGCAGTTTGAGGTTCTTTTAGAAATACCTTTGAATAATCCTTGTGGTACCATCTCACTTTTTCCTCAAACCAATAAAGGAAATGTATACTTAATCCACAGAAACATGCTATTGTAGCTGAAAGCGTGGCATTCTTTTTTTTTAAATTAAACCTTTATTGTTCAGATTATTACATTTATTTCTCTTTTTTCCCCTCCATAGTACCCCTCCACCCAGCTTCCACCCTTACCTCTGCCCTTACCTCCCTCCCGTTGATCTCATCCATACATGTATGATTTTTGTCCAGTCTCTCCCTGTACACCCCTCACCCCTTTCCCCCTGAGAATTATCAGTCTACTCCCTTTCTGTGCTCCTGATTCTGTTATATTCACCAGTTTATTCTGTTGATCAAATTTTTAATTCACTTAATTTTTATATTCACTTGTTGATAGATATGTATTTGTTGTTCATAACTTTTTGGCTTTTACCTTTTTCTTCTTCCTCTTCTAAAAGAGTACCTTTCAGCATTTCATATAATACTGGTTTGGAGTTGATGAACTCCTTTAGCTTCTTCTTCTCTGTGAAGTTCTTTATTTGCCCTTCAATTCTGAATGATAGCTTTGCTGGATAGATTATTCTTGGTTGTAGGTTCTTGCTATTCATCACGTTGAATATTTATTGCCACTCCTGTCTGGCCTGCATCGTTTCTGTTGAGAAATCAGCTGACAGTCGTATGGGTGCTCCCTTGTAGGTAATAAACTGTTTTTCTCTTGCTGCTTTTAATATTCTCTCTTTCTCTTTTGCTCTTGGTATTTTAATTATGATGTGTCTTGGTGTGGTCCTCTTTGGATTCCTTTTGTTTGGGGTTCCGTGTGCTTCCTGGACTTGTAAGTCTCTTTCTTTTACCAGATGTGGGAAGTTTTCAGTCATTATTTCTTTAAATAGGTTTTCCGTATCTTGCTCTCTCTCTTCTGGCACCCCCACAATTCTGATGTTGGTACGCTTGAAGCTGTCCCTGAGTCTCCTTACATTATGTTCACATTTTTGGATTCTTTTCTCTTCTTGCTTTTCCAGTTGAATGTTTTCTGATTATTTATATTTCAAATTTTTGACTTGATTCTTGCCTTTCTCTAATCTGCTGTTAGGACTCTGTATAATATTTTTTATTTCAGTCAGTGTATGTTTAATTTCTAGTTGGTCCTTTTTCATCTCTAGTTGGACCTTTTCCATCTCTAGTTGGCTCTTTTGCATCTCTAGTTGGTCCTTTTTCATCTCCTCTTGGCTTTTGCTAACTTTATCCAATTTTTTCTAGCATATTCTTGAAAAACCTTATAAGCGTGGTTTTGAACTCTATATCCAGTCATTTTTTTCCCTTCATTTCTTTTGTTTGTGATCCCTTCCCTTGTCTCAGCATTTTCACTATGCCGGGAAACTTCTGTGTTGGATTCAGCCTTATGATACCAGACTTGCAAAACCAAAGAAGCCTCTTTTGAGCTTGGGATGGGTGGAGTCTCAGGGCTTACGGGACCGCCTTGCCTTCCAGTCGGCCCCACCCTCTACGGCCCCTGAGTCTCACGTGACTGGGTAATCACTGGAGCAGTCCTTGCGCGCGCACGCCCACAGTGCCTCTAGACCGCTGCCTTTCTAGCTCCTCTGCGCACCAGGACCACACGAGTCTAGGTCTCCAGAGTTTCGCCCAAAACAGGAGCTTAGTGGAGTCAGAAGTGGCACAGTTGGGAGGGTCTGTGTCCCGCCCACTCAAGAAAGCCAGTGGCACAATCAGCAATCTGTCCTCTGTGCAGTGCCGTGCGCACCATCAGTCCTTCGATCCCCCGCGACTCCCCTAAATTTCTGTGCACCTCTCCCTTTTCACAGTCCAAACTCCCCCCGTATGAGTTTCGGCTGGATCTGGGGTTTAGTGGCATAAGATAAGGGATTCAATGCCGTTGGGAGTCTCCGTTTCCCTCCCACCAGAGAAAGCCAGCCAGGTATTCCAGCACCCATTCTCTCAGTGCTCAGGTCTCTGTACCTCAGCTTTTTGCAGCTCCTCTGGGTTTCTGTGAGCCCCTCTCTTTCCTTCTAGCTATAGAACTTCCACTCAGCCAGCTTTCCTGTGGGACATCGGCAACAGTGTAGGCTTTTACCTATGCCGCCATCTTGGATTCTCCTGTGGCATTCTTAAGTGAATTTTATTTTTATTACTGCTTTTATATAATATGAGTGACCTGGTGCATGAAATTTGTACACATTAAAAGGGGATTGATTAGAGGAAATAATTTAATATTGCTATTCCCCCTCCCCCCTTTTTTAATAACAGAAGTGTCAGAGATGAAAAAAAATAGTAAAATATATATGAAAACCTTCCTCCTGTCAGAGTCTGGGGCTCACCATGGGACCCAAAGTCAAGTCCTTGCCTACCCACATGCACCTCAAAATCGCGTGAGACCCAGACCTGGCTGCCTCCCCCAACCCCATTGGGCTAGATTCAGACCCGGCCAGTCCCATCTTTGTCAAGCCCTGCCAGGCAGGGAATATAGCCTCAGGTCCCCTAACCTGGTGTCAGGACCCGGGGGCATGGCTTGAGGTCCCCTGTCAAGCCCAGCCATGCAGGTGGGTGCAGCCTCAGGTACCCTGGCCCAGTTCTGGGGAGGGGGGCATGGCCTGAAGTCCCCTGTCAATTCCCAGCAGGCAGGGGTGTGGTCTGAGGTCCCCTGGCCTGGTGCTGGGGTGGGGGTGTGTGGCCTGAGGCCTCCCAGCCTGGCGCTGGAGTGAGGGTGGGGAGGTGGGGTGGAGGAAGGGAAACAGCCTGAGATCCCCTTGCCCAACAGCAGGACAGGAAGCACATCTTGAGGTCTCCTGTCAAGCCTTGCCATTTGGGGGATGTGGCCTGAGGTCCCTGTCAAGCCCTATGGGGGCAGGGGAGGGCATAGCTTCAGGTCCCTTTTGATTGCTCATTAAGGCTCCTTATGGGAACTTGGCCTCAGCTGTGAGTGCAGCCATCTTTGTGAAGGAGTGATGGTCAGTTAGCATATTCCCTCTTTATTATGTAGGATATCTATTTTAAAAATATGTATTTATTGATTTTAGAAACAGAGGAAGGAAGAGGGAGAGAAAGAGAGAGAAACATCAATTTGAGAGAGAATCATTGATTGGTTGCCACCATATGCACTCTGACCAGAGATTGAACCCACAATCTAGGTATGTGCCCTGACCAGGAATTGAATCGGAGATCCTGTGGTGCACAGGATGATGCTCAGCCAAATGAACCACACCAGCCAGGGTGGTGTTATCCCATATTTATATGTACCTTGGTTTTGGTGCCATAATGCTATTAAGATATTTAGGAATTTTCTTTCTATGACTGAAAAAATGACATTTATATTTTCTAGGTTTAAAAAATTTTATTGAGCTATTATTGACACAGAAAAAGCTGTATATATGTAATGTACACAGTTGGTGAGTTTGGAGATAAATATATACTCATGAAACCATCACATCCACCAATACTATAAACCAGTGGTTCTCAACCTTTCTAATGATGTGACCCTTTAATACAGTTCCTCATGTTGTGGTGACCCCCAATCATAAAATTATTTTCGTTGCCACTTCATAAGTGTAATTTTGCTACAGTTAATGCATTGTAATGTAAATATTTGTGTTTTCCGATGGTCTTAGGCTCTACAACAGCGGTTTTCAACCTGTGGGTCACGACCCCCAGGTTGAGAACCGCTAGCAGGGTTGCCTGCTATGAAGTAGCAATGAAAATAATTTTATGGTTGGGGGTCACCACAACATGAGGAACTGTATTAAAAGATATGGCATTAGAAAGGTTGAGAACCACTGCCATAAACATATCCCTCAATTATAACATTATTATTATTTTTAAAATTTATTATTTTCCATGTTGTTTTTCTTTTCTTTCTTTTTTCTTTTTTTATTGTTTAAAGTATATGTAGTAGTACATATATCTCCTCTTTACCCCATTGACTTTCCCTCAGCCTCCCCTAATCCCTGTTGCATGTCCTATTCCGCCCCCCACCTCTAACCCCAGTGTCTTGTGTCCATTTGTTGTGCTTATGCATGCATACAAGTCCTTTGGTTGATCTCTTTCCTCCCCTTCCCAACACTCCCCTAGTTTCCCACTGTAAATTGACAGTCTGTTCAGTGCTTTACTGCCTCTGTATCTATCTTTTTGTTCATCAGTTTATAATGTTCTTTATTGTCCATAAATGAGAGAGATCACGTGGTATTTTTCTTTCATTGCCTGGCTTATTTCACTTAATGCTCTCCAGTTTCATCCATGCTGCTACAAATGATAAGAATTTCTTCTTTTTTATAGCAGCATAGTATTCCATTGTGTAGATGTGCCATAGTTTTCTAATCCACTCATCTGCTGATGGGCATTTGGGCTGTTTCCAAATCTTAGCTATAGTGAATTGAGCTGCTATGAACATAGGGGTGCATATATCCTTTCGGATTGGTGTTTCCAGTTTTTTGGGATATATTTCTAGAAGTGGGATTACTGGGTCAAATGGGAGATCCATTTTTAGTTTTTTGAGGAAACTCCATACTATTCTCCAGAGTGGCTGTACCAGTCTACATTCCCACCAGCAGTGCACTAGGATTCCCTTTTCTACGCATCCTCACCAGCACTTGTTGTTTGTTGATTTGTTGATGGTTGCCATTCTGATAGGTGTGAGATGGTACTGCAATGTCATTTTGCTTTGCACCCCTCGGATAATTAGTGGCTTTGAGCATGTTCTCATATGTCTCTTGGCCTTCCTTCTGTCTTCTTTTGAAAAGTATCTATTTGGGTCCATTGCCCACTTTTTTATTGGATCATTTATCTTCCTTTTATTAAGTTGTATAACTTCCTTGTAGATGTTGGAGATTAAACCTTTATTAGTAATAACATTTGCAAATATTTCTTGTTGTTTTATTGATGGTTTCTTTTGCTGTACAAAAGATTTTTATTTTGATGTAGTCCCATTTGTTTCATTTCTCTTTAGTTTCCATTGCCTTACAAGTGGTATCTGTGAAAAAATTGCTTCAGCATATGTCTGAGATTTCCCTGCCTTGCATTCCTCTAGTATTTGTATGGTTTCCTGTCTTATGTTTAAGTTCTTTATCCATTTTGACTATATTTTTGTGTGTGGTGTAAGTTGGTGGTCTAGTTTCATTTTTTTGCATGTATCTGTCCAATTTTCTCCAAAACCATTTATTGAAGAGACTGTCTTTACTCCATTGTATGTTCATGCCTCATTTGTCAAATATTAATTGAGCATGGTGGTTTGGGTGGATATCTGGATTCTCTATTCCAGTGGTTGGCAAACTCATTAGTCAACAGAGCCAAATATCAACAGTACAACGATTGAAAATTCTTTGGAGAGCCGAAAACTGACATCTGCGCATGGGCCATGAAGTTTCAATCACACTGTATGTGCGCACCCACACATGGTAATTTGTGGAAGAGCCACACTCAAAGGGCCAAAGAGCCGCATGTGGCTCACGAGGTGCAGTTTGCCAACCACTACTCTATTTTATTCAATTGTTCTGTATGTCCATTCTTGTGCCAGTACCGGCTGTTTTGAGAACAGTGGCTTTATAATACATCTTGGAAATCTTGTATTGAGATCTCACCTACTTTGTTTTTCTTTCTCAGGATTGCTATGGCTATTTGGGGTCTTTTTTAATTCCACATAAATTTTTGGAGACTTCTTTCTAGGTCTGTGAAACATGCCATTGGTATTTTAATAGGGAGTGCATTGAATCTATAGATTGTTTTGTGTAGTATGGACATTTTAATGATGTTGATTGTACCAATCCATGAACATGGTATGTTCTTCCATCTGTTTATGTCTTTCTCTCTTTTCAGCGTTCTGTAGTTTTCTGCATATAGGTCTTTTACCTCCTTAGTTAAGTTTATTCCTAAGTATTTTAATATTTTTGTTGTGATGGTAAATGGAATTGATTTTTTAGTCTCTGGTTCTATAAGTTCACTGTTGGTGTATAGAAATTCCATAGATTTCTTGGTGTTAATTTTGTATCCTGCTACATTGCTGAATACATTTATTAAGTCTAATAGTTTTTCTATGAGTCTTTTGGGTTTTTTATGAACAGTATCATGCCATCTGCAAATAATGACAGCTTTATTTCTTCTTTTCCAATTTGGATGCCTTTTATTTATAGAAATGACTAATATTTCCAGTACTATGTTGAAGAGGAGTGTTGAGAGTGGACATCCCTGTCTTGTTTATGTTCTTAGTAGAAATAGTTTTAATTGATCTCATTGAGTATGATATTAGCTGTGGGTTTACCATATATGGCTTTTATTATGTTGAGGTATAATCCTTCTAATCCCACTTTGTTGAGAGTTTTTATCAAGAAAGGGTGTTGGATTTTTATCAACTGCTTTTTCTGCATCAATTGTTATGACTGATTTTTATCTCTCAGTTTGTTTATGTGATGTATCACATTTATTGATTTGAAGATATTGTACCAATTTTGCATCCCTGGAATAAGTCCTACTTGGTCATGGTGCATGATCTTTCTGATGTACTACTGGATCCAATTTGCTAGAATTCTGTTGAGGATTTTGCCATCTATCTTCATGAGGTATATTGGCCTGTGATTCTCTTTCATTGTGTTGTCTTTATATAGTTTTGGTAATAGGGTGATGCTGGTTTCAAAGAATGAGCTTGGAAGTGTTCCTTTCTCTTGAACTTTTTGGAATATTATGAGGAGAATAAGTTTTAGTTCTTTCTTGAATGTTTGGTAAAACTCCCCCATGAAGACGTCTGGCCTGGGGCTTTTGTTTGCTGGAAGCTTTTTGATGACTGCTTCAATTTCTTCCATACTTATTGGTCTATTGAGATGTTTAGATTCTATTTGAGTTTTGGAAGGTTGCATTTTTCTAGAAATATGTCCATTTCCTCCAGGTTGTCCAGTTTGTTGGAATAGAGCTGTTAATAGTATTTTTTTTTTAACAATCCTTTGTATTTCAGTGGGGTCTGTTGTTATTTCTTTTCTTTCATTTCTGATTTTGTTGATTTGGGTCCTCTCTCTTTACTTCTTGGTTAGCCTGGTTAAAGGTTCATCAATCTTGTTTATCCTTTCGAAGAACCAGCTCTTGGTTTTGTTGATCTTTTATATTGTGTTTTTGGTCTCTATGTCATTTATCTCCACTCTGAACTTTATTATTTCCTTCTTTCTGCTTACATTGGGCTTTCCTTGTTGCTCTCCTTCTAACTCTTTGAGTTATAGAGGTAGGTAATTTATTACCATTGTTTCTTGTTTTTCTGTAGTAGGCTTGTAGAGCTATGAATTTCCCTCTAAAGACTGCTTTCGCTGTGTCCCATAGATTTTTGGATTGTTGTGTTTTCATTGTCATTTGTTGCCTGGATGTTTTTTTATTTCTTCTTTGATCTCTCTGGTACCGGTAACCCAGTTATTGTTTAATAGCATGCTATTTAGTCTCCATGTGTTTGGTTTTTTTTGGATTGTTTTTATGGTAGTTGATTTCTAGTTTTATGCCACTGTGATGTGAGAAGATGCTTGATATGATTTCTATCTTCTTGAATTTGAAGAGACTTTGCCTGTGACCCAATATATGGTCTGTCCTTGAAAATGACCCATATGTACTTGAGAAGAATGTATATTCTGTGGCTTTGGGCTGAAATGTTCTGAAGATGTCAATTAATTCCATCTGATCTAGTGAGTCATTTAGGATTGATATTTCTTTGCTAATATTTTGTTTAGAGGATTTGTCCAATGGTGATAGTGGGGTATTAAAGTCTCCTAGTGTGACTGTATTGCTGTCAGTCTCTCCCTTGATATCCTCTAGGAGTTTTTTTTTTTATGTATTTGGGTGCTTTTATATTGGATACATATATGTTTACCAGAGGTATTTCTTCTTGTTGAATTGTTCCCTTTAGTTTATGAAGTGCCTTTCCTTATCCCTTTTTATGTTCTTTACTTTGAGATCTAATTTGTCAGATGTAAGTATTGCTACCTCAGCTTTTTTTTTTTCATTTCCATTCACCTGAAAACTTTTTTTCCATCTCTTCACCCTCAGTCTGTGTGCATCTTTTTTTCTGAGGTGGGTTTTCTGTAGACTACAGATATATGGGTCATGTTTTCTTATCCATTCAGTTACTCTATGTCTTTTGGGGCATTTAACCATTTTCATTTGAAATTATTATTGATAGGTACTTGTTTGTCATCATTTTTATTCTTTACCCTTGTGTTCCTTCTTCTCTTCTTATTTCTTCTTTTTACAGCAGATCCTTTAGCATTTCTTGCATTGCTGGTTTGGTCGTAATAAACTTCCTTAGTCCTTTTTTGTATGTGAAGCTCCTGATTTTACACTCAATTTTGATTGTTAGCCTTTCTAGGCACAATATTCTTGGATTCAGATCCTTCCTTTGCATGACTTCGAATATTTCATTCCATTCCCTTCTGGCCTGATGTGTTTCTGTTGAGAAATCAGTCACTAGTCTGATGAGGAATCCTTTATATGTAACTTTCTGTCTCTCTCTGGCTTCTTTTAAGATTCTTACTTTGTCACTGGTGTTTGCCAATGTAATTATAATGTGACTTGGCATTGGTCTTTTGGGGTTCATTTTGCTTAGGATTCTGTGAGCTTCTTGGATTTGTGTGGGTTTTTTCTTCCCTATATCAGGGAAGTTTTCTGTCCTTATTTCTATTTCTTGCTCAGTTTTCTCTCCTTCTCTCACCCCTATTATTTGGATGTTGTTTTGTTTTGTTTTGTTCCAAAGTTCCCTTAGGCTCTCCTCCTGCTTTTTAATTTTTTTTTTCTAGAAGCTGCTCTATTTGGGTATGTTTTCCTACCTTATATTCTAGCTCACTGATGCGGTACTCTGCTTCTTCTAGTCTATTCTTGATGCTTTCTATTGAGTTCTTTATAGCAGCGATGTCATTTTTTCATTTCCTCTTGGTTTTTACACATATTGTTGAATTTGTCTTCCATTCTTTTCAGACACCTTAAGATCATGTCTCTGAATTCTTTCTCTGATAGGTTGCTTGCCTCCATTTTGTTTACTTCCTTTTCTGGTGATGCCTGCTTTTCTTTCATATGTGGGCTTTTCTTTGTCTCTCCATGGTCTTTCTTCTCCTGGTGTCTGGTTATGTAGTTCTTTCTCTCCTGCATTGATTTAAAGGTACAAAATACAATGCAACCAAGCACAGTGCACAAGGCATTGAACAAACAGAAATGTATTCATGATATTAATAATCCCAAATAAAGGTGACTAGCAGAAAAAGGCGAATTTGAGGATAGGAGAGAAAGAAGAAGAGAAAAAAAAGAAAGAAAGGCATGCAAAAATGAAATTGGGAAAAGAAAAAAGTGTAAGAGAGAAAATAAAGAGAATAAGAAAGGAGAGGGGAACAAACTATATATATATGGGGGGAAAACTCCAATAGAGCATCCACTAATCCCAACAAATGCCAGCAACAAGTATCTGGAGATGAATGCAAACTATAAACAACAACTACTATCAAGTTAGGTGAGAGAAAAAAGAAGCAAAAAACAAAAACAAAACAAACAAAGAAAAAAGAATAAAACAGTCTCATAAAGAAGCATACAAATTGATATAATCAACAGTCAAGCAAACAACAACAAAAGGACAGAGAGAAAAAATTTTGAATAGTAAAGAAAGAGAAGAGAGAGGTGTATATGGACTTGGAGCAGGGGATTAGAAATTAGATATATAAGGAGGTAAAAAGAAGGAACAGAGAAATTCTAAAGCAGGAATAGGGTAAGAGAACTAGGACAACAAAAGGGGAAAAGTTAGAAGAGTGTGATGGCATAAAGGTAAAGTTGATATAGAGTAAAATGATGCTAAAAGAAAGATGAAAATAGAATGTAGAACACTAATCCCAAAATAAAATAAAGAAAAAATAAAATTACTGTTTTAAAAAACAGTAAAATAGTAGTAGTACACATACTGATTGAAAATAAAAGTGTAACAATTCAAAAGATAAAATCAAGTGAGGAAAATAGAAAAAAATAGTTTCTTAAGTAAAAGATGAAAAAAATAAAAATGTGCAGTAGTTAAGATCATTCACTTCCTCTACTGTTCTGTTTGGCACGTCTGTTTCCTCGTCAGGACAATACTGAAGTTCCCTGAGTTCCATTGCTCCTCCGTGTTCTAAGCCTGTCCTGATTTTAAAGCATGCATTACATCTTAATTTCTTGTATTCCTTTATTTGTGTTTTCACAAGAGTTAATTTGTGATTCAACCACTGGGTGGCAGTGTTTCTGGATTGACCTCCAGGTCTATAGATCCTCTCTAGCCAGTGCTTAGATCCTGTTTTTCCTGTGGCACTCAGTTTTCTGGGAGTGGGTTACCCCAGAGCTGGTTCTCTGATAGTTATTCTCCTCTCTGATCCCCAGGTTCCAGAAAAACAACTTTCCCCTGCAGAATCTCAGGGTGTCCCCAGTTAGGTGATCCTATGTATTGGGCTTAATAATCAGAAGTAATGATTTAAACAGGAAAAAGAAAAAAGAAAAAAAGAGAGAGAGCCAGAATAAGTGTGTGAAGTCTGGGGCTGCACCCAAATCTGTGCAGTCTTTTATTCCCCTTGGGTCTAAGCAGTTGGCACACCTTTAAAATTTTTAGGCTGTCCTTTT
This sequence comes from Lasiurus cinereus, assembly GCA_011751065.1. Classification (NCBI taxonomy): domain Eukaryota; kingdom Metazoa; phylum Chordata; class Mammalia; order Chiroptera; family Vespertilionidae; genus Lasiurus; species Lasiurus cinereus. The sequence continues at coordinate 26,628,871 of JAAGEH010000042.1, read as the reverse complement.
GCGTCAGATCAAAATGGGTTGCTTTTTAGAATTCCATTCTGTTAGCAGCTCTGCGGACCCCCTTCCACATTCACAGATTGTGCCAGCACCAATGGCCACGGATTTTTCTAGGAGAAGACTTCCCTAGGTTCTCCAGCTCCCAAATGCTTATTTCTCTCTCCTGCTGGGAAGAGACCTCACCTTATCCCAGGCAAAATCTGACCTTTCCGTGGTGGAGTGTAGAGCTCCTCTGAATCTGTGTGCTTGTGCCAATTGGGAATCGGTGTTCTTGGTTCACAGCTTTTCGGTGGGTGCCGTATTTGTAGATTCCCTGGGCTTTTCAGGCATCCGATAACATCCACTTTTCCCTTCAAGATGGCGTGGTCTTCGGGTCCGAGCCTGTTGCTCCAGGAGGGAACCCAACAGCAGTGGGGGATGCCTGATCAGGGGAGCCCCATCCAGCAGTCCCCCACAGTCTCCTGGAGTATAGCTGTCCCTTAACTCACCAACAAATACTCCCCATGTGACCACACACCCTCCCTTTGTTTTTTCACTCACACACTATACTGCAGTCTGCCTTCCCGTTGGCAGCCTCTGTTCCATTATTATTATTACTATTATTATTATCATTACTATTATTATTGTGATCAGACCACTGAACATAAGCTCTACCTTGTTGGCAAATTTTGAAGTACAGATTATAGTGTTGTTAACTATAGGCACTATGCTCTATAGTGGGTCTCTGGGATTTATTCCTCTTGTCTGACTCATACAACTCAATGAAGACAGTTAAATATAAAACTAGAAAATGTAATTAACACTAAATAAGGTTATTTTTGTACTTGAAGTGAATGAATTTTCCTGAAATTATTTCTTCCCAAGGGAAGCAAAATTTCCCAAATACAGCTGACGAGTTCTCTTTCAGTAGGCTAAGCAAGGTGTGAGAATAGGATTCAGGGAAGGGTGAGCAGTTGAGTAGGACTGTGGAAAATAATTCTGGAAGAGCCACTTAGGATTAGATTACAGAGTCTTGGGATCTATATTAAGGAGTTTGGACTTTATTCTCATAATGGCAGGGAGGAAACTTGTGAGAAAGTGACTGCCAGGAGCTGATGAGCAGTGTGGGGACTAATGAGTGGAGGGCATGGAGCTTTGTGTCATAAAGGAAATCACCTATTTATTCCATGAACATTTGTTGAGTACCCAGGAAGTGCCGGTGAGACTGAATTGAGTAAGACATGGCTTCTGTGATTGGAAAGCTTCTGGCCTAGTGGAGGAGACAGTGCCATAACAGTGATAGCTCAGGGTAGACTGGTGGTGAAAGACGAGGGCAAAGGAAAGTTGTATCGGCACATAACATGGAGTTTTTAAGGACAGGTTCACATTAGCTGGACTTAGAGCATGGATATGTGGATATGTGTGATAATGAGGGTAGGTGTGTGCAAATTGGGTACTTCATATAGAGACAATTCCATGTATAAGTGCATGGACATATGACATGTGTTCAAAGGGAACAACAAGCAGCACATTATTTCATGTGGCTGGAAATGAGACTGAGCTGACAGTGATGCATATGGCAGGAAATGAACCTAAAGAAGTAGGCAGAAACTACTTCTGAAAGGTCTTGGTTGGTGAATGAAGGATTTTGTTCTTTTATACTAAATAGTAGGGAATGTATGAAATTTAAGAAAATGGCATAATCATATTTGGGCTTTAGAAAGATCATGCAGACATTTGTAAAGGGAGTTTAGCTACACTAGATACAGGAAGGCTGGTCAGGAAAGTATTGTGGTTGCTCAGATGCTGAATTAAGGTCATAAATGGATGCAATGAGAGGATAGAAGAGATTTAATGAGGCAACAGCTATAGAATGAAAATGGAGGTTAAGTGTGTGAGACTGAGTGAGAAGGAGGATCCTAGCAGGATGCTTAATGTTTGGCCTTGAACAAGTAGAAAATTGGGGTGTCATACACTGGGATAAAAAAAATGGAGAATCAAGAAGAGAGGATTTGAAGAGAAAAGTGCTAAATTTATGATTGAACATGTTGGGTTTGTTTGTGTTTATGGGCCATAATTCTGTAGCCATATATGAAGTCCTGAGGAGCCTTGACATTTAAGAGTAGTAAAGAGTCCATGAAGAAATTTGAAGGAAGACAATCAATAGCACGGTGTCCCAGAAGTGAAGAAGGCCAGAGTTTCACAGACCTGTCAGTGAATAACAGTATCATATCATGAAGACAAATAAGGGAAGAGCGGCAGGTATGGAGTCTTTTGGAGACTTCCGAGAGAAACATGCTGGAGACAGGAACTGGATTGCTGTGAGTTATATCAGAGAAAGGCTAAGGAGGTGGCAATTTAAAAAAAAAAAAGAAAGAAGAATGGATTCTTAGAACAGATGATTGCCATTGATTCGGTACTGCAGTTATGTTGAAATATGCATATTTTAACACTAGAGGCCTGGTGCATGCAATTTTGTGCACTGGGGTGGGAGGGGAGGGAGAGTTGTCCCCTCAGCCCAGCCTGTGCTCTCCCCTCCCACAGGCTGGGACCCTTTGCTTCTTACTGCCCGCCTGCAGCAGGGGCAGGAGAGGCTTCTGCCACTGCTACTGCACTCACCAGCCATAAGCCTAGCTTCTGGCTGAGCGGCACTCTCCCTGTGGGAGTGTACTGACTGCTAGGGGGCAGCTCCTGCATTGAGTGTCTGGCCTCTGGTAGTCAGTGCACATCATAGCAACTGGTCATTCTACTGTTTGATAAATTTGCATATTAGGGTTTTATTATATAGGAGGATATCTGTACAGTTGCTGTGCCCATGGCAGCCTCCCTACCCTGAATTCTATACTCTTCTCTCATCTACAAATACAACACAGCCAGATGAGGACAGCTGGGAGGAGGAGACTACAGGAATGAACTAAGTGCTTGTGGTGGGCAGCTAATGCCATGTTTTAGTACAGGCAGAACAAAGAACATGGAACTGACAGCTGGACATTGTTTCCATAGTTGATTCACATTAAGAAGCAGCAACACTGAAAAATGTGTAGAGAGAAAGATCTAGAAATGAGATATTGTCAGATTAGACCAAGTGGACCAAAAATATTTCACTGTTTTTGAGATGAAATGCTAGTTCATGTCTGAGTAATACAAAACCAATAGACTGTGGCTTGTGAACCACAGTATCATTCTTATGCAGACATATATGTTTTATTTTCCACACATTCACTAAAATGCAAGCTACTGGATGCCAGGAAACCTGGGAGAGCTGGGTTTGTTCTTTTAAAAAATAATTATATCTTTGATCATTGAAGATACAGACTTAAGAGGTGGAAAGATACGTTTAATGACTGAAATGTGTAGAAAGTTTCCCATAATTAACCACCCCTGTAATCACTATTAATCATTATATCTATACAATTAATTGTGTTTTTAAAGAAATGGGATAATGCCATATATGTTTTGTGATTTTGTGATTTCAGTTTAGAGTATCTTTTAATGGGGGGTTGGGGAAGCTTGAGGGCATGTGTTGGGGGGATAGCTGGGGAAAGGTCAATGGGGGAAAAGTGAGACTTACATAATACTTTAAAACAATAAATAACTTAAATGAAAAAAGTATCTTTTAAGTCAGTTTATACAGTTTTAAGCATTTGTGTGTGTATATTATATATGTGCATCTTCATTTTCTCTAACCTCTAATGAAATTTAGCTTTCCCTTTAATTATTAGTGATGCCAATAAACTACCAAAGTATTATCAGTAGCTGAGACCTTGTTGCCAATAGATCTTAAAATTTTGTTTATGTTTTTCACTTAAACTGTGGTAAGTTTTGAGTTCTACCAGTATATCTGGTGTTTAAAAAGAAGATATATTTCTGTATCACAGATTCTTAAAAATCTAATAAATATATTTCAATATATTTGCTTCCTTTGTAATATTATTGCAGCTTACATTTTTAAAAGCATTATTATGAACCTGATCAGCATGGCTCAGTGGTTGAGCATCGACCTATGAACCAGGAGGTCACAGTTTGATTTCAGGTCAGGGCACATGCCTGAGTTACTGGCTTGAGCCCCAGTATGGGCCGTGCAAGAAGCAGCCACTCAATTTTTCTCCTTATCATTGACGTTTCTATCTCTCTCCTCCTCTCTTTCCTTCTCTGAAATCAATAAAAACATCTATTTAAAATAATAAAATGAAGCATTATCATGAGAAATAGCCTAGGGGCATCCGTAAACTATCAGAATCTATGGCATAAGAAGGTTTCCAATTCCCACAAATTAGAGGAATACTGTAAGAAATGAGAATCAGAATTGTAATGACAGAAAACTCTTGCAGTACTCTGAGATGCTAGACACTGTTTTAAGCACATTGCTTATATGAACACATTTAACCTTCACAACAATCAAATTAGGGAAATAATCTGACTATTTTCGTTTTATAGGCAAAACAACTGACCTTGCTCAGGGTCACTCTATTAAGCCAGGTATGCTAGAGGTCAGGTATGTTGCCAGCTATGCCTTCAGCACTGCACTTCAGAGTCTGTAGGCTTGTCTACATGTCCTGCTTGGGTTTTAGAGAAATGTGTCTGTCACATAGTGAAGTCACTTACTTTACCTGGTCCCCCTAATGTCACACCATGATCTGAGAAATACAATTCCACACATACATCTTTATCTACTCTGCTTATAGTTAATATCTTCTTACCTGTAGTGATTCCCATTCATTTAGAAATGCATTCATTCCACAAATATTTTGAGCCCCCAGTGTAACCAGTACTGCCCCAGACAATGGAGATACAGCAGTGAATCTGAGAGATGCAAGGCCTGCCTTTTTGGACCTTGTACTTTGATGAAGAAAGCGAGACACAAAACATGTCCACAGAAGCAAATAAGATCATTTCATAGAGATATGAGTGCTATGAGGTGCTAAAACAGAGTAATAGGATAGAGAGTGACATGGGCAGGGATGGGACATGCAATTTCAGCTGGATGGTTAGGCAGAGCTTTACAGCAGAATGGCATTTGGACTGAGACTGCAGCGATCTGGGGAAACCAAGCAATGTGAAGAGCTAAGGGACATGGAGCATACCATGGCTCAATGTCTGGATGTTTGAAATAAATTGTTGGGACAGAATAGGGTCATGGGAGGTGAGGAGTGGGCCACTTTTTGGATAAGATGTCTCCACTGACCAACTAGCAAAGGAATGTGTTTCTAAACTTCACACTTCCATCAGCAGGGATTTCCACCATCCCTGACAGGGATTTCCACCATTCCTTCCAAGAGCAGGGATTTTCTCATCCTCTTGGTGAGATCAAGCCACACCTTTTTTTAAATTAGCTCTCTGCCTTTGCCATATGGCCCTTTGTCCCCAGAATGTACATATTTGTAAGTTTCTCTTCCCTTCCCAGGGGCTGAGGGAGAAAATACCGGGAAGGAAATAGATCCTGCCAGTTATAAAGTGCGACAACACTGTCACCTCAAACAGGCAGACTCATCTCCAGAAAAGTGAGTCTGTCCACAGTTTCGAGTTTCAGTTCTGTTATGTTGTCTCACCATTGGCCAATCTTATGCCAACTGAAGATGGATTGGCTTTAGTCAGTACTTGTACTGTAAATCTCAGAAAAATCAAAGTAAAAAGGACAGGAGGAAAAACAAAGAGAGATTCCAGTGCAGCAAATGGAGGTAAACAAAACCACGGTGGCTGGGGCATGGGTTTGAACTCACAAAATCATTAGATTTCTTTCAACTTCGCAGAAAATCTGCAGGTGCTGAGGGAAGTGGGGCTGAGCACCTCCTCAGAGAAATGCATTTTTCTGACTGGGTTCACACTGTTCCCAGGAGTGCCCTGAAGTGCTGGCTATGAGCATACCTGGCTCCTAAAGGCTCGAGGTACTTTTCTAAATGTAATGAGTTCAACTCCAAGTCATGAACTAATTTGAACTGGGCTAACATTGGACCGTTTTCTGCCTCTCAAACCCCTGTTGCTCTCACTCTGACTTTCAAAAGGCCATCTTTAGTGTCTTTATGAAGTGGTTGTACACCACCTAAGCCAATTTTTTGACTGGCAGTGTGGCCTGTAGGAGGGTAACATCCTGGCCACTTCTTCCTGCTCAAGAATCACACAAGGACACTTAAGGTGTACGAAAGACTTTTATACCTCTCTCCACCTCTCTGCCCCTCAGACTCTCTCTTGACTGCTATTTGAAATTCTTTTGAAGGTGTGGTTGAAATGAAGCTTAGTGGGTATACAAAAATTGTGGGAGGGAGCACTAAGTAACATGATATCCATGGATTATACTCGTATATACACACAGAGTGGGACAAAAGCAGGTTTACAGGTGTGGATGCGCAAAACACAGAGTTTATTCTTGCATTATTTTTTAATTATTGTATTATTTTTCCATATGAACAACTGTAAACCTATTTTTGCCTCACCTGGTTTGTAATGGAGAACAGACTTTGAGGGGGAGACAGGAGATGGGGCACAATGACTCACAGTTAAATAGACCTCACTAACCAGGAGGAGAAGGGTTATTAGATGCGGATGAAGAATTCTAGAGAAGGTCCCAGCATACACAATCTACTCATTTTAGAATTTTACATGTTTGTTTAAAAATAAATCTTTATTGTTCAGATTATTTCAATTGTTCCTCTCCACCCCCCCACCCCCATAGCTCCCCTCCACCCGGTTCCCATCCCTCACTCTGCCCTTACCTCCACCCACATTGTCCTCATCCATAGGTGTATGATTTTTGTCCAGTTTCTCCCTGCACCCCCCTCAACTCTTTCTTCTTGGGAATTGTCAATCCACTCACTTTCTATGCCCCTGATTCTATTATTCACCAGTTTATTCTGTTCATCAGATTTTTTATTCTCTTGATTTTTAGATTCTCTTGTTGATAGATATGTATTTGTTGTTCATAATTTTTATATTCAACTTTTTCTTTTTCTTCTTCTTCTTATAGAGTACCTTTCATATAATACTGATTTGGTGTTGATGAACTCCTTAGCTTTTTCTTATCTGTAAAGCTCTTTATCTGACCTTCAATTCTGAATGATAGCTTTGCTAGATAGAGTACTCTTGGTTGTAGGTTCTTGCTATTTACCAGTTTGAATATTTCTTGTCACTCCCATCTGGTCTGCATAGTTTCTGTTGAGAAATGAGCTGACAATCATATGGGTGTTCCCTTGTAGGTAATTAACTGTTTTTCTCTTGCTGCTTTTAAAATTCTCTCTTTGTCTTTTCTCTTAGTAGTTTAATTATGATGTGTCTTTATGTAGTCCTCTTTGGATTCCTTTTGTTGGGGTTCTGTGTGCTTCCTGGACTTGTAAGTCTATTTCTTTCACCAGGTGGGGGAAGTTTTCAGTTATTATTTCTTTAATTAGGTTTTCAGTATCTTGCTCTCTCTCTTGTTCTGGCACCCCATAATTCTGATGTTGGTATGCTTGAAGTTATCCTAGAAGCTCCTTACACTATCTTCAAATTTTTGGATTCTTTTTTCTTTCTTCTTTTCTGGTTGAGTATTTTTTGCTTGTTTGTATTTCAAACCTTTGACTTGATTCTTGTGTTCCTCTAGTCTGCTGTTAGGTCTCTGTATAATATTTTTTATTTCAGTTAGTGTATGTTTAATTTCTAGTTGGTCCTTTTTCATCCCCTCTTGGGTCTCGCTAAATTTATCCATCTTTTCTAGGAAATTCTTGAAAAACCTTATAAGCGTGGTTTTGAACTCTATATCTAGTCATTTGTTTTCCTCCATTTCTTTCGTTTGTGATCTGTTCTTTTGTCTCCACATATTTCGCTGCTTTTTTGAGTTGGTAGAGTAGCTTTGTGTGCTAGATGTCCTATATGGCCCAGTAGCTCCGCCTTCCCAATTACCTGAGGTGGACACTCTTGGTGCACCCCTTTGTGGACTGTGTGTACAGCCTTGTTGTAATTAAGTCTCGATTGTTGTTGGTATCACTGGGGGGAATTGACCTCTAAGCCAATTGGTTCTGAGGATCACTGTGTCTACACTGGGAGAATTTCTGTGCTGGAGTTAGCCTTATGATACAAGACTTGCAAAATTGCAAAAGTCTCTCTGTTTTGCTTGGGTGGGGCAGAGTCTCAGGGCTGAACAGAGACAACCTTGGCTTCCTGTCAGTCCCACTCTCCACAGCCTCTGGGTCTCAGTGTCTCTTGGTAATCACTGCAGCCCTCTCTGTACGCATGTGCACCTACAGACATCTGCTTTTTGCGCTTGCCTCCAGACCTCTGCCTTTTTGGCTCCTCTGAGTTTCCGTGCACTCCGGGAACCCCTATGAGTCTGGGTCCCCAGAGTCTCACCCGAAACTGGGGTTCATTGCAGTCGGAAGTTGATTTTAGTGCAGTTAAGAGGTTCTGTCTCCCTCCCACTAGAGAAAGCCAGTGGCACAATCAGTAGTCAGCCCTCTGTGTGCACATTCACACTCGTGCACCTCCAGACCTCTGCCTTTTTGCGGGTCCCCTAAGTTTCCATCAGGTGCATTGCTGTGTTAAAATAATGACATTTAGAGCAGTAATTAAGAGGTCTAGGCATCACATGGCATGACAAAAAAAACAGGATGTTGAGTGAGTTTCATCTGGTTTTTAAAAGCCCAGGGGAAACTGAAAAAAAAAAAAGTTTGGCCACTTGCTAACCATAAAAGGAAAAGGTTGGTAAAGATCTTGGAGATTTTTAATCTAGTCTCCTTATTAAAATCAATTATTAGTATTAAATGAAATAATTTATGTAAGTGTTTAGTACATTTTTTCCAGAGAGTAGAATAAATTATGAGTTATTATTTTATTATTATTGGATATTATTAAGACTAATATAAGAATAATGAGAAATCATTTAGATAGAAAATTATACAAATAACCCAAGTTTATCAATTAGTATGCTTTTGTTGCAAGTAACAGAAGGATCAGCTCAAACGTTTTTTTTTTTCCTATAAGAAATCTTGAGTGAGGGCACTTTTAGGATTGATTGAGTTAATGGCTCAAAGGTATTCTCAGGGAGCCACATTTATTCAATCTACCAGTCCTGCTACCCTTAGTTTTCCTTGTTGTCCTAAGTTAATTATTTTCAAGGCTCAAGATGGCAGCTACAGTTCCAGACATCATGAGCAGGTTTCAGGGTCCATAGGCTTAAAAGAGAATTTCTCTGTCTTTGGTTCCCTTTTAAAAACAAAGACAAATCTCCCCCAAAGTTCCTAGGTGGCTTCCCCTCAGTTCTCATCAAGCAGAATTATGTCACATGCCCATTTCTAATCTATCATTGGCAAAGGGGTTGAGATGGTTTGTTGATTTAAGGAGATTATCAAGATTCATGCCTGTCTCTCAGGGCTGGAGAGAGGCTCCATATCCCAGAAAGCAGATAGTGTTCTAATACCTCAACACAATTGGGTTTCTATGGGCAAGGGAGAGAAGGACTTGGGTAGACAACCAAGAGTATCTATAACATCTATGTTAGGAATTAGGAGGCTTAGAAATGAATAAAATACTTTATCTTCAAGGAAATTTATAGTTTATTAATATCCCGACTATTATCTGTGATAGCCAATACATGCTCCATCAATGTCTTCAAAGTCGTGGGATTAAAAAAAATGAGATATTAGCTAGACTTGTTTACTCTCATATAAACTCATCTCATTCTCTTCATTCTGACCAAGACATTCTGTTTAGTCAACATTACAGATCTAATCAATCAAAGTGGCTAAAAATAATAAAGGGAAATTTGAAAACCATCTCCAATGATGGGAAGGTGTCACCAATACCTAGAAAAGGTATGTTTTTCTCATCTGTAAAGAGATAAATTCATGTGGATTTGAAAACTCGTTAATTGATATTCTAGATTTTTTGAAGATATCACACAAGGTTCTTTCTAGTGGCTCAGACTGCCCTCAGAAGAATGCATTCTGCAAGGGGGCATTTGAAAGTTTTACAGAAAGGAGTAATGGAGATTTAGTCCTATTGTGAGTGAACACCTAAGAAAGTTTATTCTTGACTAGAATTGAGGATAGAAAACTCAGTTGAAAAAGGTTTTAATGGTAGGATCTCATTCTTGGTAATAGGGTAGAAGGAGAAGTACCAGTGTCTATATTTATTAAGTATTTATTCTTTATTCATATATTCTTTGTTTACTCATTCAACAAACTACAACCTAAACAACTAATACATATCTTGGTTTTGGTAGGAAATTATGAACCCCACAAAGGAATAATTCTTCAAAGGGCATTAATATAAACATATTGTAGTACAAAAAAGTAAATGATGAGATAGTTCATGCTATATGACTTTTGCAGAAGGAAAACAATAAAGAGATTGCTAGAGAATGAGGGATAAAATATGCCTTTCTGAAATATATGGAGGATTTAGACATGAAGGATTTTGGCAGCTCATCTTTAGGGTAGAGTAGTTGGGAAAGTGTAAGATATTGGGAGACTGAAGGTTTTTATAATTTAGTTGGAATATACAGTAGTCTCTCCTTATATGCTCTTTCATTTTCTACAGTTTCAGTTATCTATAGTCAACCACAGCCTGAAAATATTAAATGGAAATTTCCATAAATAATTCATAAATTTTAAATCACATGCCATTCCATAATATTATGAAATCTGTGTCTCCCTGGGATGTGAATCATCCCTTTGACCAACATATTCTCACTGTAGACACTACCCACACTTTAGTCACTGAGCACATCAAGGTAATCTGACCAACAGTTGTGGTAGTCAAGTAGCCCTTATTATTTACTTAATACTGGCCCCCAAAGCTATTCATATAATTTTATTACAGTATATTATTATACTTGTTATATTTTATCATTAGTTATTATTGTTAGTCTCTTACTGTACCTAACTTATAAATTAAACTCTATCATAGGTATGTATGTATAACCCCCCCACACACACACACAAGTATGTATAGGGTTCAGGCATCCACTGGGGTTTGGAACATATTTTCCAGATAAGGGGGACCTGCTGTAATTGGAGATAAACTAAATGTAAAATTAGGAAGAATCCAGAACTGTTACAGCTGGGAGCTGCTTTAACCAATATTTAGTCTAGCTCCTTAATTTACCACAAAGAAAATGAATCCAGGAGAGGAAGTGACTGGAGCATAATCCCCATGGGGCTGTAACTGGGTAGATCCAGGATTGCAGCTGTGTTCTCACTTCCAGGCCAGGCACATTCATGTTCCACCAGATCATATAATCAGATCATGGAGAAACTTCAGATCTAAATAACGAGAAAGTACTGAAGAATTTTGAGCAGGAAAGAAAGACCTGAATTTGAATCCAAACTCCTTAATCTGCCAGTTGTGTGATTTGGGAAGATTTTCATTAACCTCTTAATGAATTAACCTCTTTAACTTTAGTATATTCATCTGTAAAAAGGGGATAACAAAATACCTATATCCAAAGGGCTGCTGAGGGAGAAATCAGTTTAGCATTTACACATAGTAGGTGCTAAAAAATAGTGAAATCAAACTTTCTTCTTCCTCTCCATTTTTTTCTGTTTTTCCCTCTCTTCTTCTTTTCTTCCTCTATCATGTAGAAAATGGGCAGGGAGGCGGCAGACACTGGCTCTGTTCCCACCTGCACTGTGCTTAAGATCTTTATCCCTTGGCCTAAAGGTTGCCTTGGAAGGATGCTCTTCCCAAGTTCATAATAGGCCAAGAGTGCCAACATGCACATAACCCCCCCCCAGAGAAGCCCTCTAGCAGTGGCTGAAAGAATTTGGTGTGCAAATCCCCCAACTTCTTCCCTGACACACAGGTACAATTTCTGAGGTGTGTGCTCCAATGTCATTTTCCAGAGTTTCCCCCCTGAATTGATTATCAGTCTTCTCTGGGATAGCATGTCCTTCACTGACTGCCATCCCTCCCTCTCTCTCTCCTCCACTCCCCTTTTGACCTCCTAAATAAACTAAGGCACACATTTCTTTGCTTTTGAGGAATTCTATACTAATACACAGTGAGATCATGAATGATGGAACCAGATCCTAAAAGACCAGGGGGAATAAGAATAAAAGCTTAGAGGCAGGGACTAGTCCAGGGGAAGAGAAAGGACATCTTGCAGGGTTAAGGACGGACAGTCTACTGACTGCCAAGGTGGCTCTCGTACCTATGCTCTCTGGCTCTCTCATCATTACAGGTCTGAGCAACATAATCTCAGTAGCCTCATTATAATGTCTACTGCAGAATAAGGGGGAACTGCTGTAATTGGCCCCGCTCCTGGCTGACCTAATTTTTATTTTTACTTATTGATGAGAGAGAGATAGAGATAGAGATAGAGATAGAGATAGAGATAGAGATAGAGAGAGAGAGAGAGAGAGAGAGAGAGAGAGAGAGAAATGTTTTGTTGTTCTACTTATTTATACATTCATTGGTTGTTTCTTGTATGTGCCTTGACCAAAAAAAACAAACACACAACCTTGGTGTAACTGGATGATGCTCTAACCAACTGAGCTACCTGGCCAGGGCCTGGGTGACCTTTTGTTCCCAATGCTGATAACCTTTCTAGGTTTTGGATAGTACAGTGAAGAGGAGAAAGCTACTAGTGCTAACATGCACTGTGATTCTGGGAACCAGGGTATTCTCAAAACACAGACACCAATAACTGTCATTTTCAGAATTACTGTGGTGGTGCTGGTGATGAAGGCAGCCCAGAGTAGTTGCATGCTTGTCTAGAGGATGGTGAGTTTTCTGAAACAATGCAGTTGGGCCTGGACCAGGAAGAGGTTGTTCTCTGAGATGGCATAAGCTTTGCCAACAAAAGCATAGAACGCTTGATACTCGCCCTGGCAGAGAGTTAGAGTGCTGCCTTGAACTGTGCACAGCTGCTCCTTGGTTCCTTACCTAGTGTCTTCAGTTTCATGCACCTGTCTCCTAATTAGAGCTTCTTTGTGATACAAAACTGAATCCCAGAGGGATTGCTGTGCACAAAGCAGACAAAGAGGAGGGAAATCTGCAGCTGATGCCCATGAAAATATCTTTTTAAAGTCTAGAGCACTAGGAGGATGAAACTAATTGATGTTGGTATGTTCACAATGATAATGTATTACAGAATTGTACACTTGAAACCTTTATAACGTTAATTAATGTCACCCAATAAACTTAAAAAAATATTTTAAAGGACTTCCTGACATTTTAGGAAAACAGGAACATTCAAGGGTGAAAGATGACTAAAGCTATATTTTCCGATGAGATTATCACTAATATTGCCTTTGTGGCCAAATGACAATGAACCCTTTTTCATGCAATAAATAACTAGGCTGCACAAATAATGTGAGAAATAGTTTTCTAACACTTTGAGATTTGAAATGTAGCTTATGTGTTTGAAATTTTAAGTGGCGATATAAATACGAGCAAATTGAAGCCAAGTGACTTTCTAAAAATCTGGTTAAAAACAATTGTTAAAATCTGGATATTGGTCAAATATCGATGTGCAACTTTTCACCTAGCGATGCTTAACAGTTTCTTGTAAAAATAATAATAATAATTTGTTCACAAAAGGGAATCATACTAATTGTGTATTGAATGTTTAGGGTGAATGGAACAATAATTTCTATAGGAAAACTAAATTAATAAAAAATGATCTAGAAGATGTTTCTAATTTCTTTATTTCTCATCCCAGTGGGAAAGACCAGCATTTTAAACCATCGTGGTCTTTTTTAAAAAGTATTTGGTAAAGAGAAAAAAAGAAAAGAAAATCAGGTATTTATTTGTTCCTTTTGGAAATTTTACTTTTCCTTATAAAGAATGGTTTGTCACAATTTCTTATATTACAAAAAGTCAGGAATATGTAGTTAAATAGCATAGAAAGTGGATGTCCTTTTAAAATTTAAAATTATCCCAAGTCACTTAGAAATGACTCATATATGAGCAAGTGGTTAGACACTTTAAATACTTACCAATTTATTTTGGAAAATTTTACATTTCTGAAAAGACTTAAAGTGATAAGTAGCATAAAAATTGCAAAAGTTTCATGATATACAGAAGCTACATAAATGTGTGGGTTTTTTTTAAAGCGGTGACTAGATTTTTATTTTCAGCCTATTTATTTATTTATTTTAAATATATTTTATTGATTTTTTACAGAGAGGAAGGGAGAGGGATAGACAGAAACATCGATGAGAGAGAGACATCAATCAGCCGCCTCCTGCACGCCCCCTACTGGGAATGTGCCCACAACCAGGATACATGCCCTTGACCGGAATCGAACCCGGGACCTTTCAATCTGCAGGCCGATGCTCTATCCACTGAGCCAAACCGGTTTCGGCATCAGCCAATTTATTTGAACCAATTTGTTTTAGAATGATTCACTTGGAGAAACTTTATAAAATCTATACAGGGCTTTCACTCATTTGATCAGATAGTGATACAAGATCATATGACTTTCACAGGCATATTTCCAAAATCATGACTTAGTAAAATCTAGATATAAAGGCTTTGTGGGTGATGGTTGAGTGGTGGACCATGCCTGGGCTGTCCCTGTGTTGTAGGATAGCATCTACAGTGTTTGGTATGTGATTACGTGGTTGTTGGGCAGAGAGGGCCCAGAGATGTGGGCATAGATATGGTAGAGAGATGTTTCTCCAAGGAAAGCATAATTTTCTGCAGTGGTCCCATTAGGCCTGAATGGGCAATGCTAGGGCCACCATCTTCCAGGCCTTAATATGAAAGATTTTTGTGCCAAGGACTGGGGATTATTCCCTAAAGGAGAATAGTAAGGTAAGTCAAAATAAAGCAAGCTAGTGAACAAAATAGAGTCTGTACAAGGCTCAGAACAGACCTAAGTGCATCATAAGCACTATTATGTAATTTTTGTTTTGTTTTATCATATACTTTGTATTCCAGATTCCATTGGTGGGGATAGAGGTGCAAAAATATTGAGGGAGGGAGGGAAGGAGCAAGTGAGGGAGCGAGTGCACCTACTGAGACATTTTTATAGATCATTATGGTATTAGTTCTCCCAGGCTCAATGATACCAGAAGCAGGAAAGGACACTTGGCTAAATTCTTTGCAAAGTCTTAGTCATAAAGTACTTGTGACTAGTACTGAATGTTTCATATTAGTAAATTAGAGCCTGCTAGAGGTTTTAAATGACTGGTCCTTGGTGAAAAGATCAAAGAATGTCCTTTCATCTGTCAGCACTAACTGACAGGGCAGTAGATACTTTATAAGCAAAGGGCTGAGATATGTATTTCCTGAATGGTGCCTTTGACATTTGAAAGTGAAACTCAGCAAGAGAAGCTGAGATGTGTGCAGTGAAAAACAATATGTGAGCTGTGAGACTGCAGAAGAGCTTTGTGGATCATTTGGTGAAGTCATTTATCAGTTGAGCCTCCTTTTATAGTAGTGCTATGATATTGACAAAGTTTCTCTATTTGGATATGGATTTTTTTTCTACTTTTTGTTATTCTCCTGAAGGCTGATGGATTAAGATTTTCATAAAATAAAACTTTGGTGAGGGGAATGTAAACATCATAGCTTTTATATTTACCACATGTTTCTACTTAGAAAAACTTAAGAGCGTAACGAATGCTTGGTGGAGTAGTCAAACACACGCAAGGGAATAAAATATTGCCTCCCTTGCAGATGAGTTGGACAGTATTGTCAGTTCGCAGTATATACTTTCACACTTTTCTTTATGTCTGTAAAATGTATTAATTTTCAAAAATAGGAAAACATTTTTCTTATCCCTGTAGGCACTTCATTTTGCTATGTGCTCATACCATTGAGCAGCCGGGAGTTGAAAAAAGTGAGTGACAGTGTGATAGCAAACATGGTGAAAAGCACTACCCTTGGGGCTTGTCCTAAGACCCTGCAAATTTTATCACATCTGTAGTTATACATTAGAGCCCCTCCAAATTGTAAAACAAAAGTAGTATATAAAGAAATGATTTCTGAAGTCTTTGGTGTAATGAGATAGGTCTCTTTATCAAGTATTGAGTGACTATAGGATTTATATGCAACAATATATCTCTTAGTTTTCTATCTATGATGTGTGAATATATGCTTTATTTTTAAGAAGGCATACATATCAGAAAGCATGAATTCTCTTCTTTGGTCTTCAACTTTAACTGGGCCTTTATTGCTGCTAAACAGTGAAATATTTCAACAGTCCTATTTTCTATTTCTAATGGTGACTAAGAGCTTACCCATTCTCTCCAATCCTCTTACCTGAACACATTCTCCCAGTTTCAACAAACTCTCTCTCTCACTTTATAATGTGCCCCCAAAGTAGAATTCTATAAGTAGGTTTCTATAGATTTCTGTAGGTCTCTATAGAGCTTCATGCAACCCCACCTACAAGCTCACCTGCTTGTATTTATCTTTGCCATCTTCCTTTGGATCCCAGCAAAATGTCTGCTCCTCTTGGTATAGTCAGCTTTCCTGCCCACCTGTATTTTCTGTCCTTCCATTCCTATCTCTTCAGGAAGCCAGTACCATCAACTTTTCTCTATATCTTAAACTTTTCCTTCTCTTTTCTCCATGTTGTTTTCTTTTACGATTCTTTTTCTTTATGCTCAGAGTTTTTAGAAACCTCATTGACAATACTTTCCTTACCCCAAAGTCATGAATATATATGGAATTGATTGTTTTTCTATATAGTGTGATGTAAGAATCAAGTTTCATATTTTTGTACAGATATTTAATTGCTTCAACACCATTTATTGAAAACAGTATGTTTTTCCCCACTTGTAAATCAAGTGTCCACAAGTGCATCTCTTAACCCTTTAGTTCTCCACTGCCCTGTTGGCCCTCTGATAACATCAAAGAGATTTACTTTTGGGGGAAGGAGGGAGAACAGTTTTTTGGTTGTCCTCAATGTTCTGTGATTTATATAGCTCTTTTTCAAATAATTTCCAGTCTCTATTGAAATTCTCAATATTATTTTTTTTATCTCCCTGAAAATAACAAGCAGAATTATTCTAGAGTTGTATCTGATAGCCACAGTATCTGGAATTCTTTGGGTCTATTTTTATATCTGTTGTTTCTGCTGATTCTCGTCTATGTTGCCTTGTCACCTCCATGTGGATGATTAATTCCTATTATCTGCTAGACTCTGTATTTGACAGCTCTATGTAAATAGTATTTGAGGCCTAGAATAATGTCATTATTCTTCAAAGAGGTTTGCTTCTGTCAGGTCCCTAGAGAATTTGCACCCTGGCTCCCACTGAAGTCCAGTATCAGGCATTGATCTGATTTTAATCTGGGTTACATGCCTTGTAAGGACAGGTCTGCTCCTATTTAACCCTCACTCCTAGAGTACTCTTCCAAGTCAGGTTGTTTACAGGTACTACTTCCTTGAGGATCCCTGGACTATTTGAAAATCTATGCTCTTTTTAGAGAAATAACATTTTTTCACAGCACAGTTTCAAAGGGAAAAAAAAGAAATCTTAATGTGAAAAATCCAACTATAAAATAGATGAAAGTATTAGTGCTGTGGTTGAAACTAGACAATAGGACCTGAGTATAGAATTACATCTTTTTTGTCTTATCTTGGCTCCTGTTGTTAAGGTCGTTGAAAGAGAAACACATGAGACCAAAAGGGGTAAAGAATTATAAATTTATTGTTATATGTGCTAGCAGAAGGGCTGAGACCAAAGTAGCATCAGTGGGGTAGAGTAGGGGGAGCAGGATATTTATGTCTCTTGTAAAGGTCAATCAGAGTGCAGGTGGGGGCCAAGTGTAGGTGGTCCCCTGAAAACTGGGTGAGGTGGTTTACTGGAAACTGAAGACAATGAGTTAATCAGGAAACCTATAATGAGAATAACAGGAAAGTAGCCGGGCGGGGCAAGAGCCCAAGGAGGGCATAATGGAGCTCAAGAATGTTCCTAACAGATGTCATGCCATCTAATTCTACCACTTGTTTCGCATCAGACTCATGCAGCATCAGCATCATACTTTGTGATTTAATATCATATAATATTATTAGTTGCAATTGAATATCCTCCCTTTTCTCATCCTCTTTATTGTCATTTGTCCAACTGAAGGTTACTCCCAAGAATGGGTGCAGTATCTAATAACTGGTCCACAGTTGGTCCTTATCATCCTGTCTTATTCTTTATCCCTCAAGGTTACTTTATCTTTCTCCAATAATCCCTTCTCCTCTACTTCAGCAACACACATACATGTCTCATCTCTCTATTATTCTTCCAAATGAAATCATTAAATTTATGACTTAATGTACTGATTATTGTTTCTGGTTAGGTCTGCTGTAATCTCCCTAAGAAAAAGTACATGATGCCATTGATTAATTTCATTACAAATATATGATCCCTAATCTCAGTCAACCTTGCTCAACAGTTTCTTTATACTTTTCCAGCAGCTTCTGTTCCCATTCCCCAGAGAGAATGTAGCCAATTTCTCCACTCTGCTCAAAACCACAACAGATGACCTAGGTTCTTATTTCATATGTCATACCTATATCTTCATCCATTTTTCTCCCCTCTATCGAAGTGGAAGAAATTTTTTTTTTCCGAATTGGTGTGTTAATTCTTGTATCTATATTTTTGGTTCCAAGTTCTGTATCCTCAGGGATTCTGTTTCATCATATAGTTTCATTCTTTGCCCTCTCTCTACGTAAGTCCCAAACACACAACCCACAGACATATTTATTATTTCCTCTTTCTGAAAAACCCTGTACCACCCAACTTCTTCACTACCATTTATATTCTTTTCTACCCAATTTATTGAAAGAAGCTTTACTTTTCCCCCTTCTTTACCTGTCATACCTCTGTCCTTTCTCACCTGA
>JAAGEH010000042.1:26536929-26610128 GCA_011751065.1 Lasiurus cinereus | reverse complement strand
TGTCCTTTCTCACCTGACTTTCTCAAAGGTCATCAGAGGGGGAAAAAATCCCATTTCCGCAATCCAATGACTTCTTGATGTCCTTTCTTTGAATCTGGCTATGATATTTAACAATATTGACCACTTTTTGTTTCATAAAAGTATCTTTTTCAACTTCAAAATAGAATATATTTCTTTTCTTCCTATCTCATCCACTCTTCTGATATTCTTTTCTTCTATTTCTTTCTTTGCTGTTTGTCATAATTTAAACTTCTGTTTTCTTCTAGCACTTTATTCTTTCAGGCTGTTTCCAACAAGTCACTCTTCAGCTCTCACTTACAAGCCTTCAAACATGTCTTTCACTCTTGCCCTAGACTCCTCTTGAGCTACAGATCTGTGTTTTCAGCTGCTTTCTATAAATCGCTAACCATTGTCCTGCTCCTGAAGACATTCCTCAGGTCTAATGTAGGACTTATTATCTCTTCTTCTCTGTTTCTCATCACCTCAATGAAAACTAAAATGTCCTGTTCCTCTTTCTCTTTTATGAATCTCCTCATTTTCTCCCTTATCTCAGTTGAAAACTAGAATCATCCTGACTCCAGCTCCTCCTTCACCCCACTGAATCAATAGGTTAAGTCCTCTCACTTCTATCTCTGAATAATCTTTTTACTTGCTGTGGCCCCCTACTTCCTTTCTAACCTTCCTCATCAAGGCATTCCAGTTCTTTCACAGACTTGTAGGTAGACCCAGGGAATTCTGGCTCCTTCATTCTAAGGCTCTCTTACTCCTACCTCAACTTACACTTTTTTTTCTAATATAACCCAAATGATGCTCAGCTACTTTGTGCTGGAAGGAACTGTTAACTGAATAAGAAGAATTATTCCCCTCCACTAACAAAGGAGTTACTAGCGTGCAGGTAACACTTGCTTTTATTAGGGTTATTTCCTTTTAGATATTGTGTCCTTGATCATGCAAACCTTGGGAAGTAAAGTGTAAAATGATTAGAAAAGATGAACCTTAGTGAGTTTTGCTACTTATAAGAAGTTCTAATTGAAACACGTTGCTAATAAGTTGAAGGGCTTGGGATGTTAAGTAGATGCTAATTATATATAGATTCACTCACGATTAGTGTCAGTGACTAAGAGCTCTGGATTAGTTGTGTATCTAACTTGACTTTGGGATACAGTCCACATGGAGAAAGCAAAGCATTAGCGTGGTGATGGTGCGGGATTTTTCTAAAAGTTTATTTCCAGTATCAAGAAAAACAAAACCCCAAACTGAATGCTTAACAATGAGTGAATTAACTATGGAATCAGAATAAAATTCAGTATTTTTTATTTTTGATTCTCCATTGAATCAAGTAACACTCAGCATTCCACACTATTGCATCACCTTAGATTACAGCAAATTGGGGCAAAGAACATAGTGAAAAGAGGGCTTTATTTCAATGGAGGAGATTTAATATCTAGACCTGGAAAAATGTCAACTTGGTTATAGTTATTAACCATATTGTGTGTATATGTATCATATGGTATGTATATCTCAAATTAGTGTATGTGAAAGTAATTTAAAATGATTTCTAAAATAAAAATAAATATTTTTATAGTGCTTTGAATTTTGAACTGATTCTGTAGGATTATAATGTAGATAACTATTTTCATGAACTACTACTACCAGTATGCTGAGCTCAAAATCAAGTCATTTAATTTCTCTTCTATTAAAATGAAATGTCATAATGAAAATGTTGTATAGCATTGACCTTACACAAGACTTGAATATACTGTCTTTGTGGTAAAATGAAGCAAAACTGTCATTTCAGAATGTACATTAGCCAGTTTTCTGGCCAGTGACTAATCCTATTATTAATTTATGTCTACCAGTGACATTGTTAGTCATATAATTTTTGGATGGATCAATGAAAAGATACATAGAACAGTTGTAGCATTTCTGTAAAATCAAATGTGGCAAAATCATTGTGTAACACAAAACTTTTTCATAATTTAATATTTTTTATGCTTCTAATTATTTGGCATTAATCAGTGCAAATGATAGGTTATTTTCTGAGTAAGCTTGGTTTTTATTAGGTATAGCAAATTATTGTTTTTTTAATGGGTAATATTTCATTATAAGATGACAGCCACTTTAGAAAAAGAGTAGAATGTATAAGAAAATTTAATATGATTCATTGAAGATGAATCATACTCAAGTCTTTCAAGGGTCATATAACAATATATAAATTTGGGAAGCTAACACAAGTTTACTGACTCAGAGCTTAAATGAAGTCAGCCCAAACTCAGAATTGCTAGTTGCTGCAGTAATATTTGAAATGGAATTGAAAATTGATTTATAGTTTTGTAAATATAATATGTTGTACACAAATATTGTTATATACTCCCCTTGAGGGCAAGGTGATGACTGCCCTTTTGGCACAACTGTAACATTATTCTAGCAATAGTAACTAATTTGAGCCAAGGAATGTATAATGAGTTAACACTTTTATGGACTGATATAATTATTTTAGTGAGGTTTTAAGACTTTTTTTTAAAATATATTATATTGACTTTTTACAGAGAGGAAGGGAGAGGGATAGAGAGCAAGAAACATCGATCAGCTGCCTCCTGCACACCTCTACTGGGGTTGTGCTCACAACCAAGGTACATGCCCTTGACCGGACTCAAACCTGGGACCTTTCAGTCCACAGGCCGATGCTCTATCCACTGAGCCAAACCGGT
This sequence comes from Lasiurus cinereus, assembly GCA_011751065.1. Lineage (NCBI taxonomy): Eukaryota > Metazoa > Chordata > Mammalia > Chiroptera > Vespertilionidae > Lasiurus > Lasiurus cinereus. The sequence continues at coordinate 26,607,417 of JAAGEH010000042.1, read as the reverse complement.
TTCGGTGAGCCTTTAAGACTTTAATGAACCTTCTGATAATCTCTTCACATATTCCTAAGAACTGAGAGTTAAGGGTAGGTCAAAATATAGAACCCTCTATAAAAAGGGTAATTCTGACAGCAGCCTATGTAGTTCAGCCATGTAGATAAATAACCATGAATACATGTGAGTTCAACTTGAACTAATTTTGCGTTATTTAGAAACACTGTAATTACCAATTCCATTCAGGGGAGCAGAAATCCATCTTCCCTTGATCTACTTTCCTCAAAGAAGTGGTCTCAGGGATGCTCTGAAATCCTAGATTGATCTTTCAGCTCTAAAAGTCTCAGGACTGGAAGAAAACCACTTTTAATGTGGGTCACGATGAAGATGTGAAAAAGAAAAACCTACTTCCAATTCATGGAGACTGAATGACACTTCATTGTCTCACTCATCATCTATTCAACATTTCAGAAAGAAAAAGAATAAACTTCAAGGGAACACTGGGATATATAGCCAGTAGTTCCTTTGGAAAGACTTAAATTGGAGTGGTATTTAAGAAGAAGAAAATGCAGGCTGCCGAGGATGCGTGAAGACATGTTATGGGACTGGTAAAAACTTCTGAAGAGCAATCATGGAATTCCCAGTTTGGTTAAAAGAGTTACGACGTAACTAGCCCAACTCAAACATAAGAACAAGTGCAGGAATGGAATACTTCCCCCCAGAAATTAAACTGTGCTTTCCTAATTGTAAACTATATATTTCTACTACTGAAATTTTTCCAGATCTCTCTATATTCCGGTATGGATTTATTCTAATCCATGAAAATCGCACTTCAAGTGTTTCTCTGACTTAACTGCCAAACTCAGTAGAGCTTAAATTGCACTTTAATCTTTTTAATCCCAGTATAGCTTGCCACAGAGTGAACTACTATCAACATCCTTTTGAATGTTGGCCTCTTTTGCATGCTGTCTGCATTTGACTTCTCCATTTCTGGTTGCCCTTACACCTCCTCTTGTTAGATACTATCTTAGGTTGGATTTCTCACATCTTGCTCAGAGATTGAGGAACATAGGATAGAGGGAATAGATAGAGTTAAGCAAGAGTGCAAATTCATGCAAAGTTCCTAAAGAGTCTGATCCTGAGGAAACTCTGAAATATGAACTATGCAAGGCAGGGCTGGGCTGTCATGTTCCTGCACTGGTCAGTCATTGGCTAATGGTAAAGGTAGGAAGGTACAGTAAACTTCCCAGGACTTTTGTGTCTTTCTACCCTTACAGATAAAAATGGCTCTAATAGTTAGAAGGTTATCGTGGCAAGTCTCATTTGTGGGCAGTAAAATAAAAGAAAAAGCACACACAGGCTGGTAAGGATGTACAGAAATGAGAAAAGATGGGAGGGGATTTGGGAAGTGTTCTAACAATGTTTGTTACAGAGGCTCAACCCCACACTTCATCAAGACAGAGAGCATTTCTCTGCTTGATTGAGTTTTCTACACTTTTGGATCCAACTACCATCTATTCACAAAAGACATCCAAGGCTACTTGTCCATCCCTGAACATTACAGATTCCAACACAGCTTTTCAAATATAAGCTGGAGATCCCTAGCAGGTGATCACCAAAAGTGAGAAATGTTGAATAAAAAAGAAAAACTAGAAAAAGATCAAGCATCAAAAATAATGAACTCGCCCTGGCTGGTTTGGCTCAGTGGATAGAGGGATTGAAGGATGCCAGGTTCAATTCCGGTAAGGGGCATGTACCTTGATTGTGGGCACATCCTCCGTAGGGGGTGTGAAGGAGGCAGTTGATCGATGTTTCTCTCTCATTGATGTTTCTGGCTCTCTATTCCTCTTCCTTCCTCTCTGTAAAAAAAAAAGCAATAAAATATATTTTAAAAACAACACACACACAAAATGAACTCAATTAAATGGCCCAACTCTCTTTCATGTCTTTTGCCTCACCCTGTATACCTCATTAGATACCTGCAAAGCTATCAAGCAATCTGACTGGCCTGAGAGAAAAAGCTATTTGGATCTTAAGAAAAGAGGCTGACAAATTCTGGAGTATTTCATGTGCTTGTATCTGGTTAACTGGATTATTCAATTAGAACTTTATATTCGGCAAGGAGAAAAAGCACACAGACAACATGGCATTTAACCAGCAATACAAAACAGTCCAAAGCCTAGGAAATAGAGACCTTAATGGAATCTTGCAGGAAAAATGTCAAATATTGGTGTGCAGGTAGGATGTAACTTTCTAGAAAGATAATTAGCAGAAGTGTTAGGCTAGATGTAAACAAAGGAATCTAAAACCCTGATATTTATCTTGGCTAATGTATCTTAATAACCATACAATAAAATTGTGTTTTGTTAATTTACATTGATTAAGACATAAATTGGAAGTAAAAAAAGTTCTAAAGTAATGTCATGACATTTTTATAAGGGTTTTTGACATGTCAAGGCCTATAGATAGGTAGATAGTGATGGATCACCAGGACATGCTGTGAGATGGCATCTCCAGTGACGTGGACTCAATATTATGGAAAAAATCACTTATAGTTGAGTACTCTTGGATCCTCAGGGATTTATTAGCAAGCTAGCATGCTAGCTTCTCCCACAGTTCTAAGTCTCAAATGAGATACAACATGCCTGCTAAGTGCGTTGAGTTCTCCATCTTAGCTCTTAAGTCCCTGCTGACATGAGAACCCCACACTAGCAGTGCCCAGCCATGGGAAAGAGCCAGTGTTGACTGTGTCCTCTGCCTTCGGGAGACGGTATCTATCTCAAAGTTCCTTTATCTGTCATCTGTGTTCAGAAATTGTCATTTCATTTCCTACCTTCAAGGCCTAATAATCACCTTAAAAAATTCTTCCTTTGTACATTCAGCACACATCCTGTTCTCAGATGTGGGCTTGAAAGCCTGCTGAGAACCTGCCTCCAATGTTGCTCTCTTGACTTTCACTGGAAAAACTCTGAAAGCAGCTGGCCACACCTTTTGGTGGAAGGACAAGGAACTAGGTAAATTACTTGCCCTTCTGAGAAGGCTACAGAGATTTTGTGACTATAGATTCATAGACTCTAACAAAGCATCTTATGTCACCGAGGTTTTTTTATATTTGCTGTCATCGCTTTCCTTAGACACTTGCGACTGTTGCTCAGCAGACCTCCAGGATTTTTCTAAAGAGTTTCTATCTGACTTTTTTCTGGTGGGAATTGATTGCTACAGGACTTGGCCTTTTATCTCAAATCCAGATCACAAATGTATGTAGATCTGTGAAATGGTGGGGTGCCAAGCCAGGAGGGAGGGAATATGGAAAATTGAAAAGGGGACTGCTACTTTTAGTTCATTAGCTCCAAAGGAATCTGAATTCCATGGGTTGTATTACCAGTGGAACCAAAGAAAATGAATTTTGCTGAGAAGTCTTAGAGGTGTCATTCACTGAAAATTAGCAAAACCGTTAGTTCAAACCAGAGGTGGTTTCTCATAAAAATCATTTTTTCTGATTTCATCGAGTGGATTTAGAAGGGCTAAGACTCAAGTCCAGACTTGATTATTTTAATGCAAAATAGGTCCAAAGTCACATATTCAAAGAAAAGGGTAAGTGTGAAATAAAAGTGAGTATGTGTCCTTCTGGCCTTTGGAGATTACAGGAAATAACTGGCATCTGCCCCAGGAGCCTAGAGGGATATTCACACCACCCACAATTGCATGCATTTACCAAAGGTTGTATAGTTTGCGCTAAAACCTCAAATGCAACATCCCCCATCCTGCACTTCCTTGGAATCTCCCTCTCATCAATCTTGGACCTTGTTTTACTCACATCCTTGTGTTTTAAAATAATTTTATTTAAGAGGGCAAAGGATAGAACCTTTACCTCACTCTTTTCATATTTTCCTGGATGGCTAAGTTCTCATTCAACCCCAGAGAGAGTGTTTATTCCAAAGTAGGGTAGAATGGCCCCAGGATATCCCACCTGTATCTGTGCAAGGGCAAATGCAGCTGAGCAGCTGGTCAGGGTATAGCTCTAGCTTTCACTGGGCAAACACCACATGAGGTGTCTTCCACTCAGCCTAGAGAGGAGTGCTGGGCAGCTGGGCTGAGTTCTTATGCTCCTACTTATCACCCCAGGGTACCACTGGCTTGCAGAAGCTGCTGCTGCCACTGAGAATGCTCACAGAGCACTCCTCTTTTTTTATTACTTTAGTATGAAGACTAACCAAACTCTCTTACCTAACAGAGGCCACCGACTGTCAGTGTTTTCCCTGATACTGTGAATTTCAAATCACTCTGTTAATTCTAATATGATTGTTTGATATCACAGACTTGTTGTTGATTCTCAAATGAGCGTGTATCTAATTATAGTTACCTTCCTCCAAAGATGGGGCTTGCCATGTTCTGCCATGGAGACCCAGATGAGGCTCTGAGACTCTTACCCCAAACAAAAATGGACTAGTTAGTGACTAATGCTTTTCCCACCTGTTTCCTGAGGCACACCTTTGTTTCTCCTCCCTGTTGCCCTTATATCGTATACTCAATCATTTTATTCAACTTTTTGGCATTGTCTATGCTGTTCTTCATGCCCCTCCTCAATTTCTGTTATAGATATTTTTCTTAAAATAACGATACTATTAAAAGTCACAATAAAAGATGTACCATTTTATAAGCTGCCCGTTTAAAATACCCTATTGGAGAGAATTCTCCAGGATATCTGGCTCAGATTTTACGCCCCTGAAACTATGACCCAGCATTGAGAACAGGTATTTCAAATGTGTGTTTGCCATCCTTAATTTTACATAAAAAAATAAACTTGCTTTGAATGATTATTTAATAAGTATAAAAGCAGACCCGCTGTCTATGACCTTAAACCAAGTCACTACAGGAGTCACTTACAAAGAATTACCATCTAGTTCCTAAAACCTTGAAAATCTCATGGAGCTTCACTGAAGTCTGGAAGGCAGTAGCAGAGAACTTCCATGCATGACATCATATAGCAAACTCTCTAAAATATTCTTTGGTCATCTCTTTCTATTTCCCAAATTTCACTCACAGTGGTTATTTTTAAAAATCAAACCTTCTCTCAAATCCCCTTCTCTCTGGCGACTTCAGAACGATAGCATTTCCCAAGCAATTTCTGCTTGCCAGGCTGACCCAGCAGCTCCTTCTTCTCTCCTTTCAAGAAGCCTGTTTCCAAAAGGGGGAGCTTTCCACCACCTCCAGTTTCTCCAGATGGGGAATTCCCACCATACCCCTAGCAAATAAAGCCTTTCATCCACTGCTGCTGTCTCAGCCCCGCTTCTCAGGGCTAATGAATAAACAGCTGAAGTTCCACCTCACAGGTGGGGAGTTAAGGAGAAAGAGCTATTGGGAACCATCAAAGGAAGGAGGAATTTTATGCATACACCTTCTCATGCTCCTTCTTTCCCAGAAGCATCACAGAGTTTTCAGAGGTTATGTTTTAATGGATTACTTATATAGAAATTATCCTGATAACATAAAGCCTTGCTTCTAAGGAAGTGACTTATTTTCTAATTGGAAGTTTATAATTAAAGAGAAATAAGTTACAGCAGAGAGCCAATCTGTGGGTTTTTGTTTGTTTTTAGTTGGTGTTATTTTGTTTTTTTAATCTATCATATCCAAGCAGGAAGGTAGGGGGAAGAGAATATTTTCTTCCAATACTTCTTCAGATGAGGGTTTTCTACTGCAGAGCAGAAAAGATAACAGCTGAAAAAATAGAAGTTAGTGAGGAGTTGGGCTGGAGAAGATAGATTTATTTGAGTAGGAGCTCAACTCTGCCTGGCCTGTGTTGGAGAGGCAATTTCCCTGCTCACAGGAGTTTGGTTTTTAAGGAACAAGGCTTTCTACACAAATAACTCACTCACCCCTTCCCCATGAAAGTGACTTCATTATAGGAAAGGCCTTCCATGATGTCACACTGAGGTTATCAGTCAAAGCAATGACAGAGAATGGTTTATTACTACAGAATAAAAAAAACAAGGGATCTCTGAGAGTAAACTTGGCTGTTCTCCCAGACTTTTTGTTTATCCCCCAGACAGGGGGAGCATCTATTTCTGTAGCCCCATCAAGGAAGTGAGAATCAGGCTTTACTCTAAATATTGCAGTTCTTAGCTAGGTTTAAAAATGGAATCATAGGAATTGAAAGGATTTCCAGGGTGTTTTTTCCCCCCCAGACATTCCCCTAGTTCACAGGAGCCCTTCTCAAACCCTTCGTCAAGCATATCCTGTTTGCCTGATTGTGAGGAAGAGACACCATACAGTCTAGTTCCCAGACCACACTGACTACGTCAGAAAACTGCTTCCCAGTCAATGCAAGTGTGTTTAGTCCAAGTCCATGCTTTCTCTCAGTAGCGCAATGTAAAAGTTAATGAATTAATCTTAAATAATAAAATCTTAGCATATGAAAGACCTTCCAATGTCATCTAAAATAGTGGTTGCCAACCAAAATTATATTCCATACTGGTAAATATGGTTTTCTGTCATTGGCCGTAATCACATAGGGAGAAAAAAGCTTTGTAGGAGAGAGCAAAAGATGGTAAAAAAAATTACCAAGTGGTCAGAGAATAATTTTCAGACTACTGGTTCACCTACACCAGATTGAGTCCTAGTGCCTAGAGAGCTGCCATCTGATCATTTGGGCATCTTGTTAAAAGTGCACCATGCGAGGCTCCCCTTCTATCCTAGATTCTTATCCAGTAGGTATGTAATGCTAAAGTGCTCCCCTGGTTTCAGAATCTGTGCTAAACCAGCCCCAGTGGCCTAGTCAATGTGGAAAGCTCCCTGCATATCCTGCCGGGCTCTGCTTGAATGCGGACTTATGGGAGGACTGTGGGGTAGAGTGACCCATTCCCCAATGAAACAATCTCTTTTTTAAACAATTTTAATTATTGCAAAATTCCTCTAACTATGAGGATGAAATATACCTCTCCTTGATTCTTACTCATTGGTTTCAGTCTACCTTGAGAACAATCAAAGCAAATGTAAGTCTCTAACAGATGAACTGTTCCCCTATTTCTTGATTAGATGTCCTGTTTCCTCTCTTCTTCCTAGAACAAAACAAACCATGATTCTCTGAAATCCAGAAAAAGGGCCTGAACCACTCAATGGGACTTTTAAGCCCCATGCCTTGGCCTATGTCCCAATAAAATAGCCAACTTTTAGCTCATTTTGAACTAAAACTTCCTTACTCAGAATGCCTTCCCTTTCTCAAGATCTTCTGGGAAGCCTCAGATGCGTGTCCCTTCCCTTTCTATGCTGTCATTTGCTACTTGTCAAACCTCTTGTGTGAAATCAAGAGGGAACTTCCTTCGAAAGCTTTTGTGGCTATTATTGATGTAAAATCAACATCACTTCTACTGAGCCCTTATAAGAAACTCAGGGGGAATCTCCAGATAAGACACTGCTTAGGATGAGAGTTGAAGAAGATGAGGGTCCCAGTTATAGCCTTTACAGAGGTAGCATTGTTTAATAGCTCCAAAATCTAGACTGTGCTTTTCTAGGTTAATTCCCACCTTAACAAATATCTCTTATCAAGGGATGCTCTCAAGTGATCAGCCATCTGAAGCAACAACATCTAAAGTAAAAATCTCAACTAAAGTAACATGTATCTAATTCAGTGCTTAAAGAATTCTGGTTGAACAGAATTGGTCTTGCCCCTTCACCTTTTAGTGTTTCCAAGATTTTTCTCAACATGGTTTACATGAGAAGTCTCCACTCTTACTGTGAGGTGGTATGAATTGTTTATATTTTCTTAATTTCCTCCAAGCAGGGTGACTCCCAGGGAATACTGAGAGTAAAATCCCCAAGCTGAGCATCATTGGAAAGGGGCATCATTGAAGCAGTTACTTTCTAGCCCTTGAGACTGAAAGTTGACCTATTTTTCAGTTAGGAGGGAGGATGGGAAATTTTTAAAGCTTATTCAAACCTTACTTGTGGCATTCCTGGCCTTGGTGAAATGTGGCTAGGCCCTGCCTCCTGGACAAGTAAGTTCACTGGAAGCAGTATGTCATTCCTGGCTTGGAGATTGGCAGGTAATGTTCCACCACTCTTGCATGGCCTAAAAAAATCCTGCATGAAAAATTCTGGTGTTTTCTCATTGGCAAGTACTCTCCTGTCAGCCACGTTCTTCCCAAGGAGTCCCATTTTTCTTGGATGAGTTCAACATTCTTTCATTCATGTTCTGTAGATGATTCACAGGGACCCACAGCAGCAGAAGAGAGCTGCAGAACTGAAGATGAGTATGTGGGTTGAACACTCACCTTTATATCTTTTTTTAAAAATTAAATCTTTATTATTCAGATTATGACATTTGTTTCTCTTTTTTCCCCTCCATAGCTCTCCTCCACCCGGCTCCCACTCCTCCCTCTACCCTTACCTCCCCCCTGTTGACCTCATCCGTAGGTGTATGATTTTTGTCCAGTCTCTCCCTGTACACCCCTCACCCCTTTCCTCCTAAGAATTATCAGTCCACTCCCTTTCTGTGCTCCTGATTCTATTATATTCATCAGTTTATTCTGTTCATCAAAATTTTTTTAAATTATATTTTATTGATTTTTTACAGAGAGGAAGGGAGAGAGATAGAAAAACAGAAACATCGATGAGAGAGAGACATCGATCAGCCGCCTCATGCACACCCCACAGTGGAGATGTGCCCGTAAGCAAGGTACATGCCTCCAACCGGAATCAAACCTGGGACCTTTCAGTCCACAAGCTGACGCTCTATCCACTGAGCCAAGCTGGTCTCGGCTGTTCATCAAATTTTTAATTCACTTAATTTTTAGATCCACTTGTTGATAGATATGTATTTGTTGTTCATAATTTTTTGTCTTTTACCTTTTTTCTTCTTCCTCTTCTTAAAGAGTACCTTTCAGCATTTCATATAATACTGGTTTGGAGTTGATGAACTCCTTTAGCTTTTTCTTATCTGTGAAGTTCTTTATCTTCCCTTCAATTCTGAATGATAGCTTTGCTGGATAGAGTATTCTTGGTTGTAGGTTCTTACTATTCATCACGTTGAATATTTCTTGCCACTCCTGTCTGGCCTGCATCCTTTCTGTTGAGAAATCAGCTGACAGTTGTATGGGTACCTTGAAGGTAATGAACTGTTTTTCTCTTGCTGCTTTTAATATTCTCTCTTTGTCTTTTGCTCTTGGTATTTTAATTATGATGTGTCTAAGAGTAGTCCTCTCTGGATTCCTTTTGTTTGGGGTTCTGTGTGCTTCCTGGACTTGTAAGTCTATTTCTTTCACCAGATGTGGGAAGTTTTCAGTCATTATTTCTTTAAATAGGTTTTCAGTATCTTGCTCTCTCTCTCTCTTCTTCTGGCACCCCCACAATTCTGATGTTGGTCCACTTGAAGCTGTCCCAGAGGCTCCTTACATTATCTTCACATTTTTTTTATTCTTTTCTCTTCTTGCTTTTCCAGTTGAGTGTTTTCTGATTCTTTATATTTCAAATTTTTGACTTGATTCTTGCCTTCCTCTAGTCTGCTGTTATGTCTCTGTATAATATGTTTTATTTCAGTCAGTGTATGTTTAATTTCTAGTTGGTCCTTTTTCATCTCTAGTTGGATCCTTTCCATCTCTAGTTGGTCCTTTTTCATCTCCTCTTGGGTCTCACTAACTTTATCCAACTTTTTTAGGATATTCTTGAAAAACCTTATAAGCCGTTTTGAACTCTATATCCAGTCGTTTGTTTTCCTATATTTTTTTTTGTTTGTGATCCCTTCCCTTGTCTCAGCATTTTCACTATGCTGGGAGAACTTCTGTGTTGGATTCAGCCTTATGATACCAGACTTGCAAAACTGCAAAAGCCTCTCTGTTGAGCTTGGGATGGGTGGAGTCTCAGGGCTTAAGGAATCGCCTTGCCTTCCAGTCAGCCCCGCCCTCCACTGCCCCTGAGTCTCATGTGACTGGGTAATTGCTAGAGCGGTCCCTGTGTGTGCACGTGCTCTCTCGCAGTGCCTCTAGACCGCTGCCCCTCCGACTCCCCTGTGCTCCGTGACCACACGAGTCTGGGTACCCAGGGTTTCACCTGAAACTGGGGTTTAGTGGAGTTAGAAGTGGCACAGTTGGGAGGGTCTGTCTCCCGCCCACTCGTGAAAGCCAGTGCCACAATCAGCAGTTGGTCCTCTGCATGCAATGCCGTGCTCACCACCAGACTTTTGATCTTTTGCAACTCCTCTAAATTTCCATGCACTTCTCCCTTTTCACAGTCCAAACTCCCCCCATATGAGTTTTGGCTATATCTGGGGTTTAGTGTTGTAGGATAAGGAGTTCAATGCCTTTGAGAGTCTCTGTCTCCCTCCAGCCAGAGAAAGCCAGCCAGGTTCTCCCACGCACCCGCTCTCTCCACGCACGTATCTCCGTACCTCAACTTTTTACAGCTCCTCTGGGTCTCTGTGAGCCCCTCTCTTTCCTTCTCATTGTAGAATTTCCACTCCGCCAGTTTTCCTGTGGTTTTGGATAATGTCCGTTCTGTCTTTTAGTTGTAGTTTTGAAATTGTTGTGCGAGGCAGCAGTGTAGGTGTTTACCTATGCCGCCATCTTGGATTCTCCCAGTGCTGATCTCACCTTTTTATCTTATATTGTGACAAAACAGGCTCAGGGCACATTCAAGCAAAAGGTGCTTCTGCATTCTATTATGGGCAACTTTCCACCATCTCCTCTCAGAAAAAATGAAGTGGAGCTTGGGTCTTTCCATTTAGTCATTCCTGGTCTCTGTTTTCCAAAGCAACTTCCATACAACGTTTTTTCATATTTAAATGATGGTGCCTGGTAAATTACACTTTAAAGTTGACTCAAAAGAAGGACTACATGTAACCTGGAAAATGATGTACAGAGAGAGATGATGATTCTGAGATAATGAGTAATTTCCTGGTGGCTTTTGGGGGATCAATCTCATTACTTTACCATCTCACCTCAACCAATCTCATTAGTTAATTTCAGAAAACAATCAAACCTTACCATACATATTCACTTTTAATTTTCTTAGCTCATTCTACCAAGGGAATAAGAACAACCAGAAAAGGATTTCCTCATCCTTCCCTACCACATGTCCAGGCTCCCTAGCCTATACCCAGGGGTTTTGCCTCTCTTTCTATTGAAATGAATGCATTCTCTATGTCCTTATGTGGGCAAAGCAGAGAACTGGTCAGAGACAGATGCCAGATATCCTGTGCATCTGGGTGTATGTGGGAGACCTTGGGGAAGGCTTATAATACCAGCCACTTGATTCACTGGACACATACTTCTTGATTGCATCCTCTTTGGATAGATAGCAGCATGCTAAAGACATGCAGAAGTTATTAGGGTTAGAAATGCCTTGGATCATAAGCTGTGATAACCACAGAACATTCCTGAGTCAGGAGTGTTTCGGCCTTAGTTTCACATTGTTTTCCATCCTGCTTGCCAGTTGCAAGTTAAAATAAAGTAGGAGGGACCTAGATAGATGAGATCATCTCATACTTTGGGATGACTACTGAAAAACACAAACCTTAGTGGATGCCCTGTAGGTTAGAAAGTCAGTACTTGCTGAAACAAGAGGAGCCAGGAATCCCCGAGGTCTTAGTAGCATACATTTGGCCATTTGGAGCTACAGTTCTGAGTTTGCAGAGTCCCATTTCACCCTGTGTTAAAGTGGATACTGTTAAGAAGGAAAAGAAAAAAGATAATCAGAATAATGAGCACCCAAAGAAGGGAGACTTGAGAGTTAGCACCTGAGATTGTACCTGTAAAGAAATAGGAAGTTTTGAGAAGCTGCTCTTAGCTTCATCTGTTTGCTCTTGGAAAGCTCTTTCTCAGCTCCTGTAGGAGGGCTTACTGATAAAGAGCTATCAAATCAAGTTAAAAACCTGGAATGCAGTTCCTAAAGTAAGCCCTTCATCCCATCTGGAAAAGCATCAAGGAAGAGGGAAAACATTAGAAGCCTAGGAGGTCCCACATTGAGCAGCATAATTTTCTCCTGTCATTGTATAGCCTCATATAATATCAGGCAGGGGATCCATATCTTCTAAATGGGAGTCAACTCAGAGCTACCAAGACACGGATGCTGTCTTAGTCCGGGCACAGACCCGCAACAAAGGGAGTGTCAGTGGTAGTGTACAATGAAGTTGCCAAGACACTGGTTTGCTGTTGAGGGTATTACCCCTGGAGCTTATATTTTGAGAGGGGTACTGATAAATTGAAGTCTGTGCAAAGGGAAATGGCCAGAATGACCAGGCACTTGGAAATCATTTATAAAGGTAACAAGTAAGGACAGTGAGAAAGCTTGACTCCCAAAACAGAAAAAGGAAGAAGTGATGTCAGTCTGAAGGATGCTGAGTGAGAACGGGAACAGACTCATTTTGTGTTGAGTTGTTGGGCTGATAGCCAGCAAAAGTTTTAGAGAGCCAGATTTAAACAAGAATTCTCTCACAATTCAAACTTTCAATTATGAGAATGGTTGTCTTATGATAATGGCTGGAAATGGTCAAGGAAATGTTGTCATGGCTGTTATAGGGGGTGGGGCCTTGGTATCAGGTAACTTTTGTGGTTCTCTCTCAAATTCTGAAAATTTTTTCTCAAACGACTTAACTCTTTTTTTTTAAATGAATATTGCATTTAGAAGTTCTTTTTGTCTTCCTTCTTTACTTGAAAATGATATGCCGACCTGTGAGTAAGTAAATTCATGTGCTCATGCCCAGACCAGTTTGGCTCAGTGGATAGAGCGTCGGCCTGCAGACTGAAAGGTCCCAGGTTCGATTCCGGTCGGGAGCATGTACCTTGCTTGCGGGCACATCTCCAGTGTGGGACGTGCAGGCGGCGGCTGATCGATGTCTCTCTCTTATCGATGTTTCTGACTTTCTGTCCCTCTCCCTTCCTCTCTGTAAAAAATCAATAAAATATATTTTTTAAAAAATTCATGTGCTCATTGGGTTTATTTACTAGAGAATAAGAATGTTGATTGCAAAAATAGCTTTCTGCTGTGACATTTTTGGAGGGAGGTTCTGACTTGGAATTGTGCTCTCATGCTGCATTCCAGGTCCCAGCGACTTCACTATGGACTAAAGGAAGAAGTTGATGCTTTTGCTCAAAGAGAAAAGATATTTTTCTACTTAGGGATTGGCAGCCATGCCTGAGAAAAAGAGTATGACCAAATAAATTTTTATGTCCCACATCAATTGATATGACTATGTGACTTTAATTGATGCAGAAAAAGCATTTGACAAAATCCAACATCCTTTCTTGATAAAAACTCTCAGCAAAGTGGGAATAGAAGGATCATACCTCAACATCATAAAAGCCATATATGATAAACCCACAGCTAACATCATACTCAATGGGCAAAAACTAAAACCATTTCCCCTAAGAACATGAACAAGACAGGGATGCCCACTTTCACCTCTCCTGTTCGACATAGTACTGGAAGTATTAGCCATTGCAATTAGACAACAAGAAGAAATAAAAGGCATCCAAATTGGAAAGGAAGAAGTAAAGCTGTCCTTATTTGCAGATGACATGATACTGTACATAAAAAACCCAAAGGACTCCATCCCAAAACTAATTGACTTAATAAATGAATTCGGCAATGTAGCAGGATACAAAATTAATGCCAAGAAATCTGTGGCATTTCTATACACTAATAGTGAAATTACAGAAAGAGAGACTCAAAAAGCAATCCCATTTACCATCGCTCCAAAAAAATTAAGATACCTAGGAATAAACTTAACTAAAGAGGTAAAAGACCTATATGTAGAAAACTACAGGACACTGAAAAAAGAGATAGAGGAAGATGTTAATAGATGGAAGAGCTTACCATGCTCATGGATTGGGAGAGTCAACATTAAAATGTCCATACTACCCAAAGCAATCTATAGATTCAATGCAGTATCCATTAAAATACCAAAGATATATTTCACAGACCTAGAAAGAATTCTTCATAGATTCATATGGAACAAAAAAAAAAAGACCACGAATAGCCACAGCAATTCTGAGAAAGAAGAATAAAATAGGTGGGATCTCAATACCAGATTTTAAGCTATATTACAAAGCAACTGTTCTCAAAACAGCCTGGTACTGGCACAAGAATAGACATATAGACCAATGGAATAGAATAGAGAATCCAGATATCCACCCAAACCACTATGCTCAACTAATATTTGACAAAGGAGGTCTGAACATACAATGGAGCCAAGTTAGCCACTTCAATAAATGGTGTTGGGAAAATTGGACAGATACATGCAAAAAAATGAAACTGGACCACCAACTTACACCAGATACAAAAATAAACTCAAAATGGATACAGGACTTAAACATTAGAAGGGAAACCATAAAAATACTAGAGGAATCCACAGGCAGCACAATCTCAGATACATGCCAAAAGAACTTCTTCACTGATACTGCTCAAAGGCAATGGAAGCTAAAGAAAAAATAAACAAATGGGACTACATCAAAATAAAAAGCTTTTGCACAGCAAAAGAAACCATCAACAAAACAACAAGAAAGACCTCTGTATGGGAGAACATATTTGCAAATGTTATCACTGATAAAGGTTTAATCTCCAACATCTACAGCCAACTTATACAACTTAATAAAAGGAAGATAAACGATCCAATTAAAAAATGGGCAATGAACCTAAATAGAACCTTTTCGAAAGATGACAGAAGGAAGGCCAAGAGATACATGAAAATATGTTCAAAGTCACCAATTATCCGAGAGATGCAAATCAAAATGACAATGCAATACCATCTTACACCTGTCAGAATGGCAATCAACAAATCAACAAACGACAAGTGTTGGCGAGGATGCGGAGAAAAAGGAACCCTTGTGCACTGTTGGTGGGAATGCAGACTGGTGCAGCCACTGTGGAGAACAGTATGGAGTTTCCTCAAAAAACTAAAAATGGATCTCCCATTTGATCCAGTAATCCCACTCTTAGGAATTTATCCTAAGAAATCACAAACACCAATCAAAGGATTTATGCACCCCTATGTTCATAGCAGCACAATTTACAATAGCTACAATTTGGGAACAGCCTAGGTGCCCATCAGCAGATGAATGGATCAGAAAACTGTGGTACATCTACACAATGGAATTCTATGCTGCCATTAAAAAGAAGGAACTCTTACCATTTTCAGCAACCTGGATGGAATTGGAGAGCCTTATGCTTAGTGAAATAAGCCAGTCTTTGAAGGAGAAGCATCACATGATCTCACTCATGTGTGGATAATAAAGAACATTGTAAACTGATGAACAAAAGGATAGATACAGAGGCAGTAAAGCATCAAAAAGACTGTCAAATTATAGCAGGAAGATTAAGGAGAGGTGGGGTATATAAGAGATCAATGCATATAAGCATAACCAATGAATATAGACACTGGTGGGTTGGGGTATGCCTGGGAGGGAGGGGGGCAAGGGGGAGATATGTCTACATGTAACACAATAAAAAAAATTTAAAAAATCTTTGTTCCAGTATTCTATACTGAAAGTATGTCTAGATTTCATGCTTACGTTTTTCTAACTGGTTCAGATTTTGTAACATGTGAACATTCTGTGAACCCTCATGAGGGTAATAACTTGTGGTTAAAAAGTGCTATTCACCTTGCTGTCAAAACTATAATAAATAATGGCCCTGGTCATGCAGCTCGGTTTCTTGGATATCGTCCCATGCACCAAAAGATTGCTGGTTTGATTCCCAGTTGGGACATAAGCCTGAGTTGTGGGCTTAATCCCAAGTAGGAGGCATGCAGGAGGCAATTGATCGATATCATTCTCTCACATTGATGTTTCTTCTCCTTTCCTCTCTCTCGCTTAAAATTAATAAACTATTTTTAAAAAGCATAATAAACAATGACCTACAACAACAACAAAAATCCCATATAATAAAAAGCCAGAGGCATCACAATCGGAATGATCAGAGACCAGACCACTACAGCTCCTTTTAGGGCTGGCCCCACCCGTAAGCAAGCAGTTAGGGGCAATCAGGCAGGCAAGTTGAGTGGTTAGGGATGATCAGGTAGGCAGACCAGCAGTTAGGGGTGATCAGGTAGGCAGCCAGCCCCTTGTAGGGCTAGCCCTGCCCCCCACCAAAGAAAGGGTGGCCCTGGTCAGCCAAGCCATCACACTCCAGCCTGTCACCTGCAGAGGGAAGCCACAGGTGGTAGAGGTGGGGAGGGTGCAGTGCTGCACAGATAGCAAGCAGTGGCAGTGGCAGTGGTGGGGCCAGCTGCCTGCAGCCGGGGGAAGGAAAGCCCCAGTAGGCCCTGGTTTCAGGTCAGGCCTAGTAACCCTACCAAAGGGGTCCTGGATTGAGAGAGGGAGCAGGCTGGGCTAAGGAACCCTTCCCTCCCTGAGTGCATGAATTTTTGTGCACTGGGCCTCTAGTCATTATATAAAGATAAAACCAAGTTAATGTGAACTTCAAAGGCATCTTAAATGGGGGAAATGTCAAGAGAAATTGACAGCTAAAAGAATGAACACGTATAGAGAAAGGTAGTTCCTCCCTTGCTGGGAACTGGTGGCAAGGCTGGGGACTTGGCCGGTCTAGGATAATAGCATAGACTCAGATTGCATGTGATCTTGAGTCCCATGTGGTAGGTACATCTTTCTCTTTCCTCTGGTCCAGTAGTTCTCAACTGTGATTGTTCATTGGAACCAGTGGAGAAGTTTTTATAAGACTGCTTCTTGGTTCTCATGGCCAGAGACTCTGATGTAATTGAGTAAGGATGTAACCTAAACATCAGAATGTCAAGTACTTTCTAGGTCACTGTACACCCAGAGTCCTACCTCTGTTTCATTCTGGTAGCTTTCTTTACCCTGAGGCAAATCTTTTAGTCCCCAGTATGGAGCATAGTGCATGAGTGAAGAGACAAAGGTGTCCTTCTCAGGGCTCCTGTTGTTATTCATCATTCTCAGCCTCAGAACAGGAAAGAACAGCCAGGAAGAGAGACTCGGGTACAACTTGGCAGCTGGACCAGGAGTGAGTTCCAGTCAGTGGTTCTAGAAAGGAAGGTATTAGGAGTAGGGGGGCTACTTTTCTTTTAAAATTTAGCACACTTAAATATTCAAAGAAATCCTTATTGTGGTATAAAAAATGATAACAGACTTAGAATTATTTTAAAAGCATTTCATTAGTGTATGGCCTAATTAGGTTGTTTTATTAAAAAAAAATGTTTGTTTGCTTCAGAGGCCTTATTTTCAGATTGGCTCGTACCTGATTGTAATACAAACAGCAGGGCGGCCTCTGATTTGATTCTTGTTTCCTGTAATGTCACTTTTTCCAGCCACCCATTTGGAACATTGTTATTCTGTAAGTCCGTCCTTGTCAGATGTCAGGCTTCCCAAGAGATGGAAGGAAGGCAGACAGAAGGGAATTGTAGAGATCCAGAGACTTTCATGGGCTCAGGCTATGTGGAGGTACTCGCTAGAAATACCCAGAACATAGAGTGATTAATAGCCCTGCTGAAACATGTTAGCCAGATAACCATCAGAAGGATTTCCTGTTTGCCTCTGAGGGACACAGATGAGAACTGTTTTTCCCTCTGATTTTGCTCATTAGTGTTGCAAGTGGCTGCACTGATGGTGTATCCTTTGATTGACTGTTAGATTGCTCTTTTTTTGTTCTTCTGAATCCAGAAGGAAAGATGGGCCGCAGATCCTTGAATGTATTTGACACAAGAGATTTTGCTCCTAGTAAGGAAAATTGCCACGTGGGGCACTTGAAATGGAGGAGAATTCCTGGGTATTTACCCTAAACCTGGAGCATTCAGGTGGTCAGAATAGGGGCAGGAAAGCACAGTGACAAAGGAGATAGAGTAAGTGGCAAAAACAGAGGCCCAGTGATGGTTACTCTGGACCATCATCATCATTACTGAGTGAACAAGCAAAAGTTCCACACAAGGAGCCTTGCTCAGTCTTTGGAGGCACGGTTCTGAGATGTGGGTGTGCCTACTCTTGGACTGCTTCTTATCAAGGCAGGCGCCCTGTTTGGGTGCAGTCCTGGAAACTTCATTGCTAAAAGACTATCTCCCCACAGTACTTTTGATACACTTTGAAAATAATTGCCTTGGATTACATCCATTTCTGGACTCAGTCATTGAACATGTTGAAACTCAGGATGTCTAGAATATGGAAACACAGAGCTAAGATTTAAATTGGAAGTGACTTTTACATATGGTAGAGGACAAAGGCATGGATGGGAAGAAAAGAGGAGAAGAGCATACTGAGATCAATAGAAGAATAATTTTAAGATAGCTGGAGAGCGTGAGGCTGTTAACACATACAGATCGCCTGCCACAAAGCTTCAGCTCACATGTATGTGTGTCCAACATATTCCAGCAATATATCAGATTTAGGCTGCTCTTGATTTTTCAAATGAGATTCACATGCTGTAAAAATCAGTTTTAAAGTATATAATTAAATAGTGTTTAGTATATTCACAAAGTTGTGCAATGATCAGCATTATAATTATCCAAAGAATTATAATTATCACCTCCTAAAGAAACTCTCTACACATTAGCAATCACTCCCTATTGTCTCCTTCCCCCAATCCTGGAAACCACTAATCTACTTGCTGTCTCTATGGATTTGCCTATTGTGAAAATGCCAGATAAATAGGATTGTACAATTCAGGGCCTTTTGTGACTGGCTTATTTCATGGATGTCTTCAAGGGTCATCCATGTTGCAGTGTGTATGAGGACTTAATTCATTTTTATGTCCCATTGTATGACTATACCACGTTTTATTTATTCATCAAATTGATGGACATTTGGGTTGCTTACACTTTTCGGCTATTATGAATAATGATGCTATAAATATCTGTGCACACATTTCTGTATGGATATGTTCTCATTTATCTTGGTTATATACTAAAAGTAGAATTTCAGGGTCATGTGGTTACTCTATGTTTAAATTTTTAAGGAACTGAAAATATTTTCCAAAGTACCCTTTTATATTCTACTAGTAATATCTGAGAATTTCAGTTTTCCCAATTCCTTGCCAACACTTATCATTGTCTGTCTTTTATTATATCCATACTAATGGATGTGAAGTGGCAGCTAATTGTGGTTTTGATTTGTATTTCTCTAATAACAAATAATGTTGAGCTTGTTGGCCATCTGTATATCTTTTTTAGAGAAATGTCTATTCATATCCTTTGTCCATTTTTAAACTGGACTTTTTATCCTTATTATTGAGTTATAAGTGTTCTTTGCATATGTTGGATATAGACCCATTATCATATATTATTTGCAAATACTTTCATTTTTTGGACCGTACTTTTAATTTCTGTATGGTAATACTTGCAGCACGAAAGCTTTGAATTTTGATTTAGTCCAATTTCTTTTCTTTGTTTTCTTTGTCGCTTGTGATTTTGATGTCATATCTAAAAAAGTACTTCCTAACTCAAGGTCATGAAGATACTCTATATTTCTTTAAGAGCCATATTTCTTTTTAGCTTTTACTTATGCATTTATGATCCACTTTGAGTTAATTGTCATGTATAATGTGAAATAGAGGTGCAACTCTATTCTTTTGCCTGTGAATATCCAATTGTTCTAGCATCAATTGTTGGAAAGACTATTATCTCCCCACTCAGCTATCATGACATGCTTGTTGAAAAGCAATTAATTATAAATCTGCAAGGTTCTCTGCATTTTCATAAAAATTTTAGGACCAGTTTTTCAATTCATGTGCCCCTCCACCCCCTCAAAAAAAGCAGCTGGAACTATAATAACTCTTTGAAGGATGTTTTGGTTGTTTTCACTTTGGTGCTATTCTGACTAATGTTACTATGAATTATTGTGCATACATTTCTGTGTGGATATGTTTTCATTTCTCTTAACTTATATTAGAAGTGGAATTGCAGAGTCATACTCTATGTTTAAACTTTTATGGAACTGGAATTATTTCCCAAAGTGGCTGCAGCCTTTTATATTTCATTTCTCTGGTGCTTTTTAAATGCTTCTTCTTCTTCTTTTTTTTAATAATGTATCTAATGTTACCTACTTGTTAACCCGGGGATTTTTGTCTTGGCTTTCTCACCTCACTTTTGAGGCTGCATTAGTATTATGTGTGATACCCCTAGGAGAATTTGCTTTTAAAATATAAATATGTCCTGGTAAGCCATGTGTCTTCATCTGGGATGTGAAAAATGTCTCTGCCACATTAACTTTCTGTAGGCAAGCATTTTCTTTCTGCCTTTTCCTAAGAGCTATAGCCATGACTGTCATCTCCTTTCCTTGCTCAAACTCATATGCCTTAATGATTCTTCATTTTTGTGTTCTTTGGGTCATAAAGTCTATTGCCTATTGGCTATCCAAAAATGATTAGGTGTGAGAGTATAGCTCAGTGTTAGAGCATATGACTACAAAATTATTATTATTTTTTTTTTTAGTAAGAAGCAGCAGCTAATTTTTGAAAGGAGAGCAATGACTGATTTTAAGCTTTGAGTGTCATTTTCATTCTAGGGGTAAGATTTCTCAGGCTCTGTGTTTCCTTCCACTCTCTCCACACCCCCCTCCAATTCCCCAAGAGAATCACTCATTATAGCAAACTTTGCAAGATGCTGGTAATGTGTGGAGAGTGTATCATATGCTAGGTATTAATGACTTCTTCCATCCATCTAATCACACATAATTTTAAATAGGCTAAATTCTGGTAAACTCCACAGAAGGAACAATCTCTCAATTAAATTCTACTGTTGTTTTAGATAGATACAGAGGCAGTAAAGCATCAAACAGACTGTCAAACTACAATGGGAAGATTAGGGAGAGGTGGGGTAGATAAGAGATCAGCCAAAGGACTTGTATACATGCATATAAGCATAATCAATGAACACAAGACACTGGGGGTTTAAGGTATGCTTAGGAGGGGGGAAGGCAATGGGAAGATATATTTACATGTAATACATTAATAAGAAAAAAATTAAAAATGGAAAAAAATATTCTGCGATTGTTTTATTTGAGCTTCACCTTTGAGTTCAAGTACTTTCCCCTCAAATCCCCCTAATAATATCAACTATCAAATATAGACAATGTATTTAATCAATGAGCTTATTAATTTATTGAATTGTTTTCAAGTTTATTCATTTATTCATTCATCGACACATACATGCTTTATTTCAACAAATATTTACTGACTTCCAGACACTGAGCTAGACATTTCTGATTTAAAGATGAGTGAAATGTTGGTCATGCCTGTTATGAGTTCAGAATTTAGTGGGGTGGGAAGAGTAGACACAAAACATGAAATTTTGAAATAGTAAAATGAATTCAGTAATAGTACAAGGTGTTGTGGGCCACTGATGGTGGCAGGAATAGTAAGGAAAAAAATAAAACCATGAGGCAATAGGACATGGAAAGGTAAGTTTTGATGGAGGGGAAGTTAATAGAAGCAAGAGAGAAAAAATAAGAATATTCTTAGAGATAGAACTTAAGTGAAACAAATGATGTTATCATTGCATGCTTAGTGAAGACTTATGTAATGGAAAAAGGAACACTCAAGATTTTGTCACCTTCTTCACAAAATTGTCCTGGACCCATTCAGTAGTCAGGTTTCTCTTCTTTGATCACACCTATCCAATGCAGTCACAAATCCTCTGATTCAGGGCAGTCTTTATCTGTAGCAATGCATATCTAGCGATTGGCAATCAGTAATTATATTGAATAAGAAGGAAGGAGAGCTCTTTGCTAAAACATTCTAATCTTAATCCCATCTCACATTGTTCTCCTTAGTGGATATTATTCCCTTTCTGCCACTAGAGGGGAATGTTAACATTTTTTTTTCTTCCTATAACCAGAGGCAACCTTCCTAAAGAAAGGCCCTGCCTCCTTCCAGTTCCAGACTGCTCCTCCTGGAGAGCCTTCAGGAAGAGTCACACTTGCACACTTCCAGTTAGACTCTGGAGAAAAGAAAGCAGCCTCTTAATAATACGTTGACAGTTCTCATTATTTTCTCTTTAGTCTTAGAAACTAAATCCTACTATAGCTGTTCCCGATATCCACAAATACACACACACACACACACACACACACACACACACACTCATACAGACACACGCTCATACACATGCACTCACACCATCACATGATAGCAAGAAGGTGTTTCCTCTGTTCTTTATTCTCTTTTCAAATACAAGGATAAGAACTCTGAGGGAGGTAATGGCCATTTTCATTCTTAGATATTCTTACTTAAAATGAAAGATGTTAAAATACATCAGCCTAAGTTTTGAGAATGTATTAGGGTTGCCTTGAGAAACAATATTGTTAAAAACGTTGTCTCTGTGTGTGGAGGGGGGTACACATGTGGGGACCACAAAGTGGCAATCTATTGTATATTAAGAGGAATATATGGTCATCTTATAGGTATTACTGAATAATAACAAATAACAGAAATTAAGCAATGAGGAACTATCACCTGAGTAGAAAACAGGAATAAAAAAATGAAGGAAGGAGAGATTAACCAAGATGGCGGCATAGGTAAACACCTACACTGCTGCCTCGCACAACAATTTCAAAACTACAACTAAAAGACAGAACGGACATCATCCAGAACCACAGGAAAGCTGGCCGAGTGTAAGTTCTACAACTAGAAGGAAAGAGAGGGGCTCACGGAGACCCAGAGGAGCTGCAAAAAGCTGAGGTACGGAAACGTGCGCGCTGAGAGAGTGGGTGCCTGAGTACCTGGCTGGCTTTCTCTGGCGGGAGGGAAACGGAGACTCCGGCATTGAACCCCTTATCCTACAACACTAAACCCCAGATCCAGCCGAAACTCATACGGGGGGAGTTTGGACTGTGAAAAGGGAGAGGTGCACGGAAATTTAGGGGAGTCGCAGAAGATCAGGTCTGGTCTCGCACGCGCACGGTGCTGCACGGAGGACAGACTGCTGATTGTGCCGCTGGCTTTCGCGAGTGGGCGGGAGACAGACCCTCCCAACTGTGCCACTTCTGACTCCACTGGGCCCCTGTTTCGGGCGAAACCCTGGGGACCTAGACTCGTGTTGTCCTGGTGCGCAGGGGAGCTGGAAAGGCAGCGGTTAGAGGCACTGCGGGTGCGAGAGTGCACAAGGACCGCTCCAGCCATTACCCAGTCACGTGAGACTCAGGGGCCGTGGAGGGCGGGGCCGACTGGAAGGCAAGGCGGTCCCTTAAGCCCTGAGACTCCACCCTCCCAAGCTCAACAGAGGCTTCTGCAGCTTTGCGTCTGGTTCATAAGGCTGAATCCAACACAGAACTTTCCCCGGCATAGTGAAAATGCCGAGACAAGGGAAGGGATCACAAACAAAAGAAATGGAGGAAAAAAAACGACTGAATATAGAATTCAAAACCACGTTTATAAGGTTTTTCAAGAATATGCTAGAAAAGATGGATAAATTTAGTGAGAGCCAAGAGGAGATGAAACATACACTGACTGAAATAAAAAATATTATACAGAGGCCTAACAGCAGACTAGAGAAAGGCAAGAATCAAGTCAAAAATTTGAAATATAAAGAAGCAGACAACATTCAACTGGAAAAGCAAGAAGAGAAAAGAATCCAAAAATGTGAACATAATGTAAGCAGACTCTGGGACAGTTTCAAGCATACCAACATCAGAATTGTGGGGGTGCCAGAAGAAGAGAGAGAGCAAGATACTGAAAACCTATTTAAAGAAATAATGACTGAAAACTTCCCACATCTGGTAAAAGAAATAGACTTACAAGTCCAGGAAGCACACAGAACCCCATATAAAAGGAATCCAAAGAGGACCACACCAAGACACATCATAATTAAAATACCAAGAGCAAAAGACAAAGAGAGAATATTCAAAGCAGCAAGAGAAAAACAGTTTATTACCTACAAGGGAGCACCCATACGACTGTCAGCTGATTTCTCAACAGAAACGATGCAGGCCAGACGGGAGTGGCAAGAAATATTCAACGTGATGAATAGCAAGAACCTACAACCAAGAATAATCTATCCAGCAAAGCTAACATTCAGAATTGAAGGGCAGATAAAGAGCTTCACAGATAAGAAAAAGCTAAAGGAGTTCATCAACTCCAAACCAGTATTATATGAAATGCTGAAAGGTACTCTTTTAGAAGAGGAAAAAGAAAAAGGTAAAAGACAAAAAATTATGAACAACAAATACATATCTATCAACAAGTGAATCTAAAAATTAAGTGAATTAGAAATTTGATCAACAGAATAAACTGGTGAATATAATAGAATCAGGAGCACAGAAAGGAAGTGGACTGATAATTCTCAGGGGGAAAGGGGTGAGGGGTGTGCAGGGAGAGACTGGACAAAAATCATACACCTATGGATGAGATCAATGGGAGGGAGCTAAGGGCAGACGGAGTGGTGGGAGCTGGGTGGAGGGGTGCTATGGAGGGGAAAAAAGAGAAACAAATGTAATAATCTGAATAATAAAGACTTAATTAAAAATGAAGGAAGACAAAAAATCATATTGGTAATAAATCAAGGTTACACTAGAGACCTGGTGTAAGGGGAATGCCAGAAAGGTGAGCCTGTTCACTGTTTTCCTACCACTAAGGAACATTTACCTTTGCTGTACATCTGTCTAAGTTTATGTACATTATTTTAATCTTCTTGACCATCCTATAAAGTAAGAACTATAGTTATCCCTTTGGGACAGACTCTCAGCCATATTAAGGAAACTTAAGTAAGTTTCCACAGCAGTAATTGAGAAACCTGAGGTCTGAACTCAATTTCCCTGACCCCAGTGTCTATGTTCCTATCTCTTTGGTATAATGCCTTCTATTTACAAAGTAAATTTCTGAACCTAAATCAAAGGTATCTTTGCTCTGCCAATGTTCTCCCAACAAAATCCTTTTGGAGAGGCATTCTCTTTACTCCAATAATTAGAGGTAGAGAATGGGGAAATCAGGCCAATATTTTCCGTGTTGTTCCACCCTATAACTTTCTAGTCAAACTCTTGGTCTTTACCTGTGATGTGGTCAAAGTAATCAGTGACTTAAGTTCAGGGCCTCACTTTTCTACTGGATTGTCTAGGGTTCATGCATACCACTAATTGGATTTCTGTGAAGTGCAAATTAGAATATTTGTAAAACTTCGGAGAAATTGCAAATTTAGAGATTTTGTAAACTTTAGCACAGTTTCTTTCTCTACTGTTCCATAGGCCTCCCAACATAGGTTCTTTCAGACAAGTTACATGAGATGATCTTCAGGTAGGTTATATAGAATTCGTGTGGTACTCAATTATAACTCAGGTTTCTGAAAGTCCATTAAAGTTCTAAGGATTCTCCATCTATGTTTAGATATTTCCCAGGAGAGGATAACAGAGCAGACACTATGAAACTGTAATCTGGGATAGAATCCTACCTGTCTCTTAAAACACTCTTTTATTTTCCCCTATTTTATCCTACCTACTCTTGCTCAATGCAGGGAATCTAGACAGGGTAGTGATAGCATTCACTACAGTGTGAAATGTCTTTCTCTTTTCTACCCATCTTAACAATTTTTAAAAAAGTGCAGTATCATTGTTTTCATTTAAGAAAATAAAATGATACTTTGAATAAATGATTTTCTTCATTGTCAGCCAGAGCAAATCTTGGCTTTCAACCGTGGTTGGAACCTTTTGGTTTGCTAGTCATGATAAAAATTCTCAAAGTTTTAAGTTAGGCTTATTTCCACAAAACCACAGAAGGGATCCAGTTGTATGCAAAAAATTCCCTTAATCATCCCTGACCCCTGACAATGGAGCAAGGAAAGAACTTTTAAAAGCAGAAATCACAGTATATGCAGGGCCACTGAATTAGTAAAACAGCAGCTGTCCAGGAAGATGCACATTGACTAGCACCCAGGGTGAAGGATGAGAAGTGAAGAAATGAGGCATCAAAGGTTAATCAGCAGCCAGATTGATGGGAAGTGGGACTTTTAGTCATGCTAGGAAGCTTGGCTTACAGCATGAGGATGGTGGGTAGTCACCGAAAAAAATCAGAAAAGGAAGAGCGTGACACCTTTTAAGGATAGCACAAAAGTAGCCTATCATATGATCCCTGATGTAACCAGGGTACCCTCAGTGAAATGAGAGCACTCCTGACACCCCAACTCCCTGAAGCATGGCTCAGCATTGGTGACTTGAACTTGTGGTTAGTAAAAGCAGTGAGAGAAGATTAAGGAAGTGATCATTACAGCATGGTGACATAGTTAACAATACTGTACTGTATATCTGAAAACTACAAAGGGGGAATATCTTAAAAATTCTCATCACAAGAAAAAATTTGCAACTGATCCTGGTGATGGACATTAACTAAACGTATAGTGGTAATCATTCCACAGCGTATACATTTATCAAATCATTTGTACAAATCTAATACAATATTATGTATGTCAATTATAGCTCAATAAAAATAAATAAATAAAAGCATTCCTCTCCTTAAAGCAAAGATCTCCAGCCACCTGAAAGTTATAAACTGTTGGCTCAAGGGCCAGTCAAATTTATTTGTGGAGAAGAAGGAACCCTCATTTGCTGCAGGTGGGATTATAGACTGGTGCAGCCACCACAGGAAAAAGTATGGTAGGTCCTCAAAATTTTAAGAATAGAGTTAGCATATGACCTAGCAATCCCTCTTTTGGGTACCTACCTCCCCAAAACTTGAAAACATTTATTTTCAAAAGTATATATACTCCTAAGTTTGAGACAGCCAGTGTCCTTTGATAGAGAATTAGATAAAGAAGATGTGGTACATATATACTATGGAATCTCCACGTCTTGTTTATGTTAAAATTCTGAACCATCTGACAATACTAAGCCTACTTTAGTGTTTTATTTTTTAACTCATGGCTTGCCATAATTACTCACCACTTAGCTATAAAGCTTAAGGTTTTATACCAGCACAGAGAGAGCACATCCTGAGTACGAGGGACACTGACATGATTCATTTATTGTATGCACACCTTGAAAGAAATAAAAATGTGTGTAGCCCTGGCTGATGTTGTCCTGTGCACCCAAAGGTTGCTGGTTCAATTCCCAGTCAGGGCACTAGATCGATGTCTCACACCAATGTTTCTTTCTCTCTTTCCTTCTCCATTCCCATCTCTCTAAAAAACAATAAAATAATCTTTTTTAAAAATGTGTGTAAATAACGGAGCAAACCGTAAGAAAATAGAAGTTTTCACTTTCTTAGAGTTGTTCATAACTTCGGATGCCATTGAGGTGATAAAGTTTGCTCCTCCCAAATTCAGCCCTCTGAGATAACTCCTTGTTAACTTTTTTTGTAATATAAGCTTTGTTTAGGGTCACTTTGAAATAAAACCAAAGATGTTTATATAATTCATGCACCAAATAATGTGTCTGAGAAAACAGAATACAATGTAAGGCATCAATATGAGAATTATGTAGAATAACAACTCTGTTGAAAAAGGACACAACTTATTATCAAGACCTAATTTATGACTTAGGGACATTCTGTTGTAAAATGCAGCTATGTATTAAGTAAGAAAAAATTTCCTGGAATCATTAGTGTTTATAGATGACAGTTTTTATACATAAGTGTCGGTTGGACCAACAGGATGATGTGCACTCATCTGGGAAGTCACGCCTCATCCTCAGCCTGAGATGCACATCTTGGTAACAGTCTGTATGGCCTCAGCATGCCTTTTGCTGGGCTGATCCCAGAAAGACATGCCACACTGCACCCCTCCTCTTTCCCTCTCCACCGGCCAATGTGTTCAATTAATTATACTAATTGGACAGGGAACTGAGAGGTGCCTTTGAGGCACCTTCCGCTGCCCACGGACCCTCTCCACCCACGGAGAGCTGATGCCATAGGGAAAGCATGTAAAAGGTCCTACTTAAAAAGGTCACCATTGTTGCTTGTAGTAGTTTTCTTTTGCTGTTTTCACGAAAACCAGCTTTATTAAATAAACATGTGGGAATACTTGTTGCAAAAAAAAAAAAAGAGTAAAACCATTTGGAAATGGAAATCTAACCAGACATAACATAGCCTATCATTTTAATGACATAGTTGAGAAGCTATAGCACAAGTTTAATGGAAAACTAGAATCATGGGGATATTTTTTATTGTAGCTAATGAGAACACAGATTTAAATGACACTATATTGCTTTTGTGGTATCGGTGAATATTTTATCATTTCTAAACAACATCTGGAAGAGACATAAGGAGGCCCAGGAGAGACACAACCTCTAGAGATGACTGTTTTTCACGTGTCTAGAATGGTCTTGAAAGATTTAATGCAGACTACTCAAAAGTACTCAATGGGACTTTCAGTTGGTACTAGGTGTTAATATTAGATCACAGTGAAACTTAAATCCATGGTGGCATTGTCTTACAAGGACCAGGAGCTCACATATGCCTACTGCATTGCTCACAGAAATTACTTTGTGCTATAGTTCAGACCTCATCGTCATGATATGTTTATTAGCTCCATGAACTGGGTGCCAAAGCCATGCAATACAGTACCTTACTGAGTGAACAAAATACCTAAGTGATGGATACATACCTGCTGTAGAACATACAAACATGGGTCTTGGTCATTCATTACACAGTGCTGAAGACACTTTGTGATTTTTTGGGGGGAAAGAACTGACTTGTTCATGCCAAAGGGAAATTCTAGAAATAACTTATGGGAGAAGTCTGATCAAAGCTTGGCTCTTTAGATTATTACTACAAACAATGTAAACATTTTAAATGTTTTGCTATGGGGGCATTTACTTAGATACCCAAATTTAATTATTTAATTTTCTCCTTCCTAACAAAACTATGTCTTTGGGAATTTCATTTGTCAAGGAGGAATATGACTCACTTTTGCATACTGAAATTGATCTCTACACCCCCCCTTCCAAATGAAAGTGATGACCAAACATACCATCCCAAAATTAGGGATTTGAATAATAAATTTCAAACATGTTTTTCTGATATTAGATTTTTTTAAAATGAACTAAATTAGGTTTCTCACTTTGTTATTCATAATTCACTTTATTGGTGTGCATGCAGAGTGGAGGCACAGTGCCCTGACTATAGTTGAATTTAATAGAAGACACACCACAAAGCACAATTCAAGATCTGACATTGTCAGGTGTCTGGGTCCTAATAAAACAACAGCTCTCAATTACAAAATTTAAAATGCAATCACTAAAAATTTCACACATGCATGTATATATAAGACTTAACCAGTATTCATTGTAGGGTAATAAATACATAGTTTTGGCAAAGGACTAACATGCTTTGTTTGTATGTGCTGGCTGCCTGGTCTCTCTTGGTTTCTGAGTTGTAATGCTCATGTATCTATTATGATATCACCAAGATTCTTTGACTGGCCATCCATACTTATAAACTAAGTCTTAGCTTCTTTCTGAGAAGGGATGGAGGATGAAAAAAGACAAATGGAGATGGATGGATGAACAAAGACAGATAGATAAGTAGCCGAAATGGATTTCAATCCACACTCAGAAGTGCAGGATCTACAAATTATTTCTATTTTTGTGTCTCTACTGAATTATTTCTTTGAGCTCACACTGACCCCATAGAGAGGGAAACAAGCTCAATCAGTTTAAGATTTCTTCCCCTTTTCTGCAGAGCTGTGGCTTAATTCTGGGAAATTTATATGGATCCCAACTTTGGGTTGCAGGAAAACATCATTTGTGCGCACAGGTTTTCCCTCAGACTCCATGGTTCAGCCTGATCCTTGGTTATTAGCCTAGTCAAATGACTGCCAAGTCTCTTTGAAGATTCTGGGCCCCATTATGAGTTATTGGAACTGTGTCTCTGCTCCTGGGTTATGGTGGTCTTGTTGATTGTGGGTGGAGCTCTCTGGTCCTATTCTACCACATGTTGGTAGGCCTCCCTGGCTTTGCTCCTTCTCTGCAGGGTGGAGACTCTCTCTACTCCCCTAAATCTCTCGGGTTCTTGCCACCTTTCTGGGACTCATCCCAGAAAGCAAGGCATCAGATTCTCTCTGGACTCTACCTGCTTACCTGCTTTCATCATATCTGCTCTTCCTCTTCATCTCCCCAGCCTGGAGAAACTTTTTTTCTAATATACACGAATGTTCTCTTACGTTTTTGTTCTTCATACATTTTAGATGAACCCAGAACTGCCTCTTGTCCCCACAATGCTGAGAATTTCAGAACCAAAGCAAAGAAATAGCTCTCAGGAGATTTGGACTTTGTACCCTGTCACATTCCTCCAGCAAGGCAGTAAACCCACATAGAAGGGGTTCAGGTGTGAAGAGACAGCCATGGGATGGGGCAGTAGGGTGGAAAAACAGACAAAAAGAAAGTTGTAGAACATAAGGAAAAGAAAAGATTTAAAAATCACTCCAGATGTGTCTATATCTGGGCTATTGTAACTAATATTGCAATGAATATAGGGGTGCCTCTATCTTTTCAAATTAGTGCTTTCATTTTCTTTGGCTTAATACCCAAAAGTGGAATTGCTTAGTGGTATCTTTCTAGTTCTATTTTTAGTTTTCTGAGGAACCTCCTAATGATTTGAATAATTAACCAGTCAAAGGATGGATCTGCTAAATGTCTGTGTGATGATCCACATCAATCTTTTTTGGAATCTCTATCTACATACCCAAGCTTGACTCAGCCTACAGCATTGCTATAATGAAACACAAAAGGTGCAGATATCCTCATTCATGACTTGTCTTCCTTGAAAACTGGTCCTTACTTTTTAAGTAGATTTATCATTCAATTATCAACTCACATCCTTAGCCAGTGCCTGAGATGTCTCAAGGAAATGAACTTTTTTCAGTTAATTTCCTTCCACTGTCAGGTTCATGTTGAACTGTTTTCCCTGCCAGGTTTGAGTTACTTCCACTCTGTGCAAGAAAGTGGGGATACAAGTAAAGAAAGACTATAGTCTGCCTCCAAAGCATTCAGTCTGTTGAGGATGGCAGAGCTCAATACATGGGTCAATTACAGTGCATTGACTGTTACAGTACAATGTCATAAGGGCCCTAATAGAAACTGGCAGGTTTTTAGGGGATCTCTGAGAAGCTGCACCATGCTTTGCCTTCCCTATTCCAAAGATATTAGAAGAAGTCAGTAACCAGGTTATCTCTAGAGCCACCACCAGAGCCCTTTCCCAGGAAATTGCAGTAATCCTAGAGATCTTTGTCAACTACCTAGTACCTTTCCTTTTTATTTATTGAGTTACTTTTGAGCTTCAGACTAATGGAATTGAGTTCATCACAGATCACTGAGCAGTTCATCCATAGTGGGCTGGCCACTTCTGAGGCTGGGCCCATCAGGCCACCAGGAGTCAGGAACACAGAGACACTGGAAAGGTCACTCTGCATGAGAAGGTTGGTCTCTCTTGTAGCACATTATTTACTTGCTGGGTTCATCCATTTACCACTGTATTCCACAACCATCAGAGGCAGTTAAGTTAGATGCTGCACTTAGCCACCACTGATAGTCATCCTTCCTGGGTTGTTGCACTGCCTTACTTGAAACAGTGGAAAGAAACACACACCTGACAAGGCCAACGAGGTTGAACTGCTTTGACAGAAACTTTTGTTTCTGAAAATCTGGAATGTTTCTAAGCAGGAAAGGGTTATCAGCTTAATTCAAAACAATGTGGAGTGAAGCAGTACTGCCTCTCCTTTTTTTTTTCTCTAGTTTTTATTCCCCGCCTCTCTCTTTCTCTCCGCATCACTTTAGGCTCAGAACATTGCCAGCTTATGTTGTGTGCTATGTTATGTCACCACTGTTTCCCATGTAAGTTACTTTGGTGACATCAGGAAATATTTTTTAGAAGGCAGTGTTACTTCCTTTTTGACATGTCATGAAAAGTATAACTAAATGAAAAGTAGTGAAACAGCCTTCAATTCACAAACATTTGTTATATCATAGTTACTTGTTTACATGACCATCAGCCTTGTGAACCTAAGCTCAGGGGGAAGGAATGTGGCCTTTGGAATCATTACACAATTGCTTTACTCAATCCCAGAATAGTAACATATAACATATAACCTGTGTGGTTTTAGAAACGTCATTTGGTCTGAGTTTTCTTATCTAAGAACAACAGTGATAGTGGCCTTGGGCGTTCTGCTTCCTTGATACACAGCATCTTCCTCTGCCTACCAAGCCCCTCTTTATCTTGTGTTTTTATGTAACCTGAATCCTACCCTTCCTTGAAGACCTAGCTCCAGTCACTATTTTCTCGTTTGCTGGAATGTACTGTAATATCTGCCTCTTTTGAACTCTTTAGAGTAAATTGCTACTCTGTGCCACGCACTTAGCACTTTGTGAAACATTATTCTCAGGGAGAAAGAAATGAGAGCTAAAGAGGTAGCTTTAGAATTAACCTGTTTTTCACTAATTCTCTGGTTCAGGTCTCCTTCTGCATTCTTGATCTCTCACCAATAAGATAGACTGTCACTGCCCTAGTACTTCTTTGACATTCTGTTCTAAGTTCTCTGTCCATTTATCTAGTGCTAGGTTGAAAGGTAAAAAACACTGCACAAAATAAATAAATAAATAATAAAAGTGCCATCAGATGCACTACTACACCAAGGATGTGAGCCTTCTAACTCGTGGCCACTTTTATCACTTCCCACTGGACCAGGGCAATTTCAAGCTTTCCCCCTAATGACTGTATCATCGTTGCTGCCAAATGACAAAACATCAGACTACCTAGTACATCAGTTCTCACCAGCAGTTTAGGCTGTTTGGTTGACACAAGATCTAAGTTGAAAGTTTTTCAGCCCTTCTTTCCTCCAACCAAAACTTTCTCCAAATCACTCTTCACACAGAGGTCACTGCTGTTTTTGCTACTCCCAACACTTTGACCAGGTTCTAGCGTGACTTAACACAGTCATCTAGGAGCAAGGTCTATTCCAATGCAAACAACTTGTTCAAACTGGTTCTGCATCTGGCCCCATTCCACTTTGGGACTGTGTCATACCATTAGCTGAAATATTCTTGTTGAATCAGCATCCCCAGGGTACCCAGTCCTTACTGTTAGACAATGTCAACACTGTCTTTTGGATTGCACTCAAAAGGATGTCATTGTTTCGTTACCTCCCAACGTATAGTTATTTTATTCTGCATATCATCAATGAGTTCATCTTTTTTCTTTCATTCTTATAATTAGCCAGCATACTCTGCCTCTAGGTCATTTATATTTTTGTCCTGGGGTCTGTGCAGCCTGGGTCTAGTTTTTTCCCTCCTTGGGGATCTAGGAAGCTACTAAGAACATGGCATTCTGCTACATGTATTTGCCATTTGCTACCAATGCAGCATTTTCCAGGCGAGTCTTTGATTCTAATATTCTGACTAAACTTTATATTCATAATGTTTATAGGTTCCACTTTGAGATTTGGAAAATAAGGTTTCAGAATCTGACCCCATTTTTTAAGAAACTTCCATTTTGTGGTTCTAGACAGAACCATAAAACAAAAGGCAAAGGCTGTAAATAAAGTATCAGAGAGCAATACAGGTCAGAGTACTATCTCAGATCAAAGCGATTCAGGGTCAGGAAAACAGAGAAATCTCACTCCGAAGGGATATCCCCGTGATGACCTTAGCAGGGTATTCTGTCCATTTACATCTTTAAAGTAATGAAGTTAACATCTTGAGAGACCCGTTTGTTGTCTTGGAGCTGAGGCTACTTGATGGGCCTAGAGGATGTCAGCACGGTCTGCTTGCTGCAGGCCTGTGTCATGTCCATGCTATTAGTGAGGTTCCTTGTGGCCCACGTTAGGCTGCAGTAGCCTCAGTAGGAAGTCAAGTGCTTTCAGCTGACATAGAGCTGAAGCAATGGCAGTGGCAGTAAAACCTCTAAAAGGCTTCATTGGGAGAGTGAAATCCAAGGTCAGTCGGCTTCCTTTATCCCAACACCCCATCCCCACTTCCTGTTAGCAAATAAATCACATAGTGTACAGGACATGTGCTGGGAAAGGACTGGAAGCACACAAGGCCTAGGTTCTGGCCCTGCTTCTGATGTGTATGGAGGTTCCTGGGCAGTCCATTTATTCCACTAGACTTTTGCTTAGCCATGTGCAAGAGAAGATGATTGGAGTACATGGGTGGCTTGTCATGCTTTTAAAAAATAGTGGTAGCCTTTTATGAATAAAATCTTACACAAAGCCATGGCATATGAAAGAGTCAAGGCAGAACCAGGCTGGTGAAATATGCAGGGAAGTCTATTTTGCTTCCCCTCCACGGAGCCCGAGGACACATATAGCCTGCATGCTGGCCTCCATGGCTCAGGATGACTTTGGGCTCTGATGTTCTATATGGAAAAAAACTGTTTACATTTTCGTTGTTTTACAAGGAAATATAATTTCATTCTCCTTTTCTGATGTGAATTAAAGAAAAGAAAGTAATGCAGTGTCATGTGGTGAGTAGCTTCACTTTGTCCTAGAGGGAAGAGGATGAGATACAGTGCTATATGAGAGGAGGCCCTTCCCAGAAGGCAGGTGTGGGGGTTGACTTTGGAGGGTCAGCCTTAGCATCCCTAGGCACCTTTCTCTGGCCCCGATGGTGGCTGGCCACTTTCCTCCTCCTCATTGTTGGGCATGATATTAAAATTAATGGCATCATTCCTGGGCTTACTCAGATTCCAAAGCTATTTGCTGCCACAAAATGTGTGATGTCCCAGAAATCACTAATTCTCAAGGCCCCAAAGAGGAATTCTGTTATCCACTTCACAAGGAGTCCACTTGTTTAAAAGTTACAGAACAGTAAAAATATACATATGCTTCATGGGGTGCCTTCCCACCTTGCCCCCTCTCCTCTTACCTTTTACATACTTTTCTTCCAACTCTTCTTGTTCAGAGATGGGGGTAAAAGAAAGGGATTCAATGAGTTTGTTTCTAAAAAAGAGACAGTAAAGAAAGAGAAAGAGAAGGAACATTCTTTTAAACATGCCCATGGCCTCTACTCAGGCCTGTTTCTCTCTGGTTGAGGTGAATGTTAATGTTTTCTCTATTTCCTAGAGACTTACTAGAAAAGAATTTTGTCTGGAGGTTTTTAAGCATTAGACAGTGTGCAAAGTCTAAGTGTTACTTTGTTCAGAGATGGGTCAACTTAATGAAAACATGAAGAAGCTAAGATATGTTCATTCAACTAAATTCCAAGGGATGCATATAGTACAAACTATGCTGAATCCAACTTGAAAAGAAAAAAATGCTGTTTTACTTTGGGCTGAGCTACATTGTCTAATTTCAGAAGCTCTACCAGAAGGCTCTGATTATAATGAGGAATCTGTTGGAGAAATCAGGCCATGATGTGGAAACAACTAACAAGGATGGGCTCTCATCTTAAAACCAGGAAATTGGCCATTTAAAAAAAGAAAGTATAGACTTATAGAAGAATCTTAGAAGGAACGGAAGCTTAGATGTGTGACAAATTTTGTCAAACCCGATGGCTTAAAACTGTCATTAATGTAATTTATGAGTCTGCAGTTTGAAGAAGCCTTGTTGGGAAGGCTGGTACTCTGCTGCATGTGGCATCAGCTGAAGCGTTCTGGAGGATCACTTCCAAGATGAGTCACTCATGTTGGTGCCATGAAAATGGGTTCTTATGGTGGGTATGTGAAAAAGGAATTTCAAAGGGCATACCTAAGGGGAAAGTTTCAGTATCATGGCAAGATTTATGGGGTGAAGGGAAGTGATAGGCATTCAGGGATGTAGAGGGCAGGCAGATTCTAGTAGCAACAGTCTTGAGATCTGCTAATCCTCTATATATTTTCTTGGCTTTTGGGAACTAGCAGGCTTTTTTTTTTTTCCCAGACTATCCAACCTACTTCGTGGGTTTCCCCTAGTTTGTGCTAGGTTCTTCCCCTAACCAGTTCTTCCCCTGGATCTCTCAGGGTTCTGCACCCTTATCCAATCTGGTTCTTTTCCCAGGCAAGGCTCTGCCACTTTATGTTACCATTTTGGCTCCTACTGCGCATGCTCCAAAGTTCTGCTTCGTCATCTGGTTTCTGCTGCACATGGACATGTACTTACTTCCTCCTGCACCATCTGGACTTTTACTATACATGCACCCAGCAGAGAATTTCCCCTGCTGTTTATCCCTCCCTCAGTAATCCTTGCGGGGAGGGGGTTCCCCCAGGGAAACTGAAAAATGATTTCTTCATGCCCTCTTTGGGAATATACGTCTCCTGGGAAGCCTGTGAATGCTTCATAGTGAATCAGGTTTAATGTCTGATTCCATTTGCTTCCTTCCTTAACTAACTGCTACCTATATTAGCAGCATGACTGACATGTTGGTGCTGGCTATTGGCTGGCTGTTAGTGGGGGCTGAGGCTGGCGATCTCTATTTCTTTCTATATGGGCCACTGTAAGGGCTGCATCGTGCTTCATTTCCAAAGTCAGAATCTCAAGGCATAAGATGTAGAAGCTGCCAGTTTCACGGGCCTGAATCTGGAAATAGCCACAGCATCATCTCTGCTAAATATAGGTCAAGCCATCTTAGAAACCATATTCACTGGGAGGACATAGACTCAGCCTATCAGTGGAAGGAATATCAAAGAAATTTGGGATTATGCTTGCTTTAAAACTGCCACAACATGAGATACAGAGTTGGGGGAGGAGGATGTGAGAGGAAGAGCAATAGGATCTGAAAGCAATGGTGGGGACACATGAGGACACATACCCCACCTCTATGCCCAGTGGTATGAAAGTTGCAAGACATAAGATAAGCCACCACTCAAGTGGGCTGCAGGGAAGCTATGTCCTCAGGGTGAGTCACAGTTCTCTTGAAACAATGACATGAATGGAGTATTCAGAGAAGAGTATAAAATGTGCTGAAAACGTTTGGCTCAGTGGATAGAGCGTCGGCCTGCGAACTGAAGCGTCCCAGGTTCGATTCCAGTCAAGGGCATGTACCTTGGTTGCGGGCACATCCCCAGTAGGGGGCGTGCAGGAGGCGGCTGATGGATGTCTCTCTCATCGATGTTTCTGGCTTTCTATTCCTTTCCCTTCCGCTCTGTGAAAAGTCATTAAAATATAGAAAAATAAATAAATAAATAAATAAATACATAAATAAATAAATAATAAAATGTAAACAACTTTTTGGATCATGATCATAAATTGCATCACTGGGGAAGCGTAGAAGAAAGAAACAGATTCAGTGATATGTGAGTTCTAATGAGGATTAGAGTACAGGAAAGTGGTATGATGTAGGAGTGTGATCTTTGTGTTAGCGGCCCCAAGAGCATTATAAGTTTGAACTCCATGTATTCAAGACAAGTAGCAGTGGAAAGATACTAGTATACGATATTTGAACACCCTGCTTAACAAGCATTATCCATTACATGTATGCACAGCATATGGGGACTAAAGTCTGTATCCAGAATATATAAAGGACTCCTATAAATCAATGCAAAAGAAAACACTCAAGAAAAGAAAAGAAAAAAACCTGACAAAAGATGGAAGAGATAGAGACAATTCACAGAGGAGAATGTCTCAATGACCAAGCTACATAAGCACTCAATTTTACCAGAAATCAGGAAAATACAAATTAAAATACACAGCAGGATATTGTCAGATTGAAGGGGAAAATCTAAAAGGCTACCTATTAGGAAGAGTGTAAAGCAAATAATAACTTTCATATATTATTAGTGTAAATTAACACACCAACTTAACCATATGCTCTGTGATTGAGCAATTTTAATTCTAGGTATATGGCCCTAGTGAAAAATAGAAAAATATTCTTTGACAATATTTTTTGTGACAGGAAAAAAATTATAAACCACCAGAGGGCCAAGAATAGGAGAACAGATAAGTATAATGTAGAATAGCTATATAATATAATATTGTGTGGCAGTTTAAATGAATGAATGAGAGTTATGCATATTAGCATGAATAAATGTCAGAAATGCAAATTACAAACCAAGTTTTGAAGGATGCATTGAACATGACACCATTTATGTAACTTTAAAAATCTGTAAAACATCACTGTATATAGTTTTAGAAATTATAAAGTGATGTTTTACAGTGATTCTCCTACTTATGTGACCTTAGAGAAATTACCAATTTCTCTGAGCTTCAGTTTCCTCACCAATAAAGTGGGACTGATACCCACCTTATAAAGTAATGAGGTCATATGAGTGAATACATAGAAAGTGCTAAGAATAGTGTTGGGCACATTGTAAGCACAGCATTTGTTAGTTATGATTACGATTTCTGTTACTAATGTTTTTAATATATAGAAAAATGAGCACAGAAATGAAAAATTCTATTACTCATTTAATGATTGTGATTGCCATTGGAATGGTTTCTACAGAAGACTTCACTTCTATCTGTAAAATTTTATTTCTTAAAAATAAAAAAAGGTTTGATGCCGAAACCGATTTGGCTCGGTGGATAGAGCATTGGCCTGAGGATTGAGAGGTTCCAGGTTTGATTCTAGTCAAGGGCATGTAACTTGGTTGCGGGCACATCCTGAGTAGGGGGTGTGCAGGAGGCAGCTGATCGATGTTTCTCTCTCATCGATGTTTCTAGCTCTCTGTCCCTCTCCCTTCCTCTCTGTGAAAAATTAATAAAATATATTTATAAAAAATAAAAACAAAAAAGGTTTGAATCCACCATGGTGAATCTCAGGAGGGAATACTCAAGTGTTGTTAATACATATACTTTTAGCTGATATGCCAATACTTGGAACACTTTCCAATGTTGGAAAAGATAGAAGCTCCAAGATCTGCCCTATTTTCTTAAAGCATGCCTTTAGATGACATCATATCCCTCTTCTTACTTTCTAAGATTAGGAAGAACAATTATTCATGTGTGACTTACCAGTGAATAAAGAATCAGGGACTGTTTTTAGTGACAGACTTTCAGTTTACTGAGAATTATAAAATTAATTTTTAAAAAGTTAGATTGTTAATTATAGGGACTTTTAGGACATAGGTTGCCCTATTACTAAAGGAACATTCTCTGAACTCCCTTTCTGGGCCTCATTACCAGGGACAGGTGTTGAACTCATGGTGGTCTGGGTAGCACTGTTCAGAAGTGGACATTATGAGGTAGCAAAAGTAGTTCCATCTCTCAGGAAGGCTGTCATTCCCTTGCTATAATTAGAATTCTTTTAGTTAAGCGTATTAAAGCTTCTTTGGTTGTGATTGAAACAATGGATTTTGGAAATCCCATCAAAGAAATGGTGAACTTCTACAGTTTGATGAGAGAGATATGTCAAATACTAATATTTGAATTCATTCCCTCACCTGTTGACTTATTGACAGATACATTCCCTTTTCTCCTCATAGCTGTATACTAGTAGAACCTGCCTCATTTGTAAAGGAGCATTTCAGTATTAAAGATATCCAGACCCGAGGACCTGGCCAAAGCCTGGGAAGCAGGAGATTCCACCAGAACAGACTTCTTTTGTTTGTTGTAGGGCCTGCTTTGTGCTAACTGGGGTGCCATTCAGCACAGTCACTGATCCAGCCCCCAGAAAGGATGACCACTGTCAATAGACATAGGCCTGGTGGTCAGTGGGTCAGCTTCTGACTGGTCCCAAGTTCTTTCCAAAGGCCTCACAGAAATCCAGCTATTATCACAATGCTAGGGGCAGGGCCTGGACTAAGGCAGAGATATAGGGAGTCATAGTGCAACTTAGAGAAGCTTCCTACATGGTTTCCCCGCCCACACCAGCTTGACTCTCTCTGAATGGCATGATTCACTTCCATTCCTTCCACCTGAGGGAGTAGAAGAGGCTCTGCCTGTCAGCAGTTACATAAAGGCAATCATCAGTTCACTCTGAGCAAAAGTGTCTTCTCTATTCCTGGTGTTGGTTTCTCCTCACCTGCAATGTCTGTACCTGTCTCAAACCTCTTCATTCTCCAAAGAGTGTTGTAGAGTTAACCTTTATGGAGCACTTCAACATGTGCTTTATATTCTTTGGTTCTTAGTCCTTACAATAACCCTGTTTGGTAGGTATTTTTATTTCCATTTTAGAGGTAGAAAATTAAATCTTATATTAAGTGAAGTTCCAAAGTTCCACAGTGAGTGGCAGAATGAGCATTTGTAGTTGCGCCTGTTAGTGTAATTCTAAAACTTGGGATTTGATGACTATATAGCACTGTAGCCCAGGAAGCTATTACTAGTTACTTTGAGGAATTAAAATTATAAAAAGCATGGTCAGAGAAACAAACAGTACAAGCTCATAATTAGGCACATTCCATTTACTATCATGTGGAGAATCTACAGGAAAAACGTTATTATCAGAAGGTATATATTTTGTCAGGGAGAGAGAAATAAGAGAAGTGGATAAGGTCTGCTTTACCTCCTCAGGGTTCCTAAGGAAGTTTTGTGTCTTGTTATATGTTACCACTTACTTGGCCCTGACAATCTGTGACAACTGTCAGGATGGAACTTC
The DNA here is from genome assembly GCA_011751065.1 of Lasiurus cinereus. Taxonomy (NCBI): domain Eukaryota; kingdom Metazoa; phylum Chordata; class Mammalia; order Chiroptera; family Vespertilionidae; genus Lasiurus; species Lasiurus cinereus. The sequence continues at coordinate 26,567,125 of JAAGEH010000042.1, read as the reverse complement.
CAAGCTCTGACATTGAAAATTCCTGAAAAGCACTGAGGAATAGTCTGATGGGGGCAGAAGAGATGGCATAAATAACTGTGAAGATAAACATGAGTTACACAGAAAGTAGGTCAGGAAGGTGTGAGAATTGATGATCCCCACGCTGAGACTTGAGAAACAAGTAAGGGCAAAATTAAAGGTGAAGAGCCTTGTAGATTTGGTAAACAGTTTGAACAAAGATGGAAAACAAGAAGCAGCATGAGATTAAGGCTAAATACAAGTAATTTGGTTTTTCTGCAGCATCAAATACAAGGTGAGAAGTAAAAAATAATAATAAGGCTGAACCATATAGGTTGGGTTCAAAAGATGGAGTCCATTTGGACCATGTTAAGGAGTGGATAGTGAGAAACTATTAAATGGTTTTAAGCAGACAAGTATAGAATCACAATTACATTTTCAGGCAGCTGACTGTGATAGATGGGCAATACTTTTGAGTAGAAATCCAGCAAAGAGACTCTTGTAGTTGTCCAGATAAGAGATAATGAGGGACTGGCTCAAGTCAATGACAAGGACATTAAAAGCTGGGAAAAAAATCAGGAGATATTTGGGAACTGGTATCAGGAGGACTTGATGTGTGACAAGATGTAAAAGTTCTGTAAGAAAATGAGAATGGTTTGGGACACACTCTTGGGGTTCCCATGTTGGCCACTTCAAGGAGAGAAGTACTAAGAGTGACGCAGCACCAGGCCTAGCCCACTGCATCTTCTCTCTTCATGTCCATGGTAACGCTTTAGGGGTCTTATTCTTTTTTATCACAAGGCCTTGGTAGGAGACCATTCTGATTTACCCTAGTAGACTTTCCTAACTCAGAATCTCAGGAGAAGGAGTTGGAGTTAAGCACTCTTTTCCACATGGAAAACCCTCCTCTTTAGGCAAGTTGACTAGTCTTTTACCCAGAGCTCTGCACCTGGTGAGACTTGGTAACTTCAATAAGTCAGTAAAAAGTGGCACGACCCCTTTCACCAGTTCAGGAAATGGCCTGTTCTCTATCTTTGCACCCAAGAAGAGACACAAGGTGACACTTCACTAGTAATATTGTCAGCACAAACTGATGAAGGGGGGGGGGAATACCTACATCAGCTCCATCAGCCCCTAAATTCAAACCATATAAGTGGATGAGATCATTCAGGGAAACGTGTAGAATAAATGTGACCTGAAGCTAGGTCCCAGGGAAACACCAGCTTTTGAAACATGTGTGGACAAGAAAGCTGACACTGAGACTGAAATAACAGGAAAAGCAATAGAGCATTTTACTGTAAAAATCCAGGGTTAGATCATTTTAAAAAGGAAACAGTACTGAATTGTCAAAATTCTACTAAGATAAGGTCAGTGTGGCTCTTGCTCTTCGAGGGGATTAGAACAGTTGTAAGGAGGGTCATGTTCTGAGCCAAGTCCTCTGAGGCTCTGAGAAAGGGAGGGGAGAATGTGAGAACAGCGCTTGGTGACTAGTTTAGGCATCCATTATTCCAGCTCTAGGGAGACTTTACCTAGACTTTCCGACAGGTATAGGAAGAAGCAGCAGGCCAAGGGCAGTGATGCCAGCTGTGCTTCCTTAGTTAATCAAGTACTGAGAGCACTTGTCTAACTGGCATCTTTTGCTGTCCTCATTTTCAGTGTGCATCTGCTAGGACTGGGCTGGTGTTAACTTGCTGACAATAAAGCTGAATCTGGAAGCAGATATCTTCAAGGTCTTTTCCAGCTCTGAGATTCCTCCTGGGATTTTCTGCTAGGGGAAACCACAGTCTGAGTACTCAGATCACCTGGGCATTAGCATAAACATAGCCACATACCATGGCTATGAACCACCTGGCAGAATGGATTTTGAAGAATGTTGGAGAACTCACACACGAAGCTGGAAAGTTGCTTTGGCTCTGTGAGGGTGAAAAACAAGTTTAAGGTTTAGAATACCTAAAAGGGTACATGTGTGGGTGTCAGGTTAGGGGAAATCAGTTTCAGTGGAATTCAAATTGGGTCAGGCTTCTCCAGATGAAGTGCAAAATGCTAAAAACCATAGGAGCTTAGGGGGCTGGGTTAGGAATTAGTTTCCTGGTGGGAAGCTGTCTTCTCTCCTGGCAGGTCTACAGAACACAATTGGTCTAAACCATTTCAGCAATGGGAACACAAAACTGCCTTTAAGATCTCTGTGCTGACTGTCACTTTCCTCAGAGCACCATCTTTTCAATCCTATCTTCTACATGTCCATGGTAATGCTTTAGAGGTCTTGTCACTCTTCTTTGACACAAGGCCTTGGTAGGGAACCATTCTGATTTATCCTAGTAGACTTTCCTAACTCAGAATCTCAGAAGTAGGGGTTGGAGTTATACACTCTTTTCCATATGGAAAACCCTCATCTTTAGGCAAGTTGCCTGGTCTTTTACTCAGAGCTTTGCACCTGGCAGTGTTAAAATATCATCTTGTGTCCCTTCTTGGGTGCAAAGATAGAGACCAGGCCATTTCCTACAGCTCCTTCTAATTCATTTTCACAGCTAGAACTCTAACTCTCTCTCTCTCTCTCTCTCTCTCTCTCTCTCTCTCTCTCTTTCTCTCTCTCTCTCTCTCTCTCTCTCTCTCTCAGCCTTCTGTCTATAGCAGACATTCAAACCATTTATTTTGGGTCCATTCCCTCTGCCTTTTGGGGACATGACTTTGCCAAGGGAATACCCTAAGCAAATGTTTGTGTGTGTGTGGTTTATTTATTTTTGGTTGTTATTTTTATTGTTTAAAGTATTACAAATAGTAGTACACATATTTCCTTTTTTTTCCCCATGGACCTCCCCCCGACCTCCCCTACCCCCTAGTACATGCCCTCACGTGCCCCCCTCCCAGTGTCTTGTATCCATTGGTTATGCTTATATACATGCATATTGTGGAGAGCTGCCCCGGACATACGGGGGCACCAGAGACCTGAATGCAGGCTCTGGACATAGCTCTCTGCTGTTTTATAGCTCGTACCCAGTATACATCTGACGAACCAAATCCTTGTCCCCCTCTCTGATGTCCACTCTTAACTTGTCCTGCTTTTACTAATGGAAGTAGCACGAGCTGCGCTATCTGTTGGCCAGGGTTGATGACTGTTATAGAATTGGGTGAATATGTCATAACTTTAATTTCTCCTGTATAATTACTATTACTCCTGGTGCTACTAATAGTCCTTTCATAGTAGTACTACTTTTTCCCAATAAGATCCCTACTGTTCCTGGGGGGAGTGGTCCATAGACCCCTGTGGGAAGAGCTTGCATTCCCATTTCTGGAGGAGGGGGCGGCAACAAGTCTACTGGCTCCCGTGGAGCAGTAGGATTTAAGTCTTTTTCCTCCTCCACCTTTTTTCCTGTAGCAGACCCTCAGACCATTGATGTCCCTCATGTCTAGGATCTAAGCAATCTCTAATTAAATTCCACAGGGAGAAGGTGTCCACCGGGACCTTCTCTGGCCCGTGGGCAGAATAGTAAACCTGCAGATTTTTTCCTACTCTATTCCATGTTTGAAGATCTACTGTCCCTTCTTCAGAGAACCAGGGGCACACTTCCTCTATAAAGGATAAAATTTTTTCTAACTGCTTCTACCCCAATTTCACACCTCTAGAACGAAGCATATTCTTAAGAACTTGAACAAACAGCTCTCGGCTATTCCCTTGCCCCATATTTTATTACTCCCAACGATTACACTCACTGCCCCCTGTCCTACCTTATTCCGGACGCATCCTCTGTTCTCCAGACAGTGTCCCCTACCTTTGTCCCAGGTTTTCAGGCCTGTTCAGGCGCCATCTGCCGGAACCTGCCGGCAATTGAACAGTACCTGATTGAGGAGGTGAGAATAAGAAAAAGACAAGAAAAGATGGGGTAGGGAGGTATGAGACTTGAGTCTGCAGCCCCGAGTTTATTTCCAGCATAGTATTTAAGCACAAGCAGAGGAGGGGGTTACACAAATCAGGTACGTATTTGCAAACACAGTCACTGACCTTCTAAGTAATCAAGACCTTGCAAGATCTTACACATAGGCATCAACATTTTTTCAGCCAAGCTGTTTGGTTATGTCTAAACTCTGCATTCACATCTCTGTTTATTAAATTGAAGGGTGAGAAAGCAGAGAGCTCTGTCTAGATTTTGCATTCAGAATTCTTGTTTATTAAACTGAAGGGTGAGAAAGCAGAGAGCTATGTCCAGAGCCTGCATTCAGGTCTCTGGTACCCCCGTATGCCCGGGGCAGTTCCCCACAGCATATAAGTCCTTCGTTGATCTCTTACAGCCTTTAAGATTCTTACTTTGTCATTAGTGTTTGCCAGTTTAATTATGATGTGTCTTGGTGTCAGTCTTTTGGGGTTCAACTTGTTTGGGACTCTATGTACTTCTTGGACTTGCATAGTTTTTTCTTGCCAATATCAGGGAAGTTTTCTGTCATTATTTCTTTAAATAGGTTTTCTGTTCCTTGCTTCTCTTCCTCTCCTTCTGGTATCACTATTATGCTAATGTTGTTTCATTTTGTGTTGTCCCAAAGCTCCCTTAGCTTCCCTTCTTCTTTTTAAGTCTTCTTTCAAGTTTCTGCTGTGTTTGTGTGTTTTTTCCTACCTTGTCTTCTAATTCACTGATGTGGTCCTCAGCCTCTACTAGTCTACTGTTTAAGCCTTCCATTGTGTTCTTTATTGCAGCTATGTCATTCTTCATCTCCTCTTGGTTTCTTTCTCTTTTTAAAAAAATATATTTTATTGCAGAGAGGAAGGTAGAGAGATAGAAACATTGATGAGAGAGAAACATCGATTAGCTGCCTCTGCACACCTCCTACTGGGGATATGCCTGCATCCCCGGAATCAAACCTGGGACCTTTCAGTCCTCAGGCTGACTCTTTATCCACAGAGCCAAACTGGTTTCGGCTCTTTTTTTTTTTTAAATAAATCTTTCTAGTTCATATTATTATAATTGTTCCTCTTTTTTTCCCCCATAGCTTGCCTCCACCCAGCTCCTAACCCTTCCTCTGCCCTTACCTTCCCCAACAACTGTCCTCATCCATAGGTTTGTGATTTTTGTCCAGTCTCTCCCTGCACCCCCCCCCACCTTTTCCCCCAAGAATTGTAAGTCCACTCCCTTTCTATGCCCGTAATTCTATTATATTCACCACTTTATTCTGTTCATCAAATTCTTTATTCACTTGATTTTTAGATTCACTTGCTGATAGATATGTATTTGTTGTTCAAAATTTTTATCTTTACCTTTTTCTTCTTCTTCTTCTTAAAGAGTTCCTTTCAGCATTTCATATAATACTGGTTTGGTGTTGAGGAACTCCTTTAGCTTTTTCTTACCTGTGAAGCTCTTTATCTGACCTTCAATTCAGAATGATAGCTTTGCTGGGTTGAGTAATCTTGGTTGTAGGTTCTTGCTATTCATCACTTTGAATATTTCTTGCCACTCCCATCTGGCCTGCATAGTTTCTGTTGAGAAATCAGCTGACAATCGTATGGGTGCTCCCTTGTAGGTAATTAACTGTTTTTCTCTTGCTGCTTTTAAGATTCTCTCTTTGTCTTTTGCTCTTGGTATTTTAATTATGATGTGTTTTGGTGTGGTCCTTTTGGGATTCCTTTTATTTGGGATTCTGTGTGCTTCTTGGACTTGTAAGTCTCTTTATTTCACCAGGTGGGGGAAGTTTTCAGTCATTATTTCTTCAAATAGGTTTTCAGTATCTTTCTCTCTCTCTCCTTCTGGCACCTTCATAATTCTGATGTTGGTATGCTTAAAGTTATCCCAGAGGCTCCTTACACTGTCTTCATATTTTTGGAATATTTTTGCTTTTTGCTTTTCCAGTGGAGTATTTTCTGCTTTTTCGTATTTCAAATCTTTGACTTGATTCTCTAGTCTGCTATTAGGTCTCTGTGTAATATTTTTTATTTCAGTCAGTGTATGTTTAATTTCTAGTTGGTCCTTTTTCAGCTCCTCTTGGGTCTCGCTAAATTTATCCATCTTTTCTAGGAAATTCTTGAAAAACCTTATAACCATGGTTTTGAAGTTTATATGCAGTTGTTAGTGTTCTTCCATTTCATTTGTAATTTGTTTTTTGTCTCCACATTTTCACTGCTTCCTTGAGTTGGTAGAGTAGCTTTGTGTGCTAGGTGTCTTTTATGGCCCAGTAGCTCTGCCTCCCCAGTTACCTGAGGTGGACTCTCTTGGTGCACTCCTTTGTGGACTGTGTGTACAGCCTTGTTATAGTTAAGTCTTGATTGTTGGTATCACTGGGGGGAATTGACCTCCAAACCAATTGGTTGTGAGGATCAACTGTCTATTTTGGAAAAACTTCTGTACTTGAGTCAGCCTTATGATACAAGACTTGCAAAATTGCAAGTTTCCCCTCCCTGACATCAGTTTCGTCCATTTCAGTCCTATACTAGAATATTTATGCTGAAAAACAAAAGTGAACATGTCATTCCTTGTATTCTTGCCTATGGGATTGAATTCAAATACTGTAGTTTTAGCTCAGCAGTCAAGACTTGAATGTCTAATCCCAACCACCTTACTACATTCTCCCTGATAACCTCTCCCTGCTTTGCTCTCTGGAAACTGTAGGCCTCCTGGCATGCAGTCCCCACTCCTTGTGATAACCTTCCCCTGTCTTGTTCACTCACTTTTTAGAACTCCAATTCAAAAGTTGCTTTCTCAGTATCTCTACACCACTTTGTTCATATCTCTATCATTACAGTTAATATGTCCATTCTGATAACACTTAGCACATAACACTTCATTCATTTATCAGAAACTTATTGGACATTTGTTATGTTTCAGGGGTCATAAGAGACATTGACATGAAAAAATATCTAAGAAAAAACTCAAAGAACTTTCAGTCTAGTGGAGAAAAGTAACAAGTTCTGAATAATCACAGCACCATGAGATAAACACAGTGCTGAACATGTCTATAGAATGCTATAGGAACATGGAGGAAGGCAGCAAGTTTATTTAGATGCAAAAAAAGGAAGTTGGGAAAGTTTTCATGGATGAAGTGATAATTAAATATGTCTGTTTCCCAATTCGACTTTGTATTCAACAAGAGCAGCAACTATATCTTGATTCGTTTTTCTGTCCTTGTGACTAGCATTGTACCTGGAATACAGTCTTATTGATTTAATTAATTTATCCTATCTAATAAAAAGGTAATATGCAAATTAACCATCATTCCAACACAAAGATGGTGGCACCCATAGCCACAAGATGCAGTGCCCAGTCCTCTTAGCCCCGCCAGAGTCCTTCAGTCCTGGGGAGGCAAGGAGGGGAGAGAGGAAGGTGGGATGGCCACTGAGAGTGGGCAGTTAAAGCTGGCTGGTGGAATGCTTGCTTTGTCGCTGTGCCTGACTCAGGCTGGCCCCCCAGAGCCAGAGGGGACATGAACAGGGACAGGGAAGTCAACCCACAACCGCTGTGGCTGAGAGCTGGGCTGGAGAAGAGACAGGCGGAAGCAGCGTGGGTTCTTCCCACCTCCAACAGAATTGGCACCTGTCTCTACCGGCTCCCTCCTGGATCCCATGGAATGAACGTGGGTCCCTCCTGCCTCCCTTGGAAGCAGTGCTGTAGTTCCCACCAGCTCCTGCAGAAACGCCAGATGGCCTGCTGCACACAATATCAAGTGATGGGCTACTAGTCTGTAAGTAAAGGCCTAAAGGGATTGAAGTAACTTTCAAACTCTAAGACTTTTAATACCACCTTTGTGGGTGTCATTGATATATTCCAGTGACAATCCTTTAAATGTTAGGGATTAATATCAAAGACTAGTTAATGAAAATAAGTCTTATAGAGTATGTTTTCTGGCCTATATCAAAGCCGCCTGGTAATAAAGTTATAAGGCTTTAACACAAGGGCTACAGAATTGAAGGGCAAAGAGACCTGGAGGAAAAGAGACCAGGAAGTAGCTTGGTAAACAAGGAAAAGGAGAGAAAGATGCTATGTAGTAAAACTAATTGTGGTTTCCTCCACTTCTCTCAAGGAAGCAGATTGGGTGTCATGAGACCTCAGGGTGGTATAGTACCAACTTTCCATTTACAGGAAATACAGGATTAGATCCACAAGTTGAAATATCGCCACAAGGAAATGGCACGACATTCTACATGTCAACTATCTGGTCCCTTCTAAAAGCCAATTTCATAAAAGTAATAGCAAACTAAAATGGTGGGAAACTGTTCTAAATGGAAATAAATTGAATTCTAGTTAAAAGATATTTCAGAGACAACTAGGAACAATTTGAATGTTAATTCGATATAAAAAGAAATCAGAATATTACTGTTGTTATAAGTGTGCTCATGTTATCATTGTTTATGTAGGAGAATATTCTTATTTGAGGAAATCCCAGCAGAGTAAGTTATGATGGATTTTCTTTCAAATGGATTCAGGAGACGGGGGCAGGGGGGAGGAAGAGAGAGGGAGAGAGACAGAATTGAGAAGTGGATTTTTTTAAATGTGGACAATTGTATCTCAATTGTATATCTCATAGTGTTTACTAAACTTATCTATCGTCTTTATAATTGAAATGAGGGGGAAAAAAAAGAAATTTATTAGTATACAAAAAGAAGGAAACACCAAACCAAGTATCCAGCCCAACAGTCCTAGAATAGTCCATTGAGTTTTAGAGCCCAGTAACCATAAGGATCCTCTGGCACTGAGTAGAAATGATAATTTTTTGGTGAGCACTGATTATCTTGGTCAAGTTCTATGGGGTTTCAAAGAGGTACACTGTGAGCCTGAATTACACACATCTCCAATTCTGATTATGGGAAAGGCACACAGCATTTATAGGCTTAAAGTGACAAAGAAACTCACAGTGTGCGTGTCCAATTTTACACCAACTGCATGCTTAATATATGTGTTAAACGTTTTCTATTCATTAGACTTTTAACATGACTTTGTACAAAGGTGCCTATCCAAAACTGTAGAAACTCCTAAGAGTCTGGGAAAATTAGGGAAGCAAGATAAGCCAGCAGTAGCATGCTCAAGGAAACAGTTATCTGGGAAAGTTGCAGAATGTTTGAATACAATGTAATCTGTGCTGCCAGAAGCTAAGAAATATTAAGTGTACCTAACGAGAATTAAGTGGTAGCCCTAAAATTCCTTTCCAATATTCTTTCATTTGTTTTATGTTTTCCTAACTGTGTATAGTGGTGAAGTGTGTGTGCCCCCATGTTTTCTGGTTCTGGGAATGAAGACACATAAATGTGGACTTCTCAGTGCTCCCTGTTGCAAACTAGATATCTGCCTCTGGAATGCTCCTCCAGCTGGACCTGGAACTGGCTTGGCTAAAAGCGTTGCAACCTGTATTTGTACAAGAAGGCACCCAGACTCCCTGCTCACTGGACATCTCTTTCTAGGCCTGCCCAGCTCAGTCAGTGTTTCATTTCAAGCCAGGGAATATGGTCCCCATTTGGAAAGAGTCAGGGAAATTACCAAAGAGGCTTTTCTCACACCAGAAATACATGTGTCCTTCATTACTATTCTGTCTTGAGATAGTGCAAGGTCAGTGCATCCCTCTGAAGTTGGAATGTTCAAAGAAAAAAGCTAATCTCCACACAAGCCAAGCCAACCCAGGAAGTCAGTTCCTTCCTGTAAATGATAACTTCCTTTCATTTTTAATTCCCTGTGAAGGTCAGATGTTTGAGGTTCTGCACATATATGTGTGCTAGAGGCCCAATGCATGAAATTCGTGCAAGAGTGGACCTTCCTTCCCCTGGATGTTCTGCACTGGCTTCTCTCTGGCACCTGGGATCCTAGCTTTGCTTCGGCCATTGGCAGGCACTTGGGACCTGGTCTTCACTCTGGCCTGACTTCGTCTGGAATGTATGTGTTGGAAGAGCCTAATACTGTCTCCTTCAGAGTTGTGAGCCTCTGTTGGTCCCCTGTGATTGGTCACGACTGTCCAGTCTGATTAGCATATTACTCTTTCATTATTATATATATAGGAAAATCAAATACACAAGCTTTCGGTGATCAGGGATTTTTTTTTTGTCTCTTAAGGCTCTTTGTAACTAGTGGACTGGTATGGTTGCTGCACAATTTATTTGTCTTTAGGCCCTAGAATAAGGAATAGACCCCATGGAGAGACTGCATGTTCTGCACATAGTGCAATGGTTATTAGCCTGTCCTGCCATTTGTCTCTGACAGCCAGCTAATTTGAAATTTGAGAGCTAGCCAGACTTCTGAGAACGTCATTGACACCCAGGGCAGGGGAACAAAATTCCCATTTTCCAAATAGCTTTATTTGATTACACAATGGCCTGGTTGGAGGCTCCTCAGCTTTGCTGTGATCAGAAAAGAAAAAGTGAATAACTACATTGAGATCACTGAGAGTTTGTCCTGCAAAGCAAAATGTCCTTTAATTCTGCCTCTTGCCCAAGCCTCTGCCAGATCCCAATTCACCACCCAGACAGTTCCTCCTTCATTTTCAGTTTCCTTTAATTCCTTTATTCTCCTTTCTTGCTTTCCAAAAATAGACGGAGTGTTCCTTTGCTATTTTAAATATGGTATACTCTTTTTTTCTTATAAAATCCATTTGTGTTCATCTACTCTTATTGGTTGCTTAATATATTAATGCTTTAACCTGCCTTACAAGTAGTGTTTTGTCTCCATACTCACATATTCATGTTGTATAAATTTTAATTCTGGATTAGATATTTTTCCTTTTTGCTTTTCTTCGGTTCTGGTATCCTAATATAGTATCTGCAAATTTTGCACATTCAACTAATATTTATTTAATAAAAAAAAAGAACAATAAACTTCACCAAGATAGTCAGTCACCCTTATTTTCTCATCTCTTACAACAGTTTCTGGATATGTTTTTTCTTATTTAGAACTTCCTCAATGCAGCAGCATCTTTATAGGGTAAACCTAAGGCTGTGTATGCCCAAGAATATTGTCTATCAAGCCATTTTCAATGAAAATATAACTAGACATAATTCTTTGTTCAATGTTCTTTTCTTCCATTGCTTTAAAAATAGAGTTTCATTATCTTTTTGCATCTACTATTGTTATTGACAAGTCTGACCACTTCCTCAGGTGAGATTCATGCTCTTCCCTTGGAGCACAATACATACAGGGGCCTCTTGTCCCCTCTATCAGACTGGGCTTCCAGGATCATCCATGTCATGAGCTACTTAGGCCAAAGCTTTGCTCTGACGCAAACCCCTTTACACATGTTTTAAACCTACTTAGAACTCAACTGAGTACTGTACTATTTTAGGCTGTTGGCGTGTGAAAATTTAAGCATGTCTAAACAAGCTCCAGTGAGAGAAATTGATAGGCAGAGCCTGCTAATTTAAAGTCAGGAAGCAGTGTATATGGTTCATGTTTAATTCACGTGGCAAAGCCAGTGTGTGCATGTTAACAGAGACAGAGTCATAGCTGATTTCCAGTTCAGTTCTCTCCCTCAAGCCAATCTGAAGACTCGGACATGAGACACACCTACTTTTCAGTGTGTCTTGTTCTCCTTCCGGGAATATGGATGATGTGTTGCAAGTCAATGACTACTGTCAACAATCTAAATAGTAGCAAGTCCAAGCAATATAGCCAACCTACCATTCATTCATTCATTCATTCATATATTTATCCACTCACCCACTCAGTAAAAGTATTCTTGACCTTTGGTGCATGTTAAGCCCTGTGCCAACTGAATACCAGGGACAGAAAGGAGAACTTGCCCATGTAGTTGACTTAAATGGTGGGGAAGTAGGTTTTAGTTTTAGTCAAGGAGATAAATACAAGATCATACGTAGGAGGAGAACTCTGAAGGATACAGTATTGTGCTCTTCCAACACATGAAAGAGTGGTGTAACCTGATCAGGGATCAGTCTCACAGAGGTGATGATTTTAACAGTGAGTAGGAATTAAGTAGACAAGAAGGAAGAAAGAGTATTTTAGGCAGAGGGCACAGCCTGTGAACAGAAGTTGTGGCAGGAGTGATGGTAGGAGTCCATGAAAGAAGATTTCTGTGGCCAAAACACAGGAGTCACCAGGGAATATCATGTGACACAAAGATGGAGAAGTGGGCAAGTGTCAGCCTGTGTGGGGCCACTTAAAACATGATGGGGATTTTGATATTTAGCCTGGAGGCAAGGGAAAGCCTGGAAGTCTTATGGTTAACATCAGCATGTGGAAATTTTTCTTTGGCTCTAGTACCTTGTAATCTGTGGTTTTCCTGTGGGAAAGGATCATAAATTGCAAAAACTGAATATCATCTCCAGTAATTGGGAATATGTAATCACATGTTGAAGTCAAAGCAAAATGTGTCAGTGTCTGCTTTGGAAAATTGCTGTCTATATGTCCCAGCACCAAGAATTTTTCCCTACTTAATTTTTAAAATGTTGAAAACTTACAGTTATGCTTACTTCTAGAATTGAACAATCCATCTACTGTCAGGTAAAGTTCTGAGCAGGCCTTTTAAAAATGGGTTGGTCCCCTGTGGTTGGTCATCTGAAACTTTAACAATACCAGCATGGGGGGTCCCCAGACCAAATTAATCAGAATATTTCTGGTGATTCTAACATCTACACACTCGACAGATGTGTAGGTGTTAAGTAACAAGTGGCCTCCATACTGCCAGTTATGCACTGATTTGGTACTTCACACATTTAGTATTAACTCTTTAGTTTTGTTACTTTCTCTTCCGTTTATTTCCAACTGAATCTTTAAAGCTTAGCCATAAAGAAATTTGAAGTTTTTCGACAGAAATGATTTTGAGAATGCATGCTATTTATAAAAAGCATATCTGGGCTATTTTCTGTGTGTATGCAACTGTTTACACATTTATTTACAAAATAGAATAATGCTATTCACACTGTATTTTAATAGGTTCTGTAATATACACTGAGTGGCCAGATTATTATGATCTCTGAATGCATAAAAATCTGGCCACTCAGTGAGAGAGAGAGAGAAAGAGAGAGAGAGACAGAGACAGAGAGACAGAGAGAGAGGGGGGGGGAGAGAGAGAGAGTGTGTGTGTGTGTGTGTGTGTGTGTGTGTGTGTGTGTAGTCCAGCCAGCCTGTCCAGGGGGAGGGGACATGGGTGGTTGGCTGGCCTGCCTGCTGGTCAAACTGGTTAAAGGGACAATTTGCATACAGTTTTTTTTATTATATAGGATTATTATTACGTAGGATATACACTAGTGGCCAGATTATTATGATCTCAGAGTATTTTGCCCATTCATCAGTATACCTTGAACACATTTTCACATTTCTATGTCAGTGAATATACTCTTAAAAGCATAATTTCTAATGCTTACATAGTATTTCTTTGTGTAAATAGCACAATCTCTGAAAACAGATCTAATTATATCCTTAAAAATTCCTAGAATTACAGTTTAAATATTTTTAAAAGGTAATCTGAGTTCATCTTTAAAAGACTGACCAGCCAATGTCCACTCACTTCTCAGTCAGCACAGGTAATAACAAGCTACAATAGTCAGCTACATGGGAGCATGATTTTGACCAAGTTACTACTTCCATGTGTACATTGTAGCACTGGTTGGTGTTGAAGGCCAAATACTCTTCTCATTTTCTCTATCACCTCTTATCTTCTCATATCCGAATGAGTGTTTTGAAATTCTTGGTCCCCAAAAACTATTATTATCTAGAATGTGGTGTGTGTGTGTGTGTGTGTGTGTGTGTGTGTGTGTGTGTGTGTTCAGTTATGATTCATGGCTACGAGGTGAACAACACCGGCTTCTTTCACCTAGGTGCTGATGAAACTCCAATTACATAATCTCCTGCAGCACAGATTGTAGTCAGTGGGGCAGGGTTTCCTTGATGCTCCTCTTGACTTCCTGCCTTAACTTCTTCTCACAAAATGAACCCTGTCATGCCAACTGCTCCCACCGCCCGTTTCCACCCTCTTTGAATTTGTTATCTGCTGCAAGGAAGGGAAGACTACCCTTCCCATAGCATTGGTGCACCTGAGAGAGAAGGCAAGAGGAAGAGTCCCTCTCACTAGCAACCTTCTCCCTCTTGGTGAGCTCCAGCCCACACTGCTATCACTACACAGCACTATTGATGATCACCCAAGAACACTTTATGTGGCTCAGTGTGTGTTTTTTTGTCAATGAAGGATGTAGCTCTGGAAGTTGGCTTGGCTTCAAGGAGAGAAGACTCAGTTGATGATGTGTCATTGGCTTTTTGTAGATCAACACAAAGGGAAAGGCTGGTCTCTGGGACAAACTGAACTGCAGCCTCAGAACAGTCAAGCTGTTCTGTTGGGCATAGTACAACACGATGTTGAGCATTCCTGTGTGTGTTATTTTTATACCAGCTTGCCTCACAACAGCTAACTGATACTATTCAAGCTAAAAATATTTTCATATTTCTTTCATACACATAGAAACTTTTAGATTGTAGTAATACAGGATTGGCATTGGAACATCCTCTGCCTTCTACCAGAAATATACCTTCCTTACTCAGAAATGGTGCTTCTCTTCATGAAATATCATGGAGGAGTTGGTTCCAGTTTTCCATCTCCATGTAGATCATGTTTCAGGGTCTTTGATCTTTAAGGGAATCATTCCTTGAACTTACCTGAAATCTCTTTTGCTGTACTTTGTCCGTGGCTGCCACACTGCCATAGTAAAAAGAGCCAACCAAAATAGTATGCTGACATCTAGAAAAATAATCCACACTCAGAGGCACATTTCCAAACTGCAGTGTGCAGAAAAGCATCCTTCCTCCCAGTAGGCCATAGGTGAGAGATACAGGCCTAGATCAATAACAAGGTGGAAGGCATACAATGTTTGGTGGCATTGAATATTCATTTTGGTTTCTGAGATCTACCATAAAGAAGTTTCTTGAAATCCTTTCCATTCTAAGATTCTGTACTTAGAAGTTCATGTTAGTGTTGAGGGAGGACATGAAAAAAGTTGTCCCTACTCTCTTTGCCCAATTCTTCTTCTAAATTTTTGTTATTGTGTGACTCATGCAATGAAGTTCACAGATCTTAAGTGTGTAGTGCATAAGCATGACTCTGATCAAAATTAGAATAATACCAATTCTCAAGAGAAATTCCCTCATACCCCTTCCCAGTCACTATCTCCCCAAAGGGAGTATCTATTTTATATTCTATGACCATAGATTAATTCTGTCTGCTTTTGAGTGTTATATCAATGGAATCATGCACTATATGTTCTTGTGTCTAACTTTTTTCATGCAATATTATTTCTGTGAGATTCACTATGTCATTGAGCAAAGAAGTAGTTTATTCTTTTTATTTCTTATGCTCCATTGCATGAACATACCATAATTCATTCTATTTATGGATATTTGAATTGTGTTCTTTTTTTTGCTATTATGAAAATGCTGCCATGAATATTCTTATTTCTGTTTTGTTGCATATACACTCATTTTTATTGGGTATGTAGCTGAGAGTGGAATTTTTGTGTCATATGGTCATGTTTAGCTTAGAAGATATTGCCAGTTAACTTTACAAGATGGTTTTTACCAATTTATATGGTCATCAACAATGCAAATTTCCATAGACTCACCAGCACCTGATGTTTTTGTCCTTTTAATTTAATCCAATCTGGTGGGATGTACATTATGGTGTTAATTTGGATTTTCTTGAAGACTTATGAGATTGGATCTTTTCATATTCTTCTTCCGTCATTTCTTAAGTACTCCAATCAGACTTTTACCTCCATCACTCCAGCAGAACTTCTGTTGTCAAGTAACAAGTGGCCTCCATGTTGGCAATCAGTTCTTAGTTCTCATCTCATCCTCTTGAGCTCCAAAACTACACATCTCTTGTTTTTACCGCTACCTCATTAGCCATTCTTTCTCAATCTTTTCTTTTGCCCATTTCTTTCTAATCTGTCAACATTTTAACATTGATGTGCCCTATTCAACTCTATTCCCCTTGTTATCTCTTTCTGCTACTTTATTTTTCTTTATTCGAAGTGTGACCACTAATAATAACATAGCATGCCAATATATTCATTATTTTACACTCACTATAATAAGTTCCATGAAGGCAGGAATTTTTGTCTCTTGTGTTGATGTCCCTCATATATTCGCTATACCTAGAATAGTCCCTGTCACAGAGCAACAACTCAGTAAATATTTGTTGAATGATTGACTGGCTGAATGAAATAATGGAAATAAGCAGTGGAAAAATATATTCTCCCAAGAAATATTTAATGAATGGCTATGACAGACACAACCCTATTTGGTCCTAGACATGACTTTATATGACTTGCATCACTAGAGTTCAACTTTCAAAGGCAGGTGCCTTTGATTTGATGAGTGGCACATGAGTGAGTAGAGAGGAATCAAATCCTTAAAAAACATCTGTCTTTGTTTTTTGTGACAGTATCATGATCCCTCAAAGAAAAGCACCTAGAAATAACTTTGTAATCAGTTTACACCGCAATGTAAACTGCGGATGGGTGTGGTTTGGCAGTGCTGATATCAAGTCACT
The DNA here is from genome assembly GCA_011751065.1 of Lasiurus cinereus. Lineage (NCBI taxonomy): Eukaryota > Metazoa > Chordata > Mammalia > Chiroptera > Vespertilionidae > Lasiurus > Lasiurus cinereus. The sequence continues at coordinate 26,550,676 of JAAGEH010000042.1, read as the reverse complement.
TCATCCAGTTCTACTGGAAGCATCTTTAGATGTCAACAGCTATTGAATTAGTAGCTAAGATGTAGCTGGAGTCAGTTACCAATCTGGACTAACCTCTAAATTATATAAAAAGTAGTTGGTAAGCTAAACTAAAATGTCTATGGCTAGAGCAAATATTCAAGCTGGAAAAGTAGCACAAGGAAAGGCCAAGGTCAACAAGTTTAGAAGTTCCTGTCTAAAAATAGCAAAGATCTCTGGGCTTTGGCCCAGAAAAGACCATAGGAATGGGCCACAGGTGAGAGATACAGGCCGAGGTCAGGTCAATAATGTGGAAGGCATACACTATTTGGTGGCATTGAATATTCATTTTGATTTCTGAGATCTACAGCTTGGATCTCTTAAAGGCATTTGTGGTATTAGGTGCTGTGTTGGCTGCATGCTGTCTATGGAAACATATTTTTAACTTCTCACTGGAGACCCAAAGCTAAAGAGCAAGAACAGAATGAAGTGATGTGGAAGTCTTTGCTGTCAGAACTGGAAGCTATTTCCAAAATAGTTTACTCCTTGGATTTATCTACACTGGGCAAATTTTTCAAAGGCAAGAGTTATCTACTGGCTGCCCCAACCCTCTTCCTTTAAAGTACAAAAATACATTTGGGGCGGGGAGTGGGTCGGGGGAGAGAAGAGGGCAAAACACACTAGAGACAGTCCTCAGGTTACATTGGACTCGATGTACATCGTTTTATGGTTTCGTCATCATAGCCCATTTATTTATTTAAAAAAAAGTTCCATCATTTCGATGTATGTACATATATGCTTTATGTTTTTTATTATTTATTTACCACAAGTAAAGGTCAGGAATTGTTATCTTTCTTTTAAATTTTTTTTACGGTTTCACTTCATTACTGCTGTGTATGTGCTCCGTGTGAGTGACGTACATAGGTGCTTATGTAGATGGGTATGGAGCGCCGTAAGAATGGATCTCCAATGTAACCCAAGGACCTATTGTATATGTAAATGTTACTATTCTTGATTTACTGGCTATATTTTGCCTTTATGATAGCTATGTATGTACTGCTTTACTTCTCCCTTCTAGATTATAATTACAAGGAGAATAGAGGCTATAGTTTACCCATCTCTAAATATTCCCTCCTATATCTACCTCCACCTACCCCAGAGCCCCAAATGTGTGAGCAGTCACATTACCCTTACGACATATTGAAACTCTCCAGTGAGGGATTTTCTCCTTCCACCCCCAACACAACTAAACCAAACTGGTTTGCGCACCACTTCCTGCCTGGGTAACTAGAGGTGAACCTTTTGCTGACCTTAAATGTTCGTCACAATCTCTTAAGATTCTTATATTCCCCACAGGATTAAAGGAAGTAAATAAACTTGGGTTTATTAATTGATAATTGATCTTAGAAATATTTGGATAGTAAACGTGGCCAGAGTATATCTTCTAAACCTCAAACATCTAAGTCATTACAAATATTCTGCTTTAAAAACAAATTACCATGAGGATGCATTCTGGTGTTTGTTCATTGTTTACTACATTTAGTTCAAATTAGAAAATTCCTTTAAAAGTCATTGAGAAATATACCACTGTAAACATCCATGCCATGGAGATCTCAAAGATCTTGTGTCCCCCAGCCATCTCCTGGCTGTGAGTCATGGGTGATGACTTGATGGCCTTTTTGAGAGGAAAACATTGGATTTTATTATTGCCCTTTTCTGTCCCACAGTAATCACCACCATGTGTAGGATGGCTGACACTGTCCCCTAGAATATGGTCTCCTTTCTACTTATAATTTCTTTTCTTACTTAAAGATACATTTCTGTTTAATTTGAGCACTTTGTCAGGAAACTGATATGAAATGAGTTGGCCCTACTTTAAATTTTATTTGTTTGTTTGTTTTTCAATTATATTTTTATTGATTTCAGAGAGGAAGGAAGAAGGAAAGATAGAAACATCAATTATGAGAGATACACATTGACCAGCTGCCTCCTGCATGCCCCCTACTGGGCATTGAGTCCTCAATCCGGGCATGTGCCCTTGACTGCAATTGAACCTGGGACCCTTCAGTCCACAGGCCGTTGCTCTATCCACTGAGCCAGAGAGATCTGTTTACTTATGTCAGAAGCAGTGCTATTTTTTTTGTAAAATTCATTAGGGTGAACATTTCTTTCCCTTTTATAGAAATCCCTTCTCTAGAATTTTAAATTCCTGAAAGCCACCTTTCTTGGCTTGGGTAACAAACATGGGAACAGAAACAGTTTACACTAATAAAACATAAGGTTATATCTACTAGGAGTTTTCAAAACCTTCTCCAAATGAATTGTGAATGAGAAACATACCATAGCACTGTAAGAATATTTTGCCTAATGACAAAATATTCTACTAATTCAGTTGAAATTTTGGCTATCTTGTTATGTTTACTCTCCACAATGATCATTAAAACATGTGACTGTACTTGGACTGAGCTAATTGATATGCCTGGAAATTGTGTTATTTTATAGATTTGGTAAATTTATTATTTAATCTTGTACTTGATTTTGTTTTTCCTTTTGTAACTGAGGTTCTCTTAACAATTTTAATTACATTAGTAATGCTTAATCATTCTTTGAGCTTGTTTATCTGAATTTCTTTCTTCTCTCTCATTTCTTTTCTGTTTGAATTGACATGTAATCTCAGTTAACAACCTATAGTTTGAAGAAGATTCCACTAAAAAGCAAAAATATATAAAATTTCATCTTGAGCAGCCCCTTTCAACAAGGACATTTTATGATTCTACTCTCTGCTTCTATCTGGAAGTGGAAATTTCCATGTGAATAGATAGATAGATAGATAGATAGATAGATGATAGATAGATGATGGATGGATGGATGGATGGATGGACATAGATTTGACTTAACATACTCCTCAAAATGCATGTTATTATCATAGGTCCATGCTAGGCTCTTGCTTAATTTCTTTCATTCCTTTGTGTTTCTTTTCAAACTCTTATTCTCCATCTCTGCACTGCACATCAGAGGCAAGTATTCTAATGCATTTAATATGTATCCTTTTGCATGTATTTGTCCTTACAAAAGAGTCAAAATGTGCATGAAATTTAAATTTATGTAAATAGAATTATTTATAGATTTCATTCCTGTTTCTGTCTTTGATTTCTTTGAAAAAACTCAGCCATACTTTTTTTTTAGCATCCATTTATGGAGCTCCAGGCATGTGTAGTCTCCTGTTGCTTTCACTAGTCCTTTGAGATGGTAACTCTTCACTTCCTTTTTGTTTTTTAAATTTTTATTACTTTATTTTTTAACCTTTATTGTTAAAAGTATTACAGATGTCCCATTCTCCCCCCCCCCCATTAATCTCCTACACACTGTACCTGACTTCCTAGGCCTTCCCACAATATTGTCTGTGTCCATGGGCTGTACATATATGTATATGCATCCCCCGGATGAACTTTTCATTTTCAACCTATCTTTCCACCAGGATTAGACACTAGTATTGCCTGTAATTTTTACCAACTGAAGCAATACTGTGATAAGCTTCCTTGAAATGTTTTCATATGGAACTCTGTGTCTTTGAATGGATTATCCAGAAGTACAATTGCTGGATCATAAATATGGGAATCTTTGTTGGATTATTCCATGATCTCTGCCAGTTTAATAAATGTAAAGTGATGTCTCATTGATTAATTTGTGTTTTCTGATTACTAACGACTTTGAAGAGCTTTTCATATGCTTGTTAGCTTTTTGGATTTCCTCTTCTGTAAATTACCCAATCATGTCCTTAGCCCATCTTTTGTTTGGGGATCCCAATCTTGTATTCCTTATATTACTTATCAGTATCGTGTGTTTTCTGTATTGCATGTCAGTCTCTTATGGCTGTAGACATTTAAAGAGCTTTTCCTAATTTGTAAGATGTCTGTAAACTTTATCTATGATGCTCTTCATTGGACATTGGACAGAAAGACTTAATTATGTTGTAATCAAATTCATTAATTATCTTGCTGATGATTTGTGAGATAATATTAGGGGGAAACATTGATTACGAATATTTTCCACCACTCCTAGGTCACAAGGATATTCTTTTACATTTTCTGGTATAAACTTTATAGATTTGGTTTTACATGGTTCCAAATCCATCTGCAACCCACCATTTGCATTTACTATTGAAAAATGGATCCAGTTTTATTATTCTACATATTGCAGGCCTATTTTCTTGATACAATTCACTAACCACCTGTCCTTCACACTACTGAGTACACCTCCACCGCTTTCCTCTGATACTTCTATCCTCTAGGTAACACCATTTATACCATAGAGGAAGTGTGAAAGGGATGGGTGAGGCTGAAGTGTTTCTTTAGGTCATTGCCACCCTTGCTGAGGCAGTTAAGTCAGTGTAGGTTTCTTAATCCCCAAGGAACCTGATCATGCCAGTTACCTAAACTTGTCTTAGGTGTCTAGACCTGTGGATGAAATTTAGCATCATTCCTTGAAATAGGTCATGGTGTTTCTCATAAGTAAGAGAAAGAAGATGATCAATAGAGGAGATAAATCCTATTGGAAAGAGGGAAAACAACCTCATCTATGTTTAAATATTGTCTATAAAATTCCCATAATCTCTTGTTTCAATGAGCCTCAATGAGTGAGCGCACATAAAAGAACTTTAAAAAATAATAAGCCTACTTATGAAAAGTAATATTACTTTTATCTTTGTTTACTTTGCAATCTCCTATAATCCCAAATTCTCAGTATAAAACTAGTCTTTCTTTCACACCACAGGTGGGAAAACAGAGAGAAAAGTTCAAATTAACAACACTTTAAATGTCAACTGTGTGACAATTTTCTTCATGTTCCCTATCTCTGGTTCCCATGCTCAATCATGTACTCCATAAATATTTAGTTTCCCTGATTCTGTGCAAAGCACTGGTATCTTGAAAATAATGTTATATTTACCAGTTGAATCTGATCTTTGTGGTTACATGTTAATTTTGTTTTCCTTTTCTTTCCCCATGGATAACACCCTCAGATACTTGAAAATAGAACGCTATGAAATGTTTTCCCATGGTCTCAGAGCAAGTCAGGAAAGACTTAGAATTTGAACTCAAACCCCTGCCTCCTCTCTTAACACGGTCTTGCTGCTGCTAATTGTGATCTTAGATTATCAAAACTCTAGCTTTTCTAACAAGTGCATCCACATTAACAGACTTAGTTAGGTTTTGTTTCTTTTTCCTCTTCCATTCTTTTCTCTTTTCTCCTTTTATTTTTCTTCAGATAAAAGATTTATATGTTGTCAGACAAATTAAGAAAATCCTCGCCGAAACCAGTTTGGCTTAGTGGATAGAGTGTCGGCCTGCAGATTGAAAAGTTCCAGGTTCGATTCTGGTCAAGGACATGTACCTCGGTTGCAGGCACATCCCCAGTAGGAGGCGTGCAGGAGGCAGCTGATCAAGGTCTCTCTCTCTCATTGATGTTTCTAACTCTCTATCCCTCTCCCTTCCTCTCTGTAAAAAATCAATAAAGTATATTAAAAAAAAGAAAATCCTCATTTATTCTATTTACAAGCTCAGCAGAGAAATGTTATAAAGGTATTCATAATCTTATTCTTGCACCTTTAAAACCCAATTATTACAAAGGAAAGTACAGCAAAAACTTAAAATGAAACTTCAAAAATTGGCAGTTTGTATTGACTGTGACATTCTGTGGAAAAGGTGTAATTATTCTCTAATATTAAAGACTCATTGTTGTACATATTACACTTAACATGTTGCAGAATACTTAGACACATCCAATTGGAGAAATTCACATAACCCTTTGAGGATGAAATCTAAGGATTAGTGTTCCCCATTTTGCAGGAGATTAAATAAGATGGGGCGAGTTTAGTGACTGATGAGCTAATAAGATCACACAAGTTCCACTTGGCAAATCCACATCTTTTTGTACTACTAATATATTTTCTGAGAATAATATTTCTTTGAAAGAAATTGCATTTTATTAAAGCAAACCTAAACTTGCTTACATATCACACAACACAAAACCTTGTAATGCAGGGGAAAGTAATTTCCTACACCTTTTTCTCATCAATGAAATGAACTTAGCCAATCATGAGCAAAAGTGATACATCCAGGAAGTTTGTCATGTGGATCTTATCATTCTCCTTCATTCTTTCCCCTGCATCTAACCTCCTCGCACCTACCCCAAACACCTTCTGGGCTTCTGTTTGCTTCATACCTCTCCATACACAAAAAGAATAAAGCATTTTACAGATCAATGTGTTATCCTTCTGTCTGTCTATAGAGCATAAAGGAACAGTCAGTAAGAACAACCCCGATGTGTCCCTAAGAAGGTAGTTCTCTTTTTCCTTTTGGAGAATTGGTGTGTGTGTGTGTGTGTGTGTGTGTGTGTGTGTGTGTTGAGATGTAGTTGAAGCATCAGAGAGATGAGCTGAAGGATGTTCCTGGCATCCAGGAAAAAATTATAAGCTTTTTGTATTATTTCTACCACTGAAAAACTCAGCTATTCATGTACTCATTCACTCAACATTTATTAATACAATAATTTATCAAATACACACTCTGCATCTATTATGTATTTTAGGGGTCCAGTTATACTCTCCCAGGCTATTGAGCTAGATCAGTGGTTGGCAAACTGCGGCTCGTGAGCCACACGTGGATCTTTGGCCCCTTGAGTGTAGATCTCCCACAAAATACCACATGCGGGCAATTGAAACTTTGTGGCCCATGCGCAGAAGTCGGTTTTCAGCTCTCAAAAGAAATTTCAATTGTTGTACTGTTGATATTTGGCTTTCTTGACTAATGAGTTTGCCGAACACTGGGCTAGATAGTCATATAAATGAATAAGTGAGCGTAGAGTGAAAGAAGCATAATAGGTACTAAGTATAATAGAGTACAAAGGAGGAAGTAATTTACTTGTGAGATGGAGGTCAGCAAAGATCTTCCAGCTGGAATTGTAAAGAAAAGTACAGCTTAGCCCACCAGATATTCTATGTAGAGAAAAATAACAGTTGCAAAGGCATGAAAGCCTGATATGGACTGGTACATTCATGAAACAATAAGTAGTCCAGTGATGAACACTGATAGTACCAAGATCATGGAGAGATATGTATGTCATGGGGAGTGTACTTAAATTGTTTTCATCTGACTGACATCTCTTTCCCCTTCAAATGATAATAACACCCTGATTTTCTGTAGGGAACCATATTTCCCTACTGCTTGTCATCTTTTGGGCTGTCTTTCTTGTCAACCTCCTAGGGACAGACAGTACTCAGATATCCAATCTGAGATTCCATCTTCCATGGTTACAGAGATTAATTCAAGGTCCTGGATCCAATAAGAACCTTTTCTAAAATTTGGTGTATGGACAATGGGTTAGAGAGTCCTTCTTCCTTTGGAATCTTGAACTATATGGATTGTGTAAGCCTGAGAGTTATAAAGAGCTACTTTCTTCAGCTACCTACAAGTTGTCCACCAAATGAGACAGACATAGAGGAAAGTAGAATCCAGGCTAGAATGATAGAGAATAAGAGAAGGGGGAAGGTGGTAGTATCCCTTGAGCCCAGTGGCTGAAGCTTTGGATCAATTCCCTCGATTTTCTCATTATATGAGTTCTCCTTTAGCCACCTTAAATTAACTTATGACTCCCAAAATCCTGAGTATTAACTCATGTTAAGGACTTTGGATTTTATTATCAAGGCAATGACAGAGTCTGTGAAAAGTTTAGAGCAATGAATATATTTGTATTTTAGAAAACATATGCTGGCAACAGTGTAGAGAATGGGAGTGTAAGAGGGATTGTCAGTGAGCCACTTACAAAGTTCGGATGGTAATCTAGATAAGAGGCCAGAAAGGCATGAACTAAGACAGTCGTTGGCAAACTGCTGGCAAACTGCAGCTCGTGAGCCACATGTGGCTCTTTCAGTGTGGCTCTTCCACAAAATACCATGTACGGGCGTGCATGTACAGTGCAATTGAAACTTCGTGGCCCATGCACAGAAGTTGGTTTTCGGCTCTCAAAAGAAATTTCAATCATTGTACTGTTGATATTTGGCTCTGTTGACTAATGAGTTTGCCGACCACTGAAATAAGGCATTGGAAGTGGGCATGAATAGCAAGAATCTATTTTAAGGAAGATTTCATTGGTAATCAGTTGGGCAAAGGGTATGAGGAGAAGGAAGGATTTAGCAATAATTCTTGGGATTCTTGCATTGATTTTTTGTTGTTGTTGAATAGATTTTTTGGTCGTGGTGGTGGTGGTGGGTTTTTGTGGTTTTATTGTTGTTTACCTAAAGAGGGAATTGAACAAGAGATAAATATTGGGAGCACGAGAGGTAAATTAATTCAAGGAACTTTTTAATTTAAAATTTCTGTGGCACATCCCTATGATGATATCCAGGTGGCAGTTAGTTACATAGTTCTGGTGCTCCAGATGAAGATCTGGGCAGGAGACCCAGATTTGGGTGTCATCACTATATAGGTAGATCAGAAGCTTTTGATGTGGAAGAGATCACTCAGGGACACTGTGAGGAGTGAAAGGAGAAATGACCAGAGACTGAACTTGGGGTAATGATGGTATTGAAAAAGTGGGTCTGTGGTGGGAACTGGATGTTGGAGAGATAGGAATCATAGCAGACTGGTGTCCTAGAAGCCAAGCTGTTAAGAAAGAGGAAGTAGTCAGTGGTATAAAATACCTCAGAGAGGTCATTTGGGGTTAAGACAATGAAGTGTCCTTTATGTGACTATTTGGACATCTTTAGTGATTATAGCCTGTACTTTCAGGGGAGCCAGAAAGACAAAACTTTGTCAGCAGCAGAATGCTGCAATATTTCATCCTGTTAATGCAGAATGGCATGAAATTTAAAATTTGTGAATTATTTCTGGAATTTCCCATTTAATATTTATGAGCTGTTATTGAAATATTTTCAGCTAAGAGGGGCAACTAGAACTGTGGAAACCAAACCCACAGATAAAGGAGAACTAGTGTAAAATGGTTTAGAATTCAGAATGTAAAGAGTTTACATTTGATGTTTAAACTAAGGATTTGCTATAGTTGGCTCAATCTAAATTCACTGGATCTGGGAATTAGATTAGGTTTGTATCTCTGTATCTTACTTAATACTCCCTTTAGAGATCTTATGTGTGTAAATCATACAACCACAGAATTATATGTAATGTCTAAAAGATAGATAGACAGACAGACAAATGTGTATGCACATATATGACAATATTTTAGGATACTTTAAATAAGTCTGGCTCTTATTTAAATGAGTAGAAAGAGAAAAAGAAAAGATAAAATTATAGCAAAGAGGAAAGGGGGAGAGAACAAAAGGAAAAAAGCAAATAAAAAGGTCATCCTCACCATCAGAATATATTCTTAGGATCTCACATGAAAAAGCACCTTAAACCAAGGCCTTTACAATAGCACTAATTGTGGCTGTACTATGCTCTGACTACACAGTCTCCACTTCCTCTCTGGACATAGGAAGTGGAGAAAATGAAACAAATGGGCTCACTGTCCATTAAAACCACCGGGGGAAAGGAGGGACCCTTTTACACTTCCCTATATGGAAGTCCATTCTTTGCGGCTCTTCCTTCTCCCCACGTGGGAGTCTACTTGTTCTTCAGTAAATCTCCACCTTTGGTATAAAAACGAAACAAAACAAAACAAACAACCACCCAGGGACCTTATATCAAAAGAACCTAAACTTTCTACTACCTTGCATATAAATATTACCATGGTAAGGAGAGCACATGAAAGAAAGAGGCCCCCGATTGTCTACCATCTCCTCATTGTTCCAACCAGCCTCAAGAGTTTCATTAAACTCTGCTTCAGCCCAAGTTCTGCCAAGGTCTTATGGATAAAAAAGGCTTAGATTCCCTCCTCTAGAATCAAGGTCCTATCTTTATATTTCCCTTACTTCAGCAAAGTCTGGAACCTGAAGCCTACCTTCTTCCCTTAATATACTTTAGACAAGTTCTTCACCCACTATGTGCCTCTGTTTACTTATCTGTAGAGTGGAGATAATACTAGTAACTACCTGAAAGACCTATTGTGAAGAGTAAATAAACTCCAATGTGTAAAATACATAATAATCACTCAATTATTTGTTATCATTACCAATAGTAATATCATTTTTTAAAAAGGACCTTTATGGAGAAACCAAGATGGCGGCATAGGTGACCACCTAAGCTGCTGCCTCACACAACAATTTCAAAATTACAACTAAAAGACAGAATGGACACCATCCAGAACCACAGGAAAGCTGGCTGACTGAAAATTCTACAACTAGAAGTAAAGACAGGGACTCACAAAGACTCGGAGGAGTTGTAGAAAGCTGAGGTATGCAGACATGCTCGTGGAGAGGACGGGCAGAGGAGGGTTTGGCTGGCTTCCTCTAGCGGGAGGGAGATGGAAAAATCCCGACTGCACTGATCCCCACTTCTGCCTGCACTGAACTCTAGTTCCAGATGAGACTCATACAGGCGAGTCTGGACTGTTGTGAAAAGGAAGGGGTGCAGGGAAACTTAGGAGAGCCACAAAAGACAGCGGCCTGGGGGCACGCAAATTGCATGCAGAGAGGACTGACTGCTGCTTGTGCTGCTGGCTTTCTCTAGCAGAAAGAAAACAGAACCCCCCAACAGCACTGAAATCCAGGTCCAACTGCACTAAACCCCAGTTTTGGGTGAGACCCTGGGGACCCAGACTCATACGGGTCCCTATAGTGCATGGAAACTCAGGGGAACCGGAAAAGCAGAGGTCTGGAGGCAAGTGTGCATGCACAGACACAGCTGATCCTTACAACCAATTGGCTTGGAGGTTAATTCCCCTCAGTGATACCAACAACAATCAAGAATTAACTACAAGACTGTACACACAGTTCACAAAGGGGTGCACCAAGAGTGTCTACCTCAGGTAACTGGGGAGGCAGAGCTACTGGGCCACATAGGACACCTAGCATACAAGGTTACTCTACCAACTCAGGGAAGCAGTAAAATATGCAGAGACAAAAGAACAGATCACAAATGAAAGAAATGGAGGAAAACAAACAACTGGATATAGAGTTCAAAACCACGGTTATAAGGATTTTTAAGAATTTTTTAGAAAATATGAATAAATTTAGCGAGACCCAAGAGAATATGAAAAAGGACAAACAAGAAATTAAACATACACTGATTGAAATTAAAAAAATATTATACAGAAACCTAACAGCAGACTGGAGGACTGCAAGAATCAAGTCAAAGATGTGAAATACAAGAAGCAAAGAACACTTCACTGGAAAAGAAAAAAGAAAAAAAGAATTAAAAAATGGGGAAAAACCAAGATGGCGGCATAGGTTAACACCTAAACTGCTGCCTCGCACAACAATTTCAAAACTACAATTAAAAGGCAGAACAGACATCATCCAGAACCACAGGAAAGTTGGCTGAGTAGAAATTCTACAACTAGAAGGAAAGAAAGGGGCTCACAGAGACTCAGAGGAGCTGCAAAAAACTGAGGTACAGAGATGCACACGTGGAGAGAGCAGGCACCGGAGTACCTGCCTGGCTTCCTCTGGCAAGAGGGAGATGGAAACTCCCAACCACACTGAACACCTTATTCCATGGCACTGAACCCCAGGTCTGGGGGAGACTTATATGGAGGGAGTTTGGACTGTGAAAAGGGAGAAGTGCACGGAAATTTAGGGGAGCCATGAAAAGGCAGAAGTCTGGGGGCGTGCACACTGCTGCGTGCAGAAGATGGACTGCTGATTGTGCTGCTGGCTTTCTCTTGTGGGATGGAGACAGAGCCTCCAAACTGCACCACTTCTAACTCCACTGAACCTCAGTTTTGGGTGACACCCTGGGGACCCAGACTTATACAGGTCCCAGAGCGCAGGGGAGCTGGAAAGGCAGCAGTCTAGAGGCACCACGCGTGTGCGCACAAGCATGGCTCCAGTGGTTACTGAGAGACACGTGAGACCCAGGGGCCACATAGGGCGGGGCTAACTGGAAGGCAAGGCGGTCTGCTAAGCCCTGAGACTCCACCCCACCCAAGCTCAACAGAGAGGCTTTTGCAATTTTGTAAGTCTTATATCATAAGGCTGATTCCAACACAGTTCTCCCGGAATAGTGAAAATGCAGAGACAAAGGAACAGATCACAGAGAAAAGAAATGGAGGAAAACAATCAACTGCATATAGAGTTCAAAACCACAGTTATAAGGTTTTTCAAGAATTTCCTAGAAAAGATGGATAAATTTAGTGAAACCAAAGAGGAGATGAAAAAGGACCAACTAGAGATGAAAAAGGACCAAATAGAAATTAAACATACACTGACTAAAATAAAAAATATTATACAAAGACCTAAGAGCAGACTAGAGGAAGGCAAGAATCAAGTCAAAAATTTGAAATATAAAGAAGCATAAAACACTCAACTAGAAAAAACAAGAAGAAAAAATGAATCCAAAAATGTGAAGATAATATAAGGAGCCTCTGGGACAACTTCAAGCATGCCAACATCAGAATTATGGGGGTGCCAGAAGAAGAGAGAGAGCAAGATACTGAAAACCTATTTGAAGAAATAATGACTGAAAACTTCCCCACCCTGGTGAAAGAAGTAGACTTACAAGTCCAGGAAGCACACTGAACCCCAAACAAAAGGAATCCAAAAAGGACCGTACCAAGACACATCATAATTAAAATGCCAAGAGCAAAAGAGAAAGAGAGAATCTTAAAAGCAGCAAGAGAAAAACAGTTCATTACCTACAAGGGAGCACCCATATGATTGTCAGCTGATTTCTCAACAGAAACTATGCAGGCCAGATGGGAGTGGCAAGAAATATCCAAAGTGATGAATAGCATGAACCTACAACCAAGATAACTCTAACCAGCAAAGCTATCAGAATTGAAGGGCAGATAAAGAGCTTCACAGATAAGAAAAAGCTAAAGGAGTTCATCAACACCAAACCAGTATTATATGAAATGCTGAAAGGTACTCTTTAAGAAGAGGAAGAAGAAAAAGGTAAAGATAAAAATTATGAACAACAAATACATATCAACAAGTGAATCTAAAAATCAAGTGAATAGAAAATCTGATGAACAGAATAAACTGGTGAATATAATAGAATCAGGGGAATAGAAAGGGAGTGGACTGGCAATTCTCAGGGGGAAAGGGGTGAGGAGCGTGCAAGGAGAGACTGGACAAAAATCATACACTTATGGATGAGGATAATGGGGGGATCCTTTGTAAGGGCAGAGGGTGGGTTGGGAGGCAGGTGGAGGGGAGCTATGGGGGGAAAAAGGGGAACAATTGTAAAAATCTGAACAATAGAGATTTATTTAAAAATAAAAATTAATAAAGAAGTAGAAAAAAAGAAAATAAAAATAGAAAAATAAAAAGGACCTTTTTTCGGAGTTTTTACTGCGGCCCTATTATTTTTATCTTGTCCAACTGGTTCAAGCCACAGGTTCTAGAGAGTTCTCAGCCCTGATAAGCTCTGATGATACTTCTAGTATCTTGACCTTTGCACACTCCCTGTGGATACTCAAGAAATGAGAGAAGATTTATGGAATATCTTCTGGACTTTTGCTAATTATGGTTTTATTTTTTATGAAAAACTATGGAAAATGCTTTCCCACATGCTCACATCTTCAACTTTAATATATCACCCAAGACAAAGAATAGTGGCAGCTCTAACTTCTTCAAATGTATGCTCCAGCTTGGGTGGCTGTGTGCATGTGTTTGATGCTTGAGAGCAAGGGTGGT
>JAAGEH010000042.1:26485541-26536529 GCA_011751065.1 Lasiurus cinereus | reverse complement strand
TATTTGAACTTACTGGAATGCTCTGAACCACCCTTGCTCTCAAGCATCAAACACATGCACACAGCCACCCAAGCTGGAGCATACATTTGAATAAGTTAGAATACATTTGAAGAAGTTGAAGAACAGAGGCTGGAATGGGCCAGCCAAGGGCTCAACAGAGAGGTGCTGACTATGTTTAATATCCATTCTATGTCTGCCTGAGAATCTCAAAGATCACCCATGCTCAGTCTTCTGAGCATGCCTTCTTTTCCTTAGCAATCTAATGAAGTAGAAATTTTAAAATGATACCAGTGAACCTTGAGTATCCACAGGGCAGTTGTGGGCGATCAGGCCAGCAGGAGAGGGCAGTTGGGAGGGACCAGGCTGGCAAAGGAGGGCAGTTGGGGGAGACCAGGCCTACAGGAGAGGACAGTTGCAGGGGGACCCAGACCTGCATGGGAGGGTAGTTGGGGACAACCAGGCCTTCAGGGGAGGGCAGTTGGGGGGAGGACCAGGCCTACAGGGAAGGGTAGTTGGGGGGAACAGGCAGGCAAGGGAGGGCAGTTAGGGGTGACCGGGCCTGCAGGGGAGGGCAGTTGTGGGAACCAGGTCTGCAGGAGAGGGCAGTTGTGGGCAACCAGGCCTGCAGGGGAGGACAGTTAGGGGCAACAAGGCTGGCAGAGAAGGGCAGTTTGTGGCAATTGGGCTGGCAGGGGAGGAGTTAGGCATGGATCAGGCTGGCAGGGGCGTGGTTAAGGGGTGATCAGGCTGGCAGGCAGGCGAGTGGTTGGGAGCCAGTAGTCCTGGGTTGTGCGAGGGATGTCCGACTGCCCGTTTAGGCCCAATCCCACCGGGCCTAAACAGGCAGTCAGACATCCCCTTGGGAGGGTCCCACATTGGAAGGGGGGCAGTCTGGGCTGAGGAACACACACCCCTGTGCATAAATTTTATTTACCAGGCCTCTAGTGTGTGTGTATGTATGTGTGTGTGTGTGTGTGTGTGTGTATGTACACACACACACACACACACACACACACACACACACACATTGAGAAACTACCCAATAAGCCTGCATAGCTTTCTCTGACAGAGCCATTACCTTCTTTTTTCTTTTTCTTTCTTTTTTTAGAGTACACAAACCAAGACTTCGATTTCTAAGTTATTGGAATATTTCCTAGTATTTGTACTGTGTTTTCTAAATTAGGGGATAGGTTCTCATCTCATAAAGAGTTCCCATCATTTCTTGCAAGAGGCACCTGCATTATTGTGTCTACTAAGTGTTGCAGATAAGCTAAGTAAAGGATATGTCACAAACACATCTGAAGAAGCCACACCAAAAAGCATATCACTAACTCATTTAAGAGGCCCCTTTTGTCACTTTTATAATCAAGAAATATTAAATGTCTTTCTCTAGGTATAAGTGACATATAACATTGTTTTAGTTTCAAGTGTATGACATAATGATTCGATATTTATCTATATTGAAAAACGATCACCACAATAAGCCTAGTTAACATCTGTCACCATACATAGTGACTTTTTTTTCTTGTGATAGGCACTTTTAAGATCTACTCTATTAGCAACTTTCAAGAATTGTTATTTTATTTGAACCTTGGTACCTTTTATCACCAATTCAAAAGCTAACTAAAACTAATTTATCTTGTACAAATTTGTCCCAGTATTTAAATGGACATCTAGTGACATTGTATTTAGATCAATTGCCAGTTCTATTAAGAAAAGAGCAGAGAGGTGGAATGGCATCATTACAGATGTCTCTTTTGGCTAACCTACCCCTAACTACCCCCAGACACGCACACATACTCACACAATGCCTTTATACATTCTCATCTCTACTTCCTTTAGGAGCCTTCCATGGCTACTCAGCTCTCATTTACCTCCCTGTTATATAGATAACAATACCCACTTTCCACTTTCTTATCAGGGTGTTTCAGTGTTACATATAAATACTTTTTGTCTCTAACTAAACTGGGAAGTCCTTGAGAATCATGGACTGTGCTTATATAGTCTCTCTCCTGGGGCTCTCCTGGTCTTTCCATTATGTTGAACTTGTCCTAAGCTAGTAGTCGGCAAACTCATTAGTCAACAGAGCCAAATAGCAACAGGACAACGATTGAAATTTCTTTTGAGAGCTGAATTTTTAAACTTAAACTTCTTCTAATGCCACTTCTTCAAAATAGACTCAGCCAGGCCATGGTATTTTGTGGAAGAGCCACACTCAAGGGACCAAGTGTGGCAACCACAGTCCTAAGCATTTAAAAAGTAATAGTTGATGGATGGTTGTAGATGGAGTCTTTATCATCCCATAGGTCTGTTTAACATCCCTATTTTAAGTGAAAATTATTCAAGCATAATGTCTTCCGGAATCCCTAAGAGAAAAGAGTAGAATTTGCCATAACTTTACCTACTACAGCCCCCAAAATGTGACAAAGCAAATTATATGCATGGACAATTTTCCCAGGTTTTCTCAATTTGGTTTTATTTCCCTCACTAGAATATATTCCCAATGTCACGGAATGACTGTGTCGTAGACACCCAAAAAGTCAAAAATTTATTCTAGAGCTTCAGAAAGCAACTACAAGCCCATTTTTTTTCTTCTTCGAACTCTGGTGTTACTCCCATAGGGAGAAGCCCCAGTGTCAGAAATCATGTGGAAACCCCATTTCCTGGTGATTACAGACATGCTTTATCAGTGGCAGGTTTCCCAAGGATGTATTTGCTTCCATGGTATTGCTTGGATTGCCTTCAGAATCTCAGCTCTGTCCGGCCAAGGCTCAGTTCCCATTATTCCTTTACCATTCCCCCAGAGAATGGTTATGTATTATTTAAAAAATACCTGATCAAAAGATACCTTCAGCCCAAACAATATGGCTCAATTGGTTGCGGCTTGATCCCCAGTAGAGGGCAGGCAGGAGGTGACCACCGCCCTAGATGTTACTATGATGTTTTTGTTGTTAACCCCTTTCCCCCCATTGATTTTAGAGAGTGAAAGGGAGGGAGTGGAGAGAGAAGAGGGAGAAAGAGAGAGAAAAAAAAACAGCAATGTGAGAGAACCGCATTAATTTGTTCCCAAATGGCCCCTACTAGAGCAGGGAACCAGCACTCCAGGTATGTGCCCTTAATTGGAATCGAATCCGAAACCCTTGGGTTCACAGGCTGAGTTGCAATCACTGAGCAACATTGGCCAAGGCTGATATTTCTCTCTCTCTTTCCCTCTACTTTCCTCTCTCTAAAGTCAATAAAAACACATTTTAAAAAAGAGACAACTTCATTTCTTTGTTTAAGATCCAAATTGCGTATGTTTTTTATTTTTCTATTACAGTTTACATTCAGTGTCTCAGGTGTGCATTATAGTTGTTAGACAATCATACACTTCTAACCATTCTTCATTTGTGGTTTTTATTTAAACCACCAGTAGGCATCATAATAGTTATTCTCAGTCTAAGCAACAACTGTCCTCACACTATCATGATATCTTGAAAGGATTTTATGCCTTACCTGAGGCATATAATCTACATTGACAAGTGACCTGATACAGCAGAAGGATGAAGCGGTCAGTCTCAGAGACAACTACCTGAGCTTGTAGCCTGGCTTTGCTACTTATTTTTTGGGTCACCTTGGACAAGTTTTGTATCTCCTCTCCATCTTGGTTTCCTTATTTGGCATGGATTCGTTGTGAGAATTCAATTAGATGATTCACATAAAGTACTTAAAACGGTGCCTGGTACACTTAATGTTCAGTAGATATTAGTGATTATTAGTTATTCTTCTTGTCTAGCTGCCGAAGGTGTGTCAGCCACCTAGAGTTTTAGACACACTCTCTCTGTACCCTGTTTTGGGCCTCCACTCTGAAACAGAGATTCTTACTCCACCTATGGGCCTATGGAAGGTAAAAACTGCTTCCTTCTGTGTGGCCATAGGTGGAAGGACAGTGACCATCCTGCTGTGCTGTGAAGCTGGAGCATGAAGCAGTGAGTGTGGGACAGGGCTGCTAACTTGCCTAAGTTCAAATGAACATTAGTCATACAAGATACATTTCACGACATGAATGACCTCAGTCTACATTTATTTCCTCTTTCTTTGCTATTTCCTTTTTAATGAAACAGTAGTACAAACCAGTTATCTGACCCAGCCAAAGTCCAGTACAAATATTTGGAACTGGATAATACTTGAAACTGGAATGTGTTGTGATTACCATAACCTGTTAGAACAGCTTAGTGAACTCCTTGAAGTAGATGTCAGGAAATTATCTTATTCCTAAATCTGAGACAACACTGTCTGGAGAAATTTTGGAAAATTACTTCCTTCCTGGATTTGTATTTTCTCAACTCAAACTCTGAAAAATAACATTCATTTCTACTCTACTGTCAGTGAATGGAATATCTAAGAGTAACCCCCAAACAATAGATGAATGTAAAGGAAAAAAACTTCCTGATTTGGTAATTTCTCAAACCTGTCAATCTGTTTCCATGGTAAACTAATTAACATAGAAATTGGATGAGATTCTGACTCAAAAACAAAGAATTCAGAAAAAGGATCATATTGAGGGAAGACATTATTTCATTATGGAATCACTTTCAGGGTAGGATAACTTTAAATAGGAATTATTTTGTTAAAATTTCCTGTGACTTGATTTAAGATTGCGAAATGCAAAACTCAGATTATCCTGAGAACCCTCCATAAGAATGTCAGTGATTTTACAACTCTCATCCAAGTCCTCTTGAATTTTTGGTTAATCAGAATAACACAGATTTGTTTACTCTCAGAAGTCTTTGAAAGTTCTAATACAAATATTTCTTTTTTAATTGAAATATATTTAACATATAACTTTGTGCAAATTTTAGGTGTTTACATGCTAATTTGGTAGATTTACTAATATATGTTGTAATATACTTGTCATTGTAACAATAATTATCAACTCCGTCTATCATGTTACATTATTATCCATTCTGCTTTGTGGTTGAAATAATTAAGTACTAGTTTCTTAGCAAGTTTAAAGATTATAATACAGTGTTGTCTATATTCACTGTACTGTGCATTAAATATCTAGGGCTCATTGCACTCTTAAACACCATCTGTCCTAATAGAAATATTTCTGAAGGCATTTTTTATCACAGATGGAGGGACAACTCTTTTTAATGTGGGAATGAAAATAATAGTAAGCAATAGACTAGCATATATCTTTATAATTTATAAATAAGTACTTTTGTATACATTACCTCATTTAATTTTCACAACACTGTGAAATAGTTATGACAGGTAAAATTATTCCAATTTTTATACATGAAAATTCAGAAAGAAGAGGAATCAGTAGACATGACAGAATGAATGGCCACTCATTCATTTATCCATCCATCCATTCAACAACTATTAGCAAATAATTACATGCACCAAAATCGGGACTAACAGGGTGTGAGCCCACAGCAGGCACAGCGGGGCCAGGATGAACAGGAGTGGTATGGTGCCAGGCCCGGGCTCAGGCTCTTCCCCCACCACCTGCCTTGGCCATGTTGAGGGACCAATGCATGAATCCATGCACCTGGCCTCTGATAGTTAATAATGCTGTATTGTGTATTAGAAAGTTGCCAAGAGAATAGATCTTAAAAGTTCTCATCAGAAGAAAGAAATTTGTATTTATGTGTGGTGATAGGTGTTAACTAGACTTACTGTGGTGATCATTTTTCAATATATACAAATATCAAGTCATTATGTTGCATGCCTGCAATTAATATAATATGTCAATTATATCTCAATAAAAAAGAGTAAGGAAGCAGGGTACTTTGGAAGAATTATAATGAAATGCTAAGGTGACCAAAAAAGCTGAGAAAAAGATCCATATGCATATTTTTAGAGCCTAAGTACCAAGGCCAATTCTATTCATTGTTCTCTACCTGACTATTTAATCTATATTAACACTCCTGAAAAACATTATTTTTTCACTTGGTCTATCTGTAGTAGAACACTTTTATTTTAGACCCAATTCATGCATCTTCATCTTTCAGATGATGTTAAGAGCTGTCATATAGCTTTAAGATAACAAAGAAAGTAAATTCTGGCAAAGAAATATATTTTTCCCCATTCCCGTGAAAAGGGAAACTGCTCACATGCAATAAATGGGTGTGAAAAGGCCTTCAAAATCTGAAGTGAGATGAGTCAGGCTGTTTTCTCTCATCATTGTATTAACCATAATAGAAAGTTCTCAGCTCATTCACAGAGGGCTTTATCAATCTTTCTTGAAAAAGTACCAGTAGAGACCTGTCATAAGCATTGGCAAGGAAAATAAGCTGCTTAACACAGCTTCCCCAAGCCACCAACCTGACAACAACAAAATATGCCAGCAGTGGTGCCTTTCAAGGTATTATACAATTAGATGCCCTGGAAGATTCCTTCTCAAAGTATTTCAGAACTTCCTGAATCCTTAGGTCCAGATTTTTCTAGATCTGCCATGGAGAAATAAAGGATGAACCCATGACTTATACAGGCCATAGGCAGAGGATATTGGAAATAAAATTGGTCTATTTACAGAAGCTATAAAGCTGGGGAGTAAAACTCATCCTGAAGATTTACCCAGTATTCTAAATATCTTAAACATACTCAAGCATTGGGCCAAGACTCAACAATGTGAAATTTAACTGGCACAAAAATTAATGCCCACTTCTAAGGTAAATAACATGAATGCATATGAACAAAGAGGAAGCTATCTGAGGAAAAGTTTAAGATGAGCCAGGATAAGTACTAGCAAAATTAATGCCACTTTAGGTGTACTAAAGAAGAATAGTATTTTTATTGGGAGAGCGGCTTATCTCCCTCTACCCTTTATCGATGAGTCCCATTCTGAAACCCTTTATGTCAGGTAAGTATAACAGCAACTGAAGTGTGAGCAAGGACAGGGTAGCCGTGATCACATTAACATACCCATTTGCAGTGTACAAGTCTTTGACAAACTCTGTGATATTGATATTGAGCCTCATCCATAACCATCCTATGAGGTAAAATTATTATGTTGATATTTATGGATGGTAATGCTGAAATTGGGATGCATTGAGTGCCTTGATCAAGGTAGCATGGTTAACAAGTGGCAGAGTCAAGTCATTGACTCCTAGACTTTCATCTGTACAAGTATAGTGTTTGGCCTAATGAGGGAAGATATAGCAGTTCATTGTAACACTCTTCAAATATCAGAAGGACCGTTACAGGAGGAAGAAATTAGACTAATCAGACATGACAACAGACAGATGTTAAGAGAACTGGATACCAGCCTTTGAAAGAATAGACAGCTGAAGGAGACAAAGCCAATAAAACAATATAACTTAAAGGGACCAATAAACTAAACTGTATTTTCTATAAACCTTGGATTTTTTAAAATAAATTTAGGATGTGAAGAAAAAGGAACCCTCATGCACTGCTGGTGGGAATGCAAACTGGTGCAGCCATTCTGGAGAACAGTATGGAGTTTCCTCAAAAAACTAAAAATGGATGGCCAGCTCAATAAATCCTTGCTTGCTTATTGCCAACTTAAAAAATTAAAAAAAAACACACACAACTATAAATGGAGCTCCCATTTGACCCAGTAATCCTAGTCCTAGGAATATATCCTAAGAAACTAGAAACACCAATCAGAAAGGATATATGCACCCCTATGTTCATAGCAGCACAATTCACTATAGCTAAGATTTGGAAACAGTCTAGGTGCCCATTAGCAGATGAGTGGATCAGATAACTATGGTACATCTACACAATGGAATTCTATGCTGCCATAAAAAAGAAGGAATTCTTACCATTTGCAACAACCTGGATAGAACTGGAGAGCATTATGCTAAATGAAATAAGTCAGTCAATGAAAGAAAAATATCGCATGATCTCACTCATTTGTGGATAATAAAGAACATTATAAACATTATAAAGAACATTATGAACAAAAAGATAGATACAGAGGCAGTAAAGCATCAAACAGACTGTCAAATTACAGTGGGAAGGTTAGGGAGAGGTAAGGGAGATAAGAGATCAACCAAAGGATTTGTATACATGCATATAAGCATGACCAATGGACACAAGACACTGGGCGGTGAGAGCATGTAGGGGAGTGGGGTGGGGGTGGGGCAATGGGAAGATATACGTATACACATGTAATACCTTAATAAAAAAAAATGGAAAAATAAATAAGTTCAGAGAAAATCCATGATCAGGAGTTTGTGCAAATTTTTCCCTTGCTCTTGTTTTTCCTATAAGTCTTTCGATTTTCATTATAAAAGCAGAAGTGGAAAAAAGTGACAGGGAAAATCCTCTAGTAACAACTCTGGAAAAGGAACTACTGACCTTTCTATCTGCCTATAACTTCAGGATTGCATCAACAGAACCTTCAATGGAACACACCAGTTACTCCCACTCCCACTCCCACTCATGTGAATGAAGACAGGGATTAAAGGTTGAGAGGCCAATCTTTTTCCAAGATACTATTTTAATTTGGTGGTGCTATATCTTTCCACATTCTTAAAATTTATTCTAATTCTTCAAAATATCATATAAGAAACCAAGTCAGTGTTGGCTCTTTCTACCTAAGCCATAATGGAGGCATAGTAGAAATAGGATCAAACCAGCAGTCAGGAACTTTGCTTCAAGTACCTGTCTTGCTGGGTACTGGCTGGCTGACCTATAACAAGCTTGCATACAGGTTTACATTAGGCAGTGGGGCTCCTGAGGACTGGGGCACATCAATTAGAATTTAAGAGCATACATTGTGCAACACGGATTCAGAGCACATCCTTTAACATCATTCATGGTTTTATACAATTCCCTGCCACTGAAATGTCTCACCTTGAGCATTTTACTAAATTCCTCAAACTTTAGTTCCTTCACATGCTGATTAAAGTTATGGATATGAAAATTCACAGCAGGTAATCATGTAAGTTACCAGCTAAGAGAGTCACTAGTCATAATCTCTATATTTTGAGAAGGCATATTTCAAAAACTTCAAACAAAATTCTATGAGAATTCTTTGCCAATTAGATAGATTTCAATGAAAAACAATCAGAAGATGGACAGTGGGTGGGTCAGGAAAGATAGGAATATTAAAAAGAAATTCCTAACCCTACAATAACATATAACCCCAATGAGGAAGTAATGGCTTTGCTGATGGGCTCAGACCTGAAAGCATACACTGGGTACATAACCAAGACAATTTCAAAACAGTGGCAAAAATCTCCCAGAATAGAATTTAGAAAAACTATAACCCAGAAAAAACTTTAAAAAAAAAAAAGCAAGCAAGCAAAAAAATAAAAAAAAAAGATTGCTTCATATGTGTTTTTGTGTCTTGCTAGTTTGTTTTTAATGACCTACAAGAGAGGAATAAGCCTGATATCTTGGGGATAGCAGTGTCACCCTGACTTTTATGACAGAGAAACTTGAGTTTCTCAGAATCTGTTTTACTTTCCTCCAGTTTTCGTCAGTAATATTGATTGAGCACCTGCTTTGTCAGGCATTGTACTCAGTGCTGGGCCTTTTTTATTGAGGAGATGTGATTTTTTCTATCAAGGGGTTGATAGTCCAGTAGGAAGATAAGTATGCAAACAAAAAACTATAAGCTATATAAAAATATATACCTAAAATAATTATAGTACTAGAGGTGAGTATGAAATCCAGGGAATACATAACTTTAAAAATACCCAAGTCTGCCCGGGGGGATGAAAGGTTAGAAGAGGAGTCACAGTAAGAGTAACATTTAGACTGAACTATCACAGGTCAATGAAATGCTGTGCAAATTGGAAAGGGTAATACAAGAGAACAAGAACATGCCATAACTTCCTGTCATTTTCAATGCTTTTAGCTCTATGAGTCTGGTGAATTATTTTAGTTTGTAAAAAAAAGTTACTATAATTTCATAATGCCTGGCAAATTTTTCAGATAGTAGAGAACTAAAGAAATTCTAGAAGCCTAAAAATTGATAAATGTTACTTAAATTTTCAATTTTAAGAGAGAAGATTCAATAAAAGACAATGTTGGGGACTGTTTGAAAGAATTGGCTTGGATGTAAACTGCTGGCTCTGCTCCTTTGTGTAGTGTGACCTTAACCAAGTTACTAAATATCTTTGTTCTTTAGTTTCCCCATCTATAAAATGTGAGAATAAGAGGATAGTCTTTTTTTTTAAATATATTTTATTGATTTTTTACAGAGAGGAAGGAAGAGGGATAGAGAGTTAGAAACATCTATGATAGAGAGACATTGATCAGCCACCTCCTGCTCGCCCCCCACTGGGGATGTGCCCATAATCAGGATACATGCTCTTGACCTGAATCGAACCTGGGACCCTTCAGTCCGCAGACCAATGCTCTATCTAATTATCCAAACCGGTTTCAGCAGAGGATATTCTTATATCTATGTAGTGAAGGTTTCATGGAAAGTGCTTAGAAGACTGTGTAGCACCTGGAGAGCTCTCAATAACTATGAGCTGTTTTATAATTCTACAAACTACAGACCAAAGTGGTTGGTCACAAAATAGAAAATTTCAAAGTGTCTTAACACAGAAAAGGAAGTGGTGATATTAAGGACCAGGATGGGTTCATCTATAAATCATTTTAGAGCCTCATGCATTTCTTGTTTGGCATATGTGTTTTGCTAGTATACAAAGGAAATTTTGTGACCTAATGTGGATTTTACTAAGGAATTTTGCCATTCTTGTAAAAATAAATGGAGAAATGCATACAGGTGGACTGCTTGATGTTCTGAGTAGGTATGAGCTCATACTGTGTTGATTAAAGAATCTTACAGAGTTATCCAGGAAAGAAAGGAATGCTCACAGAAGGCTTTGGTAATACACAGATAAGAAACTAAACTAGATATGAGGGAAACAAAGCAAAGGTATATTCCTATTCTCAAGGAGGTTATGGTAGGTTAGTAAAAAAAGATGTTTATACAAACACTTGTGATTCTAACAAGTGTATACCCAATACCCTAGTGGCACACAGGAGGGGATTGTGGAAGCAGAGGTCCCAGGGAGGAAGATATATGGATTAATTTTGAGGCTGCTTTGTTGATCTCATTAAATGATTTTGTAAAACATCCTCTTATATTATTTCAATTAGAAAACCTTTAAAGTGCATCTTATTGTTTTAATGAAAATAATTCAATCCATGTATTACTAAAACAAAGCAATCCCCAAACTATTAAAAATGTGTTTAGTTACAACTAAAACCATCATTATGACCACCATGTGTCACTGCTCAAGATCCATGTTCCCTCCCTACTGTGCCTCTGGCGGAGCCTCCTTGCTCCCTCTTGCTTTGGCCACTCCCCACCTTGCCAGCTCAGTAGACTTCAAGATGGTCTCGCTCTGCCTCCCCCAACCTTGTTCTCCACACCACCTGAGCTACTTCCTCTGAAACAGATCCCATCAAATCATAAACTTCTAAAATAAAAAACTAAAAGGCCCTAATAGGAAAACAGAGATGCCTTGGAGTAGTACTGTAGTAGCTTAAAATTTGGTCCGATATCATTTCTCACCTCTTACCTCCACATGGCACTTTCCCCAGGTCATAGGGCCATCCTTGTTCTCGTCCACACTTTAATGTCTTTGCCCATATCTGGCTCTCGGCTTGGAAGCCTACCTCCTACTTTTCATCACACGTGAATTCAAACACTTTTCTTTCTCTCATTTGTTATTCCTTTATTTCAGCCCAATGCTTGTCAGAGCACTTGCTTTGTTCTTTTTTGTATTAAATGATTTAGTGGGACAAAAACAGAGCTAGGATTGGAACAATCCCTATTCTGATTCCTGCATTACTCTTTCACCTTCCTGTGTCTCAGTTTCTCCATTTGGAAATGAGATATTTGGGATGAATTATCTTTGTTCTATAATTCTGTAATTTGAATCCATATCTCTTACTAGATACAGCTTCTTATATCACCATGTCCTATACATCTCCACATTATCTGTGGCACCTAACTGCACTTAGTACCTAGGAAAACCTTAAGAAATATTGAGGGAGTATATAGATGAATGAATGAGTGATTAGATATTTTCTTTATATAAAGTGAGTCACCATTATGTTTGCAATTAAAGTATATTTAAACAAAGTATATCCTTTATTTAACCATCTTTCTAGAGAAGATCTATTTTAAAAAGGCAACCAGCCAGCCATATAGATTAAAACTTTCAATATTCATTATTCCAAGCACCATGCAAATATTAGTATGCAAATAAATAAAGTGTGAAGAATACTGAATATGTACTTGGTTGCTAGAAGGAACTCATTGATGCTAAAACAAAACAAAACAACAACAAAAACACCCAATAACAACAACCACAACAAAAAATCCAGAAATTTAAGATAGAGAAAAGACTAACATAGCTAGTTGAAAACTTATAATAACACAAAAATAATTGGCAGCTATTGAACTTTCTGTTACCAAACACAGAGCTGAACTCTTTTTATGCAATCTTATTTTAAGCCTTAAACTATTCTATGCAGTAGAAGTAATTACCCTTACTTTACAGATGAAAATAAATTGCTCAAACTCACACAAAGTGTAAGTAGCAGAATCAGGATTTAAATTTAGGTTTAAATCCAAACCCATCTTCTAACCACAGCACTCAGTAGTCTCCCCTGAGATTATACAACTTAGAAAATAACAGATGGTTTAAAATATCTTGAAAAAAACATCTGAGAGAATTGATAGACCTCATTTTGTTAAAAGGAGAGATCCATCCATCTATACTACTTCAAGGAGAAAGGGTGTTTGTTAAAATTATTTCCAAGGCCCAGAACAGGAACTGAAATTATAACAGAAATGAAAGCATCTCTTGGCATTGAACATTTCCAACTTTTCTTTCCATCAAGTTCATGGCCTTTTCCTCCCCCTCTTCTCTTCATTCAGAAGCACTTTTTCTCTCACATCAGCTTTAATCTTTCTGCCTATCAACAGCTCCATGGGACTGACTTCCTTTCCACTGCTAGATGGTAGTTTCCTTTATTCTAGATAAAAGTCCTTAAAAAGGGAACTGGATTTGCACAGTTCATTTTATGCACAAGGCTAGCTCATATATGTCTTCAGCATTCTGCGGGGAAGAAGGTATCTCAACATTAATACCCAATCTGACTGCCAGATAGATGCCTCTTTCTCTCCCTTAGCCCTACGATTACCCACTCTCCACACCTCTTTTTTCTTTTCACAACCAATTTCTACAAAGAGTGGAACTTATTCTCTCACCTTTCACTTACTGTTCACCTGGCAGATCTATTTCTCTTTTGTTCCTCAGTCCTTGAAAGCTGAAATTCCCCCCGCCTCCATTATGCCCTGAAAATGATTCAGCTGGCATCATCAACAGTTATCTAACAGCAAAATCCAATGAGCAATTTTTAGTCCTCATAGTATTTGACTTGAAACCTCTAACATTGTTGATCATCCCCTCATGCATAGTCTCTCATCACCTATTGCTGTGGACCCACTCTTCCAGTTGACCTCATTGGTCTGAGCTGCCTCTCCACAGGATTCCTTTCCTATGCCTTTCCTGGGTATTTCTCAGGGCTCAGTCCTTTGTTCCCTTTACACTCCAAACTCTTTCAAATGATTGTATCCACATCAGTGACACCATCCTAACGTCTGCTGACTTTCAAATATTTGTCCTATCTCATGTGACACCTCCTGAGTTCCAACTACTTATTAGTCATGCCCAATGGGATATTCTACAAATATCTCAAACTATGCATTTATAAAACTGAACTCATTATTTCATCCAACCCAAACTTTCTCTCCTTCCCTATCCCCAGCCATGAAAACACCACGACCATCCTCCTCAGTGTACCAAATAAAGTCCTTTCTTCTTCATACCTCACCTCAACTCAATCACTGTACTGTATTAATTAAGACTCTGATTTCAAGCCTAGCTGATTTGGCTCAGTGGGTAGCATGTAGGCCTGTGGACTGAAGGCTCCATGATTCGATTTTCAGTGGGGGGCATGCAAGAGGCAGCAGATCAATGATTCTCTCTCATCACTGATGTTTCTATTTCTCTCTCCCTTCCTCTCTGAAATCAATAAAAAAATATATATATAAAGACTGATTTAAATTAATAGAAACCAATTGAAGATAGCTGAGTGGGGGAAGAAGAGGGTGGGATTTGTCATAAAAGTATAGTGGTTCTCATAGAATCCAAGGACAGGAACATAGCTGGACCCTATGGGTCAAGAACAGTTCAATAGGGTTTCTTCCCATCTTTAACTTCTCCTTTTCTCAGCATATACCTCTCATTCTTTTGTCTCAGCAAAATAGACTTTCTCTGCTTCTCTGTCCACTTTACAGGAGGAATATGAGCTACCATAGCTCCCAAGTTTTTATCTTTTCCAGTCAAGAGAGCACCCCAGGGTAGTTAATCCTGGACAAGTCAATTCTGGCTAAGAGAATAATCTTACATGGTGAAAATAAGGCTGCTCAAACCCACCCCTGTGGATAAGGAAGTCTGATAAACTATTATGAGCTCAGCAAAAACCCCATTGGTGCCTACCATGATCACTAAAGTCTGATGATTCTATGTCATAAATTTTTCTCTCCATCTATTCCTTATCCTCATAACCAAAGTCATTGTCCTTGGTCAGATTCTCCTTTTCTTTCATGGACTAATATACTTCCATTAGAGCAATTATCATATACACAATCCTCTGATCATTGGCTTACCTATCTGTTTCTCTGCTAAACTATAAACAGGCATTATATCTCTGCATTTTCATATCCCCTCTGGATACCTAGTATAATATCTGGGGAAACTAAGATATTCATTTTGGATATGTTGAACTTGAGATGTTCATTATATCTCTAATGTGAAATTGTTGAGCAGACATTTGGATTTGTAAGTCTGGGGGAAAGGAGAGCAACTTGGATCAGAGATAAATATTTGAGTGTTGATAGGTAGGTAATGTAGCATTTGTTGTGGCAAGGCTTGTATGCCTTAGATGGCCAAGGTTCAAGTGACAAGGATGCCATCCTATTTAACAAAAGAGTAATATGCAAATTCACCATATCTCTGCTACACCAACCAGTCACACCCACCAGCCAATCAGAGCAAGTATGCAAATTAACCCAACCAAGATGGCTACAGCCACAGAGAGCAGGAGGGAGGCTTGGGTTGTCACTAGCAATGGAGCAGCGGTTCTCAACCTGTGTGTCGCGACCCCTTTGGGGGTCAAACAACCCTTTCACAGGGGTCGCCTAAGACCATCTGAAAATGCAGATATTTACATCATGATGCATAACAGTAGCAAAAGTTCATGGTTGGGGGTCACCACCACATGAGGAACTGTATGCAAGGGTCGTGGCCTTAGGAAGGTTGAGAACCACTGCAATAGAGGAAGGCAAGCGCCCAGGCCTCCACTTAAGGCAACAAAGTTTCAATGGCTGTGCAGTAGAAGGCTTGGCTCCACTCCAGGCTACAAAGTTTCAATTATAGAAAATAAATAAATCCCAGATACCAGGGCCTCCCCTTGAGTTGCTGGGGGGCATGGCCTGCCTGCAAACCACCACAGGCCCCACGCCCAAAGGGAACACTCACCCTGATCCAGGACACCCTTCAGGGCAAACCATCTGGCCCCCACCCATGCACCAGGCCTCTATCCTATCTAATAAAAGAGTAATATGCAGATAGACCATCACTCCAACACACAAGATGACTGCCCCATGTGGCCAAAAGATCCTGCCCCCATGTGGACACAAGATGGCCACCACAAGATGGCCAGCAGGGGAGGGCAGTTTGGAGAGACCAGGCCTGCAGAGGAGGGCAGTTAGGGGTGACCAGACCTGCAGGGGAGGGCTGTTAGAGGCAAAGGGGCTGTCAGGGGAGCAGTTAGGCATCAATCAGGTTGGCAGGGGTGTGGTTAGGGGGTGATCAGGCTGGCAGGCAGAAGCAGTTAGGGGCAATCATGAAGGCAGGCAGGTGAGCAGTTGGGAGCCAGCAGTCCTGGATTGTGAGAGGGGTGTCCAACTTCCCATTTTGGGCCCGATCCAATGGGCAGTCGGACATCCCTCAAGGGGTCCCAGATTGGAGAGGGAGGAGACTAGGCTGAAGAACAACCCCCTTCCTTGCTTTCCATGCACAAATTTTGTGCACTGGGCCTCTAGTTAAATTATGAAAAGTGAAGAGCCGGACCTCTGTTCAGATCCCAATAGAAGATAGAAGGCTATTTGCTTTTGTGATGAGAGATGAGTTATGGTGAGTCTCATGGGCATCACCAACTTTGTTTTTGTTTTTTTGCTTTTTATTTTGTTTATTTATTTAGAAGCTTTGACTCTTTAAATATTTGGAGAAATAAAGTTGCATGCCATAAAGCAGTGGTTCTTAAACTGTGGTGTGCATAAGAATAACTATGGATCAGAGTTGGTTACAAAGTTGATTCCTAGGTCTCATTCCTAAACATGTTCATGCAGTAGACTGAAGGGGGCATAGAAATTACTTTTTCTTTCAAGCATGCTGGGTAAATATGTTCTTAAGTCTAACTTTTTTTAACAATAATTTTTTCTCCCTCTGACTGCATTATTTTATTGCTTTTATTTTATTGTTCCTGTGATGATGGTTTGGGGCTTTTTGTACTTGCACATTTTATTAAAGGTCTCCCAGTTCCCTTTTAGACCTAGAAGCATATCATTGGATGTTAGACTCTTTCTGACTCAGTTTTACTCAGGCATAGTATGATGGGTACCTGGATATAAAAATGAGAGTAAGACAGTTGCTCCCACCAATGTGAGAATTCACAAAAGGAGTGAAGCTCCCTTCCCCACAGCTCTTAGGATACTTCAGCTGGACCAACAACCTAAAAGGAGTGGGGAGAAGTAGAAGTTGTGATAACATTTATAAAAAGGGAGTTGTGGCCATGTGTGAGTCCTCACACACGCCCTTTGCAAGGGAGATGAAAAACAATTAAATGTTCTATCTTAAGCCTGATAGGAGGACTTCAAGGGAGACCTAAAAGGAGCTTTGAAATCTATTTCTTGCAATTGGGAGATATAGAGAACTGGTGCCTATATCAGCAGTCTAGAGTCTGACTCCACCTGGAAATCTGGAGAGAGAGGTCAACTCCTTGGCAGTAGGGTTGGGAGGATCTTGCCACATTGAGTTCATGTTCTCTGAGTTTATAGGGCCAAGGCATGTGCACAGATTTCCTGTGGATAGATGTGGGACTCATAGGAAAGTCATGACCAGTGGAGTGACCCCAAAATATAGAGATGTCCTTTCAGATCAGGAAAAGTGTACCTGTCAGGACATCATTTATAACTTCTACTTAAAGCCAATCTCCAGACCCCTTACCATAAGTCGGTGAGGTTTTTGTTTTTACATAAAAATGTCCTCCCACCTCTACAGATGAAATTGCTTTTTTGATATAGACCACACAAA
The DNA here is from genome assembly GCA_011751065.1 of Lasiurus cinereus. NCBI lineage: Eukaryota > Metazoa > Chordata > Mammalia > Chiroptera > Vespertilionidae > Lasiurus > Lasiurus cinereus. The sequence continues at coordinate 26,519,157 of JAAGEH010000042.1, read as the reverse complement.
TACAGGAGTTTCATCAAGATACACAGATATACTTCCTCTAAGGAATTAGTCTTCTCCATCAAATGCCCAAGACTACATCGCTTTTCAATTAATAGCTGTCTTCAGAAGGAGAGACTTACTCTGCAGGGATGTATCACACTGTAGGTTAGCTTTGATGGAGCAAATAGAAGGTAATAACAATTAGTGTGAGAAAGGTTGATGCCAGCTTTGATAGCGAGGTTGAGTGGGGTGGAGTTGAGGTGGATGGAAGTCAGGTAGTAAAATTGTCTGACTAACCCATTAGAAATTGGGTTACAACCAAAAGCTAATTGCATCCAGCTCTCACTTCAGCCTAACATTTGCCAAGCAATGTTACATATACACAAGGAATCTTCAGATGTGTCCTCCTGTTCTCTAGCTTGCTGATTGTAGTCTGATAAGCCACAGACTACTTACCAAAGTCACAGTCCACTTACCAAAGATACATTTTATTATAGGTTTAAAATGTAAGTAACTATTTGAGGAAACAGTATGCATTGAAAACAAAAGCTGAAGTTACAACCCCAGGGCCATCCGAAGATCATTTGTTGGTAGTTATCTCTCTGGTTGTAGCTGAGGAGACCTGTCCTCGCCTTGAGAAATCACGATCAAGTGAGACTTTTGCTGGGAATATAATTTCACTCTTTGCCTTGTTTGCCTTGATTGCCTCAAGAATGAGGCAGAAGCAAAGAGGTGGCATTAAGGAGATTTTTACAAACAGTGATGTGCAGGTAAATGGGCTCACAAAAAACACACTACGTACACACACACACACACACACACACACACACACCTGATTTGTAGTGTTTGCAGAGACTTACTCTGCAGGGATGTATCACACTATAGGTTAGCTTTGATGGAGCAAAATAGAAGGTAATAACCATTAGTGTGAGAAGGGTTGATGACAGCTTTGATAGTGAGTGATGTGCAGGCTAACTAACCCCACCATGGTCAATTTGGCAATATTTAATAACCAAATTGAAAACTTCTGAAAATTTAACAGTCAGCTCTCACAAACAGGTGCCAACTTATTCCAGCAGACTGTTGCTTATAAATTAATAGCGATCAACTCCACCAAGTTTCCAAAAATAAATGTGATATAATTTTAATTTCCTAAGAAGAATGCAAGATGAACAAGGCATGGTGTTTACAAAAACACTAAGAAACAACTTGGCCTCAGGTTCAGCCTGTTCCCAGAGCAACTTTTATTATACACAATACAAATATACTTAAGTTTCAGCTTTATATGTGACACTATTAATTAACATAACACAGCTTTATATAAATATCCATAAATATTTTAAATTTGGTTAACATATAATATTATATAGCTTTCAAAAAGAATCCACAAGTAGCATATTAATTGAATAGAGTTTCAAACTTTAGCAGGCTGCCATTGAGTTGAGTTTGTACACATTTGACTAAGACAGGCTCTTTAAAGTGAGGAAAGGGATTTGGTTGGAGTAAACCCTGAGCAACACCCCTGTGCCCCTTGCTCCAAGCAGGGAAAGGAAAAGAAGTTTGTTAAGAAAGCAAAGACCTGTTATAGCTTTCCTCCACCCATTTTGGGCTGAATGGGAGTATACTTCCTGAAAATTGAACCTGCTAAACTTTACCATCTGTAACATGATGGCAGAAATACCAACTCTAAAGCTAAGGCAGTGATGCAGTGGGAAGCTCATTGGCCCCATTAATCACTAATTCTGTAGTGATTAACTTTATAGAGTTGCCATGTGATATGTGAAAGCACTTTGTAAACCATGGATAGCCAACTAAATACAGAAATAATTCTAGGACATTATCTGGCATTGGTAGTACCAATTTCTGGATGAGATATTGTGAGTACTAATGCTTATTCTATCTTTACCATTGACAATGGTTAGACACATATACCAACAACATCTCAAGAAACCCTGTGGTTCAGAAAGACCTCTTCAACCTACTAGCTTTGTAAAGTAGCCTGTATCCTGAGTATGATGAAAGAAATCAAGGGAAATTCCCAAATAAAGTGCATTCCATTCCATGCCACCTGTGTCTCTATCCGAGTATCTTTCTAAAGTGTTCTCTATCCTCTAATATCATTGCATGTAAAGAGGGGTGTTATTGGCATATCTGTGGCCACCCTGCCAGTCTGACTGCTTTTTATTGGAGGGTCTCAGAATTTGGGAGTATGGGAAGAATAAAGTGAAACAGCCCAAGAATATGAGAACAAGGCCAGGCTATAGTACTGGATCATTTTAGTAAGACTCCTATGAGAATAAGACTTCATTTTTCCATCCAGGAATTCAAAGATTAGACAAAGACTATTTGAGAAGCTTCTGCCCTTTAACCACCCATATTCATTTTACTATGGATTAGTAGTGTCTTTGCCAACCCAATACCAGGAATAACCAAATGTCTTTGGTCCTTCTCTGAGTCTCTTTTGGATGACAATGAGAGATGAAAATTCATCTGCAGAGGGTTCTGTTTGTTGGTTGATTTGTGTACCCAAACTTTAGGCATTGAAAATCTGCTTCTTCCGACCCACCCATCAGATCTCTGCATGTGCTGAAGAGAATGGGAAGACCAAATCAAGACTCTAGGAGATGAATTGGGGATTGGCTAGCAGTATGACCCCCCAGTATGTATTATTCTTTAGAACCTGATGTTCAGCATTGAAGACCAAGTCTATTATATCTCCAGCATGCAACTCATAAGTCCCTCCAACATTCTGGATTATAGCGTTGTTTGTTAGAACTTGTATGATGGCTTTGTTTTTACGCAGGCGCACCTCAAAAGGAGCTGGTTCCTTGTAGGTTTTATTGGGAGTCACTTCACCATAAATGGAAAATAAGCCATCCTGCAGTATCTTCAGCTCCCAGTCAGTTATCTGTCCCACGCAAGGAGGCTTAGGAGATGCCATTTGCCATCTTGAAGGCAATGGTCCTGTAAGAAATTTACAAGGGAGGGGGGGAATGGAAAGCATCATTATTTAATTATTCCATCATCTTCCTGGTTATATAGTTCTTTCCCCTTTATAGTATGTTTCTTTACCTGGTGTATACTGATCATCTCCAGCCACAATTTGAGTATATTAAGTATCTAGCTGTTCCTTGTTTTAGAGAAATTACAAATCCTAAATGCTTCACGTACTTGGGGAATTCTAAGGAAATGGATTTAGAACGAAGAAAGGGGGTTAAGTTTAAGGTGGCATTATATCTCTCATTGATGAGTATATGTAAATGAAAGAAAGAAAAGAGAGAGGAATTATGTACTAGGACTGATAACCAGGCCTGGCAATCCAGGAAGTGTGTTCATGGTTTTCTACTGTTTACTCTGTGTCTCTTTATCAATGAGACCTTCCTCCTGAATCTATAATCATGATCTTCTCATTAGTTTATGGGTATATATCATTCAAGAATCCCTTGAAGTATCACTAGCCAAAACCTCCAAAAATAGCTACTGGCTAAAGTTGTGAGTTTAAAAATGAAAATAATTGGACTTTTTAAATATAAGTATCCCTAGCTTTATGTTATCACATGGAATAGGGAAAAGGTCAAGAATTAATCATTTATTTTCATAGATATATATATATGGAATTTACATATTTTACTATTGTTACTTGTTTATATACAGAAGTGTGATTTCAGAGGCCCAGGAAATGCTTTTACCATCCAAAATATTTATCTGGCCTGTTCACTAAATCTCCGTAATTTTTGCTATGGGGGAAAAGCCTTTATCTCATAAGTAGAAAGAACTTAGATAAGAAAATACCTGGAAGAAATAACACATTGACTTAAATTCTTGTTTATATGTATATGAATGATATACACCTCTGAGCATAGATTCTGAAGGATTATAAAGGACAGATCATAGAGCAAGAAACAAAGTCTCCCTGTATGGGCAATCCAATAAATTTCTTCTTGCTTGACATGTAGCATGCCTAGTCAAGGGGCAAGCAAGTCACCAGGAAGAACTGTCACTGTTCTCTTATTTAGTTCTGTGATAGGGGCCACTCACAGACCATCTTAAAACCACTTGAATTCCTCAACTTTTATCACATCAAAAGGGAATTTTAAACATATCATGAATTCTACTCCATTCACTAGAAAAGCAAAAATGATCACAAGGACAGAGACCAGTGAAAAGGTGTTTCCTAATTCCCAGGAGCCTGGGGAGCTTGGCCGTTTGCACTGTATAGGAAGCAGGAGTTGCAGTTATCTTTGGAAATGTTTTCTCTCAGCTGAAAGTATGGGTTTGGCCTGAAACATATAAACAATCCAAAATGCATTTATTTTTATTTTTGTATGTATTCTAAGACATCTCTAAGGTTCAATTTACCTGTATACTTAGTGTGTTTTATAAGCAAATACCAGGTCACTATAAGGGAAAGTGACTTAGGAGCTAAGAGGAAAAGAGAAAAGAGCAGAGGAAGTGGCCACTACTTCCCCCCAACACTCACTCTTCTTCTATAGATTTAGAAATAAAAACAGCACCCATACACACACTCTGCTGAATACCGGCAGTATGTGAAATGTGAGAAGGACTTTATGTTTGTCAGAGAGAAAAATTGTAGAAATCTCAATAGTGTGTTTATTAAAACCTTGAATTAAAGTAGGTTTCTGGATCTCAGATTCCCAGGCCTGTAAGAGTGATATGCATACCTGCCCAAAGATATGACCTTGATATTAGCTTCATGTGTGTCTATCTGTGTGACCTCAGAATCCTCAGTTCCTAGACAATTGATTGGCACATGATGAGCAGTTATAAATAGTAACTGAAGAATGAATAAAATAGGATAAAGGCTTCCTCGGCTGCATTGGAATGTTCCTTCTTGCATCAAATACTTAAAAAAAAAAGTAAAAAGGAAGCATGCAAAACAGATTACTTACCAAACTTAGCTACACAGGGCTCATTGACTGCCTGTAGAGGAAGGAAAAGAAAAATTGGTCAGGCTAATGACAATGTCACAACTTTTTTAATTGGTTTATTTAAAGCTTCATATTCCAGAAGCAAACTTGTTTTGCTAACCAAGTTAAAAATATATATATATTCCTCCTTCCACCCTGTCTTATCTCTCTCAGCTTCCCTTTACAGATGGCTCGTCTCGTCCTTTTATTACCTAGCTACCCTTTTAAACCCATAGGACAACTATTTGATCTTGAACTTTCTTCCTCTTAGGCTATAGAAATTTTCTATAAACAGTACTTTCCACACGCCTGTGCTTACACAAGGTGATCCCTTGGCATGTGAGAATAAAGTAATAGAATTTCTGTTTATGTTTATTTTTATTTTAAATAATTAGAAATTAAGCTATAGAAATATTTATAACTCAGGTCAATAAAGCCAACCTTATTTGATATTTGACAGTCACGTGTCATATATAATAACTAAAATACCCTGAGAAGACCTCAGTTTCAAACTGTTGCAACATACCACAGTTTACATGCTTTAAATACTTATAGTGATATAAAGCATAACAAAAAAATTGTACTATGTAAAATGTATTGGTTTCCATATGGGAAAGTACTTAAAAGACTTTTTGAACTTAAAGATGTTGCACATTTTTCTTTTGTAAGATTTATTTGTCTATTAGGAATAAATTAAGAGAGGCAAGGGCAAAAGCAGTGAGACAAGCTAAGAGATCTTTGTTGTCATCTGGCCAAGAAAGCACAGTGCTTCCAGCCAAGGTTCTAGCAGTGAACATGGAGATAAGTGATCAGAAATAGAGCCAACAGAAGTCCTGACATGGATATGGGATGAGAAAATGAGAGGAGTCCAAGAAGACTCCAAGATTTGGGGCTTGAGTCATTGGAAAGAATCATTGAAATGAGAAAGATTTAAGAAGAGTAAATTATGGGAACAGAAAGAACAATGGGTTCGCTTTGGGATATGTGAAGTGTATGAGGCTTATTAAATATCTAGGTAGGCAGTTGGATCTATGAAGATGGACTTTATGGAGTTTTAATAGGTTTGGAGTTTTCAGCACCATGTGATGCTTTAAGACAGGAGACTATGAAATCAGAAATCATCAAGTCAGTGGGTGTAAATAGGGAGAAGTCCTGAGACACTGCAATGTTCAGAGGTCAGGGAATGAGGAAGAACCAGCAAAGGAGATGAAGAAGGAAAGGCCAGTGATTCGGAAAGGAAACAGAGATAGTGTGATATTTAGAAACCAAGAGAAGAAAGTGTTTCAGGACAGAGGAGTGATCAGCTATGTCAAATGCTATTAGTGGGTCAAGAAAGAAGAGGACAGAGAATAGACAGATGGGCATGGCAGTCACTGGGGTCCTTGATGAAAGTTGGCTCTGTGATGTGATGAGAACAGAAGCTTCATTTGAATGAATTGAAAAGTAAGTGAGAAAAAAATAAATTGAAGGGATTTTGCTGTAAGGGAGAACAGAAAAATTGAATGTATCCTTGATGTGAGGTCAAAGATGTTGGTTGGTTGGTTGGCTGTTTTGCTTCTTTGCATTTGAGGGAAATGACACCATGATTCTCTGTTGCCATTTGAAGGGAATGTTTCAGGAAAATGGAGAGGGGTAATGTGAAAGAGCTGCATCATTGTTGGAGCAATGTCCTTGAGTAGGTAATAGGAGACAGAATGAAGTTCACAGGTGGCTTTAAATAGATTCATGAACAATTCATACATAGTGACAATAGGAAAACACATTATACATTGACAGAATTGCACGTGAGTGGTTGATATGATGGGAAGCTTGGGAACTCTTTCTTGTCTTGTCTATTTTCTCACAGAACCTGGAAGCAAGGATATCAGGTGAGAGAATAGGGAAGAGACATTGGATGTTTAAAAGGAAATCAAAGGAATGAACTAGTCCAATGGAGGAGAAATAATGGACTGTAGAGATTGTAGCTTTTTGCAACACTGAAGTCCTACTTGAAGTTAGTGGCCATAAATTTAAGACCTTTCAACAAAGTGTTTTTCCTCAGCTGTATTCAACTGTGAAAGACATAAAGAAGCTGGATTTAATCATTGTTGACAATTTTCCAGGATGAGAAATTTGTCAGAATATAATCTTCTGTTCTCCCTTATACCAAAATCCCTCCAATTTATTTTTTTCTCATACACTTTTCAATTCATTCAAATTAAGCTTCTGTTTTTGTCACATCACAGAGCCTACTTTCAACAAGGACGCCAGAGACTGCCATGCCAATTTTCTAGAATATAATTAAGAAAGAGAGAAAAGAGCCCTAACTGGTTTGGCTCAGTGGAAAGAGTGTCATCCTGTGGACTGAAGGGTCCCAGGTTTTATTCCCGTCAAGGGCATGTACCTTGGTTGCGGACACATCCCCAGTAGGAGGTGTGTAGGAGGCAACTGATTGATGTTTCTCTCATCAATGTTTCTCTTTATCCCTCTCTCTTCCTTTCTGTGTAAAAAAAAAAATCAATAAATTACATATTTAAAAAGAGAGAGAGAGAAAGTGAGTGGGTTAATACAGGGTTAGGTTTATAATTATAAACCATGGAATTTAAGTTGCAGAAGGAAGGAAAGAAAAACATGAATGGAATAAGGGCCAATTTTATTTAAATTTTTAAGAACATAAAATCTTTGCAACACTGATTTAAAAGGGGGGTTAAAAAGTTAGTGTTAGGTCTGACCAGCTGGCTCAGTTGGTTGGAGCATCGTCCTGTAGACCAAAAGGTTGCAGGTTAATTCCCAGTCCTAGGTTGCAGGTTTGACCCCCAGTTGGAGTATATATTGGAAGCAATGAATCTGTGTTTCTCTTCCACATCAATGTTCTGTCTCTCCTTCTCTCTTACCCTCTTCCCCTTCCTCTCTCTCTAAAAATCAATAAAAACATATCCTCAAGTGAGGATTAAAAAGAAAGTTAACATGATAAGCACATTAAAGAATGCATTTTTCCATTTTGATCTACATTTCTTTGTGAGGTCATTTTTTTAGTTATGGCAGGCAAAACCATGAATCAAACTACATTAACTTAAAATAGAACCTTAAAATTATTGTATCATAAAGTGTTTAATATAAGAAAATAAAAGTAACATTGATCAAATTACTAAAATATTAGTTCAGTTATTTTAGAAGTATTTGTTATACATTAACATATTCTATAAAATATAATACTTTGATAAAACTACAGTGTGAATAAACTAAAGTAAACATATTATTTGGTTCACCCTTATGATTTTTATTTTATCTTTTTAATATACATAGTGTTAGTACTTGTATATAATGTATAATAGCATATATTTTGGGATTGAAATCAAAGTAAAAAACATTTTTATTTCAGTGGAGGAATGCAATCTAAACGTTTGAAAGTCACTATTTCATAATAAATCATTAGATTCCTATTGTGTTTGCTTTTGCAATTATCTCATTTGCATCTTGGGAATTCTTAGAAGAGATGTTGAAATTCCATTTAGTTTAACTCATGATAGGCATGTGATAGGGAGTCCCTTAACTTTATTTCCTCATTTACAAAATGAGAAATATAATAGCATCTAGCTCATTGAAATTGTTCATTATTTAAATGAAATTATTCTTGTGATGGGCTGAACCCAGATATTCTGTGTCTAATCCTGCTCATTCAACATTAGCTATATTGATAATGATGCTGATTATAATAAAGAATTGAATAAAACTTTAAGCAACTATATTCCCAACATTATACAGCATTATGAGCAGGAGAAACAAAAGTAATTTATGGCATTTGCTTCTTAAGAAGTTTATAATCTTTCTAGAAAGATGACTGCATTCGTGGAGCAATTGCGTAACAATCTAAATATAAATGGATGTTGATGTAAGAGCCACAGATAGTATCTGTGCTCTGTACTTTCATGTGTAAAGAGTGTCAAGAAGCTTAAGGTCATAGACCAGCAATTCTCAACCTGTGGGTCGCTACCCCTTTTGGGGTCGAACGACCCTTTCACAAGGGTCGCTTAAGACTATCAGAAAACACAGGTATTTACATTACGATTCATAACAGTAGCAAAATTACGGTTATGAAATAGCAATGAAGATAATTTTATGGTTGGGGTCACCACAACATGAGGAAGTATATTAAAGGGTCACAGCATTAGGAAGGTTGAGAACCACTGTCATAGATTATGGGCAGAGACAAATATCCTAAAGACTGTCACTTGGGCTGCTGTAATGTCTAGTATATAAGATCCAGAAACCACCATTGTGACATTCTCTAATTACTACCACTAATGAAAATCTGCCCAGTCACAAATATCATCTACTAGTATTTGGCAGTGAAGTATAGTCTTTGATGGAGAAAGTGAAATAGATAAGCAAGGGATACCTATATTGTTAAAATCTTTTGAAATTTATATTCATTGTACTGTCATTAATAGTCATGGTGCAAATATTAACCACTACAATGTGCTGAAAGGCTGTTTACAGGGCAGACATTGTTCTGTCTCATTAATCCTTACCACCACTCTATAAAATGAGAATTGGCAGCATGCTCATTTGCTGTATGAAAGAGATTAAGTGACTAGCCCAAGATCATGCAGCTGATAAGAGGCCAATCAATCTGAGATCCAAACAAAGCCTGTCTGACGCAAAGGTCTCTGTGGGGCAGTTTCTATTTATAATTCTGGTAATATCTGGAAGAAGCAAATATCTACTTCTAAGAAGTATATGGGGCTTTCAGCTTTGTTGAATTTAGTTCATTTTTGCTGAAGAAGATCAGTTGCTCTTGTAAACCCATTTGATTTAAGCCAAGATTCACATAGTTCAAATGGCCAAAGCTTAATAATTCTTTCTCCAATCCAACCTTCATCAGATCATCTTTTGGAAACAGAATCTACTCTGCTTTTAAGTAGAAGCACACTTTCTTTTGGAAGTACCTTTCATTTCATTGAAGCAGGGGACCCTCCTGAACATTTGGTGTTTTAGGGAGAACTTCTGCGAGGCTGTTTTCACTGAGGGATTGTTGAAATTGGTTGGGCTCTGTCTATGGATCTGTTTTTGTTCATCATTTTATGTTGTTCATTATATTCCATAAATGAGTGAGATCGTGTGATATTTATCTTTCTCTGCCTGGCTTATTTCATTTAGCTTAATGCTCTCCTTTTCATCCATGCTGTTGCAAATGGTGATAACTCCTTTTTTACTACAGCATAGTATTCCATTGTGTAGATGTACCAGAGTTTTTTAATCCACTCAGCTGCTGATGGGCACTTAGGCTGTTTCTAAATCTTAGCTATGGTGAATTCTGCTGCTATGAACATAGGGGTGCATACATCAGAGAAACATTGATTAGACCATCAAACCTCAGAGGGAAGGTAGGGGAGAGTGGGGCTAAGAGAGAGAGATTAACCAAAGGATTTATATGCATGCATAAGCCTAACCAATAGACAGACAACATTGGGGTGGGGGAATGAGTGGGGAGGATGGAGGCAGAAAGGGAGGATAAGGACACATATGTAACACTTTAATAAAGAAATTTTAAAAAATAAAAAATAAAGAGATTTTTTTAAAAAAGAAAGAAATTGATTGAGTTCATAGCCAGTCCTTTTCAGTTGACTGTCTTCTGAAAGAAGGAGAGAAATGAAAATAATGTTCTCCCAAAGAAATTTCTGTTGGTCTTGAAGGAGCCAATCTTCCTGTCTAAAGCTTGGTGAATTAGATCCTGGAAAAGCTGGGAAGTGGAATGTTGTATATAAAAACAAGAGTGCTAATTAAAATAATCTAAACTCCAAGGTTCATGGGTCTTGTGAGAAGGTGGAAGCAGCCCCATCATAATGACTCACCCTCCGCCAGCTACTCAGGCCTCTTTTCCAAGTATAATTGTTTGTGGTCAATAAGGAAAGGGCAGTGCAGTCAATGAAAAGTGGAGCACATGACATGGTATTGTTAGGCAGGCCCTTGGCTGTTCCCATAGGAAATACACCATCATGGCATCCTTTCAGAACAATTTGAAACATCCCAAATTTGGAACAAACTCTGGGCTATTTCTTTAGGGGCAGAGCTTTTCATTGAGAAAGCTATGTGTTGTCTGAGAGAGAGAATCCAGAATCAGAGCTCAAGCATATGAGACTGGTTAAGTTCCATTCTAGTAAGAGGTAACATATCCCCCATGCTCCTGAAATTCCTCTGTTCCTTTTTGCAAGAGCCCCTGTGTGCCTTTAAAAAAGGTATTTCCCCCCTCTGCTATGCATTGGATCCCCATTCATGTGCAGGGATGGGTGACACATAACATGTCCTATGTTCTTCAAGGTCATCTAGCTAATGAGACTTGATTTTTGGGAGGAAAAGGCACTTCTAAATTTAAGCTATTGCTATATTCTCATCCTTCCCCTTCTTTAGAAATCTAAACACTCAGAACTGATAATTCTCTTCTTTCTGCTCAAAGCTTCAGTGCTTTATAAAATTCAGAGTATTGCTTGATACCTTCCCCAAGAGAGTGGAGATGTGGTTATAAATGTCTCTGTATACTTGTCTATCCCTGTGCAATACTAACTAATGGGCTATTGTGTAAAAATTGGGGGAAAGCTACACTTACCCCAGCATCAACTACAGTGTACTGCTTGCTCCTACATTTTTTCTCCATTGATTTCAAATATCTTAAGTTGGAGAACTGTATCTTTGAAATCTTTGCTGGCCAGTTCCCTAAGAAAAATGTTTCAGCAGTTCCTGATTTCACATCACAGTCCTTTCTAAAATGGGTATGTATCACCTTATTCTCCCCAAGGCTCAGAATCTCCAAACATATCTTAAAATGGGCTAAATCCTAAATGACATAAAGAATTTTTTAATTTCTTTTTTTCTCAGTGCTATGCAGAAAAACTTCTAATAAAAACCTACTAAAAAATCTCCATTCTCTTCACTAGAACCACAACTTGGGCTGGAGCTCAATGGGAAATTCCTGATAAGCATCAGGGGCTTCCCAATTAGGAATGTGTTTCAACCTTCCTCCATGAAGCCTTCCTTGATCACCCTAGCTTAAAGCCATTGCCCTCCTTGAACTTCTAAAGCATTTATATTCTATACCACCCTTAGATGAATTATAAATCACTGTATCTTATAGCTAGAATGGGACTTTATAATAAATAAGTCTATTCTCCTTCCACCATTTTTCAGATGAAGAAACTGAGAATGAGAATTCATACAGCTAGTTAGTGGGAAACCTAGAACCAGAATCCAAACCTTCTTACTCCTAGCTCAATGCCATTTCCCTCTTCAAAGATACACTAACCACCTGTCACTTACCTTATTCCATCTTCCACCATCTTTTTATGTCCCTCCCCTCCATTAGTCTACAGTTTGCATCCCATTCCTTGAGAGCAAGTACTGTATCATATTTTACACCTTTTCATTCCACCAAGAGGATTTATTTAGCAAAGTTCCAAAAAGGGAAAAAGTACTCCACAGACATCTGTCAAATGGCCAATTTATTAAGCAGTTTTCTCCATCTAACTCAGTTCTGCCACCAACAGCTATGTGTTGTCTGAGAGAGAGAATCCAGAATCAGAGCTCAAGCATATGAGACTGGTTAAGTTCCATTCATCTCATGACACTTAGATAAGCCTCTAAACTAAAGCCATATGCCATGACAAATTAGATTAACTTCATTTCCATGTCCTTTTCAGTTAGCTCTAACAATACTGAGTGGCAATGACAATACCAAATTTAAAAAAGACAAAAGGATTATAACCAATAGCAGTCTCAGGTACTGTTATCTCCTTACCTTGAGTGGGAAAAGAGTAAAGGCTACTGTGCTGAAGGAACAGACTAGTAGCACAATAACCAGTGCTGAGAAGACCCATGGCTTCCAGCATGGCCTCTGTGCTCCTGGAAGGCTTGCATGGTGTAAAGTCATATTCTCCATGTGTCTCAAACTCATTCTCTGCAGAAATGAGAACCGTGGAAGCAGAAATTCATGAATGATGAGCCAGTGATGCAACGACTTGATTTTGTCCTATGGTAATTAATAGTGGGTGTAAGAGGCGGGGTTTCCCTTATTCTGTCTTGTTGGAAAAACGATACTTCTAGGCTAAGTGCTGACTCTCATTTGGTACCAAGCCAAATGCGTTCACTCAGCAGAACGGAAGTCTTCATAAAAGCCAACACAAATAAAGAGGATGAAAAAACACATAAAACAGCACGGGGGAAGTTTGAAAGGAAAAAAAATCTTTCTCAAAGCAAGAGGAAATACAGTGCTGTGCAAAATTAAAAATTGCTGAAACTGGTTTGGCTCAGTGGATAGAGCGTTGGCCTGGGGACTGAAAGGTCCCAGGTTCGATTCCGGTCAAGGGCATGTACATTCGTTGCGGGCACATCCCCAGTTGGGGGCGTGCAGGAGGCGGCTGATTGATGTCTCTCTCATCGATGTTTCTGGCTTTCTGTCCCTTTCCCTTCCTCTCTATGAAAAATCAAAATATATTTTTTAAAAAATTATTTCCAAATAAATTTATTTTTTGTAAGAAGAAATAAAGTCCAAGATAAGGCCCTTTCACACCTCAGGTATTATAATATTGTGAGACAAGGGGGTGAGAAGACTAAGATGCTTGGTTTGGTAAAATAGTTTCATTAATTTCTAGGATATAAATTTTGTTCCTTCTGAGGTCGTCTCTAGCAAGCACCAAGGGTGATACTGGAATTTGATATGAAATACATATAACCACAACAAGCTCAATTCTCTAAAACCTCACTATTTGGAAACCCTGATAATTCACTGTGGGCATCAAACAGAAATAAAGTTATAATACAAAACGATACTATCTCACGCTCTGTCCCTCAGTCTGATCTTACACTCTATTCCAAAAACAAACAAAAAAAAACAATTTTAATTTTATTCCTGGCACCTAAAATACTGATATACTACAAAACTGAGAAAGTTCCCTGGCTCTCTGTACCTCAGTCTTACCATCTGTTAATTGGGATGCTTATCCTTTCACAGAATTCTAGCACCATGAAAGAACATGGACTGTGACTCAGACCTAAGAGGGAGCCTTGAGCTACCTTCCTTGTACTCATACCCTTACCCCACTCAGTGGCCTTTGGTGTCATACTTGATTGCTTAGTTTCCTTCATTATAATATGGAGAACATTTCCACTTCACAAGGCTTTTTGGCTCAGAAGAGGTGTTCTGGGAGTATTTATCTCTTCTTCACCATCTTAGAAATGTGGCAAAGACTGAATCTATACTAATAATCTATACTAATAAAAGGGTAATATGCTAATTATCCTGGTCAACCGGACATCTTCTGGACATCCTTCTTCCTTCCAGTTAGGGGGCGGCCAGGCCAGCGGGGGGCCGGGGGGGCAGTTAGGGGATGACCATGCTGGCAGGGGGGCAATTCGGGGATGATCCGGCTGGCAAGAGGCAGTTAGGGGACAATCAGCCCAGCAGGGGACCAGTTAGAGAGTGGTCAGACCAACAAGCAGAAGCATTTAGAGGTGATCAGGCAGGCAGGCAGGCGAGTGGTTAGAAGCCAGTGGTCCCAGATTAGGAGAGGGATGTCCAACTGCCAGTTTAGGCCCCATCCCTAAATAGGCAGACATGATACCTAAATAAACTAGCAGTTGGACATCCCCTAAGGGGTCCCGGATAGGAGAGGATGCAGGCTGAGCTGAGGGGTCCCTCCTCCCCATGCACAAATTTCATGCATCGGGCCTCTAGTCAATTATAAAAGCCCAGAAAATTATTTCTTTTTATATTTACCCCAGGGTGTAATTTAACTAAAGTTTCATTTAAATGAAAGGAAGTAAGCCCAGGCAGTGTGGCTCTGAGGTTGAGCATCAACACATGAACAGTTCAATTTCCAGTCAGGGCACATGTCCAGGTTGCAGACTCGATCCCCCAGTAAAGGGCATGCAGGAGGCAGTTGATTGATGATTCTCTCTTATCATTGATGTTTCTATCTCTTTCTCCCTCATCCTTCCCCTCTGAAATCAATAAAAACTATTTTTTAACAAATAAATAAAAGGAGGTAAGATGAAACCATTTGGAAGACAATTCTGTTGATATAACAAAGATTTTGTAAATTAGAACAAAGCCTTGAGACTTTACATCCTCATTTATGAAGGATGAAGTTAAGGATAAGCAAGCAAGTAGGGTGTCGCACCACTGATGATGGGCAGTGGAAATAATACTGTTTTATAACTCAACCACCTTCCCTTAGATTCACTGTGTACTAGTACAGCAATATTTCTCATTGAGCTGCCAAATTTTAACTGGGCCCTATTTTACCTTGGTCACCAAACTAACTCTGAAGAAAAGCCCCACAGAGTGACAAAGAAATAATGATTCAATACAACCATGTTTCTGTGGCTCTGTACTAGATGTAATGATGCAAAATGAGTAATAAGTAACCTGACTCTGAAAGGGTGAAGTTGATGTTGTATATCCAAATTCTGTACTTGTATCATGTCTGAAATGCAGATGCAAAACTCTAAAAATGGAAAAACTGCACTCTTTCCTCCCTTCTACTCTGATCTGCTTCCTTTTCTGTCTCCTTTCCAAATGGAACTCTCTCCACTTAGTTCAGTAAACATTTATTCAAATGAGGAGCTGACCCAATTAAAATGCAGCTCCTCCTTCTGCCCTTTACCAAGGTAAATATGTGTATGACATATCAGATACACTGAGATATCCCCTGTAAGGCTCTGGTATATCCTGATTATTTTAACCTTAGGAAAGTCTTAAGAAAGATGACAGGTTTATTTCCAGGATACATTCCAGGGCTTCTTTTCATGAAATGGGGTTCAGAAATGAAGAAACTTCAGGTTAGGACAAGTGACAGAAGAGAAGACTTATTTGGGATTAATGAGTCACCCCTGGTATCTCCTTAGTGTAAGCTAGCAGAACTGCCATCTCAGATGTGCCATATCAGGTTGTGACAGGTGTAGACAAACACCAAACCCAAGCTTCTGTATTAATGCTTCTGGTTCACATACTTGGAATGAGATTTTTTTTTCTTCAGTTAAATCCAAATAGCGATCCATGTTGAACATTTACTGGAGGGCAGAACCTCATAAAACAGAAAGGTTTAGATAAGCTAAAATAGTTAAGAAGAAAAGTTGGAAATGAATTGTTTGAGAGGAGAAAGGATGGAGTTATTTCTTGAGGGAGTGGGAAATCTTGAACAAATATTCAGAGGTGTAAACATCTGTAAATGTTAGAAAGCTTAAAAAGAACCTAGTAGTAGAAAAGGAAAGGAAAGGGAAAGAGGAAAGGGGAGAGGGAAAAGGAGAAAAGAGAAAAGGGAGAAAGGAAAGGAAAGGAAAGGAAAAATAAAAAGAACTCAGTAAGAACAATGACGAAACATCAAACTTTTGAATAGTAGTTTTCATTCAGGAACTGCAAAATGAGGAACTTCAGAAAAACTAACAAGAAAATGTACTAATTTTGTGACAAATATATTTGTCTTTTTTAAAGAGACATAGGAAGATGATAGATAGATAGATGAATAGGTGTATAATAGAAAATAGGCAGACATGATACATAAATAAGATTTTAAATTTGGAATGTTATGAAGGCAGCAACCTATCTATTAAAATTTATAAAGGTCCACTCTATAAAAAATATTGTACACAGCTCATTATGCATAAATAGATATATATGTATACATACATCTATATATATATATAGGTATCCCAAAAAAATGTATACACATACTTTGAATCATTATGAAGGCAGTGTTTATTAAAATAGATTTCATTTTCAAAAGCTATCAGCTGTCAAAGTGTGTATACATTTTTTAGGACACCCTATATATACACATATGTACATATGTATATGATAAACTCTATCAGATACACTGAGATATCTCCTTTCAATTTTCAGATCACTTTCTCCAAGGAATTAATAACAACTCTATTCAGGGGAGTCTAGGAAATAGTTTGATTCCAAACTATGTTTTTCTTCCATCACATGGGAACCCTCTTCTATGCCCCAAATTGCCTTGTTGTGTGCTGTCTGTTTTTGCCTGTCTACTTTTTTGGATCCCTTACTTGATTCTTTGTAGTTAGTCTGTGTCTTCCTGGTTCAAGTACAGCCTTTGGGTAACAAATCAAGTGGCCACTTTCCATGGAGGCCTTCCTGTGGTATCTACCTGACATACCATTAATCTTTGAGAAAAATTGTGTGGGGTGATAGGTTCCTCTATGTGAGTGGTTTGTTGTTGTTGTTTGGGATGGGGGCGTCCTTTCCAACCAAATCAGCATGTGTCAGTATTCTGGCTATGGAAGGAACATCTTGAACACCATTTAATGGGAAAAATTGCTTCCTGCTTGGAATCTGAACTGAAAATAGATTTTACATTGTGCAATATGGTAACACTTCCTATTTAAAACCTCAAGCATCACCCTAGCTGGTTTGCCTGCGGACTGAAGGGTTCTGGGTTCAATTCCAGTCAAAGGCACATGCCCAGGTTGTAGACTGGATCCCCTGTGGGAAGCGTGCAGGAGGCAGCTGATTAATGATTCTCTCATCATTGATGTTTCTTTCTCTCTCTCTCTCTCTCTCTCTCTCTCTCTCTCTCTCTCTCTCTCTCTCTCTCTCTCCCTTCCTCTCTGAAATCAATTTAAAAAAACAAACCATATATTTAAAACCTCAAGCATCATCCTAGAAGCCCTAATGAATGGGCATTGCTATTAGATCATACCTTGCCCAGTGTCCCATAGGTCACCAGAGAACTATGCATTTCACCTGTATATTTCAACCTAATTGAAATAAGAGAGTTTAAGATTCCTGAGACTAAGCATCCCCAAATCTCCTGGATTTCCTTGGGCAGCCCTGAGAGGTCTGGAGGCGGGGGGCAGTCTTTCACCTTCTCTTCTGGTTGGTCTCCTTATTTGACAAGCTTCTAGGCCAGTATAGAACAATCAACACATTCACTGCATTCAACACCCAACCATGGCAAGTGTTCATTTAGGAATCCATGAAACGCTTTCTCTTCCGGTTTTCCATTTTTAGCACTGACTTTATACCATTCAATTTAAATAGTCTGGTCATGGCTAGAATTTTTTGTTTTGGCACTGGAAATCTAATTGAGTAAAGAAAGGTTTTGACTTTTCTGTACTCAATGGTTCTAAAACACAGCAAAAGAACATGTTACTTCTTTTGTTCATTTAGTAAACATTATTGAATACCTTCTATGTACCAAGTGCAATGTTAGGAACTTGAACACTAATAGACAAAGGTCAGTCCCTATCTTCAAATTTGGTATTGCTTTTTTGTTTGGTTTTGTTTGGTTATCACAGGTAGTTTGGGAAAGAGACAAATATACAAGGCAATACAGGGCAAAGTATGGTAATAGGATGAGAATCAAATATCTGCCCTCCATCAGAGAAAGGGAAGTTTAATAAAGGAGGCATTGTCTAGGCTGAGATATGGGTGTAAAGAGAAGTTAGCCCCATTATAAATACCTCATAACATCCCATTACCCTAAGCCAAGCCTGTATAAGGCTTGTGAAATAATTTGTTCTGGCCCTGACAAGGCATTAGGAGTGAGTTAATTAATGTTTTATCAAATATAGCAGGCTAATTTTTAAGTTGATAATTTTATGGCCTGAGAATAATGTTATAAATATCCAAATGTCCCTTGGCAGATAAAAGGTTCCCACCCCTGCCTAAGTTAATGAATGACTATTTAGTAAATTATCACCATACACTATGTATGTGTTATATATTCATACATAATTTGCTGAACAGCATGACGTATAAATATATATTATATATACTGTATGGAGCATATTGATTATTTAATGTGTGTGTGTGTATATACATGCATGTATGTTATGTGTAGTTTCAAGCACTTTGGTGGAATCAGGAGGAATAGACAGGGTCTCTGATCTTAAGGAACCCATTCCCTTGGAATTGCCAATTCTTTTACATTCTGTTCTTCCAAACTTGTATTGAAAATACGTTTCAATTTCCAGATAAGTTTCACTCATCTTTCTTAGGTGACTTTATGTAACGTCCCCAGAGTTACCAGTTAATTCAATTCAGGTGAGAATTGGCAGAGTACCTAGAATTGTTCAGGCTAAGGTACTTGTCTATCCAGTTTGATTACTTAGCTGTGAGTACTGTAGGTAGGATGTTCCAGTAGAAAGAGCAACTCCCTGATGGCATGCCAATGGAAAAAACACTGAATCACAGACAAAGTGTGGAATGCTGCTAGCTGAAATGGTGCCAATGGAGGGAGCAGACAGTTTCCATTTGCTAAGTGCAGACACAATATGAATATTATGCTAAGATAAGGCCTAGGTATTTCTAATTTTTTCATCACCCAACAAGCCTCAAGGAAATGTCTTTGGCTGAAAGTAAAGGTATCTTGCTCTTCACACGTACCCAAATTCTTACATTCTTTCCTAGCCTTCATCTGGTAAATTTCTAGATCATGTCACTAATTGCAACACTGCTGACTGCTGATCTCAAATGTAAACCATAAAAAAAGAGATAAAAATTATAGCATATAAACTAGGAAATAAATAGGTATTAAAAGCCTGCTCTTTTCCAAGCACTGTATTTAAAGTTTAAACTTTCACATGCTTTCTGAGGTTTATGTAATCTTCACAACAACATTATGTAGTAGTTCTATTAGTCCCATAGGACACAGAGAGAAACTACTTAGGACTTTTGATGAACCACTTCTATTTCACTAAGTAATTAAATATTTTCTTAGAAAGTATTGCAGTCTAGTTCTGGTCCAAGATGGTGACACAGGAGGCTCCTGAACTCACCTCCTCCCATAGAACATTGAATATATAGGTACACACAAGGCAGTTCCCTCTGAAGGAAATTCAGAAATTTGCTGAGCAACTCCTACACATTGAGTGCCTGAGGAAAAAACCACACACTGAACCTAGAAGGAGAGGAATAAAGGAAGTACAAAACAACCAGAAAAAAAATAACAAAATGGCAATAGTAAGTCCATATGTAATACTAATTACTTTAAATGTAAATGAACTAAATTCTCCAATCAAAACAATAGATTAAAGCAGGGGTAGCTATACTTATATAAAACAAAATTGACTTTAAGCCAAAAACTCTAGTAGAGTCAAATAAGGTCTCTATTTCCAGATGGCCTCTGTGTCAGAACTAATATTGTTAAAATATCACTCAAAGCAGTCTATGGATTCAATAATCTCTATAAAAATTCTAATGGAATTTTTCACAGAAATAAAAGAAAATCCAGAATTTGTATAGAACCACAAAAGACCTCAAATAGCCAAAACAATCTTAAGAAAGAACAAAGCTAGAGGGATCACACTTTCTGACTTCAAGATATACTATAAAGCTATAATAATAAAAAGAGTATGGTTTTAGCATAAAAACAGACACAAATCAATGGAACAGAATAGAAAGCCCAGAAATAAATTCACAAGTACATGACCAATTAATATAAAGGAACCAAGAATATACAGTGGGGAAAGGACACCATCTTCAGTAAATGGTTTTGGGAAAACTGGACAGTCTGATGCGAAAAAAATGAAACTGGATTAAAGACCCGAAACCATGAAACTATTCCTAGAACACTTAGGAGGTAAAGCTACTTGACATCAATCTTGCTGGTGATTTTGTTTTTTATTTGATACCGAAGCAACAGCAACAAACATAAAAACAAAGAAGGAAGGCTGCACATGGCCACCATCAGTATGTCGGCCAGCCTTGCCTCTTAATCTGAAGGCTCTTGGGGAGAATCTGCTTCTAGATTCATTCGAGTAGTTGGCAGAATTCATTTTCCCTCCATCTTCAGCAGTGGTGGGTCAAACCCTCCTCGACTTTCAAATCTCTCTGACTTTCCTTTTGGAGCATATCTCCCACTCCAAACTTGAAAGTTCTATGCTGTGAGGACCTTTGGGACTATATTGGGCCCCTTGAATAATCGAAGATAATCTCCCTATTTTAGGATGTACACCTTAATGACATCTACAAAGTCCCTTTGGCCTTTTTTTTTTAAACATATTTACAGGTTCTGCAGATGAGTGTGTGAACATCTTTATGTGGTCCTTCTGTTAACTCAGGATGCCAGCAGGGCCTTTGTTGCCTGCTGAGATCAGGGAGTCCTTTGGAGAAATTGCTGTGCCTCCCTCTACCCCACAACAGATTGTTTCCAGGGTCCCTCTATACAGGTTCATCTTTCACAAGTCTTTTGGGGTAGGTAGCCAAGCCCTGCCTGTTACTTCTTCTATGACATGGATGCTCATGTGAAAATCAATATCATATGTGCCCCTCTTTGCAGAAATGGGAGGGAGGAGTGGGACACTGGAGAACTCCTGAAGAAACATCTTCTAATATTTTCCCCTACAACAAATGACCCATTTTTCTACCTCTAGCCATTATATCTATAGAAAAAGGGAGGTGCAGCAACATTTGGTGGGATGCCTTCTTTGTAAAATCTGCACCTGAGATTTTTGAACTTAGAAGTTTAACCGTGGAACATAACATCAACTTGTATATTTTTGGCTGCTGCAAGCATCTCTATCCTAATCCCTGCATTAGTAATCCAGGGGTAAGGTATTTGAAGGGTAAAAAGATCAATACATTTATTCGATATCCCAACTTAGAATCATACTTTTAATACCATTATAAAATTTGCTTTTTTATACTTATAATACCACTCCTGGCATTGTCTTTAAATCCACAAAATAGTGTTTAATGAATGCATGGAATCCATAAAGAATAGAGATAGCTTATTATTGGAATTTTTTTCAAATATTGAGGAATATAAGGAGTAGTATGTAATAAAGTGCTTTCACATGGATGTTTCTTCCTCACTTTGATTCTAAACAGTGTAAAAAATAGAACAGAAAGTGTTCAGGTAGGTCCTATCCACTAGAAAAGTTCCTAGGGATTGTAGCCTATATCTTCAAACTTACTACTTGAGCTCAAAACTGGACATAGCAGTTATTCAAGCATGAGATGAGGTTTGTTTAGAACAGATGTCTAAGCTATAACTAGTATCCTTGTGATACACTACAAGGCTCTCCAGCTAAGGGACAGACTGACTAAGGGTTATGGGAGGAGACTCAATGCTGGTCCTGTTGCTGATAGGGTCAAGCTGTAGAGCCTAAAACCATCGGAAAACACAGATATTTACATTACAATTCATTAACAGTAGCAAAATTACAGTTATGAAGTAGCAATGAAAATAATTTTGTGGTCGGGGGTAACCACAACATGAGGAACTGTATTAAAAGGTCATGGCATTAGAAAGGTTGAGAACCATTGTCCTAGACAGTGAGTGATTACTTACTAGACAGGGAGTGATTACTGTGTAAGTCTTTTCTCTGGTGTCTATCAAAACATGCTGCAATGTAAACCATGCGTAAAACCGCATCCCTAATAAAGAAGTAAATATGGTGAGTATTAACAAGAGAGATGACAGTGATCAGCTCATCTAAAGTGGACTAAGAGGCCAGTATGCTTCTCAAGCAACTGAAGTTTGTTGTCAGCTTGTAATAACAGTATTGCTCACTATTTCCTTTCACTTGCCTTGCTGATAACCTTGAGGCGTGGGAAACTATGAGATGCTCGAGTCCCGGTAAACTGGTGGGTCGTGTGCAGCCGGCCGATCAGCACGATTACTCCTATCTCAACTGTTGCTCGTATTTCAAAGCAAAAATCGCTCGCTCGACGGCTCGTAACTCAAAAATCTCCTATGTTAGGGCACTCGTATCTCGAGGTACCACTGTATATTGTAGGTCTCCATAATGCTATTTATTTGTCTGTATTGAACTACCAGCCTCTGAGGGACTGAAATTGTGTTTATATTCCCAGTGCCTCACAGAGTATAGGTGTTCAATAAACCCTTTTGGGAAGAGTGAGTGAGTAAGTGAAAAAAATATATTAATTCTCTTTGAGTCAAATATTATATACATCATTTGAATTATTTCTCCAAGCAAGAATAAGGCTTGCCCATCACCTTTCACACATTCTATCCTATGTTCTTTAATGGCCAGAAATGTACATTGAGGGGGCAACTGGCTAGGGTTATAAGTTAAGTGTATGCATTTTCTGGTCTTAGATCAGAACAAAATCAACTAGCTACTACTATAGTGAGAGCCAACATCTTGGCCTCCTTAGGACCACTTCTTTGCTTGTTTCCTTGTTTTGCTTTGGTTTTTTAAAAATATTTTTTTACTTATTTCAGAGAGAAAGGGAGAGGGAGAGAGAGATAGAATTATCAATGATGAGAGAGAATCATTGATTGGCTGCCTCTGGCACGGACCCTACTGGGGATCGAGCCCACAACCCAGGTATATGTCCTTGACCGGAATCAAACCTGCAACACTTCAGTCTGCAGGCCGATGCTCTACCCGCTGAGCCAAGTTGACTAGTTTCTTTTAATTCTGACTGATAAGGTATGTAAAAGTGAGTTAATACCTTTGGATTAAGATGAGAAGCATGAAAATATAATTCTATCCTTATAGAAATTTGTAGTGCAGTGCACCTAAAATATAGAGTGGGATGTAAAAGGAGATTCAGAAAATAAAGGTTAAATGGAATTCATATACTGAAAAGGGAACTCTGGCCTTCAACTTCTTGACCACAAAAGGATCACTTGAAACAGCATTAGTAAGCCAGAACTGTCACATTTTTCTGGAATTGTTTTGATGGGCAGTTTTCTGTTCACCTACACAAATATGACTTCATCAAGCCTTAATGTCTCAAGCTTTTGCTAAATACTCTTTGGTGGGCTATCATTCAAGTTTCACTTTTTTTAAAACCCATAGTGATTATTATAGGATGCTTCTCTGTCCAGGTGGACTCTCTTCATTGCTAAATACAATACTGCTTCTACCTCCATCATTCTAGAGTTCCAAATCAAATTATCTTCTCTCAGTCATTATCTAACTTGTGATTTTGATAAAAATTAATTTTGAATCCGTATATCTCTTTTGACTGACATTGAAATAATATGAAGTCTTCCAATTCATGAACAGAGGATGTCTTTCTGTTTATCCGTCAGTGTGTGAGATTACCCTGCAGAGCCATGGTACAGGGATGCCCCCACAGAGCCTAAAACTCATTCAAAAATCTCAAAAGATTCCAAAGAGCCAAAACAATCTTGACAAAGAAAAACAAAGCTGGAGGCATCACATTCCTTGATTTCAAAACTAAAGTAATCAAAATTCTATGCTACTGACACAAAGATAGACATATAGGCCAATGGAATAGAATAATGAGTCTAGAAATAAACCCTCACATATATGGTCAAATAATCATCTTTAATAAATTTGCCAAGGCTACACAATGGATAAAGGATATTCTCTTTGACCAATGGTATTAAGAAAATTGAATATCCATATGCAAAAGAATAAAGTTGGATCCTTACCTAACAACATATAATAAAAATAACTCAAAATTGATCACAGGCTGGCCCTGGCTCTGTAGCTCAGTCGGTCCCCGTACACCAAGGTTGCAAGTTTGATCTTCATTCAGGGCACATACTAATACAAGAAACAACCAATGAATACATGAATAAATGGACCAGCAGATCAGTGTTTCTCTCTCCGTCTATCTTCTTTATCTTTATCTTTATCTTTAAAAATCAGTTGTAAAATATTTAAATGTAAGAGCTAAAATTATAAAACTCTTAAGAAAACAAAGGGCAAAAGCGTCGTGGCATTGGACTTAGCAATGATTTCTTAGATCTTGCAACAAGGAACATGTTACAAAAGAAAAAAAGTTGACAAATAGGAATTTATGAAATTTTTAATGTGCATCACATGACACTAACAACAGAGTGAAAAGGCAACCTACAGAATGGGGAAAAATTTACAAATGATAAGATAATAATATTATAACTGCTACAACTCAACAAAAATTAAACCCAATTCATAAATAAGAATGGACTTGAATAGGCATTTTTAAAGAAGATATAGAGATGGCAAATGAACACATGAAAAAAATGCTCAAAATGACTAGTCATTATAGAATACAAGTCAAAACCATGAAACGCTATCTCATATCTACTAGGGATGCCTATATCAAAAAAGGAAAATAACCCAGGAAATAGGTGTTGGCAAGGGTGTGGAGAAATTGGAACCCCTCTGTACTGTTGCTGGTATGACCACTGAAGAAAACAGTATGACAGTTCCTCAAAAAATTAAAAATAGAATTACCATATGATTCAGAAATTCCACTTCTGGATATATACCCAAAAGAATTGAAAGGAGATATTTGTATAGCCATACTCAGAGCAGCATTATTCACAATAGGTAAAACTTGAAATAGCTAAAAATATAGGATGTCCCCCCAAAAATATATACACACACTTTGAATAATTATAAAGTCAGTGTTTATTATTACACATTTCATTTTCAAAATTGAACTATCAGCTGTTAAAGTATGTATACATTTTGGGGGAATACAGTACCTTGTACTTTCTCAAACTTCATCTGTTAAAACTATGTTATTTCTTCACCAACCTACTTCTGTATGCCAGAACTTTGTCATTGGTTATACAGGCCATCAAATGACCCAACCTGACACCTTATAATCCACTTTGATTTTTCTCTTTCTCCCTCAGTCCTCAGATCTGATGTTCCTAGGGAAATGTAGGCACATTCTACTCTATATTCCAACTCTCTGCTGTTGTCTCTATTCCAGCACATCAAAGACAGCTGCAATTTTCTGTACATATGTCCATCTGTTCCATGACATGGTGAGCACCTGGAAAACGGGACTCTGTGTTAATGAACTTCATATTTCCAGAATTTGCTATAGCCTCTAGGTGCTCAGAAGGACTTCATTAATTGATTGGAAGAACTGGGAGAAGAAGAGTGCTTTGAAGAAATAACAGTCTGTGTCAGTATCACAAGCCTAGTTGACTTTTTTAGTATCTGCAGTTTATGTTTAGCCCAGCAAAGATTCTCCACTTAGAAAACACAGACACTAAATAGTAACCCTCTGAAGGAGAGGGACTGGATTCCAGTTGGAGATATACCACAGTTACTGGAGAACCAACCTTCCCCATCATTCATAGTAGCAAAGTTTTCATATTATCTTTAGAAAATGAATTTTCTAGGATTCTCATGGAAGAATGAGATGTGGAGGCTATAATGCCCACTTTCATTTAATTCTCACAAGTGACTTGATGAAAATGAATCATCTATCTGTTTTTGCACACACGCAAACTAAGGCACATAGAGGTCAAGTGGCTTGCCAGAATGTCAAGTGAGATTCAAAGTGGTATGCTGTGGAGAAAGACCCTCCAGTTTCCAATAAAGGAGCCCTTAGGACACCTAACAGAAAGGACAGAAATTATCAGGTAAAGGACCAAGTAGCTTATAGTAGTGGGACCATATATTGTGCTCTGGATTCTCAGACAGCTTTTGCAAAAGGGAAACAAGTGTGAAAAGTGATGTTTCATTTTGGGATTTTTAAGGCCACCAAATCATCTGCAGAGAAAAAGAAAAGTATTTCCTAGAACTGTATCTCTGTGAGTGACATGTAGCTGATAATATATTCTTCTATGGTTTTACATAAGATTTAGCCAGGCTGTCCAAATGTATTAAATAACACTGTATAAAGACAGAGTAAAAACATGTCAGATAAAGATCATCCCAAAGAAGCTGATAATAGTTGGACCCAGGCAAGTCTATTTTTAGGGGGAAAGGGAGAAATTAATGAAGCTACACTTTCATACAAGCCAGAAAATTAGAAGACCTCCCCTGTGCTGATAAATCATTGTCACTCATTTTATAGATAGGTTTTACCCAGTCGTGACTGAGAAACAGAAAAGTGGGAGAATCAGATTTTATTCAACTTTTTGCAGCTGAATAACAATGAGTTAAATAAACAAATACATTGTAATAGTCTAGTGATCATTTCTAACTTTTATCCAAGATTGGGCTTCTCAGCACATCTCCAAAGTGCACAGACTACATCTATTGATTGAATTCTATAATGTTGTGCAGCTAACCGTCCTCTAGGGGACCAAGCAGCTGGGATCTATTTATTCTTGTGGGTAGAGTGTGGTTGCCAAAGCCACAGATGTTCTGGTTGGCTTTAGTGTGTTTTTTTCGGATCAAGATGAGCTCAAATGGAACAAAAAAATAAATTAAAAAAAAAATCAGGCAGATAATTTCAATTACATACAAGCCTGAGCAAATAAATTTCATACCAATTAAAGGAAGTGAAAGTGTTTTGTATTTCTTTTTTTAATTACAAGAAGTATTTTTCCAACATATTTTTTCTTTCTGAGTTCTTGGTGGGATATTCAATTTCTAGAACTGTGACAGACTCAGTCTAAGCAGAAGCTGCTCTTGGACTACAAAATTAAGTATTTGTGAATTCCTAATAGCGACTCCAGCAAATTACTAGGTGTACCAGTTAATAATGTGTTTTTTTTTCAATAGATAGAGTTACACACACGTGTGTGTGTGTGTGTGTGTGTGTGTGTGTGTGTGTGTGTGATTTGATATGTATGCTATTCTGTTGTATTGACAGCAGGCTTTAAAACTTCAAATGTCAAATTTGCTGAAGGTTAACATCATAGATATTTTTATGCTTAAAAATGTCGAATTTCACACCCAAAAAAGAGCATTTGTGGGAATTTCTAATTCTTTAGTTTATTTTTAAGAAAAAGTTATTATATACTTCGGGAAGCTTATGGTGAACATGCTCCATCTCAAGATACTTGTAAATGCTGGTTTCAACGCTTTAAAAGTGATTATTTTGATGTGAAAGACGACATCCACGTCAACCAAAAAAATTTGAAGACCAACAATTACAAACATTATTGGATGAAGATACATGTCAAACTCAAAAACAACTTGCAGAAAGATTAAATGTTGCTCAGCAAACAATTTCCAATCATTTATAAGCAATAGGAAGTTTTAAAGGAAGGAAAATGGGTGCCACATCAACTGAACGAAAGACAAATGGAAAACCGAAAAGTCATCAGTAAAATGTTGCTTCAACGGCATGAAAGAAAGTCTTTTTTGCATCGAATTATGACTGGAAATGAAAAGTGGATTTATTTTGAGAATTCCAAATGCACAAAATCCTGGGTTGATCCAGGTCAACCATCAACATTGACTGCAAGACGAAATTGCTTTGGAAAGAAGACAATGCTCAATGTTTGGTAGGATCAGGAAGGTGTGGTGTATTGTGAGCTTCTAAAACCAGGTGAAACCATTAATACTGATTGCTGCCAACAACAAATAATCAATTTGAACCACACTTTGATCTTGAAACAATCAGAATTTTCCAGAAGACATAGCAAAGTAATTTTTGCTTCATAATGATGTACCATCACACACTTCAAAACCAGTTAAAAGCTCTTGGTTGGGAGGTATTAACCCACCCGCTATATTCACCAAACCTTGCTCCTTCAGATTACTACTTGATCTGATCGATTGTACATGTACTTTCTGAGCAGCACTTCTAAACATACGGAGAAGTGAGAAATTGAATCTCTGAATGGTTTGCCTCAAAACAAGAAAAGTTATATTGGGCCAGTATCCACAAATTACCTGAAAGATGAGGAAAATGTGTAGCTAGTGATGGACATTACTTTGAATAAAGCACTTTGGATGTTTCTCTTGAAATTATCATGTTTTCTTTAAAATCTGCCATTAATTACCAGATTTTAATCTGTATTACAAAGCCACTGTTCTCAAAATAGCTTGGTACTGGCACAAGAACAGTCATATAGATCAATGGAATAGAATAGAGAACCTAGATATCAACCCAAACCACTATGCTCAATTCATATTTGACAAAGAAAGCCTGAACATACAATGGAGTCAAGACAGCCTCTTCAGTAAATGGTGTTGGGAAAATTGGAAAGATAAGAGATCAACCAAAGGACTTGTATGCATGCATATAAGCATAACCAATGGACACAAGACACTGGGGGATGAGGGCATGTGTGGGAGTGGCGGGGTGGGGGAAAGCAATGGGAAAATATGTACACATGTAATATTTTAATTAAAAAAAAGAAAAATAGTAAAATAAAATTTGCCATTATTAACCGGTATACCTAGTTCATGTCACCAGCTACTCTGTACAGTATGCAGCTTAAAAGATTGATGCCTTTCAATACACACCAGAGCCCCATTTTTATACTTACTAACAAATAGTAAATTATTCAAGTGTTTAATTGCCTTAGATAATAAGAGGTTCACCCATGGGCCCTATGAGGCAATAAAGAGAAAAGAGGAAAGTCATTTTTCTAAAGTATATTGTATTTCCCATGTAATGAGATGGCATACCAAGAAATTAACTGCTGTCATATCTATCTGTACTAAATACTCAACTTCAGATTTTATAGTTTTTATTAAGTAATTGACCAGTTTTGCCCTGGTCAGGTGGTTGGAGCATTATCCCATACACCAAAAAGGTTGTGGGTTCAATTTCAATCAGGGCACATACCTAAGTTTCAGGCTCAGTGCTGTCAATCAAGAAGTATTTACTGAGTACAAATTTCACACTCCACAATGGCACAAGAAGCTTAGAATGACCTGTGAAGGATAAGTGACAGGAACACCATTTCCAGAACAAGTCTCTGAGCTTTCACATGGTTGACCACTCTGCCTCCTTAAACACTTTGTCTTAGCTTCTCTGTCTTACTTTCCAGCCCTCTATTTCATCCTCTTTAGTCTTTATGGTGGCTCCTCTTTCCTTGTCCATTCCTAGAATATTGGTATTCATTGACATTTGGCCTACTGTCCTTTTCTCTTCTCATGTAGCCACTGTAAGTAGATAATGTTAGCCACTCTAGGATCATCAGTTACCACCTGTTTGATGACAATTCCCAACTCTATATCTCAAGATGAGTTCCAGGTGCACACATCAAACTTCCCTCTAGTTATCTCCATTTGGAATTCTTATTACTCAATGTGTCCAAAATTGAGTGCAGTTGATGCCTATTCAAGTACTTCCTTCCTTTTGGATTCACTATCCTAGTGAATCTATCACTCCACCCCTAATGAATTCAGTAGCAAATTTTTTATGCCTCTGTCTTCCTCACTGCTTCCCCCTCTACATGAAAATCTTAAATAACTCTTGAATCCATCACACTTGTCTCAGGTCTTTTAATCATTACCCAGTATAACCTCCATTCTTGCTTTCCTGCAATAATTTATTTGCCATGCCTTAATTACCACGATCTTTCTGAAAGAATGAGAAAGAGTGGTGGAGGGAGATGAATGAGAGAGAAGGTGAGAGGAGGGGAGGGAAGGAGAGAAGGAGAAACTTGGATTACAGTAGTCTTCTATAAAACTCTTTTTATGGATCTTCATTTCCTTTTGATTAATTATGGTTCCTTAGTCTGCTGCCAAGACTATGCTCACTTTCCTTTCCCACTCTCTTTATCAGTCTTTAATTTCTAGTAACTCAAAACGATCTTGGAGTTCTTAAATGAACACTTTCATCTCTGCACTTGAGATGAGGCTGTTTGGCTTGGAATACTTTTATCATTCTCTGTGTCCACTTCACCTGGCTCACTCTTCCTTGTCTTCAAGATCACCTCTGCTGCCCATCCCTCCACCGTCCCTGCAGTCTAGAGTAGATGTGCTCCAATTGCACTTTGTCCTCTTCCTCTGGGATAGTATATTCTTTGATTGTGAAGCATGCTCTGTGCATACCCATCATCCACCCCAAATGCTGGGTCTGTCTGAGGAGTAGAGAGCTAACAAATTGCACTGCATGGAACACCAAAGAGGATTTTAGGGTTTGGAAACTGCCACTCTATAAAACAGTATTTACAGAGAGCAAGAGGCCAATGTTGTAGAACTTTTGATGTGATAATATCTAATTCGGTTAAGTCAATACTTGCAAACCTATTCTCCTCCATTAACTCCCTTTAACAAACCTTTAATAAAACTCATATACTACTGTTGTCTGTTTATAGGCAAGTATGCGGAGTGATTAAGTCTGTGCTCATGTGGGCTCCAAAATCAGACTGCTGATATTCAAACCCTGGCTCTGCCACTTACTGGTTGTGTGACAGTGGGCAAGTTATCTAATCTTGATGCACCTAAACTTGATCATTGTCTAAGCTGGGGATTAACATGACACCTATCTGTCTCAGGGGGTTATTGTGAGGACTACATTGTATGCATCATAAGCTTTGAACAGTGCCTGGAAAATTCAGGGTTGGTATCTGTCCTGTGTATTATCATATCCTTAATGCCTAGCCCAGTGTCAGCCACATAGCAGGTGCTCTGTCAATATGGGTTGAGTTCATTAGTAAGTGAATAAATTATAATCATTCCTTCTGCCTAATATATTCTGCTACCTCTTCTCCCCATGTGAAAAAATTCTTCCACATCTTTTCTTTTGTTTTGGGTCTCAGGTGTATCATCATCACTGGTTCATGGAAAGTATCTTTCCCTTTGTTTTCATCTCCAGTCCCCATTCCCATCCTTTTATCCCCATAAAGACTCGTAGTATGTTCAGTGTACATCTGTGTGTTTGTGTATATTGTTAAAGGTATATATACATAAAGTATATATGTATAATTTTATATTTATTTATTTATTTATATAATAGAGTATACATTATAAATATAATAAATATATTTTATAAATTTTATATTATACTAGAGGCCAAGCGCATGAAAATTCATGAACTGGGGAACAGTCCCTCAGCCCAGCCTGCATTCTCTTGCAGACTTGGAGTCCTTGGGGGATGTCCAACTGAAGGTTTAGGGGAGTGGGCCTAAGCCATCAGTTATACATCCTTAGCACTGCCACAGAGGTAGGAGAGGCTCCCTCTACCGCCACTATGCTCACCAGCCATGAGCCCAGCTTCTGGCTTCTGGCTGAGTGGCACTCCCCATGGGAGTGCACTGACCACCAGAGGGAAGCTCCTGCATTGAGCATCTGCCTCCTGGGGGACAGTGCACATCTTAGCGACTGGTCATTCTGCCATTTGGTTGATTTGCATATTAGCTTTTTATTATATAGGATAAATATACATATATATATTTGAAAAATATAGTGTTGCTTTGGGTATGGGTGTTTTTAATTTATTTGCATTAATCTCCATCTGAATTCATCTCTTTTCCACACTCAGGGAAAAGTACACAATACTTCCTATGTTAGACAGATGGATAAGATTATGGCAGAATGTCACAATTAGGAGGGCAAGAAAAGGTTTTTCTGCAAAAGTGTTTACAAGACATGAATGTTTCAGGCACTGTCCTAGGCTGAAAAGAGAACATAAGGCATGGGGGTTACCTAGCTTTGAAAAATGTGGATGGATATCAACTTAGACACTTAAAGTGTTCTACTGGAAGTGTTTAACATTGCTCTCAAATTCTCTGCTACTCAGTGCTGGCAAAGGGGAACCGGATAACACAAGGTGCAGGGGTTGCTGAGAATACAGATATTCTACCTGTAGTCCTGCACTGAGACCCAGAAAGCCTTGGACCAGGGCCTCAGCAGATCTCCTGTGATTGACAGTTTCCTCTGTTACTACTTCCTAGAGTTTGTGGGCTCAGAATCCAGAATTACTCCAATTGCACCGAATCTCCCTGGAAAAGAGTCAGCCCGGACCAATTCCTTCTTCCTTTAAAACAAAACTTGGAGCCCCCCTATTTCACTACTTCCTGCTTTTGTTTCTCAAGAACAGGTTTGCATATCTGAAGGTCCATTCATTCCTGAAGTAAAACTTGGCCAACCACACATCCCTCTTTGGAATGTTCATATCAGCCCATAATATGAAATGTTCTATAACTGTCTCTTCATGGGCTGCGGTTTACCTATAACACAAGAGTCAGACCATACATACAGACAGTTATAGAACATTTCCCTACCTATTCCCTACTTTCCTTTCCTGCCAAAGTTTCCATGTAGAATGAATTAGTGGTTTCAAGCCAATGGTATAGCTTCCACTTGAGCAGGTAAAGGAGACTCTAAGCCCACAAGGCCAATCTAGAAGCCCTGTTGTAAGGACTGGATGATCACCACCACCACATTAAACTGTACTACCTTTACTGTTCCCTCTTAAGAGAATTATCAGCCATTCATTTAGGATTTGCAAGGTATTGCCTTCAGATCATTACTTAGGATTTGAGAATATAAATCAATAAATGATATTATGGGACTCTAGCCCTTTGGGAAAATAACCAGCTCTCCAAGAAATCTATTGATGGGAATGAAATGGGACAAGGTTTATGCATTAAAATGGAAATGTGGGGGGAAAAAATGGACTAACTCATGGACCAGGCAAGAATATGACTCCAGTGCAGTACTATGCCTAAATGAGAGGGCACAGATGGCATTTTAAAATTGGCTTCCTACACTGAGGGGAAGCATGATAAAGAGCATATGTTATTTGAGAGTGGAGGGGCTGAGCGACAAAGCTGCTAGTGAACCTAGGATGAGCGTCCAGGAAGGAGAGAAAGCAAAGATTCCTCATGATAGGGTGAAACTAGTGGTGTCCCATGACTCTGTGCTTGTGACTTAGCATCACTGGGTGTAACTTGGCCCTGGAAATTTTTTGTGCAAAATTTTGCAGAGATTGTGTTTCTCAGAATACCATGAGGGAAGAAAGCTATTGCTGATAAAGAATAAAGAATGGAGAAACCATGATTTAAAAAGAACACTACCTTCTTCTTATTAAGCCCTCAGGTGGTATCTGTGAAACAGTAACCAAAAGCTGAGAAAAGAAAGGAAGCCAAATATAGTCCCTCCAGAGTCAGGAGAGCACGGGGGGG
>JAAGEH010000042.1:26461978-26485141 GCA_011751065.1 Lasiurus cinereus | reverse complement strand
GGAACAAGAAGACAGAACAAGGAAGAGCAACCTTGTACCCATCTTTCCTTTCCAAAGCAAAGATTTTCTCTGAAGGACATGAGAAAGAGGCAAGAGCTGAAATGTTTTTATTAACGAAGGAATGGTTTTATTCAGACCCAGAGTTTCATTTCCACTTTGACGCTTCTTCTGTGAAGAACCAGTCTCTGATCATTCAGTTCACCACAACACACATTTATCATGTGCTAGGCATTGGAGGTAGGAGCCCCATTGGTTTTATTCAATTATATTTATCTTCAATGTTATTATGTGTTACTTTCAGGTATACAGCAAAGTAGCTGGACAGTCATATACTTGACAGAGTGAACCACCACCACCACCCACCCTGATATTTCTAGTACTTAACTGGTACAATACATCATCATTGCAGTATTATTGACTATATTTCCAATAGTCACTTTATATACCCATGACTATTTGGGAGGGCTCTGTCTTTTTGAAGTCTACAGTCCATCAGGGCCTCTCTGATTTAAGAAAGGGGGTGAGTGAAGCTTCCTGTTTTTTTGTCTTTCTCAAAGTACTCCCCATATAATAGGTTCCTGGGGAACTTTTTCTCAAGGAAACCCTGATGTGGCTGCTGGGATCACTGCATTCCAACCCCAGTGGAATTAGTTAACTACTTGGGCAATTTGTCAAGTTTTCCTTCCTTCCTTCCTTCCTTCCTTTCTTTTTTTTTTTTTTTTTTTGGCAGTGCTACAGGTCATACATGGCCTGACCTTATAAAATGGTTCTTTCTCTACCCTGTGACTTCTAATTGCTTTGTTATTGTTGTTCATTTTTTTTCATGAATGGAAAGGAGTTGCCTCACTCTTCAGGTGTGGCTTTATCTTATGAAGTGACTAACTGCTTGAAAGAAACTTAAATTCATGCAGAGGCTAAAAAGGGAATCTGAAGGATTACCAAAGAGGCCCGTGGGTGTGAAAGTGAGTCTGTTGAAAATTTATTTTCCCTGCTGCTTTGTCACTGTTTCCTTCCTTGATTTTTAAGAGAGCTGTGAACTCAGCCAAAAGAGCAGCTATTGTTTCATTTTTAGGATTGCTGTGAGCACAGTGGTGGTGGAGGGAACCTCTCCTAACTCTGTGGCAGTGCTAAGGACATCTGACTAATGGCTTCTTGGCCCATGATGAGCCCACCAATATTTTTCCAGATTCAACTCAAATACACCTGGAGAGGAAGAACAAGTTATCCCAATGTATGAGTTGTTCACATCTTTGCAATATGATTTGTCAGGTTCTGTTAGATTCATGGATACACGTATCTTTCCCACCAAAGGTGAGCACTTCCAGAGAAAGAGACTTACCTTATTTCCTTTTGAGAAACTCCCCCTCTTTTCCCTCACAGAACAGAACACACATTTGGTTCACTTCGTGGAATAAAAAAATGAATGAGTAACATGATTGACTTATATACAGAACTTTATGACTTCATGTAAACTAATAAGCATTTGGATGGTATAATAGGAGCTTGTAGATGTATTTAGATTATTTTATTTGGTTCTCAAAATATTATAAGGCAGACATGATTAGCACCCCTATTTTTATAGATGCCAATATTCAGAGAAAGGTAAGAGAATTCTTCACTTTACACAAAACTAGTATTCATGGAGTTCAGTAGGTATGAGGCCAATCACCCTCCATCAGCCCCTGTTTCACCTTCACAGAACCCAGGCTTCAAACAACAACATCGATTGGGTGTTTCTTCCTGGCCCTCTTCTCTAAGTGTGGAACTAGAGACTGCCTGAGGCCAGAGACATCACAGGAGGTAAAGTGGCTTCAGCGTGGGCAGAACAGCAGACAGGAGCTGGTCACTCAGAGGACAGATGTTCTGTGGAAGCCTCTAACACAAGCATCAACCCCTAAAGCCTCCAACAGATGTATGCCCATAGAAGGTGTAATTATCTCCTCCTAGAATACATACATCTTCCAGCTATGAGAAAGAGCCAAGAAACCAGAAGTTTCTGTTTAACATTATAACAGGGCCACCACAGAAGGTAGATCTGAAGGTCTTAGCCTCTGCACCCACCTGTAGACCCAAGAATCTTTTGAGTGATGTCCCATGCCACAGTTCAGTGGAGCCTGCACTATCTTATCTACTGTCCAGTTATGAATTAATCTCTTGTCATCAGTAACTAACATATTCAAGCCACAAGAGCTGTTGAACCAAAACAGCCCCTTGGGGTGAGAGGGTTTGCAGGCCCATGTGATGTTTAGATCTGCCTGTGACCCTTGTTACTCTGGCTCCTATGCTGTGTCAGCAGGGGAGCAGAGATGGCCAGGACAGGGTCCTGCTTTGGGCACTGATGCTCCAGAATGGTGGAGTTCCACACAGCAGTGGTCTAGGGTTTGGTTTTTTTAGTGTGTTTGTCCCAAGGAAGGTTTTTTTAAAATGGGGTTGGGATGGGTGTTTTCTTGAGAGGCTTATGTCTCCTGAATACAACAGCCTGGGACTTATATGGAAGAAAGGGTAGCCAAACTTTGGAATTTCCTGGATGTTGAGCAGACTTAGGATCATCTCTTAGAGCATCTGTCATTGGGAGAAGAGGCCTTGAAGATCATCAATTTCAACTTTCTATACACACCAAGAAAGAGGGCTTGACTCCCTCAGGTCACACTCTAGAACAGGGGTTCTCAACCTTTCTAATGCCGTGACCCTAATACAGTTCCTCTTGTGTAGTGACCCCCAACCATAAAATTATTTTCGTTGCTACTTCATAGCTGTAATTTTGCTACTGTGGATATCTGTGTTTTCCGATGGTCTTAGGTGACCCTGCTAGCGGTTCTCAACCTGTGAGTCTGCTAATCATGTCTGCAGGTTGAGAACCCCTAGCAAAGTTGCCTAAGACCATTGGAAAGCACAGACATTTACATTCCGATTCATAACAGTAGCAAAATTACAGTTATGAAGTAGCAACGAAAAATGGTTGGGGGTTACCACAACATGAGGAACTGCATTAAATGGTCGTGGCATTAGAAAAATTGAGAACCACTGCTCTAGAGCCAACAGGAAAAGAAAGACAAATGTCAAGCTGTGTTTATATGTCAGGTAAAGATGCATTCCTTCCTCACCATGGAGATAGGCAACACACAGCTCTCTTTGGAGAAAAGACCCAGGGAATCCTTCTATATACCACGTCTACCATTTGAAGTTCATAAAAGTAAAATTCCTCTGGGTTTTCTGGAAAAAACCTTGACTGATTTAGTCTCACTTCTCAGTTGTAGGGCTCCTCATAGAAATTTTAAAGTGATGTCTTTATTCACTTTTGTGTCCATCCTCCCTATTGATCCCCCAACCTATAAGCCCAGTCTAACCATGAGGAAAACATCAGACAAACCCCAGCAGAGGGGCACTCTGCAGAAAAACTATTCGGTGCTCCTCAAAACTGCCAACGTCATTAAAATCAAGGGAGAAGCTGTCACAGATTAGAGAGACTGATGACTGAATGAAACATCCTGGGTGGGATCCTGGAACAGGAAAAGGCCATTGTGGAAAAACTAGTGAAATCTAAATAAAATGGATAGTCTAATTAACAGTAATGTAGCAATGCTGGTTTTTTATTTGGAACAAATGTACTATACATAGTATGTAAGATTTTGACAATAGGGGAAACCAGATGATGGGTATACTGGAATTCTGTACAATCTTTGCAACTTTTCTGTAAACCTAAAACTATTTTAAAATAAAGCATTTATTTAAAACATTTTTAAAAACTAGTAAGAATGGAGTAGGGACATGAACCCAGATATTCTGATTATGAGCACAGTGCTCATGCAATCACACGTGGCACTCTGGGAGATAAAAGGAAATGTTTGAAGGAGGGGACTTTACTCTGAGATTCATTCCAGAATAGACAGGCCAGATTTCAACCTGGGTCCACAAAAGATGTTGTTAGCATTTCCCGGGAAGATTAGGCAGCTCCTTTTTGTTTTGTCAAAGCAGCTCCAAGTTAAAGATCTTTTTGAAGTTAAGGATCGTTGGTCAGCTATATTTGAGGCAGCAAACAGAAGGCCAGGGAAGAGGACATGGAAAGACAAATACAATCCAGATTGCCCTTGGAGGGCTTTGGCTGAGGGAGCCATTGGTATCAATCAAAGGCAATAATTTAATTAAACTAGGAAAATTAAATGAAAGCAACCCAAATTAGGAAGGAGTAAAATTATTTATGTTCACAGATGAGATGATCTTCTATATAGAAAATTCTAAAGATCTCTATCTACCTATTTCCCTCTCCCTCTCCTTCTCCCCCTCCATTTCCTTCTCCCTCTCCCTCTCCCTTTCCCTCCTTCCCTTCTTCCCTCCCTCCCTCGTCCTCTCTCTCCTGTTAGAGACAATCAGTGAATTCAGGAAAGTTCTAGATACAAAATCAATTGTTTTTCCATACACTGAGCAATTCAGAAGTGGAATTAAGAAAACAGGTACACTTGCAATAGCATTAAAATGAATAAAATATTTACGAAAGAATTTAAGGATGCAAAAGATTTGGACACTGAAAACTATAAAACATTCTGAAAGTATTTTATTAAAATAATAACAAGAGTCAGAAATAATTGATTTAGGTGGCCTTTCAACAATATTTCTTCTAATTAGTGTCAAGAAACTTAACATTTCTTAGGCCATTAATAATGTTTGTCTTTCTGGCCAAATAAGATGATATGTGTAATAGTACTTAGACATGTGTGAAAAATAATCTGTAGGCCATATGATTTAGATTAATACTTTAAAAATAGTACTTAGAAATCTAGATAAATTTGAGCTTCTAAATAGCCAGCGAATTCACTGATGTATCAGTGAGTTTCTGAAAGCTCCTGGTTCACAGACCCATGATCCTGAGTTGGTGAGCTGGACATTTCATGCTTCCCTCCCCTACCTGTCACCTTTTTTGTAATATTCCTCAACTTTAATGATATATTTACACCATAAAATTTAATCATTTAAAGTGTGCAGCTCAGTGGTGTTTAGTATATTCATAGAACTGTGCAACTATCACCAAGATCTCATTTTATAACATTTTCATCCCACCAAAACAAAAACTCTATGTCCTCTGGTCATCCATTAGACTCCCTCTCCCCAGGCCACAGCAGTCACTAATCTACTGACTGTCACTGTGGATCCTGGACATGCTATATAATAAAGAGGTAATATGCAAATTGTCACTCCAACACACAAGATGGCCAACCCCATATGGACACAAGATGGCCAGTAGGGGAAGGCAGTTGTGGGTGACCAGTCCTACAGGGGAGGGCAATTAGGGGTGACTGGGGAGGGCAGTTGGGGCCGACCAGGTCTGCAGGGGAAGGCAGTTGGGGGCAACCAGGCTTTCAGGGGAGAACAGTTAAGGATGACCAGGCTGACAAGGGAGGGCAGTTAGGGGTAACTGGACCAGCAGGGGAGGGCAGTTGGGGGCAACCAGGCCTGAAGGGGAGGACAGTTAGAGGTGACAAGGCCAGCAGGGGAGGGCAGTTAAGGGCAATTGGGCCAGCAGGGGAGCAGTTAGGCATCAATCAGGCTGTCAGGGGAGTGGTTAGGGTGTGATCAGGTTGGCAGGCAGAAGCAGTTAGGGCCAATCAGGCAGGCAAGCAGGCAAGCAGTTGGGAGCCAGCAGTCCTGGATTGTGAGAGGGATGTCCCAGATTGGAGAGGGTGTAAGCTGGGTTGAGGGATACCTGCCCCCCAGTCATGCACGAATTTCATGCACCAGGCCTCTAGTTTCATATAAATGGCATCACACAACATGTGGCCTTTATGATTGGCTTCTCTCACTTAGTGTGTATTTGTGGTTTATCTACTTTATAACATGTATCAATACTTTATTCTTTTTTAGGGCTGAATAATATTATACTGTATGGATAGACCACGTTTGTTTATCCATTGAGCAGTTGATGAACATACGAGTTGTTTCTACTTTTTTGGTTATTATGAACATCCATGCACACATTTTTGTGAGGACATATGTTTTCAATTCTCTTGGGTGTGTACTTAAGAATAAAATTCCTGGGTTATATAGGAACTCTAAGATTAACAATATTATTTTAACAATGAGGAGCTCCTGAATGGTTTCCCTAAGTGCACAGGCCATTAGTGAGTTATAAGGTGTTTTTTTTAATATATTCTAAATACAAAGCCTTTATCAGACATATGACTTACAAATATTTTCTTTCAGTATGTGGATTATCTTCATTCTCTTAATGTCTTAAAGTACAAAATTTTTCAGTTTTTTAGGTTTTTAGTTTTAATGAAATCTCATTTCTTTTGTCACTTGTGTTTATGATGCTATGGCTAAGTAACTGTTGCCTAACTCAAGATCACAAGAATCTATTCCTAAATTTTCTTCTGCAAGCTTTATCTTTTTAGCTGATATGTACATCAATGATCCATTTTTATTTCATTTTGTATGCCCCATGAGGTAGGGATCCAACTTCATACTTTTCCATGTGAACATTCAGATGTCTCAGTACTATTTATTGAAAAGACTATTCTCATTAAATTATCTTGGAACTCTTATTGAAAATTAGTTTATCATATTCTGACACAAAGAAGAATAGAACAGACTGTCTAATCTCAGAGGGAAGGTGAGGTTAGGTGGGTGGGTGGATGGGAAGAGATCAACCAAAGAACTTATATGCATATATGCATAACCCATGGACACAGACAGTAGGGTGGTGGAGGCCTGGGACATGGGATGGGTTGGGCTAGAATGGGTCAATAGGGGGATATGGGGATGGACAGTTGTAATACTTTCAACAATAAACATTTTTTAAAACAAAAAAAAATCAATTGATCATAAATATAAAAGTTAATATCTGGACTCTCAATTATATTCCACTCATCTATATTTTTGTCCTTATGCCATACCACACTTGTCTTCATTGCTCTAACTTTGTAGTAAGATTGGAAACAAGGAAGTCTGAGTTTCCCAATTTTCTCTTTTTCAAGGTTCTTTTGGCAATTCTGTATTCCTTTCATTTCCATAAAATGTTAGGATTAGCTTATCAATTTCTACAAAAAAGGATTCTAGGACTTTGGTAGGAATTATAATGAATTTACAGGTAGATATGAAGAGTATTACCATTAGAACACTATTTTAACTCTATCAATGCATATACATTGGATGTCTTTTTATTTCTTTAAATCTTTAATTTTTTTAAAAATATATTTTATTGATTTTTTACAGAGAAGAAGGGAGAAGGATAGAGCTAGAAACATCGATGAGAGAGAGACATCGATCAGCTGCCTCCTGCACGCCCCACACTGGAGATGTGCCCACAACCGAGGTACATGCCCTTGACTGGAATCAAACCTGGGACCTTTTGGTCCGCAGGCCAACTCTCTATCCACTGAGTCAAACCGGTTTCGGCCAAATCTTTAATTTTTAATAGTGTTTTGTAGATTTCAGCATACAGGTCTTGCACCTTTTGTTAAACTTATTCCTAAATATATTATTATTTTCATGCTACTATAGATCCCATTGTTTCCTTAAATTCATTTTCTGATTATTCATTGCTAACAGAGAGAAGTACAATTGGTTTGTGTATATTGATCTCATACCTTGCACCCTTGCTGAACTCATTGATGAGTTTTAATAGCTTTTGTGTATTCCTTAGGATTGTCTAGAATATAAGATTATGTAATCTTTGAGTAGCGATAGTTGTACTTCTTTTCTAATTTGATACCTTTAATTTCTTTTTCTTACCTAATTGCCCTTGCTAAAGTCATCAGCAGAAACTCTGGAATTAAATAGGATTGGTGAAAGCATTTTTTCCTGATTTTAGAGAAAAGCATTCAGTCTTTTATCATTAAATTTCCACATATTGTGAATTTCCCAAATTTCTTTTCACTGTTTATTGTTAATATAATTCAAATGATGTCAAAGAAAATACTTTGTATTCTTTTGAGCCTTTGGCATGGGGGCCAGGTATGGCGGGGATCTCCCTTTGTCCTGCACGGAAAGAGAGATGAACCAGTTCTGAGTGGAAGCGGCTGGGGATTGAGAAATAAAGAAAGAGACAAGACACAAAATGGAAGGAAAAAGCTGGAGCTGGGTGGGACCACCGTCCTCTCTGATGGAGGGACAGGAACCCAGAACAGATAGAGCAAGTTTATTTTTTACTCCCCAATACCAGGAAGTTTCACCAAAAGTTAGGATCAAAGGAGATTATTTGCATTCTTGAGTAGACTCAAGCATTCCTTGAGCTTGACTGGATTTACATATCAAAGATCTACTACCCCACACCTGAGCAAAAGTAGGAGTCAGTACTGGTAACACATCCGCATTCTTGGCAAGATGTGTATCCAAGACTGCTCTACCTGTCTGCCTGTCGCCTTGGGTTCAGCTGACAGTAATTTAAAGAATGCCCATGTGCCTTCCCAGGCGCTGTCTACATCTCAACCTTTTTTTGTTTTTAAGCTACTATAATAAAAGTAAAATTTAACATCAAGAACAAAGCTCTAATATTAAAACAATTGCAAACAATGCCAATGCAAAACCAAACTACATACATGTTTTCATTTTAAAACTTGAACGTCAAGAGCAAAACTCTGGCTATTAAAATAATAACAAAACAATGCCAATGCCACATAGCAATAAGAGGAATCAAAACTACAGACATGTTAACAATTCTGGCTACTAAGTGAAAGAAAGTTTCTTTTGTTGCTGGTGTATATTTACTCAGAGTCCTCAGACTTGACTGCGCAAGACTTTGCAGAAGACAGATGCTAACAGATGCTAACAAACCCAGAAACATGGTTGAAGAAGTAGCTTCAGCTTCTTGCTTTTCTACTTATGAGCTGCGCTTCAGTCATTAACTTCAGATGAGCCCATGTTGACACCTCAGTCCCTTGCGTAGCTTTCAGTTTTCTTCTTCTTTGCCATGGGGCAGCTCTCAGTCCATTTGAGTGAAGGGACAAGGAGCTCCTCTGGGTCCATTGTGGTGACGCACATAACGCTCTGGCACTCAAACTGGCTGCGCTGCTCCTTCTGGAAAGATATAAAACACAAACTCTTCCCAACATCATTACTGAATCTGATAAAACTCTTGTCTGGTTTATGTTCCTTGCACCTACCTAACTCGGCAGAGGCTATTGTACAGGAGGTCCGATGTCTTTCGGCTGCTGTATGATCCTCTGCATCACAATTCATAAAATTTTAAAGTATAAACTGAGTTTGTTTTGAGGTGACACATAATATCTGTCTCCCCCTTTTTCTTTTAGTAATTGCATTTTTAAGAGTACAATTGGCTCTTTCCATTATTGAGTGACATCCATTTTGCCTAATTTGATTAGGTTTAAGTCCTTGGGGATTTACCCCTAAAGTTGGCACAGGGAGGTGGATAACACACTGAGGACATTGCTTCCAATAAAACATAGAAGTTGTCGTTAAGAATAAGAATAATGGAAAAAAATTCCTCTGAATTAGTGTGCCCTATAGTATCTGTTTTAATAATTTTGGCCATACTTACCACATAAGCACTATCACTCTAGGTCTGTTAAGGCATAAATAAGAGCTTGTATTTTTACTGAAATATAAAGGGTTTTAAGGAACTTTGCTCCCCTGCGTAGTAGATCCAGCCTTTCCAGAACTGGATCCATCTGTAAAATTGGTTAATGCCTGAGGTATAACATTTCTTTTAATGTGGCAGCTAATACCATTCCCTGTATTAGAAATAAGACAAGCCCCTCAAGTCAGGGGTCCAGATAGAATACAAAACATCAAACATTTTTACTTCTATGCAGAAGGGTGCACACACATGGTCTGGAAGCGCATGCACACCGATCTTCTTTGCCCTTGGTCCTGGGCAACCTGCATCGAGCACAGCTGCTGATTGCTAGCATGGCAAGGTGTCTTCACCATCTTTATTTCTGGACTGTTTCTCCTCTGTTCTCAAGGCTACCACTTATTCTGTGGCTGGAACAGTCCCATGAGGTCCTCTCTGGGATCCATCTTGGAGTTTTCTGGAAATATAAAAATATTCTTGACCAAAGGTTAATAAAGAAATCTTTTCTATAAGTTAGACTTGAGATCCTTTTGATTTTTGCCCAAGTGATTTTCCTGTGGCTTATTTTGACACCATAAGATTGTATGGGTGGCTTGTTATCAGCATTGTCAATGAAAATTAATTTTTCAAGTAAAAATTTTAAAGCAATTAAGGCTTGATGTGATTTACTTACAGGATATTATTTTACTATCCCCCATTTTTTGGATTCAATTATTATGAGGCTTATGTAAATTTTTTATGCAGTCTTGATAACCTTTTATTTTTAATTTTTGCATAGAAATATGACTGCTTTGGATTCATAGTATGTTAAGCAACTTTACTATGAGATGAACCATCAATAAAAAATTTTAGTTAATGTTTTAGAAACAGGGTTTTGTCCAGTACAATGAAATTTTTATGACTGTTATTTCAATTAGCCAACTTAAGTTAGTCTGAAATAAG
The DNA here is from genome assembly GCA_011751065.1 of Lasiurus cinereus. Classification (NCBI taxonomy): domain Eukaryota; kingdom Metazoa; phylum Chordata; class Mammalia; order Chiroptera; family Vespertilionidae; genus Lasiurus; species Lasiurus cinereus. Next base: position 26,474,673 of record JAAGEH010000042.1, on the reverse strand, counting down.
GTTAATTTATTTATTAACTTTAACTTTATTTGTCCTAGGTTATGGAAAATAAATGACATTAAGTTTCTGCAAATAGTCTTTAACTTTATATGAAATTTATCAGAGAGGTAAAACCACAGATTACTTAGTTTATGAGGCCAAACATATTGACTTCAAATAACAAATTTTATTACATTTAAAGGAAATCTTTTTCTCCTTCAAGTTATAGAATTTTATTTAAGAACCTTTGTTTTTCTTTATACCAATATTAAGTACTGGGTCATATGTCTAAGTGGCCATATCACAAGCACTTTTACATTAAAGTTGACTACTAATTAACTGTCAGATTTAATACTGTAATAAGAATCTTAGTTTACACTGTAAATATCAGTAAAGAGATTTTAAAATTTTGCAAATTTCTCCTTTTTATTAAATTTATTATTATATTTTTAAAATATCCTCTTATGCTTATTTGCATATACAAAAGGTTTATGGGAAGCCTTCAGTAACATTCTTAGAAGACTCATTTAAATTGTTGACAAAGACATTGGCTTATTCAAAGGAATGGGTTGGCCTTTGTTATTTCAAGATGGCGGCCCCCATGGGAGCAGCAAGCCATGTGGCCAACATGGTGGCTGTCTAATCCGTTCTTTTAAAAGACAGTCAAATTTATATTGCAAACAAGCAAAAATCTCACTAGCTGTTTCTGTTCTTATTAGAATTGTTTATAAAAATATTGGCTTTTCATTTAGCTGAAAACCTTGATTATAATTTAATAAGCTAATTTATTTAAATAATTAAAGTAGGTATCTTCATTTAAAAGGCAAAGCAAACTTAGTAAATGTTTATGTCTGATTCATTAGCAGCAACTGTTGCCTTACCTCTAGCTTATTAAGAATGAAGGTGGTTCTACTGTTGGCCTTTAAGAAACATTTTGCCCTCCTTAGAGGCTAAAACCTTCATAACATTTAATATATATATGTGTGTGTGTAAAATATATTGATTAATTTTTATTTGATAAAGCTTTCCCTGTGATTTCAAGAATCAATCGGTTTAATTAAAAAAATATATATTTCTTTTAAGAGAGAATAGACTTTTGAAAACATTTCAGGGCCCATGAAATGTTCAAAAGTTATTCTCAAAGTCTTGAAATATACTTGGAAAGATCAAATATATATATATATATATATATATATATATATACACACACACATATATATATACACACACACACACATATATGTATATATTTATGTAAATGATTTAAAGATTATATACTTAAATTATCTTAAAGAATATCAATTACAAGAAGAACCAAGATGATGGCATAAGGTATACACCTGTTCGTGCTGACTCTCACAACCACACCAAAACTACAACTAAAAGACAAACAACTATCCCCCAGAACCATGGAAAGCTGGCGGAGTGTAAGTTCTACAACTAGAAGGAAAGAAAAAAGTGCATTGAGACCTGATAGGATGTGCAGAGGCTCAGAAAGGCAGAGGTATGGAGACATGCGCAAATCAGATTGGTGTGTGCTGGTTTTTTTTTCAATTGGAAGGGAGTTACAAGTTCTCGGCTCTCTGAACTCCAGTTTCCGGAGAGATTCTGGGGACCCAGACTCATACTGGCAGCCATTGCTGTTTGCCACTCCCTAGCCTACTGATTCCCTGAGACGCCACCTGCACAATTTACAAACCCACTGAGCTGTGTACAGCAGCTTTTGCATATGAATGGCCTGCCCTCTCACAGCATAACCTAACAAAATGCAACTGGGTCAGACAACCCCAAAACTTTTAAACTCCAAGCAAAGAGGAGAAATCTGCAGATCTCCCTGTAGCTCCTGCTGAGTGGTCTCAGACACTAGCTGACTTGCACCTCCTTGGAGAACCAGTGTACCTAGAGGTCAATGTGAGATGACACCAGATTTCAACTCCTCACATACATAAGAGACACACTCAAGAGGCAGACTCAGTGAGCACCAAAGCCCCATTTAAGCAAGTTCTGCCCCTTAGGGGTATCTCTACCACAGCAGTTCTTTCATTAATAGACACAGCTAATCCTCACAGTCAGTTGGCCTGGAGGTCAATTTCTCCCAGTGTGCAATCAAGGCTTAACTACAACAAGATTGCATACCCAGCCCACAAAGGGGTGTACCAAGAGCAGCCACCTCAGGTGATTGGGGAGGCGGAGCTACTGGGTCATAAAGGACAACTAGCACACAAAGCCAATCCATCAAAACAGGGAAGTAGCCAAAATGTGGAGACCAAGAAACATGTCACAAATGAAAGAAATAAAGGAAAGCAAACTACTGGACATAGAGTTCAAAACCACATATATGCTGAAACTTTAAGCTTTAGGCAATTCACTAAACAGACTTAGCTTTCATTTCCTGCCTATACAAGACCTTAACCAGGCATGAACTTCAGTAACTGGAACTTTCTCCTTTCCCAGGTTACATCTTATGTATACTCACACTAACTTCTAGATACCCAGAAATGTCTTAAAGCATTCTGAAGTTCCCTAGTTCTAGTTTTCTAGATCTCTGAGGCTTCCTTATAAATTTCCAGGCATGCTTTTTTTTGCCTGAACTGAAATAATAGCCTTGAACCAATAGCTCTGATGTTTTCAGCAGATTGCTATTATTTTAGGTAATGTCCTCTTTTGTTTTTAAGCTAAGCTCTGAGTCCAGTCAAATAATTCCAATACTTCTAACAAAGAAGTTTTCCAGATAGCTAATTCTGAAAAATATTGATTATACCATATGGATGGGGCTTTTAATCAAGTTCCAATAGTGGTCAGTCTTCCCATTGGTTTTGATACAACTGGCTTTTCATGATTGCCATGCAACTGGACTGGAGAGAATAGGGGGATGAAACTAGTGAATATTATATGACATAGACATCGTGATTTTGCAGAGGTTTGGTCATTTCTCTTGAATAAATAATTTTCAGTTTGTTCTGTGGCTCTGGCTAATTTCTATATTTCTCAAATGGTTGATTATAGGTGTTGGTTGAGTTTCTTTGTTTTTGTGAGAAAATAGTTCCACTGACTTTCTTGCTCTTCCATTCAAGAACACTTCTCTATTCTAAGTGTTGTTTTTTTGGTCATATTTCTACTTTTATAATTAGAATAATATGTGGGAATGTTAAACCAGTGTTCCCTTGTCCTTTTTCAAGAGCCGGGCCTGGCCAACTCAGATTTTAGGGTTGCTTTTCAAATTATAGTTTCACAATATGGAAATAATATTCCTTCTTCTATTAAGGGAATCTATGCCAAGATGGAAGAAGTTAATCAATTGCACCTTTGTCCTGGTGGATTACAGGAAAGAAAAGAGAGTTGACTAACTACTGTGAAGAGATCTCTCTCATTTCTTTATTTTCTCAGAATGAATCCCAAGAGGAAGCATCCAGTGAGAGCATCTAGATGTATATGCCTGGGGACTCTGGGGAGGGTACCTTGAAAGATGATCTTAAAGTTTCTTTCTTTGTTCCACAAGGCCTGTGCATGGTACTCAGCCACGTGGCCAGATGTGGAGGTGCTCACAGGAATAACAGACTAGCTAGGACCCAAGGTCTGAATGAAATGATTATCACATTTAAAGTATCATATCAATACCTTGGACTGTGGATTCTAGTCACAGATGCTCACATGTTTTCCACAAGATCAAGTGAATCCAGCTGCTCATGATAGAGTCCAGAGGAGGCCAATAAGGTTCTAGAAAATGCTACCTTAGTTCCAAACGTTTGTTATCCTTCCTACCATGAGATTATCCTTGGAAGAAAGCAAGAGAAAGAGGCAGGAGTAGAGGTGGGGAGAGGAAATCTGAAAAGCATTTAATAAAAAGAGACTGAGTCATTCAAATTACACTATTCAAACTGGAAGAGCCTGTGATGAAAAAATTAGGAAATTGTAAGCCTCTGCCATCACCCCCCAAGAAGATAAAAGATCAGACACTGTCATGTAAAATAAAGAAGCTCAGTTTTTTTTTTTTACATCTAAGTGTAATTCAAGTCCATTTGTGATCCAATTGCATCTCTTTTTCTAAGTCAGACAGAAATATGCTGCTCTCCCCTCTAATTTAACACAAGTTTACTCTGCAGCTAGTCTCTCATATATTTCTCTCCTTTCTCTCTCTCTTTTTTTTTTCTCCTGGTATTCCCAGCAGAAATGTTAGGGCTTGATCCATCTGGCAAAAGCAAATTTCTATGCTTGCTTTCACAGGGAATATCTTCAGAAGGACATAGGACCAAGTTTCATTAAGATAGAGGACTCTAAATACTTCTGTTTCTCTGCCTTGAATGCTCTCCACCTCTTCCCTTTCTACACCTGACTACATGTTCTTGATGAGTCACCTTGAAACTCTGTTTCCTATTCCCCAGTAATGATTCAAAAACCAGTCCTGTAGGTCCCCACAGTACCCTGTCTATCTCCATCTTCCTCCCTCCAACATGTATTCACTTCTCTGTTTTGCCCACTGGTCTGTGAGCTCTTGGCGGCCTATTTTGTGTTTCATTTGCTTTTTCTGAGCAACTCTTTAAAAAAAAAAATCCTGAACTGCATTTTATTTATTTATTTATTTATTTATTTATTTATTTATTTATTATTTTTTAAATATATTTTGTTGATTTTTTTACAGAGAGGAAAGGAGAGGGATAGAGAGTCAGAAACATCAATCAGTCCGCAGACCAACACTCTATCCACTGAGCCAAACTAGTTTCAGCCTGAGCAACTCTTTAGTACATGGAAAAATAGAAGGCATTGGGTATTTATTACTTTTGATTCTGTGTCTCAAATTTTACTGCTTTGTACTTTTTGTTCGCTCAAATATTGAGCATCTACAATAGGTCTAGCATCACTAACTACTCATTCAATAATAAAACCCAAACCCTAAAGTTGAGGGATTTATAATTTTGTGAGATAGATAAGTACACCTTCAAAATACATTATGTTGAGTATTTTAAGGAAAAAAGTTGTGAGATCAGAATAAACAAAGCCCTAACTTTCATGAGGGATCAAGGTAGACTTTATATTGAAGGACATGTTTTATTTGAATCTCAAAGAATGAGTTAAATTCTGTGTGGAAAAGTATGATGGTGACCATTGAATAGTATATACAAGCAAGAAGAAACAGTTCAGGTTTACATGTTCAACACTTACTATTCCATCCAAGAGCTAAAAGGATGGATATAGGTTGTCTAAAAGTCTTAACTGTATTTACTAGTTGGAAACTAGCAGGTATTTGAATAACATCCCAATGTCATGAGCTTTCAGTACCAATTTAATTCCTAAATAAAACTACAGACTTCATCATTATGTTTAGATTGCCAATGGCTTTCATTTACACAAGCCATTACAAAGCTGAGAAAGGATTTTCAGTGTCATCTCTTCTAATATCACTGAAAATGTGGAATTCTTCCTGAAGTATTCATGTCAGGAGGTCATCCCATAGTCTGGCCCATATTCTGGCCATGTTTTCTCTGGTACTTCCTTTAGTAAAATGCAAAAGATGCACATGCATTGCATAATCCTAAATGTCATCTTTACTCAAAACCAGTGTCAAAACCAGTGCCATTAGCCCTAGCTGGTTTGACTCAATGGATAAATTGTTGGCCTGCGGACTCAAGGATCCCAGGTTCGATTCCAGTCAAGGGCATATACCTTGGTTGTGGACACATCCCCAGTAGGTGGTGTGCACGAGGCAGCTGATTGATGTTTCTCTCTCATCAATGTTTCTAACTCTCTCTCCCTCTCCTTTCCTCTCTGTAAAAAGTCAACAAAATATATATTTTAAAAAAACAGTGGCATCAAACTGTATGAAGATATTAGAAGCACATCTGGATTTTTTAGCAACTGCTCTGGTTTGAGGAAGTGAATAATAGGGGTGAGGGAAATAATGATTTTCAGTGTGTGAAACTTGAATATTAATGTGCACTATACTAGAACAGTGTGTGTGTGTGTTTTATTGTGTAGACTATACTTTGCTATTTCTCTTTGGTTGAGTAAACCTCTACCTTTTACATGCTTTGATGTGTCTGTAAGTCATTCACTCCTTACCTAATAAATATTCATTAAGCATCTACAATGAGATCTTAACTATCAATGTAAAACACCGACAATAGCAATATAAAGGATAAATATTAAAAAGTATTTGAGGTGATAATGATACCTACAGTGAAGGCAAATTAATATACACAATACAATAAGATTATCATAAATGTAACTTTGTAAATCACATAATATTTTATTTGAGATGTTTGGAGTGACTAGATACCAAATCAGTGCTAAAGAAAATAGATGCTTTTAAAATCAGAGAAAGCCCGCTGGCATAGCTCAGTGGTTGAGCACGACATATGAACTACGTCATAGTTCAATTCCAGGTCAGGGCATATACCCAGGTTGCAGGCTGATCCCCAGTGTGGGGCATGCAGGAGGCAACCAATCATTGATGTTTCTCTCTCCCTCTTCTTTCCTCTCTAAAATCAATAAAAAAATATATTTTTAAATAAAATCAGAGAGAGAGGAAGAAAGCCTTCAGTGGGCTATATGAGGTCAGGGAAAAGAACACAGAGAGGAGAGAGGTTGTGGGGATTGTAGCTTGAGCTGAGAATAGGCAAACTGGAGACTGAATGGTTACATTTGTGGGGAGCAATAGGAATGTGATTAGGAAAGGATATGCAGAGAGCTTCTGGGGAGCCAGCAACAGTTCAGTTTTTTAATTAAGTGGTAATTAGATGAATGTTTATTTGTTCTTTGAAATGTTCTCTATGTGTTCAATTCCACAATAAAATCATTTAGAAAAGAGGTGAATGTGTAGGGAAGACTCTATTACGTCAAATTGTTCTTGAAGGCTGTGAAATCAGAAATGAGTAAGACATAGTAATGGCTCTTAGGAAGCTCTCATACACAATGGTGATGAAATCAGTCCAGAAAGGGAGACTAGGATAAGATCATGAGCTCTTTACACACACGCTGCTGAGACCCTTGAACTTTTCTCAATCAGAAATAGAGAACCACTTGGGAGTTTTAAGGGGAAGCTAATTTTAAGAGGTATAGCTGAGAGTACAATATCTCTGATAAAGTCTTAATGTTGTTTTAACTTTATTACATGCATGCTTTCTTCCCTTATAGTTTTTAGCTTCTGAAAAAATATTTCATAACTTATATTTTCCAGAATAATGTACATAATCCTTATGAGTAAATATAGTAAATACAATTTAGCTGCTTTAATTCTTTCATTAATCACAAATTCTTCATTTTATTTACATTTATTATAACTTAACAACTTTGAAATTCTTAAAGCCAATTATTACCTAAAGCATATACTTTTTTAATTTCTTTATTGATTAAGGTGTTACATATGTGTCCTTTACCCTCCATTACCCCTCACTCATGCCCTCACCTCCCTATTATCTGTGTACATTGATTAGGCTTATATGAATGCATACAAGTGCTTTGGTTGATCTCTCCCCCTTATGTTCACCTTCCCATATCTTCCCTCTGAGGTTTGATGGTCTGATCGATGTTTCTCTGTCTCTGGATCTGTTTTTGTTCATCAGTTTATGTTGTTTATTATATTCCATAAATGAGTGAGATCATGTGATATCTTTCTCTGACTAGCTTATTTCAGTTAGCATAATGCTCTCCAGTTCCATCCATGCTGCTGAAAATGGTAAGAACTCCTTTTTTACCACAGTGTACTATTCCATTGCGTAGTACAGTTTTTTAATCCACTCATCTGCTGATGTGCACTTAGGCTGTTTCCAAATCTTAGCTATGGTAAATTGTGCTGCTATGAACATAGGGGTGCATATATCCTTTCTGAGTGGTGTTTCTAGTTTCTTGGGATATATTCCTAGAAGTGGGATTACTGGGTCAAATGGGAGTTCCATTTTTAGTTTTTTGAGGAAGCTCCATACTATTCTCCAGAGTGACTGCACCAGTCTGCATTCCCACCAGCAATGCACAAGGGTTCCTTTTTCTTTGCATCCTTGCCAACACTTGTTGTTTGTTGATTTCTTGATGATAGCCATTCTGACAGGTGTGAGATGGTACCATATGGTCGTTTTGATTTGCATCCCTCAGATGATTAGTGACTGAGCATGTTTTCATATGCCTCTTGGCCTTCCTTTTGTCTTCTTTCAAAAAGTATCTATTTAGGTTCATTGCCCATTTTTTGATTGGGTTATTTATCTTCCTTTTGTTAAGTTGTATGAGTTCCCTGTAAATGTTGGAGATTAAACCCTTATTGGTGATAACATTGGCAAATATGTTCTCCCATGCAGTGGGCTTTCTTGTTGTTTTATTGATGGTTTCATTTGCTGTGCAAACATTTTTTATTTTGATGTAGTTCCATTTGTTTATTTTCTCTTTAGTTTCCATTGCCCTAGTAGCAATATCAGTGAAGAAGTTCCTTTGGCATATGTCAGATTTCGCTGCCCATGGATTCCTCTAGTATTTTTATGGTTTCCCATCTTAAGTTTTTTATTCATTTTGAGTTTATTTTTGTGTATGGAGTAAGTTGGTGATCTAGTTTCTTTTTTTCTTTTTCTTTCTTTCTTTCTTTTTTTTTTTTTGCATTTATCTGTCCAAAATAAAAATAAAACCGGTTTTGGCTGGGTCATGTTTTTTTATCCATTCACTCACTTGATGTCTTTTGATTGGAGCTTTTAGTCCATTTACATTTAAAGTTATTATTGAAAGGTAATTGTTTGTAGCCATGTTTATTTTTTGTGCCTGTGTTCTTTCTTACCTTTTTATTTTTTATTTTTACACCAGCCCCTTTAGCATTTCTTGCATTTCTGGCTTGGTAGTGATAAATTCCCTTAGGTTTTTGTTTTGTTTTGTTTTGTTTTTTTGTCAGTGAAGCTCCTTATTTCCCCTTCAATTTTGAATGATAACCTTGCTGGATAGAGTATTCTCAGATTGAGTACCTTGCTTTGCATCACTTTGTAAATTTCCTTGCATTCTTTTCTGGCCTGATATGTTTATGTTAAGAAATTATTTGATAATCTAATGGGAGATTCCTTGTATATAACTTTCTGTCTCTCTCTTGCAGCCTTTAAGATTCTCTCTTTTACGTGAACATTTACCATCATAATTATGGTGTGTCTTGATGTGGGTCTTTTCAGGTTCATCTTGGTTTGGACTCTCTCTGCTTGTGTGACTTTTTTCTTCCCCACATCAGGGAAATTTTCTGACATTATTTTTTCAAATGGGTTTTCTAACCCTTGTTCCTCTACCTGTTGTTCTGGCACCCCTATTATTCATATGTTACTTCATTTCATGTCGTTCCATAACTCCTTTAGGCTCTCATCCTGTCTTTTAATTTTTTTCACCAGTTGCAGTTTAGTTTGGGTGTGTTTTGCTTCCCTGTCTTCTAATTCGCTAATTCAGTCCTCCACTTCTCCTAGTCTACTGTTGAAATTTTCCATGGTGTTTTTTACTGCACCTATATCATTCTTCATTTCTTCTTGATTCTTACGTAAGTTATTCGTTTTTTCATCCATCTGGTTTATGACCAGTATGACCCTTATTCTGGATTCTTTTTCTGACATATTGCTTGCCTCTGTTTCACTTAGCTGCTTTTCTGGTGATTCCTTCTTTTCTTTCCTTTGGAGGTTTCTTTGTGTACCTATTTTTAGTCTCACTGACTGATCTAGATGTCCAGTCGTGTAGGGACTGCTCCTTGGGTGGCAGTGGCTCCTCAGGCTGCAGTTGCCTCTCTGGCAGTCACTGAAGTGGCTGTTCTTGAGTTGGCAGCAGCTCCTCTGGTGAGTGCTGTTCACAGCCGCAGTGTCTCTTCTGGCTGGTGGGGGATGCTATTTGCACAGCTGCTGTTCCTTGGACGGGAATGGACTGCTCATGTGGCTGCTGCTCCTCAGACAGGGGCAGACTGCTTACATGGCTGCTGCTCCTAGGATTGGGGCTGGCTACATGCTGCCACTGTTCCTCAGATGAGGCAGGCTGGTCTTGAAGCTGCTGCTTCTTGGATAGGGGCAGGTTGATTGCCAGGCTGGTACTCCTTGTACAGATGCAAGCTCCTCGTGCAGCTGCTGCTCCTCGAACGGGGGATGGGGTGCTTGCATGTCTGCTGCTCCTCAGGCAGGAGTGAGCTGCACCTGTGGCTGCTGCTCTTCAGATGGGGCGGGCCACTCAACCAGCTGCTGCTCATCGGACAGATGCAGATTGCATGTGGCTACTGCTCCTTGGACCAGTGCAGGCTGCACAGGATAACAGCTCCTCAAACGTGGGTAGTCTGCTCACGTGGCTGTTCCTCCTTGGTCCAGGGCAGGCTGCTCAGGCGGCTGCTGCTCCTTGCTTGTGGCACTGCTGTTCCTTGTACAGGGGCAGGCTGCTCACACAGCTGCTGCTCCTCTGATGGGGGCATGCTGCTCGTGTGGCTGCTGCTCCCCGGACAGGGGCAGGATGCTCACAGAGCTGCTGCTCCTTAGACAGGTGCAGGGTGCCATCTGTGTACAGCTGCTGCTCTCGGATTGGGGCAGGCTGTGCAGAGGTGCTGCTCCTCAATCATTGGCGGGCTGCTCTTTTGGCTGCTGCTCCTCAGATGAGGCAGGCTGCTCGCATCATTGCTGTTTCTCCAATGAGGGAGTGGGCCACTTATACAGCTGCTGCTCCTTGGACAGGGGCAGGCCATGTGAGGCTGCTGCTCTTAGGCCCCAGATGGTCTGCTCGTAGGGTTGCTGCTCCTTGGACAGGAGCAGGCTGCTCACATGTCTGCTGCTAGCATGGTTGCATTACCCTGGACTCAGCCAAAGGTAAGTGTCTATATACGAAAGTTCCTGTGAACTAGGCTCAGTGCAGAAAGGTTCAGGCCACAGAGAGGGGAAAGACTGGGTCTCTGCATGCTCCTCTCCTGCTGGTGCTGCACAGTCTGGCTCAGCCCTTCAAACTGCACTCTCTGGATTCAGTCTTTTTTTTATTTTATTGTGTTACATGTATACATATCTTCCCATTGCCCCCCCTCCCTCCCAGGTATACCACAACCCCCCAGTGTCTATGTTCATTGGTTATGCTTATATGCATAGATACAAGTCCTTTGATTGATCTCTTATCTATCCCACCTCTCCTTAATCTTCCTGCTATAATTTCACAGTCTGTTTGATGCTTTACTGCCTCTGTATCTGTCCTTTTGTTCATCAGTTTACAATGTTCCTTATTATCCACAAATGAGTGAGATCATGTGGTGCTTCTCCTTCATTGACTGGCTTATTTCACTAAGCATAAGGCTTTCCAGTTCCATCCAGGATGCTGCAAATGGTAAGAGTTCCTTCTTTTTAATAGCAGCATAGAATTCCATTGTGTAGATGTACCACAGTTTTCTGATCCACTCATCTGCTGACGGGCACCTAGGGTGTTTCCAAATTGTAGCTATTGTAAATTGGGCTGCTATGAACATAGGGGTGCATAAATCCTTTCTGATTGGTGTTTGTAATCTCTTAGGATAAATTCCTAAGAGTGGGATTGCTGGGTCAAATGGGAGATCCATTTTTAGTTTTTTGAGGAAACTCCATACTGTTCTCCACAGTGACTGCACCAGTCTACATTTCCACCAACAGTGTACAAGGGTTCCTTTTTCTCCCCATCCTCGCCAACATTTGTTGTTTGTTGATTTGTTGATGATTGCCATTCTGACAGGTATAAGATGGTATCGCATTGTCGTTTTGATTTGCATCTCTCGGATAATTAGTGACTTTGAACATGTTTTCATGTGTCTCTTGGCCTTCCTTCTGTCATCTTTCTATTTAGGTCCCTTGCCCATTTTTTTATTGGATCGTTTATCTTCCTTTTATTGAGTTGTATAAATTGGCTGTAGATGTTGGAGATTAAACCTTTATCAGTGATAACATTTGCAAATATGTTCTCCCATACAGTGGTCTTAAGTTTGTTAGATTCAGTCTTTGTAATTATGGATTAGAATCCCCTGTAGTCCAGCAGTCCTGTGGCCCTTCTTTCCACAGTCAGACACTGTGCCTGTCCCCAGGGATGTGGCTTGGTGCTGTACGGGTTCCCTCTGACCCTCTGGGCTGAGAGATCTGGCAGACTCTCCTTCCCAGATCCTTGATTTTACCTTTATCCAGGGATCCCATGCCCTTTCCCAGCTGAGAACTGTCTCACCTGCTGAGTTTCCTTTGCCAGTTTGGATTGGACGCTATTTGTTTCAGATGTTCATTCTATCTGCTCCAGGACAAGGCTTGGGACACGTCTCTGCTTTAATTCTTTATGTTCAAATAGAAAGAAGGAAACAAATACTAGTTGAATGATTAGACTGATAAATTATCTTAATGTCTTGAGTCTCCTAAAACCTGTTGAGTTGTGCCCAATTTTAACAGTGTCACTAGGTTACCTATTAAAGTTTGTTAGATTCCTAATAGTATTTATCACATCTCTATCTTTTTCATTCTTCACCATACCAGGAAAATCAAAAGAACTATTTATAGCAAATGAGCCCCCTGTCAGTATATATCTCTATAAAAATATAACTGCTTGCCCTGACCAGGTAAGTCATTTGTCCCATACACCAAAAGGTTGTGCCTTGTCAGGCCACATACTTAGGTGACAGTTCAATCCCCAGTTGTGAGTGCATAGGAGAAGCAACAAACAGATGTTTTCTCTTTATCTTTCCCTCTCTCTCCCATCGCTTCCTCCCTCTCTCTCTCTCTCTCTCTCTCTCTCTCTCTCTCTCTCTCTCTCTC
>JAAGEH010000042.1:26446756-26461968 GCA_011751065.1 Lasiurus cinereus | reverse complement strand
CTCTCTCTCTCTCTCTCTCTCTCTCTCTCTCTCTCTCTCTCTCTCTCCTCTCCCCTCCTCTCTAAAAGTAATAAACATATCCTTTGGTGAGGATAATATATACATATAATTACAAGGTGAAAAGGAACCTTAACTCTAAGATTTTCTTATAGGCTGTGGGTACTTGTTTGCAGAACTGTATTCAAGAGTCACTGCCCAGAAGCCAGGTTTGAGAAAACATTTATGGGAAGGAATGGAAAAGGCAAAGGACCAGAAATCATGTTACTGGTGTTAGCAGTTCCTCATTTGATAATACTTGCATCATGTCTCAGGGGAATTTGAGACTCTGAGTTATTTTTAGAATTTTTTTTTTCCATATTCTGACAAGATCTCTTCTCTTTTTTTTTTGTTAGGGGTGTTTTTATTGTTTTTCTTCTTTTTCTTTTAAGTCAATGGTTTTCAGTGGAAACTGCCCTATAACAGGAAAAGGAAGAAGGAAGGTTCAAAAAAATGTCAGGGATTGAAATCAGGGTTCCAGTTTTTGCAGGAACCATGTCTGGCTCTGCACATGTGTGTGCATGTGTTTTCTGAAGTAGAGATGGAAAAAAAAAAGAATCAGTGGTGTAATGGGGCAAATGACCACAGAGGCTGCTAAGTTGGTAATAAGCAAGCAAGGATTTATTGAGCTGGCCAGCGACTGCTCTGCCTTTCTCCATGCAGGGAGTCCAGAGAGTAGCAGAGACCCTTGTGTAAGACCACTTTTAAGTACATTTACCACATCTTGTTTTTGCAGAGCAAACAACCCAAGACAAAACAGTTTTTCCCAAGCAACGTCAGAGTTGACGAGCATGTTATTCACAGGGTCTCCTCTTCTTCAGAAAGCTGACAGTGTTCTATGAAAGAAGGCCTACGTACTGAGAAGGGGCCATGAGACCATATCTCAAGACCTGGCCTGATGTCAGTCCTGACAACTCTATCTGGGGGATAGTCCATGGCCTCTCTGGAATGGGGCATGCTCAAAAATTCCCACTCTCTAACATTCCCCACTGGTTTTATGTACATGGGTCAAATCATTGACTCTTTTGGGTCATTGTTGGAATGAAGCCACATTGGGATCCCGTCGACCTTGACTGCTGTGGGGGCGGTCCTTTCCAGGTAGGAGTCAGAGTTACCAGGGGGGAAGGATGGACCGGTTGGTATAGGCCAAGTACCTTGGACATGCTTCTGGACTGCTTTCTGGATAGACTGTAAAGCCTGTAAGAACTTGAGTAAAGGTTGGTTATGGATTTCAGCTTTTCTAGATTGGGTTTCTATGTAAGCTGGTGAGGTGGGTAGGTCAGGATTTGGAAGAGTCACTAAAATCTGTAGAGGCCCTACTGGTTTTTAGGGCATCCTCCCAGGTGCTTTATCTGCAGCCTTGTTCCCTCTTGCTTCTGGGGAATCCCCTTGTCTCATATAGATAGAGATGGAAAGACTTAATTACATCTGGTAGTGCTAGTTGGCCTGTCGTCCTTGTTCTGCTCATATCTGTCCAACTGCCTAATATATTACCTTAAGGATCCTGGCTCTGAATTCTTTTAGGGAAAATGGACATTGGTGGGCTCTTCTAGATACTTCCTGCTGAGATGGGTCAGAAGTTTCTCTCAGAGCCAAGAGATCCTTGCTGTCTGTCAGAGGGACAATGAGGCCTGGGCACGGAAGGAGGTGGACTTGTGACCTAGCGGAGGCAAACTGTAACAAATGGTCTGGTGGATGGGAGTTTTAATAATTTCTATTGAAATATAATTTTTCTCCTCAAAATTACCCCCATGTTTACCAAAAGAGCTAAATCAAGACTAATTTATCTATTATATTTAATTTGGCCTGATTGTTTGCATAAACATAACAAGAATGGCAACTGACTACCTTTGCCGGAATTTCATGATTGAATCTTAGTATGCCCCAGAGGGCCAGGAAACCAAGCCATTCAGCTGCCGTCAAGCCTATCCGTAGTATCTGCTGAGTTAGGTGAAGTCTTCCACCTATAGTGGCTCTACCCGGGCCCATGCCCTAAGCTTCAAGGCCCATCTCAGCTCTCCTACTCCTCCTGGCTCAGAGTGTATGGGGGGTCCCACAGGGACGCAGAGGTGCCTTTATTGTTCCCCTTATACTCTGACCAACCGCCAGTGATGGTAGGGCATGGGCCTGATGCTCCAGCAGCAGGTATTTTCAGGGCTACCAAGCAGGATACCAGACTTTCTCTATGGCACTCTTATTGGCTTCAAGTGTTCAGAGTTCAGGCAGGGGTCTTTAAAACATGATACTCCAGTCAAAGTTTTTGGTTAATAAAACCACTATTGGAAACTGGTCTTATTGAATTTATGCAAAGAAATGTATTGCCATGATTTATTTATTAGTACAGTGGTACCTCGAGATACGAGTTTAATTCATTCTGTAACCTTGAGGCATGGGAAACTATGAGACGCTCAAGTCGAGGTAAACTGGTGGGTCGTGTGCAGCCGGCCGATCCGCGCAATTACTTGTATCTCAACTGTTGCTCGTATTTCAAAGCAAAAATCACTTGCTCGATGGCTCTATCTCAAAAATCTCGTATGTTAGGGCACTCATATCTCGAGGTACCACTGTATTGCCAAATTTTGGAGGAATTGTATAAGGAGAAAAATATACTGACCTGCTTTACGATAAAAATTTTTTCCAGTCTTTTTTATGGACTTTCTAAGGTAGATAGAATTTTTCTGGATGTATTATAACAAATAGTAACTGTTAGACTTCTTTTATCAGTTCCTCTATAAGTACTTTGGCATAACTACCCTCTGTTTAGGGAGGCAAGATGCAAATTATTTACTCTTCCTGGCTTACTGGCCTGTATTATTTGATTTCCTTACATTTCTCTTTCTTATTACATACACAATCCTTTGTAAATTTTATACTTCTAAATTAGCCTTCAAACCTTCTTTCTATGTCCTTTAAAAATGCATAACCATGCCTCAGACCTTCTACTCAGTATTCCTTATTCTTTGAAACCTCAATCCTTTATGATTCCTAAAAAGTAAATAGCCAGAATTTCTTAGCCTGAAGTTTCTTTGCTAAATATTCCACCACCACCCAAGAAGTACAGTAACCCCACCCTACCAGATTGGACAATGAGATTTCCTTTATATGTAATAAAAGGGTTAAAAAGAAGAAAATGGGGCAGAAGTAGATCCACTGTGTTTTGTAGTAGCATAGTTCAGATAAGTAAGAAACCAAGGATGCCTGCAGAGCGGGTTGTAGCCAGCAAAATCAACAAAAACCTATCCCCCCCTGCTCTCCCCACTGATGCCCTCCCTTTTCTGTATTAACCATTTACTCTGTCTTTAGCAAGGTAAATAAGGCAAGTGGTCTGAGATCCTGTATAACCAGGCTTTTTACACTTAAGAACAACTGCTCTTTCTCCTAGATTTTCCTTTTTTACTCTAAGGCCTCAAAAGATCTCAACCTTCACCACTTCTGGTATCTCCAACTATCCCTTGTCCCCAGCCTAGGGCTTCTCTATCTCAGCAGGCTGAGAGTGAATTCCAAAATGTTAAGCTAACACAACAAAATTATAAATCAAGGAAAAGCAATTAAAAGTTCTCTACTGTCTTCCCCCTAAAATAGGGTTTGCACTATCTTTTTTTTTATTATTTCTTTTTTTTAATATATTTTATTGATTTTTTACAGAGAGAGAGGGAGAGGGATAGAGAGTTAGAAACATCAATGAGAGACATCGATCAGCTGCCTCTTGCATGCCCCCTACTGGAGGTGTGTCCGAAACCAAGGTACATGCCCTTGACCGGAATTGAACCTGGGACCTTTCAATCTGCAGGCTGACGATCTATCCATTGAGCCAAACCAGTTTCGGCGGGTTTGCACTATCTTTCACACAAACTCACACTTACATTTATATACCAGACATTCTGAGTTTTTGACTTCTGGGGAGGTGATCCAACTCCCCCTTCCACTCACTGGGATATGGGAAAGTCAGCCATTCACGCTCTCAAAATTTCTATAAATCAAAAGCATTAACAGAAGCTTCATAATCATCCACTCACGGCTTGAATTCCTGAAAATTTTTCAAAAAACATTACAGAGGGGAACATGGAGACCCAGATGAACCTAGACCCTTTTGACGGAGACCAACACGACAAATACAAAACAAATGATCCCAACACCAACACAATAAACACAAGACAAACAGTCCGGACTCAACTACACCTGTCCTGGGCCGAGGACACCATTGTGTCCTTCAGCCGGAGTCTGGAGATTATGCTGCATCCAGCCCTCCAACAGACTCTCATCCTTGAGATCTCAACCTAAGCGCCTTACCTCCTGTGAGATCAGTCTCCCCTTTTTCAATAAATCCTTTTGGCTTCCACCTCTGGCCTTGGTCCCCAGAAAGGAAGGAGAGCCTCTGGCCCATTGAGCGGGGGGGTCCTTCTCACCTTCTGCAGGCATCTCACTGGTGCCTCCAAATGTTGTGGAGGTGCCTGCCACAACCAGTGAATGACCAGCTGCAAATGACCATGGAGGCTGCTAAGTTGGTAATAAGCAAGCAAGGATTTATTGAACTGGCCAGCGACTGCTCTGCCTTTCTCCATGCAGGGAGTCCAGAGAGCAGCAGTGACCCTTGTGTAAGACCACTTTTAAGTACATTTACCACATCTTGTTTTTGCAGAGCAAACAACCCAAGACAAAACAGTTTTTCCCAAGCAACATCAGAGTTGACGACCATGTTATTCACAGGGTCTCCTCTTCTTCAGAAAGCTGACAGTGTTCTATGAAAGAAGGCCTATGTGCTGGGAAGGGGCCATGAGACCATATCTCAAGGCCTGGCCTGATGTCAGCCCTGACAACTCTATCTGGGGGATAGTCCATGGCCTCTCTGGAATGGAGCATGCTCAAAAATTCCCACTCTCTTAACAGGTGGGATGCACCCTTTCCTTAAGAAAGACTTCATCCTTCTCTGCTAATCTTCAATCCACTCAGGCTAGATATAAGGTCAGGCCCGATTTCAAAAGCTATATATGACTACAACTCCCTTGCCTTAAACCAGCAAGAAAGTAAAGATCAGCTAGTAGTCAGGTTTGAAAGCCTTCTCTATCCACCTGGACTTCATGCTAGAAACTTCATCAGATATTTAACCAAAAAGAAGATAAGCATTATCTTGGGATGATGGTAGAATCCTCTAAGCATGTCTCCTCCTAATATTCTCAGGTCCAGGTATGAAAAAATAAATGAAGACCCACATACCATATTCTAAATATTTGAAATATCTAAGAGGCTGATCCAAGAAGCTGCTAAATTAAACATGTTCTGTCATCTTACATAAATTATAATAGTTTGGAAGACCAAGTTCAAATTTAGAATTTGCAGGCTCTACTCAGAGTTCTCTGCTCAAATATGATACGATAGTGAGCTGATCCCAGCCCTTAGCCCAAAGTCTGATTCCCCTTTCCATCTTTGGCTCTATCCCAGAGTGTTCTGAGCCATGAACATGTGTGGGGGCACTCCAGCATACCCACACCAAAGGCTTGATTCAGGAAAGAGTTGATAAACTGGACTTCATTGAAAGATGAATGGAAAGGTAAGTCATAGACTGGGAGAAAATGCTTGCAAAAGACACATTTGAGAATGAAATGTTACCTAAAATATACAAGGAAGGCAGTTACACTCTTTAGTATTTACTCACTGGAGCTGAAAATATATATCTAACACAAACATACATATTTCTGCATTCCCTATTCTGTTCCAGTGAGATATATGCCCATTCCTATGCCAGTGGCTTTGTACTGTAGTTTGATATCAGGTACTGTGATACCTCCTACTTTGTTTTTCTTTCTCAAGATTGCTGAGGCTATTTGAGGTATTTTGTGGTTCCATATACATTTTTTTAAATTTAATGTTTATTGTTCAGATTATTACACTTGTTCCTCTTTTTTTTTCCCCATAGCTCCTCTCTACCCAGTTCCCACCCCACCCTCTGCCCTTACTGCCACGCATTGTCCTCATCCATAAGTGTACGGTTTTTGTCCAGTCTCTTCCGACACCCCCCTCATCGCTTTCCCCTGAGAATTGTCAGTCCACTCCATTTCTATGCCCCTGATTCCATTATATTCACCAGTTTATTCTGTTCATCAGATTTTTTCTTCACTTGATTTTTAGATTCACTTGTTGATAGATATGTATTTGTTGTTCATAATTTTTACCTTTACCGTTTTCTTCCTCCTCTTCTTAAAGAGTACCTTTCAGCATTTCATATAATACTGGTTTGGTGTTGATGAACTCCTTTAGCTTTTTCTTATCTGTGAAGCTCTTTATCAATTCTGAATGATAGCTTTGCTGGATAGATTATTCTTGGTTGTAGGTTCTTGCTGTTCATCACATTGAATATTTCTTGCCACTCCCGTCTGGCCTGCATCGTTTCTGTTGAGAAATCAGCTGACAGACGTATGGGTGCTCCCTTGTAGGTAATGAACTGTTTTTCTCTTGCTGCTCATATGGGGGAGTCTGGACTGTCAGGAAATATTCTCTCTTTGTCTTTTGCCCTTGGCATTTTAATTATGATGTGTCTTGGTGTGGTCCTCTTTGGATTTCTTTTGTTTGGGGTTCTCTGCGCTTCCTGGACTTGTAAGTCTATTTCTTTCACCAGGTGGGGGAAGTTTTCAGTCATTATTCCTTCAAATAGGTTTTCAGTATCTTGCTCTCTCTCCTCTCTGGCACCCCCATAATTCTGATGTTGGTATGCTTGAAGTTGTCCCAGAGGCTCCTTACACTATCTTCAATTTTTTGGATTCTTTTTTTTCTTTTTTGCTTTTCCAGTTGAGTGTTTTCTACTTCTTTGTATTTCAAATCTTGGACTTGATTCTTGCATTCCTCTAGTCTACTGTTAGGTCTCTATCTTATATTTTTTTATTTCAGTGAGTGTATGTTTAATTTTTAGTTGGTCCTTTTTCATATCCTCAAGGGTCTCATTAAATTTATCAACCTTTTCTAAAAAATTTTTGAAAAACCTTACAACTGTGGTTTTGAACTTTATATCCAATCATTTGTTTTCCTCTATTTCTTTTGTTTGTGATCTATTCCTTTGTCTCCGCATTTTCACTGCTTCCCTAAGTTGGTAGAGTAGCTTTGTGTGCTAGGTGTCCTATATGGCCCAATAGCTCTTCCTCCCCAGTTATCTGAGGTGGACTCTCTTGGTGCAACTCTTTGTGGACTGTGTTTATAGCTTTCTTGTAGTTAAGCCTTGATTTTTGTTGGTATCACTGGGAGGAATTGACCTCCAGGTCAATTGTCTCTGAGGATCAGCTGTGTCTATTCTGGGAGAACTTCTGTGCTGCAGTCAGCCTTATGAAACAAGACTTGCAAAACTGGAAAAGTCTCTGTGATCAGCTTGGATGGGGCAGAGTCTCAGGGCTAAGCAGGCAGCCTTGGCTTCTTATGAGGCTCCTGGGTCTCTGTTTTTTGGTAATCACTGCAGCCCTCTCTGCATGCTCTCACATGCACACCTCCAGATCTCTGCCTTTCGAGGCTCCCCTGAGTTTCTGTGTGCTCTGGGGACCCATATGAGTCTGGGTCCCAGGGATTGCCCAAAACTGGTTTTCAGTGCAGTCAGAACTGGAGTTCTGCACAGTTGGGAGATTCTGTCTTCCTCCTGCTAGAGCAAGCCAGCAGCACAATCAGCAGTCAGTCCTCTCTGCATGCCTCCAGACCTCTGCTTTTCACAGCTCCCCTGAGTTTCTGTGCACTCCTCCATTTTCCTGACAGTCCAGACTCCCCCATATGAGTCTGCCCAGAACTGGGTTTCAGTGCAGTTGGAATTGGGGCTCAGTGCAGTCAGGAGTTTCCGTCTCCATCTTGCTAGAGGAAGCCAGCCAGGCACTCCACTACCCATCCTCTCCACACGTGTGTCTCCATACCTCAGCTTTTTGCAGCTTCTCTGAGTCTCTGTAAACCCCTCTCTTTCCTTTTAGTTGTAGAATTTCTACTCAGCCAGCTTTCTTGTGATTCTGGATGATGTTCGTTCTGTCTTTTAGCTGTAGTTTTGAAATTGTTGTATGAGGCAGCAGTTTAGGTGTTCAACTATGCCATCATCCTGGTTTCTCCATCTGAGGTTTATTCTCTTAACTTCATCTGTCCTTAGGTGTGGTTGACAAATGGCACTAATGCGATTTCTTCTATCTGTCTCTCTGATTTAAGGTGACTTAAGTGATTTACCCTCTGGTTGTGGAGAAGTGCAAACCACTTAATTTTACTCATCTTTGGTGTAGGGAAGATAGGATTTTCCAGATGGTTGCAAACTGCTGTTTAACTATCTGTGAGTTTTCATATTTTGCCTGTCCTATCCTACTAGCCTGTCTCATTAATAACAGAGATATTCTTTCTGGCACATTTATTAACCAGACACTTCCCTCTAACTGTCTTAGGTCTTTCATTTCTACTATGACTACATGATTGCTCACTGTGTTGTTTTTTAACAACCACCACAAATCCTAGTTTTTATGGGAGGGAGAAGGCAGGGTGTAACTTTCTAATGAAATGCAAGGTCTGTCAGCATTGAACTCTCTCATCACTTTTGGAAGTGGTCTTGTGAAGCATAAGCTGTTTTCTTCTGAGTCATCAGTTCTTTTATGACACAGAAGGACCAAGTAATGTCCTGAGGAACTCTGTCTAGTTCCAGCTCATGCCATGGAAGAGCTGGCATGCATTTATTCTGAGATGCCACCTACTTTCTGTAACTGAGCCTCTTGTGACTGGGCAGCTTCCTGATTTTAGAGGTGGATCACAAACATGTCGTGAGAAATAAGGGTGCTGGCACCAAAATGGAGGATCCATTGCTTTTCCCAAGAATAAGCTGTTTTATTCTTTGCTCAAGATAGTCAAAAGCAAGACCCTTGCATAGAGGTAGTGGTGGAGGGGTGAGGTTGTAGATCTTAAATTTAGAGAAACAGAGTGATCAGGAACAGAGTCCACCTCCTGAAGTTATATCTCCATTCCAAGAATGGACCAAGAAAGCAAAAGTCTGAGCTGCTTCTCCCACAGGGCAGAAATGCCAATTTTAATCCTAACCCTGAAAGTCCCCTGTGACTGTTCTGCCCGCCCACCAGAGATTCCTCCTGGGCTGGTCCCAGGTATTTGCATCACCCTCCTGGCCTGGTTGCATCACAGAGGAGTGGAAGCCCTGGAGGGATCTGATCTCTGCCAGTTTCTCTGGGTTGTTGTTACTGTTCAAAGTGATTACTAGAGGGAAAGGGGTGGGGTGGGAGGGAGGCAGAAGAAGTTAAAGGGGGGGTAAATTGCCAGGGTTCTTATCCCAGCATTAAGAAGAGTTCAGCAATCTGGATAAAGGCTTTGCAT
The DNA here is from genome assembly GCA_011751065.1 of Lasiurus cinereus. Taxonomy (NCBI): domain Eukaryota; kingdom Metazoa; phylum Chordata; class Mammalia; order Chiroptera; family Vespertilionidae; genus Lasiurus; species Lasiurus cinereus. The sequence continues at coordinate 26,452,614 of JAAGEH010000042.1, read as the reverse complement.
AGATTAAATAAGAGTCCTGAGATGAAAGATAATTTTGAAAGGCATTGAGGGGTGGGGGTCAAAGGAGCTAAAGTTCCAAATTCTTCATTCCCCTTGTCTCAGGACCCCTGCTTTTTATTAACACAATTTGTCGTAAGGCAAGGTGGAGATAATATACTTCAAAGGTAGTGTTTACAGAAGCATTTTCAGATTGGGGAATAGCCTACAGTGTTTAGGTGTTTAGCCAACAGGAGGCAATAACATGTAGATTAAGATGCCCTGAGCTGTCTGGAAGCAAACAATCATCCTATTCAGGTTTGGGGGAAGTGCCTTTTAGCTATTCCAACTGCTGATTACATATGTGACTCAGCCCTTGTTGAGCCCTCAAGTTTCATCAACCTTTTTCTGGAATTGGTTTTTGACAATAAATGGTGATGGAAGGAGACTTGACTTTGGGTGGAAATACATAATATAATATACAGAGGATGTATTATAGTATTGGGCATCTGAATCCTATATAATTGTATTAACCAATGTTAGTTATTCTAATAGATTTAATAAAATTATATATAGAGCCAAAACCGGTTTGGCTCAGTGGATAGAGCATTGGCCTGAGGACTGAAAGATCCCCGGTTCGATTCCGGTCAAGGGCATGTGCCTTGGTTGCGGGCACATCTTCAGTGTGGGCCATACAAGAGGCAGCTGATCGATGTCTCTCTCTCATGGATGTTTCTAACTCTCTATCCATCCCTCTTCCTTCCTCTCTGTAAAAAATCAATTAAAAAATCAATAAAATATATTTTTAAAAAATTATATATAGAGAAAGATATGAAACCAGCCATCTACTTCCTTCACTAGGCACATTCCTGAGGAACTGCAGTTACGTGCAGGATTAGCCAAGCAAAGGAGGGAGGGTTGAACTCCGTAGTGACTGATAGCTTCCTCATTTCTGGATTGAGAGCCCAGATCCACCTTCAATGCTTTGTTAACCTTCTTTTAATTCCCCAACTCCAGGTTGTTTAGTAGCCTGGTGAGGTTACACCTCTCTAATACCCATATAAGGAGATGGGGCTACTCTTGGAGAAATTGAGGGGCCCTGAGGTTCAATGTCAAGGTGACCCAGGCACTCAAGTGTAGGCAGTTAGACATGAGCAGAGCAAGGACGATAGGCCAAGTACAGAAGGTCACCAGGACAGAGTCTCAGGTGCCTAGCAAAGGTTAACTGTAGAATGGGACCTCATCCCCAGAGTGACCTTTCCTCCCCTAGCCTATCACCCGCTTACCTTTCCTCCCTAGAGATAATATCTATGCCTCAGTTGCATTTCAGCTCCAGGCACAGAAAAGTGACAAACCAGACAAGTAGCCCCATGGATGCTCTCAGGACCAGATGCAGTGGATAATGACCCCCTGACCTGACACCAATCTATCAATCAATAGAGACCTAGATCCTAAAAAGACACAACTGGAAAGCTGATGAATATGCTATTGAGATCTTCCTCTGGGACCTCCCCTAAAATCTCTACCCTTTAAAACCCTTGGGACAGGGGACCCAGTGCACTCTCCCTCCAGGAGTACTCCTGTACCTTTCTCTTACCCTTTCTCCCTTCCCCTCCCCCACAATACCATTAGCTTCCTCACTTCCAAGCCCTTCCTTTATCTCTATAACTTGTTTTGTAAGCCCATTTCTTCTAAAACTACTCATTCTACCTCTGCAATTTTCCAAATAAATGTCTCTTATAAGTTTGAGTCTTGGCTCTGAATTCTTTCCTGGCCAGAACTCAAATACCGAGGTTGCTGAACCAAGGTCCAGTCTGACCCCATGTGTCTAACACCTGGTGCTATTCCTACAACAAAGACCTTAGGTTCTCCTTGAAATTGTGCAGATAGCAAGTGGAACACTGCCTAGTGCCTAATCCAAGGAGGCTTTGCAGGTGCTAATATTTTACCCTCTTCCCTTTTCTTTGAGCTCCTTGCTAATGTACAATCTTAGAATGTTGTGTGTTTTGTTTTTGTTTTTTCAATAAAGGCTGAAAAGGACAACCCAACATGTTCTCCTTAATCCTCGGTGTACCTGTAGGTTGAGGGGGATCCCAGAGTAAATGTTAGGGGCAAAAATAGAATATTGGGGACTATTAATCATACTCTGTTAACCATGAATGCCTTGATTTGGCTGGGAGTTGTGTGCCACCAGGACTTAGGAATCAATCTTTGAATTCAGTCCATTCTCATTTAAGAAGTGCCTATTATCATGGAAAGATTAACAATTTTGTTGCCCAAACTATGGAGTCCCACGCCAGCCTTCTACTTCTACATGCCTGTAATCCCTACTTCCCCATGTAATCATTGTCCTACCCTATATAAGCAGCTGGCTTACAAGGCGGGAGGGAAGGCTTCAGAGCAGATTTTTGTGGATGACCTGCTACTCTCTCATACTGCCAGCAGTGTTGGGATAGACACTCATATATGATTCAACCCTGTCTCTGCTTAATTGGCTCAAGTAGTGACAGGCAGCATGGACCCATTGATTGTCCAATTGCATAAAGACCTGGATATAAACATTCTATTACTCTGATCCAACTCCCCAGCTCCTCTCCCTTACCTCCACCCACAGCTCCCATCCAATTTGGTTCCCTGCTCAGCTGCAGTCTGCACTGATGTCATGGGCTTTCTGCCTCCCTTCCCTGACTGTACAGACTCCACATGGACACCTGCCAGAGGTGGAAAAGGCTGAGTCAGTTTCTAATGAATGAAAAGGAAGACTCATCCCAGGACACACCCCATGGCACCTATTCCCAGGTATTGACTTGTGCTAACAGTGAAAGGGAAATTTCGTAGGTGTAGGTTTCCACACCTCAACTTCAAACAAGCTTGCTCAATTCTGAAACCAAAAAGGTGCTTTTCAGGTAATTAGTTTGTTCTAACTTAATTCCTTACATTCTTTCTTGCATTCCAAACATTGCTAACCAAGACTTGTACTTCGGGCATGTTGTAGAAAGAAAATAAATATTTAACAACTGGTACTTTTTGACTGAATGCTCCAAACATAATACCTTTTTCAAATTAAAGTTATCAGATAGTTTCATAAAGTTCAGATCCTGTCTTAATTGCTTCAGTGTTGTTGTTTTTTTAATTAAAAAGGAAATAAAAGCCTCAGGAGGGAGGGGGAGAAATTTTGAACACTTTTTGAGTTGAGCTCAAAGCTAAAAATCAACAGGAAGGCTCACTGGAGATTGGAAACTCTTTTTCCTATTTCTGTGCAGTGTCTCTTACACAACTCTGAGGATAAGGAAAAGAGTTAACCAGGTCAACAATGTCATAAAACCCAATTGAAACTCTCTCTTCCCATCCTCAAAAGTGTTTCAGCCCATAGTTTATTTATTTTTTAATTTAATAAATCTTTATTGTTCAGATTATTACAATTATTCCTCTTTCCTCCCCCCCATAGCTCCCCTCCACCAGGCTCCCAACCCCACCCTCTGACCTTACCTCCCCCCTGCCCATTGTCCTCATACATAGGTGTACGATTTTTGTCCAAGCTCTTCCCGAACCTCTCTCACCCCTTTCCCCTTGAGAATTGTCAGTCCACTCCCTTTCTATTCTCCTGATTCTATTATATTCACCACTTTATTCTGTTCATTAGATTTTTAATTCACTTGATTTTTAGATTCACTTGTTGATAGATAGGTATTTGTTGTTAATAACTTTTATCTTTAACTTTTTCTTCTTCTTCCTCTTCTTAAAGATTACCTTTCAGCATTTCATATAATCCTGGTTTGGTGGTGATGAACTTCTTCAGCTTTTTCTTATCTGTGAAGCTTTTTGCCTGACCTTCAATTCTGAATGATAGCTTTGCTGGGTAGAGTAACCTTGGCTATAGTTTCTTGCTATTCATCACTTGGAATATTTCTGGTTAAAGAAGAAATATGTGTGGCCTGCATAGTTTCTGTTGAGAAATCAGCTGACAATCATATGGGTGCTCCCTTATAGGTAATAAATTGTTTTTCTCCTGCATGGCAAGGCGTCTTCAGTGTCTTCCATCTCTGGACTGTTTCTCTTCTTATCTTTGTGGTTGGAGCAGACCTGTCAGTTTCTCTCTGTTCCTGGAGTCCACTTGGTCTTGGCGTTGTTTTCTGAAAGTATATAAACATATTCTCAACCAAAAGTTAATAAAGGAATCTTTCCTATAAAATTAACTTGGGGTCCTTTTTATTTTTGCCCAAACGATTTTCCTTTGGCTTATTTTGACACCATGTGTGTTTTTCATGGGTGGCTTGCTGTTAGTATTACAAATGAAAATTAATTTTATAAAGTAAAAATTTTCTAGCTGTAATTTACTTACTGGATATTTTTCCTTAAAAGATATTATTCTACTATCCCCCCCCTTTTTTTGATTAATGAACAATTTTGTAAAATTTTTAATGCAATCTTGATTACTTTAAATTTTAATTTTTTGCACATAAATATGCCTGTTTTATGTTCATTGCATTTAAGCAATTTTACCATGAGATGAGCTACCAATAGAAATTTTAATTAATACTTTAGAAACAGCTTTTTGTCCAGTACACTTAAATTTTCTTGGATGTTCACTTATTTCAATTCACCAATTTAAATTAATCTGAAAGCTTGATTACTCCTTTACTGTCAAATTTAATACTCTACCAACAATCTTAGATTACCCTGTAAATATTAATGGAAAGGTTTATTTGCATTCTTGAGTAGGCACTGAGCATTACAAGTGCTAGACTGAATTTAGATATAGGGCAGCTGCTGTCGGCAAGTTTCTGTATATTACCTGGGTCCCAATCTGAGCTGCGTGTGGGAAGCGAAGTAGACATGGTGACAGAAGAGGTGAGGGTTCAGACCCCTGCAAGGTTGCTGGGAGAGGGGGAAATGAAGGTCTGTGCCCCACCTCTGTTGACCCCCAAGTTCTCTCCTGATGGCCCCTCTGCCACTATGCCTGTCTTAAGGAAGGAACTATGTGTGTGTGTGTGTGTGTGTGTGTGTGTGTGTGTGTGTGTGTGTGTGTGTGTGTGTGTTTGCTGTTTTATTTTTTTATGTAATCTTTATTGTTCAGATTATTATATTTGTTTCTCTTTTTCCCCCCAGAGTTCCCCTCCACCTGGCTCCCACCCTCCCTCTACCTTTACCTCCCCCGACATTGTCCTCATCCATAGATGTCTGATTATTGTCCAGTCTCTCCCTGCACCCCTCTCACCCCTTTTCCCCCTGAGAATTGTCAGTCCACTCCCTTTCTATTCTCCTGATTCTATTATATTCACCAGTTTATTCCGTTCATTAGATTTTGAATTCATTTGATTTTTAGATTCACTTGTTGATAGGTATGTATTTGTTGTTCATAATTTTTATCTTTACCTTTTTCTTCTTCTGCTTCTTAAAGAGTACTTATCAGCATTTCATATAATACTGGTTTGGAGTTGATGAACTCCTTTAGCTTTTTCTTGTCTGTGAAGCTCTTTATCTGCCCTTCAATTTGGAATGATAGCTTTGCTGGGTAGAGTAACCTTGGCTGTAGTTTCTTGCTATTCATCACTTGGAATATTTCTGGTTAAAGAAGAAATATGTGTGGCCTGCATAGTTTCTGTTGAGAAATCAGCTGACAATCGTATGGGTCAGTGGTTCTCAACCTTCCTAATGCCACGTCCCTTTAATGCAGTTACAATGAAAATAGTTTTATGGTTGGGGGTCACCACAACATGAGTAACTGCATTAAAGGGACGTGGCATTAGGAAGGTTGAGAACCACTGGTATGGATGCTCCCTTGTAGGTAATTAACTCTTTTTCTCTTGCTGCTTTTAATATTCTCTCTTTGTCTTTTGCCCTTGGTATTTTAATTATGATGTGTCTTGGTGTGGTCCTCT
>JAAGEH010000042.1:26373548-26443526 GCA_011751065.1 Lasiurus cinereus | reverse complement strand
GGGGGGGGCAGTGGGGAGATATATATAAAAATTTAATAAAAAAAAAGAAAATTAAAAAAATTGATAAAAACACACACAAAAAAAAAAAAGTAGTTTAAACAAACAAACAAAAAAATAGTATCTATTCAGAGATGTTGGATAACCACAAAAGACAGATGACCTTGACTCATGAACCAAGAGTACTTAATATGCCCTTTATTCTAGTTCCTTGTCCTGTTCATTGTACCATGGAGTGTTTCTTGCCTTTTCTTTTTCCAAAGCCTGGAAGAATGTTTAGGTCTTGTAGCTCCTCTTGGCAATAGAAGCTTCATGCCTGTTAGGATCCATGAAGATTATAGATTATGGGGCCAGTTTCCTAATTTTATTTTTTCTGCTATTTAATCAGAAATCTTAACATTTAGCTATGGCTCACCACATCCATGAAAATTCAGGAAGCTCCAACCTACAATGACTTCTCTTTCCAATACAGTAGCATGTGACATTCATCATGTAACATCCATCCCATTCATCATGTAACATCCATCACTGTATTGATATTTAACTCTTGTTTACAAAAGCAGCTGGAGTGGAGTGAGGCAAACCCCATTGTGGGTTATTTCTCACAGACCTTCATATATACATTAACCATGCCTGATACATGATAAGTATTTAGCAAATATTTGTATAATCACGACATTTAGAAGCCAGGACATCCCTGGGTAGTAAGCTTCTGAAAAAACTCCCAAGTCATCTGTTCAAAGTTTTGCCTTGTTTTCAGCCTGTCCCTAGTGGCTACTAGGGGCCTGCCACAGAACATACCAGTTCAGAGCTTGCTCACCACCCCACCTTAGGGTTTCTGTATCCCAGATGTGCTGCTGGCTTCCAAGGAATGTTATTTGTTGGCTGTGCTGCTGCCTTTCTATGGTGTGAATTTCCCTTCAATGTTTGCTTATCTTGGCTTTGGGAACCTACTTTGGCTCTGTTATGGTTACCCTCACCTGCTTCTGGTCATTGTGGGAGGGGAGCAGGGCAGGAGGCTGCACATTAGCCTAGCCTCTTTGTCCCCAGCAGGCACACACATTGCCACTGCTGCCCACTGCTTAGCACACTAGCCTCCTAATTACCCCAAAATAATGACTTATTTTATCTACCTGATGAAAACTCTAGGGTCCCCTTCTACTGCTTGTCTCTGTAGACTCTAGGCTTGGAGCTCCCACTCCTTGATCGGCTCTCCCTCAACCTCTCCTACCTCCACCACTATTTTCTCTTATTTTTAATTTTGCAGGATTGATTACTCTGTGGACTAGCTCTAGTATGATTTTTACCCTTCTAATAGTCTCAAGACTGTTGTAATAACTATCTAAGTTTGTTGGCCTAGCATTTATTACAAACCAGTAGTCCCTTGATCCTAGGTTTTCATAACACTATAATTTACAAACTCTTGGGATGATCTCATTTACTTCTCACAACAACTTTATTCTGAAATTGCACAAATGAAGAAAAAGCAATTCAGAGAAGTTTGGTGGCCTGCGCAAAGTTGCATGGCCATAAGTGAAGGAGATGGAATCTCTGCACTTCATGCCATTCAAATAGGCAGGATGCTCAGCCTTTCTTCAAAGGCTTAAAATTCTCCTCCACATCATCTCTCCCCGTTAGAACAACTATCTCACATAAAAGACCTACATCCCAACTCAAGTATATTGATTTTCACTAAGTTTTAAGTACCTCCAATACATACCTCTTTAATACTTTAGTTACAAACAGCTCTTTTTTAAAAATATTTTTTATTGATTTTTTTTTTTTACAGAGAGTCAGGGAGAGGGATAGAGAGAAACATTAATGAGAGAGAAACATCGATTCAGCTGCATCTTGCACACTTCCTACTGAGGATGTGCTCGCAACCAAGGTACATGCCCTTGACCGGAATCAAACCTAGGACCCTTCAGTCCGCAGGTTGATGCTCTCTCCACTGAGCCAAACTGGTTAGGGCAAAAGAGCTCTTTTTTATCTTACTAATGTAAATAAATTTTAGCATCTACCTGGACACTGGGTAAACAGCATCTTAAAGCTAAATTGAGAAGAGCAAAAGAGGATTTCTTAATTGATTAGTGATCTTTGTCATGCAGGAAAGAGGATGGTGACAGCCTCAAACACTGAAACTGATCATTTCTCTGCTCATTCTGCCTCCATCTCTCCTCTCCATTACCTTTCTTCTGCCAGCCAACTTTTCACTACAGGGTGTGACACTCAAGTGTATTAGTTATTTCTGATTTTTTAAAAGCCTTTCTTTTCTAGCATGGCATTTCAAGAGTATCTACCTTTTAGTTCACAACAACTTTTAAAAGATTTGGCTGACTGTGACCAAATTTGTTACAATTCCAAAAATAATTCAGATACACTGGATTTTATTTGTATTTCAGTCTATTCAGGAATTGGATTGACCAGGGAGGCAGGAGGAGGTGACAGGTGATAAAAAGTTCTCAATATATATATCTTAAGTAATTTAAAACAAAAGTTGATCTATAAGTCTCAGAAATGCAGTTTCTCGGATCCTACTTATACACCACCTTTTACAGTTTCACAATTCCATCTGCATACCTTCCAAGGAGAAAGTTTAGAAAGGACTCCTTGTTTCCATTATAGAAGATAAAGGAAGGGATTAAAAGAACTGATTCCAGTCAAGGGCACTTACCTTGGTTGCAGGCACATCCAGTAGGAGGTGTGCAGGAGGCAGCTGATCCATGTTTCTCTCTCAGCAGTGTTTCTAACTTTCTATCCCTCTTCCTTCTTCTCTGTAAAAAATCAATAAAATATATATAAAAAATAAATTCATTGGAATGGGAACAAAGGTCATGAAAGTGTGAGTAACAATAAAAACTGGGGAAAAAAAGTCAAACTTGCGCAAGGAGTTGATGGTATCAGTGCAGCATCTGGTACATGGAGACCTCTCCAAACTCATTACTCAACTTCCAAAGAGCCAAACTGATCCTTTGGCTGGTGTGTGGTTTAAATTAGAAACAATGTTTTCTCTGAAGAAATGTTATCCTCACTTGATTTGCCCTCTAAGCCATAGTTTGTGGGAAGTGAGAGGAGGAGAAAGAGTACGGATTGAATACGGATAAAGACAGATCGTAGACAAAAGTGGAAATGTTCCATCTTTTCTTGCTTTCTGGAAACAGAAGGTGTGATATCAGGAGAACCAAAGGACCTCTCTTCCATAGGAGCCACACTCTGGTCTCTTTTTATAGGGAAAATAGCCCTGTCAGAAGTAGCTCATTCAGATAAACGCATAATTTTCACCTTGGTATGTATTTATTCACCCATTCATTCATTCATTCATTCATTCATTTGTCACCACACATGTACTGACTCTAACCCTAGCTCTAAGGTACCAGGATTGTTATGAGATGTTAGAGATAAAAATTGTAGACATGACGAAGCTCTTGCTCTCACTGAACCTAAGGCCTAGTGAAGGAAGCAGTCAAGAAACCTATCAATTACAATTGATACCAGACAAGATAAAAAGTAGAGATTTAATGAGAGTACACAGGAAGGATAATTATCCAGACTTAGAATAAAAGAGAAGCCTTCTCGGAGAAGTGACAATTAAGACTAGAAAGAAGAGCAGACATTAAACTAGTCAAAGGAAGGGAAGAAAATATAGTTAAGGCAAAGATAACAGAGAAACAAGTGTACAGAACTAAAAGTAACTCGTTCTGCATGAGATGTCAGTTTTTGAGGATTGAGGATCAAAGTGGGTAGACATGGTAGAAAATGAAGCTGAAGAGATAGTGAGACACCAGGCCTCAAAGCTGCAGGCATTATTTAGTCATTGTATACAGGTCTGAGGAATGGAAGTCATCCAAACAAGGGTTTAAATAAGATAGAGGGATTATTTTTCTCTCATGTAAAATAAGCTTAGGAGTAGGCCATTCTGAACTATCTCCATGATGGAGGAACCATCAAAGATCTTCAGTCCATTGTTTTCAGTTCTGCCATCTTTAATGTAGAATCTTTCTCCATAAGACCATTTTTAAGAAATCAAGGTGGCCACTTCAGCATCAGCTACTCTGTCTTCCAGTCAAGGAGATGGAAGGAGAAAAAAGAGCAACAGGTTATAATCCCCCCTGAGTCAGTTCCCTTTTTGATGGAACTTTTCTGGATGCCACCTTGAAACTTTGGCTTGTATTTTATTGGCCCGAACTTAGACATACAACTATTCCTGGCTACAAGGAGTACTGGGAAATATGTCTCTTAGCTGAGTGCAATTGCTCTCCCTCACAAAATCAGATTTCTGTTAGTAAGAAAGAAAAAAAAAAGATGTTAAAGACAATTAGTAGTTTTTGCTATGCCACACCATGTTAACTCTATTCTTAGGGCAATGGAGACTCATCCAAGAATTTCAAGTCAAGAAGTGCTGGTCAAATTTTTATTTTTAAAAGGACCTGCTAAATGCAGTGAAGAGACAGGATTGGTGGAGATGTGGTTGTTGGCAAGGGTATTTGTTAGAGGGATATTGGATGCAACCAGGCAATATATAAATTCTAGCATGCCAGACTGGCTAGATTTCAAAGGACACTCTAATTGTTGACTTACAGCTAAAAGTGTGATTTGATAAAAATAAAAGGTGAGACCAGAAATGTAAAGGAGTAAAGACAAGGATCCTATTGGCATCAAAGAAAGGTCTTATCCACTTACATTGTATCTGATATGGCTCAATCCCATGTAGTACCATTCTTCTGGGCAAAGCAAACCAACATTGCATTTAACTCAGCTCTGTGGATACCACTCTATGACCGGAGTTATCAGAGTGCTAGTTCTATGGTATTTTTTTTTTGCTTTTATTTTTATTTTCTAATAAATCTTTATTCAGTTTATTACAAATGTCCTCTTTCCCCCCGCCCCATAGCTTGCCTCCACCTGACTCCCTACCCCCCACCCTATGCCCTAACCCCCCCACCACTGTCCTCATCCATAGGTGTAAAATTTTTGTCCAGTCTCCTTCTCCCCCAGAATTGCTAGTCCATTCCCTTTCTATGCCCCTAAAGCTATTCTATCCACCAGTTTATTCTGTTCATTGGATTTTTTATTCACTTGGTTTTTAGATTCACTTGTTGATAGGTATGTATTTCTTATCACTTTGTTGTTCATAATTTTTATCTTTACTTTTTTCTTCTTCATCATCTTCTTAAAGAATACCCTTCAGCATTTCATATAATCCTGGTTTGGTGGTGATGAACTTCTTTAGCTTTTTCTTATCTGTGAAGCTTTTTGCCTGACCTTCAATTCTGAATGATAGTTTTGCTGGGTAGAGTACTCTTGGTTGTAGGTTCTTACTATTCATCACTTTGAATATTTTCTGCCACTCCCTTCTGGCCTGCATAGTTCCTGTTGAGAAATCAGCTGACAGTCATATGGGTACTCCCTTGTAGGTAACTAACTGTTTTCCTCTTGCTGCTTTTAAGATTCTCTTTTTGTCTTTTGCCCTTGGCATTTTAATTATGATGTGTCTTAGTGTGGTCCTCTTTGGATTTCTTTTGTTTGGAGTTCTCTGTGCTTCCTGGACTTCTAAGTCCATTTCTTTCACCAGGTAGGGAAAGTTTTCAGTTATTATTTCTCCAAATACGTTTTCTGTATCTTGCTGTTTGTCTTCTTCTGGCACCCCCATAATTCTGATGTTGTTATGCTTGAAGTTGTCCCAGAGGCTCCTTACACTATCTTCACATTTTTGGACTCTTTTTTTCTTTTTGTTTTTCTGGTTGGGTGTTTTTTGCTTCCTCATATTTCAGATCTTTGGTTTGATTCTTGGGATCCTCTAGTCTGCTATTGGATTTCTGTATATTATTCTTTATTTCAGACAGTGTATGCTTAATTTCTGACTGGTCCAAGTTTCTTGGCAGTTTGCAGAAAATTCTTGAATAAACTTATAAATGTGATTTTGAATTCTGTGTCCAGGCATTTACTTTCCTCCATTTCTTTCATTTGTGACATGTTTCTTGATCTCCACATTTTGGCTGCTTCCCTGTGTTGATGGAGTGGCTTTGTGTGCTAGTTGTCCTTAGGGCCCAGTAGCTCTGCTTCCCCAATCACCTGAGGTGGACACTCTTGGTGCACCCCTTTGTGAGCTGGGTACACAGGCTTGTTGTACTTAAGCCTTGATTGCTATTGGTACACTGTGAGGAATTGACGCGCAGGCCAATTGACTGTGAGGATTAGCTGTGTCTATTAATGGAAGAACAGCTATGCTGGAGACACCCCTATGAGGCAGGACTTGCTTCAGTGTGGCTTTGGTGCTCACCGAGTCTGCCTCTTGAGTGTGTCTCTTATGTATATGAGGAATTGAAATCTGGTGTCATCTCACACTGACCTCTAGGTACACTGATTCCTGGATCTCCAAGGAGGTGCAAGTCAAAAGCTTCCAGGAGATCTGCAGATTTCTCCTCTTTGCTTGGAGTTTGGAAGTTTTGGAGTTTTCTAATCCAGTTGCAATTTGTTAGATTAAGCTGCTAGAGGGCGGGGTTTCAGGGAATTGCTAGGCTAGGGCGTGGCAAACATCTCTGGCTGCCAGTTCACCCTCGCTGCTGCGTTCTGTTCTGCGTTCTGTGTCCCAGCACAGTAAACAATGATTCCTGTGCACTTGTCTACGCGAAGGCCACCCTCTCTTTCTGACCGGATGGCTGACAGTCCAGTTTCTCCCTGTCTGAGTCTGGATCCCCAGAATCTCACCAGAAACTGGAGTTCAGAGAGTCAGGAACTTGTAATTCCCTCTCAATTGAAAAAAACAGGGCATACCAGTCTGATTCACATGCGTCTCCATACCTCTGCCTTTCTGAGCCTCTGCACATCCTACCAGATCTCAATGCACTCTTTTATTTTCTTCTAGTTGTAGAACTTCCACTCAGCTAGCTTTCCCATGATTCTGGGAGATAGTCGTTTTGTCTTTTAGTTGTAGTTTTGGTGTGGTTGTGAGAGGCAGCACATATAGGTGTAAACCTTATGCTGCCATCTTGGTCCCCCCTCCCTATGATATTTTTAAATGTTAAAAATTAAATCTAATATGTGTTAATATAATTTTATATTTATTCATAAATATGATTTCACAAATTATATTGTTTTGATGAAATATTCAATGCATGCAAAATAATATATATGTATGTTGTAGAACATATTAAGGAAACTAACACTCATTATCCACTGTTCAGCTTAATAATCAGAATATCAGTAATACTTCCTCATAGTTAAAAGCCATCATCCACATAGAGTCAAAATACCCATGCTTTTCAGATACCTATGACATGCTCTTTGTATGCACAGAAATAAGGAAACATAACAGTAATATGAGGCCATTGAAGCTTCAATGAGCCTCAGTATAAGACCTCAATGGCCTCATATTTTCCCCAAGGCTATGACTTACCGATAAAATAATAACTAATACATTACCAGTACTTGTTATGTGCCAGGCATTCCTCTAAATGTTTTACATACATGAAAAAACTTAATCTTCTCCATGATTCTGGAAAGTCAGTATTATATTCATCCCTGTTTTACAAGATGAATAAACTGAGGCATGGAGTGGATGAGTATCTTGCCCAGGGTCGCGCAGCTCATGAATGGTCAAACCCTATTCCAACAGGTCATCTGGCTGCAGAGTCTGTTTCTAGCCTCTACACTAGACCATTGCCTGTAGAATCAAGATGATGGTGGTGGTAGTGAAATGTGGATCTAGAACGGACTTTCTGCATGTCTAGATTTAGTTTGGGATACTATTTTTTCTCTAGTTCCCGTAGCCCAGTGGTTCTCAACATTTCTAATGCCATGACCCTTTCATACAGTTCTTCATGTTGTGGTGACCCCCAACCATAAAATTATTTTTATTGCTACTTCAACCTGTTGTGACCACAGGTTGAGAACCGCTAGCAGGGTCGCCTAAGACCATTGGAAAACACAGATATTTAAATTACAATTCATAACAGTAGCAAAATTACAGTTATGAAGTAGCAACAAAAATAATTTTATGGTTGGGTGCTGGAAACTGAACATTGTCTCACTAATAGAAAGATGTGGACAGGAAACCAGAAAGGTCAACCTTAATTGCTCTGAAAGGTCAGAGCTAATCACTCACTGTTTAGTTGAAACATTGTTAGCTGAAGCAGCCTCTACCTGTTTGTCTTATGTAAATTTCTGTTATTGGAATTTCCTGCCTAAAGGCAATGGGTGTATCCCATAGTCTTAATAAAAGGGATAGCAAGGCCAGAGCAGTGGGTAGTCTTCTCACTAGAGGTAGGCTCCCGCCTGGCCCCCATAGTCTCTCTTCATTTGTGTGCGGCCTCCTCCAGAACCTGAACCCTAAACAGGGAACCCTGAACCACATGGGACCTGAAAGGGGTTCCCACCATTGGGGGTCACCACAACATGAGGAACTGTATTAAAGGGTTGCGGCATTAGAAAGGTTGATAACCACTGCCTTAGCCAGATTTTATTCCTTTTTCCAGTGAAACTCCTGCTGGGTGGAATATAAAATATGTTTTCAATTGACACTGATTTAACAGGGCAGTCTGCCCAGCGAGAAGGAAGTCATGTCTCCTTTTTTTGGGTTAAGACCAGCTGGCTGAAACCTCCTCTTACAATTGTCTCCTGCTTGTAAATACATGGCTGGGTTATAAGCTCAGAGTGACTGCTACAGCTTCCTTACAAGGTAACTTGTTTTGTGTACAAGGAAGTTGTGGGCAGGTAATTAGTGATAGTGTAATTGCTTTTTTGAGGGTAGCTAATTATGGTTTCTGAAGCTTGTCTAAAAATTATATCTATAAGTACCTGGCCAGTGTGCATAATTGTAGTGGTTGAGCATCAACCCATGAGCCAGAGGGTCAGGGTTCAATTCCTGGTCAAAGCATATGCCCCAGTTGGGGGCTCAACCGCCAGTAGGGGGTGTGCAGGAAGCAGGGGGTAGATGATTCTCGCCATTGATGTTTCTGTCTCTCCCTCTCCCTTCCTCTCTAAAAACAATAAAAAATATCTTAAAAAGAATATTGAAGAAAATAATATCCACAGGCATTAACTACCTTCAGAAAACAGTAGGTCCTTGGGGAGCTATTTCTATACCACTAATCTGGACCAAAAAAAAAAATCTATTCTTTAGCTATGGCATCACTTGAGAGGGTGAGAAATATGGATCTAGTGTAAGAATTTTATTAACAATATCAATGTTTTATCTCTGTACATGTTATGTTTCTTCTAAATAAATAATTTATTCACCAAAAAGAATTTTCTGGCCAACTTTATATACTTCACACTGTGCCAGGTGTAGAAACTCATCATCATGGTGCTTGAGAAAAATACTTGCATAGAATCACTATAATGAAAAATAGAAAAAAGTAAATCTCATGAAAGAATTACACAATGTACTAGTACTAGCATAGTAACTCCTGACACATAGATTTTACATATTTACAGTACCTAGCACAGTAGGCATATGGTAACACACAGAGTGAATAAATAGATGAAATATCATTGGTTATATAAGAAATGTTAGATTAGAAACCTGCCCTGGCTGGTGTGGATCAGTGGTTTATTTCATAGGTTCAATTCCCCATCAAGGGCATATATCTGGATTGTAGGTTCAATCTCTGGTTTCAGCCCTCAGCACATGCAGAAGGCAACCAATCTCTCTCTTTCTCTTCCTATCTTCCCCCCTCCTCTCTTTCTCCCTTCCACCACTCTCTGAAAATCAATAGAAAAAATATCCTCAGATGAGGATTTAAAAAAAAAAAGTCTGCCAATTTTCTCTCTGGTCTTATCTTATGAATTCAATACTCTAAAAATGAAAATTCATACACAAAATTATTTTGGACTTTCAAATGTGGGCTTTGTCCAAAACAAATGCCGTGTATTTGAACCAGTAGCAAAATGAGATTTAACTATAAAATGAATGAGAATTATTACTCACCTGAAAGAGTTTAAAATAGTCTGAATGTGATTAAAGGAAGAGAAATAGTATTTATGAAAAATATTAAAATGTGGTATAATTTACCAAGGCTTTTTATTGAATGACTAAGCTTTTGAAGTGCATCTGGGTAATGTATGCATCTACTTCCTGGGGTTTTGAATCCAAGAAGATCAAAAATAACAGAGCATTTTCATTTCTCATAAGGAAAAAAAATTATCACTAAGTTCCTAGCACAGTGCTTGGAGTATAGTAAGGGCAGACCAAATTTATGTCAACTGTCTGATTATTTACAATCATGAATGAAATTTTATAAATTGAAAAGGTCAATATGTGATCATAGAATTATAGAGTGTTACTTCTTGAAATTTATTATAAAGGAAGGATATAATTGTCATATCCTAAAAGATTGTGCATCCTAAATAAAAGTAGAGGGCTGGACTGAAATGACCTTTATAAATTACTTACTGGTTACTTTCTGCTTATGTTTCTACAATAGCGAGTCATCCTGTTGATCACTTTTATTTCATTATTGTTCTCTTTTTTTTTAGACTCAAACCTCAAGAACCGAGGAAGTTCAAGAGCACATAAATCAGGAGGAAAATGAATAGTCTTTTCTATCCATCAGCAATAAAGAAAATGTATATGTAAGTAAAAGTGCTCAGTCTTGGCATGACTCCGAGTAAACCCAAATGCCAAAAGTCTCTGTTTTAGCTACTAGCATCCCTCATTCCTTCCCACAGACAGGCCAGAGGAAGCCGAACAAAGTCAACCAATTCCATTAACCAGAATGCTGGTCAAGGGCATGTTTGACCATGCCCCATACACAGTGGCTCCAGATTCCTCAAGGGCAGGGATAAACTGGTAGAATACCCTGCCTGGACACTTAGCAACCTCTTCCTAAGGCAATTTCCTGCCTACTTCTTAATGCTACCCTAGTTGTACCCCAGGCATCAGTCAACACTGAAGGTCCTTATATCCCACTAGAGGCCATTGCACCAAGATTCGTACAATAGGCTTTCCTTCCCTTGGCTTCCAGCACCGGTTTTCTTCCGGCACCCGGGACCGAGGCCTTCACTCCGGCTAGAGTCTGCCTTCTTCTTCTTTGCTGCAGACTCCCAGAATCTGCAGTCTTGTCTTAGCTGCAGCACTCCGCTCCTATAGATCCTTTCTCCCACCACCCTCCCTCTCATAGCAGGTGTCCTGCCCCACCTGGCCACCATCTTTGGCCTTCTAATTTGCATACTCACTCTGATTGGCTGTGGGCATAGTGGAGGTATAGTCAATTTACATGTTTGTCTATTATTAGGTAAGATTCCCTTAAGATTTGAATGAACCATCTGGCCACCTTTTTTGGAAGTCTGGAAGGGAGCAGGGAATGGTGGAGCATTAACAGGCTTTATGTGTCAATTCTCTGAAGTGATATTTTTTGTTGAAATTTTAACAGTATCTTTTCATGGCTTGAGCCCATGGATCATGCATTGAATGAGTAGCTATAGCAACCACCATGGCTTATTATTAGGGATATTATTGTGGAAGGTTCTAGTTCCCCACATACTCTGAGATAAAGGTTACTTCAGAGAAAAGAAAATAATAGGTAGGTAGTTAGATAGGCAATTCCAAAGCATTGGCAAAAACTTAATTTTAGAAACAGGATATATTTAAATCCTAAACAAATTAATGTGCAGAATGATTGAAATTCTCAGGGATTATTTTTTAGTACTCATAATATCTCAGGTAGATTTTTTTAGATATTACTTTTTAAACATACTTAATATTTTAAAAACCACCCAGTACAATCTTTATTAAATATTTACTCTGAATTTAATAAGAAGCTCTCCATATATGTTTTCCCAAAAGCCTTAAAATCTTGGCTCTTATGACATTCCTTTTTTTTAATTTTCCTCTAATGAAAGTATTTTTAAGCCTTAGTTCAACTGGCAAAAGGTAGGTATTCACATCAATTGAGTCAAAATGAAAAGGATATTGAACTTGGGCTTTTTCCCAATAAGGATATTAAATTATCCTTATTCAAAAACCTATAATATCTTCCTTTTCAGGACACGATCCAACGTTCTTAGCCATGTCACTAATGCCTCTAATATTTTGTCCTCAAACTACCCATTAATCCTTATCTCCAACTATGAACTAAAATTTCTGTCTTAAGAAATAGAATATGCTCAAATAAAGAGTGAGAGCCGTAACAGCAGTGGTAGCTCTTTGTCCACAGAAAACACCATGAGAATTCTTACTCCTTGGCCTTTGCATATACTGTTCTTCCCCAGTTATGTTCTTCCTTTTTGTAGTCCAGTTTAAATCCTGCAAAGCTCTTCCATTATGCTTCAGTGTCTTCTTCATATCTGAATCCCCATAATTCCAATATTCATTTATACTTACTTTCTGCCTTGTGGAGTAAATGACTTTTGTAAATTAATACTTATTAGGTAGTAAGCCCAACTATGTTATAGGCAATGTACTAGATATTCTTGTGTTCACAAGAACCCAGAAAGTATACAGGGTGTCCCAAAAAATGTATATATATGTTAATAGCTGATAGCTCAATTGATGTTTCTTTCTTTTCAGATTTAACCCATTGGAATTAATAATTATTCAAAGTATGTATACATTTTTTGGGACACCCTGTATATTGATATCTTCGCTTTACAGATAAGGAAAGTACGATTTAGGATTTAGAATGGTTAAGAAAAAAAAAAGGCAAACTTGCCAGGGTCACCCAACTCATGTAGACAGTCAGGATTTAAAACCAGGCTCCACATACCACAGTCTTTCCACCATGGCACCTGACATCATTTTATTTGTCCATTTCCCTTATTCACTGAATAATGGTGCATCATCATCTTAATCCAACCAGGACTCACTGTGGCATGTGGGCCTGGTGGGAAGTTACTAAAATAGTCTTTAAAAAAGAGTTAATGAGGAGAAGACAGAGTCCACAAACCCATGGGTGGGAACAGAGAAATGATGGGAGAAAAGGATGACCCTGAGACTTCTGGCTTCTGGAATTATTATGCTGACTCTAACCAACATTATGAACCAGGAGCAGAAATGAGGAAGAGAATAGTCAATGTGAGTATCCTTTGCATAAATGTTTATTACATCCACCTGGATCTTCCCCGAGACTGGGTATCCTGGTTAAGCATGGTCTTTGGTGTCAATTATCCCTGGTCTTGAACCTAAGCTCTACCATTTGTCAGCTGCATGCCTTTAGGGATGTTACTTTATCTCTAAGAGTCTCAAGTTCTCACATGCAAAATAAGAATAATAATACCTACCTCAAAGAGTTTTAGGAAGATAATATTAAACAATACATATAAAATGCTAATGTAATGCCTGTCATGTCATAAGTACTTAATAAGTGGCATTTTATTGCTAACTAGAGGCCCAGTGCACAGATTCATGCATCAGTGGGGTCCCTCAGCCTGGCCTGCAGGGATCAGTGGACCTCTGTGCCACTACAGCCCAGCCTTACCCACCAGCTCCTCAACCCTGCCCAGCTTGAAGTAGTGTGCGAAGTGGCAGGTGGCCGGGGAGGAACCTGAGCCCAGGCTGGGCACTGCATGGCTCCCGCTCATCCAGACCCCCACTGCGCCTGCCACTGCTGCTACTTAGGTGTACAGAGGGCATGTCTGTGGGAGAGGCTCACACCTCCACAGCTTGGGAGTCTGGCGCCCATCTGTAAGCTGAGCACTGCTCCACTGTGGGAGTGCACTGACCACCAAGGGCAGCTCTTGTGTTGAGCATTTGCCCCCTGGTGGCCATTGCACATCATAGTACTCGTTGGTCATCCTGTTGCTTAGGCTTTTAGATAGATAGATAGATAGATAGATAGATAGATAGATAGATAGATAGATAGATAGATAACACAGTGACACCAGAGTACAAGGCATCTGAGCTGGAGATGGTTTTAGATATCATTGGTGCACAATGGCTGATAGCCTAAGAGTCAGTGGAATACAGTTCCAATTTGTTGGTTCCTAGCTCATTCTCAGTGCCTCCTTCTTGCTACAGAACAAAGTCTAATTTATCATAGACTAGCAATTTCTGATTTCTGTGCTCTTCTTGTTCAAAAATTTATTTTTCTGAAATTTCCCCCCAATAGTCTGCTTACGTTACATACACTACATAAATCTATTTACTTCATCTGCTAAAATGAAACTATGCATTGTTTTCCTATATATCTTTCTAATCTCTATTTTCTTTATGTCTTACCTAAGCCTAGAATACTCTTCCAAATGCTATTCCATCCTTCATGATGTCACTTCTATGAAGTTCTTTATCTAAAGTTCTCAGAAGTATTTAATATTCTTCATTCTGAAAATGTATAGAAAATTTTCACATCTCTTTTATAGAACTTATTTTATATCTAAAATATATTTAGATTAGTGGTTATCCAGCTGTTCTCCACAGCACCTTTGGGATTCCACATAGGTGGGAGGGGGAAATGGAGAGGCATTTTGGGGGAAAGAAAACAACCCAAACCCAAGCATTTACTCAAGCACAATAGAGCTCAGTTCCCTGAGCCCACCTCCTCGCCTGGCTTGTCTCTGCTCCCCTGATGGACCCACTGCGGCTGACTAGCCAAGAGATACCTCCCTAGGCTCCCCTCATCAGGAACTTGGTGGATCTAACAAGGAAAGGAAGAGCAAAAGATAAATAAAAACAACGCTCTAACCAGTAGTGAATTCTGAAATCTTTTATTTGTTTCCATGTAAATATCAATAATATTATTAGGATATGTTATTAACATCAATATTAATACTCTCTGAGAATCAGGAAAGCACTAAAAACAAAATCAAGGCTTAAAATAGGGGACCTGCCCAGTATGCTTAAGAACAAAATATGACTTAGATCAAGGTTGGATCCCTTAAGTTATTCCCTAAGTAGAAAGGCACTAGGTAACAGTTGATGAGGAAAAACTGTTAGCATATCCAAGAAAAAAAAAATCCATATAGTAAAAGAAGTTACCTATCTTAACTCATAGCAACCAGTATATGGACACTTAGCATGTACTTTCACAGTTTAGCACTACGGGCATAAGATTCTAAGGGGATCATTTAACAAGGGCGGAAAAGGATTGAAAAATGGGAAAGTATTTGTCCAAAGTTATTTGGCTAGTTAGTGACTCAGTCAAATTAAAATTCCAGTCTCCTGACTTCCCATTCAGTTTTGTTGCCAAAGAATTCTGTTATGTCCAGAGAAAACTTAATTATCCTTTAGAAGGAGTGACTTAAAGGGGACATGCATGTTTTGATATTTCTGCATGGCAGAAATATCCGTGTAGCTGAAGGAGGGAGTCCAACATGAGCATTTGCCAAGACAAATCATGACACCAAAGACAAACAACCCACAGAACAATTATGCTTAGGGCTGGAATATGCACCTCTGGGTGGGATATAGTCAGAAATTCCAAACTTAAAAAAGTAAACATACATTTTCTTAAATATTATCTATAGTTATAAACATTTACTTATTATCACTCATTGAGTAACATCAACTTGCAGACCATAATCAGCATACACACACACACTTAAATTTTCTGAGTAGTTGTGACAGATTTATAGAATATCTTGCTCAGAACAATTGGCATAAAGCATTTATCCCAATGCCTAGTCCATAGTAGACCTTCCATAAATGTTCCCTATAGTTATGATTGGCCACTCATAGAGTTTGGTTACTCTTAACTTATGCACAATTTCTCTTATTTAGCTTTTTATTTAGCACTTATTTATATCTCCACAACAGATTAAATAGAATGATAGGGAAATAATTGGAGATAGACACTTAAGAGGAGATGGAAAACTATGTTGAAAGGACAGAAAAATCAAATGTAATGGAAACCATCTAGTGCAGGGCCATCTTTCTGGAGCCCAGCATGATTATTGTGATGACACAGAATCATCCAGAAATGGTCTACATTCTGCATGCTCTATTTAAAATGGTAGGGAAACATTGGCAACTATTAAAACAAATTTTAGCCAAAATCAAAGAACTTACAAATTATCTAGAAATTTGACTTATGAAAAATTGCATGTGTTCACAATGCTGTGAGCCTGGTACATCAGGAGGAACATTTAAACTAAACATAAAGGATCTCACTTAAAAGCCTTGGTGTTAGCTGTTTCTAGTCTCAATAATTGATATAGGATCATATGTGATATTAGGATGTTTCTAGATAGAGATCATTGTTTTTCATAAGATACAGTAGGCTCTCAGTGTCTTTAACATAAAGTTGCATCTGATAATAGAATTGCTTCATTTCTGAAACTAGCAATGTGGTGTGCATATACAAGGCATGGGGCTGAGTGTTATCAGCATAAGCTGAAGGGTGCATACATGTTCTGTTGACTATCAGTAGCAAAGATTGTGTTTACCTCCCCCAGACTGTTTAAATTCTTATTGGACTTTTGAGGGGGGAATTGCTATTAAAAACATTTGGAGGCTGGGAAAGCAATGTGGTAGAGAATAAAAAGCAGAGTAATCTTTATCTTCACCAAGTCCTGACAGCTGTTCACAAGTTGATTTTCCTTCTTAACTTCACCTAGTGAGAGGTATTTAGGCAACATGCAGACTGCAACCCATTCCATCCTAGAGAGGCAGCTTCAGCTGTCAGTGGGTCCACATCACTTCCAGCTGATTCATCAACCCTCTTCTTGGTCCTCTTCATTTTGACAACACCAGATTCCAGTTTTCCAGCAAATGCTCCTCCAGTGGCTTTTTCAATAAAGCAAGTGTATTATGACCATTTCCTGACCAATAGAAACAATGTATCATGAGGAAGAGGCACCTATTTTCTCACTGAGCAGAGGTACCTGACAGGCTTGAGGCAATTGTGAAGGATGAGGGCTAGGTGCTTTAGAAGATATGAGGATAAATAAAATTAAATGATATGTAAAATAAGTCTTAAATATTCCTGAGTGGGAGTGGGGGAATCTTCTTCTGGTCACATCCTTTATAGCCAGAGGTGGGGGCTGATCTGGGATGACTCCTTCACTGCCAAGGAAGAACCAGTGTCCTGTCCACCCCCAGTATGGCATTCTAGTTGAGTGCTTGGCTTAGGTGTGGCCCTCACGTCCTCATTCAGCACAGAATCCATCAGGATTTTGATGAATGAGAATTAACTCCCCACCATTCACCTGGATGTCTGCACAGGAGGTATTTTGAGTAGTCACATTCAAGTAGACTTTGTCCTTGAAACCCAGAAAGGCCACGGTGATGGAGTCGACAAATGTGACCTTGTCATGAGAGAAGAGGGGTTTCCGGTTTTTCCTGTAATGAAGGCTGAGGCTGAGTTCCTGAGAGAAGTAGCCCTTCAGGGAGATGAGATAAAACCCATCACATGTGATGGGGATTGAGTTGTCTTGTACCTTCATGGTTTCTTCTTTGCTTGGGGATGTGAGAATGAAACCTTTTTCATTGTCACACTCTAAGGAGGGTAGGACAAAAATAAATAAAAAAAGAATGATTCCTTAGCACAACTTTGAGCAACAACATTCCAACAGGCCTAGAAACATATGAAGAGACAGTGATAGGAAGAGATTTTGAGAAGAATGAGAGGAAGCAGGCATTGTGCCTTACCCATGGGATGGAAGAAGAGGTAGAGCTAGCACTGGGACCCAAGACAGTTCCTGATGGGGCTGGAATTTAAGAGCTGAGAGATTAAAGCCGTTGGCAGTTTCTCAACAGACCTACTGCAGGAAATGGAGCTTGAAGGTTTCCCCATTTTCAGAACAGGGAGGGACTGGCAACCTCAGGGCTTTCTTGTTCAATAGTTCAATCTACACAAAGGGTGCCAGGAGGGCCATTGCTTTGAGCTCTTCTCTATTCTCTCTCCACTTGATTATGAAATGCACATTTTTCGTATGCCCTGGACACTGGACTTCCCAGCAGCATTTACTACTGGCTTTTACCAGCAGCTGCTGAAGCTTAATGATGCCGCTGTGCGCAGAATGTCAGTGGGCTTAGGCTCTGCCCGAAAGAGGCAGGGGAAAGAGCTCCAGAACATAGACCTGCCTTTCCCTCCTACCTTGTCACTAGCTTTTTCTGGAAGGTGCCTTGGGAAGAGCTGCTCCACAGGAGGAGAAAGAGGAAGAGGAGGAGGAGAAGGAGAAAGACAAAAACACAGCGTGATGGCTTTGGTACCCTCGTGGGGAGCCATTCCAAGTTTAAGCCAAAAAGCCTAAATTTTTTTTCAATCAGCCCCAATATGGTCAAGCAACCACATCTCAGACTCTCTACTCTGGCCCATGTCCCTTGGTAATAGGGAAGAGTAGGTCTCCACTGCTGGACACAATTCAGTAATTTTTGCTTTGAAGCAGGTCCATGGGGCATGCTTGAACTGGAAATGAAGACCTCTTATGGAGGGCAAGATTTATTTCCCTCAGGCTCAGGAGAACTTGATAGACAGTGAATAGCCTTAAAGAAACTGCTGGTGGGTGTTTTAGTCATGGATCCAAGTCATGCTATCCAGGTGAAGTATCACCTGGCCTTCACACCTGGGGCCTCCCTCAACTCTCATTAAGGTAAAATCTTGACCCATACCAAAATTACTGGCGAAACTTAGGAAGTAAAGTGTTAGTTTCCTTATCTTGAAAATAAGATTTTTTTAAAAAGAACCTTCCTCCAAATCTCTTAATTTCCTCTAGAACACATAAGAAGAAATAAGAATAATTCCACCCTAGCTGCTTTTTTCTCACTGGTTAGAGCATCAGCCTGCAGACTAAAGGATTACAGGTTTCATTCAGGTCAAGGACACATAATTCTGTTGCAGGCTCAATCCCTGGCCCCAGTTGGGGGCAGTGCGGGAGGCAACCAATTGATGTGTCTCTCTCACATGGCTGTTTCTCTCTGTCTCTCCCCCTCCCTTGCACTCTCCCTAAAAATCAAGGGAGGAGGGGAAATATCTTCAGATTAGGAGTAACAACAACAACAAAAAAGAATAATTCCTACTCAGAAGGTTCCTGAAAGGATTAGTAAGGCATCTAAAGGAATTGAGCACAGATTTGGTAACTAATGACTCCCCTTTTCTTCTTCACACCCCTTCTTTGTCTCAAATATAAACATGCAGGGTCCAGCAATTCCAGGATTTAATGTTTCCCTAAGAAAGGGTAAGATCTTGTGTTCTGGAGGAAATTAAGAGATCTGGTGGAAGGTTCTTTTTTAAAAAAATCAAACTTTCGACAACACTTACCAGTAAATTGTGCTTTGATGCTTTGAATTGGAGGATATTGAGGTGGCACCTGAAGGATGAAAAGAGAGAGATTTTTAGGAAAATAAAATGGTGAAGAAATGGAATTAACAAGTCATATTCTATGAAACAGAAGTGGAGTAGCCTAAAGAGGGAGCAACTTGCCAAAGACTTGGGATTTTTCCGTGGAGATTAGACCCAGAATGCCAACTCGCCACTGGCCTTTCTGTAATGCCTCTTAAAGTAAGTTAGGAGTGTTCTGCCCTTTCATGCCAGCACCAAGGTCTGTGCTCAGCCCTGCCAAACTCCTTTGGTGTGTGTTTTGGCTCACTGAGACCCAATTTCACAGTTTGGATAACAGAGCATTTAATAGTCAATTTGTCAAGAAACCTATTAGGTCACAGAGATCCATCCTCTCCTGAAGAAGGCTGTGCCCGATCCATCCGCCATGGCCACAGACTCCCAGAATGCACTGGGAGTGAATGCTGGAAGCTTAACAGCTCCAACGCAAAAGTAAAAGTGTTTTATTTTCAAGGCATACCGGCAACAAAAACTAGTGTAATCCTTAAGAGTTCGGTAGATGTGAGTATAGCATATTATTTACATTGGTTTTCTCCCTTCTTCAAAGCTTGAAAACCTAATTGAACCCAGAGAGTATTTAACAGCAAGAAAGGAGAGAGGTAGCCCAACGGGTTAAAATGTCTGCAGTAATTTGACGGGGAAGAGAACAAAGAAGTTCAATAAGGAGCAAACTCTAAAGTATATGAAGAGGGGGTGAAAAGCAAAAGGCGAATCATGTATAAAGTATATGACTGTGTATTTTAAAAAATAAAAATGCTTGCATGGGCATTGACTCTATCTGAAAGGGCACACAAAACACTGCAACTATTGCCTCTGGAGAAAGGAACTGGAAGCCTCAAGTCAAGAATGGGAGTGACCCTAACTTTTCATGGTCAACGTTTTTAAAATTTTGTACCATCTGCTTACATCACCTAGTAAAAATGGAAAGTGAGAAAAAGAAAGCACACTGTCTCTTGTGCCTGCCAAAAACAACAGCTCTTTCCCCAGGATGCTTTTTGGCTGATGAGAGGTGTGGGGAGGAATTTGTTTTCATGCCCTGGGGTGTGGAATCCCTGCCTCCCAGTCCCTGGCATACAAGTGGATTCCTCTGGTGATTGCCTACCCCCAAGAAGGAAGCCCCTATTTCCCCTGGAAGCCGAAGCACAAACCTAATCCAGCCAAAACCAATAGGCTTGGGAGGTAAGGAAGAGACTTTCCCAGCCCTGCCAATTCATAATCCCCAGGGGTGAATAAATGCCCCACTGCTCTCCAAACCAGCAAGCCAGTCCCAGCATGAACCGTCACCGGGTTAAATTCAGAGAGTGTAAGGCTCAGCCAGTAGTAAACTGAGTTCTAATGCCAGCCAGGCAGGGATGGTGTCATCATGGGCAACTTTCACAACTTTTCTAGACATCAGTTTTCCATCTTTAAAAGTTACTAGAAGTTCAAGAGATCCCTTTCAGCACTAACCGCCCATGATCCAGGTCTCTGAAGTTGCAACCTTAAGTCAATTTTCAAAGAGGAGGAAAAAACAAAGCTTCCTCATCCCCATGGTACATCAAGCCATCGGATCTGAAAGCTCTCATGATTGGATTATTTGAGTGGCTATGCAAAAACCTCCACATGATTTCTGCAGTTCAAAGAAATCTACCACAGTTTTGAAGCGCCCTGATGATGTAAGGGTAGCAGTGATCCACAGGACATTCTCTGAAACCAAGAGGCTGAGAGCCAGCAAGGAAAGCTCATATGACTTCCTCTCTGGTTAGAGCTACTGGAACTCCAGACTGAGGCTTTCTGTTCCTTGTCCTGATGGTTACTCAGTGTTAGAAATAGACATATTCTCAGAAGTCTCTAACTAGCATCAGTACCATTAAGTTTAGGCAATGTTGTGAAATAAAATAAATGGTCCTTCCTCTTGCTCCATGCCCTGCCCTAACTCTTCCCCTCATCCTCCATACCTGATTTACTCATGTTGACATTAACTCATTAAACCCACTGCCCAGAAATACCCGCCTCCCCGCCCCCCGCCCCCCCAGGGCCCCATTCAAAGTTCTCCATGGCCCTGCTCCAACCTCCTGGTCAAACTTTATTTCGAAGATGGCGGCATAGGTAAACACCTATACTGCTGCCTCGCACAACAATTTCAAAA
This sequence comes from Lasiurus cinereus, assembly GCA_011751065.1. NCBI lineage: Eukaryota > Metazoa > Chordata > Mammalia > Chiroptera > Vespertilionidae > Lasiurus > Lasiurus cinereus. The sequence goes on along the minus strand of JAAGEH010000042.1, from coordinate 26,422,190 downwards.
CTACAACTAAAAGACAGAACGGACCTCATCCAGAACCACACGAAAGCTGGCTGAGTGGAAGTTCTACAACTAGAGGGAAAGAGAGGGGCTCGCGGAGACCCAGAGGAGCTGCAAAAAGCCGAGGTACGGAGACACGCGCTGAGAGAGCGGGTGCCGGAGTACCTGGCTGGCTTTCTCTGGCGGGAGGGAGACGGAGACTCCCAACGGCATTGAACCCCTTATCTTACGACACTAAACCCCAGATCCAGCCGAGACTCATACGGGGGGAGTTTGGACTGTGAAAAGGGAGAGGTGCACGGAAACTTAGGGGAGTTGCAAAGGATCGGAGGTCTGGTCGCGCAGGGCACCACGCGGAGGACGGATTGCTGATTGTGCCGCTGGCTTTCGCGAGTGGGCAGGAGACAGACCCTCCCAACTGCGCCACTTCTGAGTCCACTGGGCCCCTGTTTTGGACGAAACCCTGGGGACCTAGACTCGTGTGGTCCTTGTTCGCAGGGGAGCCGGAAAGGCAGCGATCAGAGGCGCTGCGGGTGCGCGCGCACAAGGACCGCTCCAGCCATTACCCAGTCACGTGAGACTCAGGGGCCGTGGAGGGCGGGGCCGACTGGAAGGCAAGGCGGTCCCTTAAGCCCTGAGACTCCACCCTCCCAAGCTCAGCAGAGGCTTCTGCGGCTGAATCCAGCACAGAAGTTTCCCCGGCACAGTGAAAATGCCGAGACAAGGGAAGGGATTACAAGCAAAAGAAATGGAGGAAAAAAAACGACTGGATATAGAGTTCAAAACCACGCTTATAAGGTTTTGCAAGAATATGCTAGAAAAGATGGATAAATTTAGTGAGACCCAAGAGAAGATGATAAAGACACTGACTGAAATGAAAACTATTATGCAGAGTACTAACAGCAGACTAGAGAAAGGCAAGGATCAAGTCAAAAATTTGAAATATAAAGAAGCAAAAAACATTCAACTGGAAAAGCAAGAAGAGAAAAGAATCCAAAAATGTGAAGATAATGTAAGGAGCCTCTGGGACAGCTTCAAGCGTACCAACATCAGAATTGTTGGGGTACCAGAAGAAGAGAGAGAGCAAGATACTGAAAACCTGTTTAAAGAAATAATGACTGAAAACTTCCCACATCTGGTAAAAGAAATAGACTTACAAGTCGAGGAAGCACACAGAACCCCAAAGAAAAGGAACCCAAAGAGGACTACACCAAGACACATCATAATTAAAATGCCAAGAGCAAAAGAGAAAGAGAGAATATTAAAAGCAGCAAGAGAAAAACAGTTTATTACCTACAAGGGAGCACCCATAAGTCTGTCAGCTGATTTCTCAACAGAAACGATGCAGGCCAGACGAGAGTGGCAAGAAATATTCAACGTGATGAACAACGAGAACCTACAACCAAGAATAATCTATCCAGCAAAGCTATCATTCAGAATTGAAGGGCAGATAAAGACCTTCACAGAGAAGAAAAAGCTAAAGGAGTTCATCAACTCCAAACCAGTATTATATGAAATGCTGAAAGGTACCCTTTTAGAAGAGGAAGAAGAAAAAGGTAAAAGACAAAAAATTATGAACAACAAATACACATCTGTCAACAAGTGAATCTAAAAATTAAGTGAATTAAAAATCTGATCAACAGAATAAACTGGTGAATATAATAGAATCAGGAGCACAGAAAGGGAGTAGACTGATAATTCTCAGGAGGACAAAAATCATAAAGCATCAAACAGACTGAAATTATAGCAGAAAGATTAAAGTTAGGTGAGGTAAATAAGTGATCAATCAAAGGACTTGTATGCATGCTTATAAACATAACCAATGATCACAGACACTGGGGGGTCGGGGTACGCCTGGGAGGGAGGGGGGGCAATGGGGAGATATGTATAAAAAATTAATAAAAATTAAAAAAAAATGAATGGATTAAAAAAAAAAAAACTTTATTTCCACACACATATCCTTTCTAGCCAATCATTTTCTCTAATCTTTTTGCCCTTGAATAGACAGCGGTAAGTTGAGACATTGTGACTTTTCTAATTTTGAGAATTTGGAAACACACAGCATTTCTGAGCTTCCGCTCTCATGCTTGTGAAAGTAAGGCATATTGTTATTGAAATATTCCCAGGAGATGACTATGAAGTTTAAATAAGGTAGCATAGTAAAAGCACCCAGCAGTTTGCCATGTACATGGTAAGCTTTAGAAAATACTTGCTTTCTTTGTTTTATCCAACAAGAATGCCCCTCCATATCTGGCAACTCTGTCATTCCTGTTTTCTTGGCTTCATTTTTGACAGCCCTCACACCAAAGGAGGGATGCCTGAACTCAGTTCTCCCTTTGTGCTCTCATAATGAGGTCATGGTGAGACTACCACCCTGCCAATCTGCTGCATGTGCCAACTTCTCTCTCCTCTGAGCTTGACACTGAAGTGGACACAAGAATGGAATGTTAATAAAATCTACCTAGGAGTTTCTCCTCCAAATTTGAATTGAGGGGTTGACGGGGAGGCATGGTGGTATAATGGAAATCATATGGGAATAGGGAGATGGAGTTGAAATCTTCCCTTTCTTGGCCTCAATTTCCTTATCTATAAAATACAAGGTTCAACTAGAAGATGACTTCTTGTGCACTCATGCTTCTGAGATTGTCTCATTCAAACATCAGGGCTGTACTTTGTGGTGTGTAGACTGTACTACACATACAACCATATAGAGTTGGCTAAGGAGATCTTCTCTGGAGAACTTCTGTTAGTGTAAACTGATAGGAGTTTGGGGACAGTGTGGAGTCTTCAGACTTTTCCAGATTGAAGCAGCTTTTTTGTATAGCTTGTCTTTAGATCAGCGGTTCTTAACCTGTGGGTCGAGACCCCTTTGGGGGTTGAACAACCCTTTAACAGGGGTCGCCTAAGACTATTGGAAAACACTATTTCCCATGGTCTTAGGAACCAACACACCGCTCCTCGGTGTAGCAAAATGTAGCAATGTAGTTTACTGTTGTTATATTAAGACTGTTACCCATACTATACCACGATTCAAGACAAAATTTCATTTATTTGTAATTAGAAATAAATATTTCACAATATATAATTACATATTGTTTTTGTGATTAATCACTATGCTTTAATTATGTTTAATTTGTAACAATGAAAATACATCCTGCATATCAGATATTTACATTACAGCTCATAACAGTAGCAAAATTACAGTTATGAAGTAGCAATGGAAATAATTTTATGGTTGGGGGTCACCACCACATGAGGAGCTGTCTTAAAGGGTCGCGGCATTAGGAAGGCTGAGAACCACTGCCTTAGATGGAACTCCTCTGGCACCTTTGATATTTTCTATTTTATTAGTATCTAGAGAAGATCTGAGGATTTTTCTTTTCTTAATATAAAAAAAAGACCATGTTTGTGCATGGGTAAAAATAAAATCTTCTGATATTTGACCTTATGAAAGTATTTGTCTGAGGGTCTAAGATTAATTTGAAGTATTTTCATCATCAATACTGAGCAAGATTAAAATACTGGGTTTTAGATAGTTGTCAAAATATTCAGATATATTTCAAAATACTCCAGGGCTCCTCCAGAGAAGATTTCCTCAGCCAATTCTACATAGTTGTCTGTGTAGTACAATTTGGCTTAACCTTTAGCTGGGCTCTGAAGAGGTGCAGTTGAGCTGACTGTGGGCAGCAGCCCCATGGACAAGTACAAAGTAGACAGGTGCTGCAAGAAAAGCCAAGAAGTAGGTCCTTTTCTGGCCTCTCACAGTACCTACCTTGAGCACTGAGCTGTTGGAGAACAAAACTGGGAAACGTCTGATGTCCAGCCTTTACCCAGCAGCCTGTACCATGTTCCCAAGAGCTCATCTTTGGAGAGAGTTTCTAATTCTAACTTACTGGGATGTTGACAGATCTTTTACTCACTTGGCATTTGTCTTGGAGGGGGGTATCTTGGACAGGAAGGAATGAGCCTCAAGAAGGTATAAAACCAAGGCAAGGGCTCTACCTTCACTCTGTGGGCCTTGCCCTTCTTCAATTGATACCCAGCCACAATGTCAAGATGTTAGGTTGGAGAGGGGTAGTGTTGGAGTCAGTGAAACATGGTGGGGAAACAAATCTGTGATGGGGACTCCCCAGTTCACCATGCCACCTCTACTAGGGTATGAACATCTCCTCTCCATGCCGTGGGCTTCATGTCAGAGGAGACCTGAGATCATGAAAGCACACCCTCACCACCTCTCAGGGTGCATCTCAAGAAGCCTCTCTGCAGGGGAAGATGGAATTTTCTATACTGAGCCATACAGAAGGCTGGGAAGCTAGACTCTCATTCTGAGGCGTTCGGTGGTGCTCAGCAGAAACAGCCTCCTTACCAAGGATAAGGCCTTACCTTTCCCCACACAGAGAGAAGACTAGGAAGAATGGGCAAAACTGGTTCTTTGCCCAAGGAGTCTTCCATATTCAGAAAAATCTTATCCCGAAAATTATATTTCTTAAAGACGAAGATGTGTGGCTCTGAAAACCTTTTTGAAAAAAGAGTATCTTGGGATCTAATGACCCAAAGAACAGCCATTTTAATTGTTATCCCAAACCTTCTCTTTCTCCTTTACCATGGCTATCAGCATCTTTCTGCTATAAGCTCTCAACCTTCAATCTCTTCTTTACTATGCAATCCATGTGATATCCCAACATAGCCCCCCTCTCTAAACTCTTCCTTTTTTCTTGTCAAAATTACTTAGTAATCGCTACCCCACAGAGAGAATCTGACCCCTCTGTCTCAGAGAACAAGAATTGCGGTTTTGTTGTCCCAGAAGTTTGGCAATTAACAGATTCCTAAGAGGGATCTCAGAAATGAACCAAAAGCATCCATGTGACATGAACACACCTTCAAAATTACAAGGGTAAGATTTTCACATAGCTGGGTTTCCCTTTCCACATGAACTGGGAAAGTCCTCCAAGTATACCAACAGAGGCATCAGCCAAAACATTTCTAAGAACTCACTTCTTCACCTTGGTGATTGGGTGATTCTGCAGCATAACATTCTATAGCAGCTTAGTTTCTAAGCAACTGGAAGGGTCGGTTACAGTATACCCACTGTATTATCATAAATCTTACCCTGCCTCAATCATAATGGAGTTCAGTTAAGTAAATGTTTGCTGAGCTGAGAGGGAACTTAGCCCCTAAGACTATGCCTGGATCTTAGCTGGGGACTTTATTATCACCTAATGTTTGATATTGGCTCTAACCAACACTTTGCTTCTTTAAGTGTCTGCTTTAAACACAGGGTTGGAAACCCTGGGAGAGCAAGGAAGACCATGTCCTGCTCACCATTGTTTCCTCTGTGTCTGACAGGTAATTGACACTCTACAAATACTGTTGGGATAAGTAAATGAATCAATGGTTTATATTGAGCTGAATAGTGTATCCTACAAAATTAAAATCCACCTGAACCCCGTATGTGGCTTTATTTGGAAATAGGGTCTTTGCAGATGTAACAAGAGGTCCACTAGATTAGGGCTGATCCTAAATCCAATATGACTTCTATTCTTAAAGAAAGAGGAGAAGGCAGCATGCATTGTGGGCAAGGACAGTGCAGGACACATGGAGGTCAGCATCAGTGCTCACAGTAGCCACAGCCTTCGAATTACTTGCTAGGAGTGTCACCTTCCTCCTGCCCAGGCCATCATGGAAGCTCACTTGGTGAAGCAATGCCAGTGGCTCCTGAGAGAGGCCACTCAGCTAGCCCCTGCTGGGCCTCCAGCTGGCTGGCTGAGACTGACCAGAGTAGCCTAGAAGACTTGAACTTCCTCAGCTACCTCACCCAGTTCCCACTCTCCAAGTTCCTTGTCACAGCACAGAAAGAACAGGTGTTTACCCACCCTCAGTGCCAGGAGGTAGACAAGCTCATCGAGAAGGCCATTGGCCAGAGGACCCTTGGAGCTGCTTGGTGGTAGCCACTGCACTCAGCCCTCATGTTCATCAAGCTTTCTTGCCAGCTGTCTGAGAAGCCAGAGACAAAGCCTCGCTTATACAGAAGTTGCCCACTTTCAGCAACTTCTCCATCTTGTCAACATTCGGGAGGGTTCCAGACTACTCAGCAACTGGAAAACAGCAGAGGCACTGGAGTCCAGAGCAGCCAGGCTAAAGTACTTTCATGGACTTTCTCTCTGTTAATCCTGACAGCAGCCCTGTTGGGTGGAGATTGCCATCCTTGAGTAAACAGCACAGGATGCCAGCATGGTTCTGGATCTGGTTCTTCTCTGTTCATTGGTGTGCCATTCACTCCTCCCCGGGTCTGGCTGATGGCAGCACACTCTTAAAGCTTGAAGAGGTGTGGGGCCACTGATAGGGGAGCCCAGAAACTTGAGAAGGGCATGGGCGTTTTCAGCCAACCAGATCCTCGAAGGATGAGGGTGGAAATATCAGAGAATATAGCTCACAAAAGTCACCTTAATTGCCCTGGCTGATGTAACTCAGTTGGGAGACTTCCCCTGCACTGGAAGGTTGCCGGTTAGATCCCAGGCCCCAGTTGGGGCATGTGTGGGAAGTAGCCAATCAATGTGTCTCTCTCTTTCTCTCCCCACCCCTGTTTCTCTCTCTCTCCCCCCCCCTTCCCTCTCCTCCCCCCCTCTCTCCTTCCTTCCCTCCCTCCCTCTCTTTCTCCTCCCACCCCCTGTCCACTCCCTTCCACTCTCTGAGAATCAATGGGAAAAAATAACCTCAGGTGAAGATTTTTTAAAAATAAAATAAATGACCATAATTAGGGGCCCTTCTGTTCTTAAAAAGAAGAAAAGAGGAGGAAGGGGAGGGGGAGAGGAAGGGGGAGGGGGAAGGAAAGTGTGGCCACAAGCCAAGGATTGCTGAGAAAGAAGCCAAAAAGAGGCAAAGAAGGATACTTCCCCCGAACCTTCAGAGGGAGCATGGTGCTGCCAACACTTTAATTTTGAACTTCTCTCCTCTAGAACTGTGAGAAAATAAGTCTCTGTTGCTTTAAGGTACCTGGTAATTTATTGTGGCAGCTCTTGGAAACTAAATACATCATTGACTAGCTATTTGTATAGAGTGTGCAAATCACACTAGCGTATGAAAATAGATCTTTGAATCAATCTGACAGAACTAGAAAGGTCTGGGAAAATTATATCATCTAATCTTATTGTTTCTGTTTCTGTTTTTTTAAAGAGGAAAATAAAGTTCAGAGGAAATAAGATGAGTTAGGTTCCCTTTCTCTTCTCTGAACATATCACACATGCTGTGCTCTGTTTTGTAAAAATAACCCTATAAGGTTTTATGTGATTATTAAATCATCATGGATCATGTTATCTACATTTATGTAAGTAGATTTAAATCCCTTTTTTAAAAAGAATCTTTCCCCTCTATATCAGGTCATAAATCTTTTCCTCAACTTTCTTCAAATACAGTGACTGTCTGAAAAGAAAACCAATTTTATGATAGCCAGCCAAAATTCTTAGAGCTTAGAGTCATGAAGTCATGGCCAAGAGGAATGGAAGATATACAGGACTAGAATGTAGACCTAGTCTTATTTTTTTTATTTTTTATTTTTTTTTAGAAATGGGCTTTGTGATTTTATATATATATATATATATATATATATATATATATATATATATGTGTGTGTGTGTGTGTGTATATATATATTTTTTTTTTTTTCAGAGAGGGAGGCAGGGGAAGAGAGAAATAGAAACATCAACAATGAGAGAGAATCATTGATTGGCTGCCTCCTGCACACCCCCTACTGGGGATTGAGCCGCCAATCTGGGCATATGTCCTTGACTAGAATTGAACCCAGGACCCTTCAGTCCACAGGCTGACATTCTAACCACTGAGCAAAACTGGCTAGGGCTAGATCTAGTCTTAATGTATAACCCTGCATGACCTTTTTTTTTTTTTTTTGGTAAGTTTTTTCTTGATTCAGAGAGGAAGGTGGAGGGAAAGAGAGAGAAACATCAGTGATGTCAGAGAATTACAGATTGGCTGCCTCCTGTGTGGCCCCCACTGGAGACCCAGTCCACAACCCAGGCATGCACCCTTGACCAGAAATGAACCTGGGACCCTTCAGTCCACAAGCCAACACTCCAGCCACTGAACCAAACCAGCTAGGGCCCTGCATGACCTTTTAATATAAACCCATACAAGTCTGTAATGCTTCACATTCCCTTACTATAAAACTGCAAAGTCATGGTGAAGAAGTAGAAACAAAAGTGTAGAAAAGATCGGTAAAAATGAGAGTCTGTTATTACAGGTGACATCCCCTAAAAAAGACTTTAAGTTCCTAATCTTCATCATACCATGTACAGGGTCAGGTTAAGATCTTTAGGGGCCTTGGAAGCTAAAAACATTAAGCAGTCAACACAAATAATTAAGAATATATTTGATATCACTGACCTATAAAGTAGGTATTTTACAACTTATTTTATAACCCCAAAGGGCTTTTATATTTTCCCTTAATGACTATTTGGATGCTTGTTTATCATTTTTGTCATATTCATTGTCAGTTCCCTCCTGACCTTTGTTGGAGAGTTTCTCTGATTCTCTAGGCTTATGCCTTGGCTACCTACAGGGAAGCTCACCCCTGAGGGTCAATCATTGAAACTCACTGGACCCTTCCATTCCCCATATATGCAGTGCAGCACTTACGGAATGAGATTTTCTAACCACAAGCTCTTATGAAATTAATATTAGAACTAAAGTGTGCATATATTTGTCAATTTTTATATCAGAATATGTTCTTAAATAGCAGTTACATATTCTCAAAGTAGAAAAATCTATACAAATTAAAACCCACCCACATTGTATTTCAGAATAAAAGTTCTGCTGAAAAGAAAATAATTTAATATAGTCATCCCCCTTTACCCATTGGGGATATGTTCCAAACCGCCAGAGGATGCCTGAAACCATGGGTAGTACCAAACCCCATATATACTATGTTTTTCCTATACATACATACCTTTTTATTTAAAGGAAGCACTTTCTGACTTCTCTTAGGCATAGCCAAAGTGCCAGCATCACTACTCTTGCATTTTGGGGCCATTATTAAGTAAAATAAGGCTGACTTGAAAACAGCACTGCGATATTGCAACAATAGATCCAAAACCCAAGGTAGCAACTGAGTGATTAATAAGCCAGAAGTGTCTACAGCTGTGGAGATGCTGGACATACAAGGGATGATTCACATACCAGCTGTTTGTTGTTTTTTTAAACCTAACAACTGTAATAAGGAAGTCAAAGTCCATGAGGTTAAGGTTAACCCTATGATATGCTTTCAGAGATTTGAGTTATGGTGTGTGTGTGTGTGTGTGTGTGTGTGTATACATGCTACAAAGAAAACATTTCAGTGGTGCAGTGCTTAGGGAAGCATGTTCTTAAATAATAATCATCATTATTATTTGAAACTATCAAATTCCAGTTTTGAAAATGATTAAACTGATGCTCAGGGAATTTCAGGAAATTTATTCAGGGTCACAACATTAAAGACTGGACTGAACCAGAGTCTTCTCATTTCTGGTCCAACATGTTCTCCTCTATACCTCAATGACTTGCTCAAAACTTTGAGATGTTTTTGTTGTTAATCTTTATAAGGAAATGTATTGATTCCTTCATTTTAAAAGATATGGATATTGAAAGTATGAATGGCTACAAACAACATACACAAGCCATAGGATGGCATGGAATTCTATTTCATCCTAATGCTACCATATGTTCCATCTGTGAACGTTGATGTGAAATTACCTTTTGTAAGTCAGTTATTTTCACTCATAGCAACACTGTACATGGCTCTTCTCACCTAAATTATTCCAGAAGGTTAATGTTAATTTGCCATGGATGCAGAATTCCTGATGTGGAGAGTATAGGTTCTCTGAGAGTGGACACAGAAGTAATGTCTATGAAAAGAAATAGGATTGGAAGGGCAGGTGATTAGCCCCAAGGCAGGACTGGGTCTACTCTGTACCTATAACGAGGAGTTGAAGTCAGAGAAGTGGAATCAGAAGACTATATCCCTAAATCATCTATATCCCCAACTCGTGTGTGTGTGTGTGTGTGTGTGTGTGTGTGTGTGTGTGTGTTTTCATACTCAGACACATGTGACATTTCCAATTATGACCCCAGTACAAATTTTTCTGTCCTATTTTCAACTTGGATCAGTACTATATCAAAACTTTTCATTTATGAAATATCAGATGAGGCCTCTCTCGTTCTTTCTTTTACACCTGTCAAGTATTTGGCCTCCCCAAAAAAGGTTTTCTTATCTTGACTACTTAGGAAAAGAGAGTAGGCTCTGTTTAAGCCATCTGAGAATGGTTAGTTTTACTGTAGCGCCCCCTAGTGCTGCATGAAATCAGACTCACTTTCTATCTGTAGAAATACGTAAACCACAGAACAGAAGTGAAATTTGGAGAAGCAGCAATTTGGGTAATTTTTCCTGTTTTTTTGTTTGTTTGTTTGTTTTGTTTTGCATGGAATGGAAGGAAGTGTGTTTCCTAGCATGAGTCACAAGCCCTTTCAAGCTTTACTTTCCACAATTTTGCCCTAGGAACACTTAACTTCAACCATTTTGAACAATCAATAATTACCTACAAAACCTTCTACCCACTTCCCAACCACTACCATCCTTCTTTTCTACTTAAAGACTTTTTACTCTTCCTTCTAATATCAGCTGTAGCATTACCTCTTTCCCAGCTCTTACCCACTCTGGTTTTCTTATCTGTAAGTAGACTATGTGTAATGCCCGCTCAATGAAATGATTCTATACATTATTATTAGTACCCCCTTTAGAGGCTCCAAATACTTAATGACAAATAGCTCAATGCTTCAGGTGTTTCTTTGTTATTACCATAGAATCGCTTATGAAATGTAAATTCATTTGCATTGAAATTCATTTATTTGCATGTTTCTTCCCCGCCCCCCCCCCCCCCCCCTCCCACCCCCATAAGGAATTTTTGCAACTCTTGTTAGATTACACGGGAATACATTTGAACTGAGAGCTAATCTGAGACAAGATTTTTCAGGCCAAAAAAAAAAAAAGCTTCTTTTTCTCTCTAAACGATACAAACAAAAGTCCAACTTATAGCCTTCATCAAGAAACTGAATTCTAATCACTTTACAGCTCACTGTCAGCTCACTTTATAATTTCCTCTACTTCTGTTTTTCCTAGCAGTAAAAGTGTTGAGAATATAAACCTTCAACTGAAATTTGCTGAAGAATTATCACTAAAATTCTCACATCTATAAATTGCTATGATGAGGGTGATACAAATCTTGGAAGAGCCCGACTTTAATAGTCCTGAGATATACAATTAAAATTTATAAATTATATTTATAAAAAGTTATATTTAGAAATGTGTAAATTGTATTTGTAAATTGAGCTACTTTTCTGCCATTGTTCCAAGCTAAGTAACAGGTAAAATTAAAAGCCTAATACTTTAAAAAACATGTATTGTTTTTGGTGACAGACACACTCAGTTTTATAATTTGTACCATAGATATTCTTCTAGCATCCACTTCTTTCCTCCTCAATAGGGCATTTTGCTAACACATAACAGGTTATTTAGATATGTACAAATATATGTGCAAATTTGATTTCCTCCTATCCCTTCTTAAGAACAAGGAAATTCATCTCAGGCACAAAAATCTACTAACTTACATTTTGTATTTCTCAAAACCTCATTCCATTCTCTGAATATATGTATAAAGTACATATTCATAGAACATTGAGCTGGAAGAGATCTTTCTGATCATTTGATCCAATTGCTTAAACATAAGAAAATCAAAGCCCAAAGAGGGAAGTGATTTATCTGAGAGGGAAAGGTCTATCTTTTATTTTTCTGACATCCCAAAATGAGAACTTCTGCTTTGCACAGAAATCAACCTAATGTCATGGAATGATGAGGGGAAAGTTAATTGCCCAATGAGTTTAATAGTTACATCTGTGTTTTACAGAGCCTTTCATATAATCAATTGTTTTGTAAGGCTGACAATTAAATCTAAAATATGAGGGAAATTATTATTATTCTCCAAATATATTTTTCCTATAATAAAAAAAATCCAACTTAACTGGTGAATGATGAGTAGTTCGGTTCACTTTGGATAACACCCAAAAGAAAATTCATTGCAATATTACAGATCACTGCAATATTGTTTTATAAAAATAGAGTGGTTTTATTTTGCATCATCATCTAGCCAATGCTTCAACCAAAATTACACACACACACACACACACACACACACATTGCCACCACCGCCATTTCAGTAAGTTGCAGAAAGAATATACATAATCTATTTGTGCTCAATAAAATATATGAGATTAAATGTATGGACTCATTGTGCTGCATCCTATAACAGTATGAGATATTTATGTTACCTAAAATGGTCTAGCTAGAATTAAGAAAAAAATTAAAATTCATGTCAAGTCTGTCCCCAAAAATTCCATATCCAAAGTATATGAGAGCACGTTTCTTGAGCCAACAGCTCTAATGTACATACTATGTCTTTGCTTCTATTTCTGCACCAGGATCAAAGAATGCTCCCCATGAATTCTAGTGTCCTGGAAACCAGCACTCAGCTTTCCACAGAGCTGCTGGGTGACTTGGCAGAAAGGACCCTGCTCCTTCTCAACATCCCCTGGGTATTTCTAGTCCAAGGCCGCTCTGCCACCAGTGGGCTATCTACATCTATTTCATCTTTGGCTCTCTCCTACTCACAGCCCTAGTTGAGTCTTGACTGGAGCCATCTGTCCTGTCTTTTCATTGTCACAGCGTAAGGATGTCTATAACACTGTGGTTATTTGAAAAAGCACTCTCATGGCTCCCAGATCTGGTGCAGGCACTTAGCTGTTCTATTTTTGGTTACGCTCTTTGTTTTCTTCTCGGAAGAGCCTAATTCCGGTCTGCTTCTTAGGCACTCTGCCAGGGATACACTGCACCGCCCCCGCACTCGAGACCCAAATTGCCTATTCTAATTGCACCCAAAAGGTTCTGCAGAGAGAAAGAAAGGCATGGCATGATGAGAAGAGGGTGAGTGTGGTGCTGTGCTCACCAGTCTGCAAACTTGAGCATGACACCTGCTACAATACACTTCTGGAATCAGGGGATGTGAGCCCTCTTTGCAGAACAGTGATCACAACCATACCCCCACCAGCCCTTTTGCACTGAAAACCCCTGTTTCCGGTGGGCAGAGGCAAGCCCAGGCATCTGCCAGGACTCCACTGGTCTTAATCTAGTTTTCTTTGAGATACCCAGACTCTGACCTGTCCATCAGAAATAAAAGTTCCTATTGTCTAATCTTTACCAGGGACAGACTTTTCTAACCCCAAGCAACCCACCAAGGAAACAAGTATGATCAGACTAGCCTCAACAAGGGAACACGGGAAGACTATACATTTATTTTCAGTGGAGTTGCCAGCAGTCAAGAACATCCTTGAAGACTGAATAATGCTTGCACATTTGAACAAGTACATTGAGAAGAAAAAAAATTAAAAAACATGAAAAGGGGATCAGAAAAAAGAGAAGGGGGGTTGCAAGGAATATCTTCATTCGGTGGGGGAAATACTAGAAAATGCACCCACTTCATAATATATTGGATAAAGTATAAAATAGACTAAGTTATGTCTGTACGTTGTGATTGGTAGAGAAAAGCTATGAGAATCAATATTGGGGTAAGTTGGTGGAGTAAATGTTTGGCCATGTGCGCAGACGCACAGAACACACCTATCTCTGTCTTTAAAAGAACTATTAACTATTTAAAAGAAATTACTATTGATAACTTCAACATTCTTTGCAAAGCAGAAGCAAATGTTCACAAGTATTGGTGGGTTTTATGAATACAGTGGCAAAGTGGAACTGAGCTCATCCTTATTTCCTTTTTGTATTAATTCCCTGATCAGACACTAACTAAGAAAATGGGTAAACCAGGTATATCAATGACTCGAAGCTTCAAAGTGACGGCTCATAAAAGAATACCAGGATTCCTGCATTGCAAAGAAAAAGAGAATAATCCAGAAACAGCGCCCCTGTCCTACCTCCACTGTGCCCCACCATTGCCACTACTGAGAAAAGGGAAGGAAAAGGGAGACCGGAGGGTGTTTAACCACACTTTAAAATTGCTAAGGGGTGAAGAAAAAAAACAAACACCTGGACAATTTTGTTATCAGATTCTTTCCAAGTGACCCTTTGCAGCTGTTGGAGCTGCCTTCAGCGTGAGCTGGTGGCAATAGGGTGCCAGGTGTGCATCTTACCTGAGGAGCGTAGAAGTGCAGACAGATGTAGGTGAGACACAGGAGCAGCCCCAGCCCCTGGACCACAGAGGCCACCAGCATGAGCTTGTGTGTCTGGAATCTCAGACCTGGCATGTTTCTCACATTCTCATCCAGGGGTTGGACCCCTTCCATCTTCACAGTCGGGATGCAGCCAAGAAGAAAACTGGGCCAAATGGAGGTCTGAGAGAGAACTGACGTCTCTCCTGCCAAGAAGGAGACAAAGACAAAACCAAGCGTACCAATCAGCAAATCCACAGAGGTCCCAGGACCAGAGATAAGAGGCAATTGAAAGAGCAGAGCAGACTCTCTCAGTTTTAACACTGCTGCTTTGCAGCAGGCGGGGAACTTCTTTGTGACTAATCTGAATTTCCCCTTTACTTTCTTTTTTTTTTCTTTTTTTTTTTTTTTTTTTTTTTTTTTTTGGGCTAACAGGGAGTTGTTTTTGTGGCATTCCAGTTCTGATTTTAGTGACTGTGAAATGGCAGTCATTGAATGTGCACTTTTCTTAATTTCTCATTGCACCAGTAACCAAACTGTGGGTCACTTATAAAGAAAAAAATCATCATCCGTTGATGTGGAAGCTCATTGATCCCTCCCCCCAGGTGCCTTAAATCACAGAAGATACTTAAGGAAAATGCTGGAAACGAAGCATTGAAACCATTCTACAGATTTGGGGAAGAAGCACACAAATCATTCTCAAAGAGAAAAGAAGAAAATAGGATAGTGGATCACATAGAAATAAAGGAGTGAGATCCTCTAATTGTATTCCATTGCAGTGTAATAAATAAACTAGGATGTAGTGAGCTTCTTCGGTCTTCTTCTCATTTGATCCTTTCGGGTGAAGTTAGCAAACACTTAGATGGTTAATATTAAGCAAGACAGAAAAGAAGCAGAGAGTATCCTGACTTTTCCCCCTTCTGTCCACTTTACTTTCTCCCCACATGTGCACAAATGAATGAAAGGACTCAAAAAAGCTTTGAAGGTTGCTCCTTTCTTTGAAGTCAAGGTTGGACTCAGAACTTGGAAAATAAGAGTATTCTATCAATTGACAGACACTGCTTACCCTTTACCACTGAAATAAATGACAAAATCATTTATAATGTCAAGTTCAAACTGACAAATACTTACTGAGTACATAGTAATAAGCCAAGTGCTGTTCTAAATGATAAGGGATGATGGGGAAAGGCTGTTTAAGACAGAATTCTAACTCTTCTGGGACAAATGTGTCCCTCTGAGCTCCTCATTTGTCACTCAACAGCTGTTTAAAGATAAGAGGGAGGGAGGAAAGGTTACTTTTATATCAACAATAGGAGATGTTATAGGCAGTTGGTCTTATAGAAAATGGATATGAGACATATTCCAAAAAGAGCTTGTGGGAAAAGTACATTTTTATTACTTATGATTATAGTACTAGAGGCCCAATGCATGGAATTCATGCAAGGAGCTTGGCCCTTGAAGCCCTGCTTCTCCAGAAGGTCATCCCAACAGTTGTTAGGCTATTCAGTCTAATTAGCATATTAGCTCTTTATTATATTGGATTAATTAAAATATGATTTAATACCCCCATGATAATTATTATGCCTTGCATTTGGAGGATGCACTGGTTTTTCAGAAATTCAAGTTTTTGCCTGAAAGATAAGGGAACTGAAACACTGTATCATAGATGCCAAGCCAAAACTAAAAATCAAACTTACCTCAAAATGATCATCCCATGAGCAAAGTGTATGTAATATGCAAGGTGTGGAGGGGGAAATGAAATAGAAATCAGTGTGTAGAGCTCAATTCTTGTGTAATTATTAATAGTGATAGTAAATACTAAAGTTGATAAGACTTATGCATTTATTGTAAAAACTAAAAGAGTCACAGCAAGAAAAAAAAATTCTTTAAAGCCTAAGAAACTGATGAAAACACCTGAAAAAGGAAGAGTGAAAAACTATTAGTGCTGAAAGTCAAAGAAAATATTTCTGAATGATGGTCAAAAGGATGAAAAATAAATAAAAACACATTTACAAAGTGCAGACTCATGCCCCCAGCAGCATCTCTTCTCTGTTAAAATAGCTTCTATGAAGAAAATTTGGTAACTACCATACCTTCTTATAGACAATGAGAATCGTGCTACAGAATGAATTTCCATTGGGTGTTATCCCAAGGAAGCATGGTGTCAACTATATCAACATTTGGATAGAGACGTCTAAGACACAGCTCTCATCTCCTATGTCTCAGTCTCCTACTGTCATATTTTGCCTCCTTGTAATTTTTTGTTGAAGCTTAAGTGATACTTTACATTTAATTGTTTCTTTTTTCTTTGAACACATTCTCACAGCCTCTTCACATTCTTTATGGTAAGATGGGGAATGCACACAGAAAAATAAATTGGCTTGGAAGTTCCTGGAACCTTTGGATAGACTAGGGAAGTATTTCAAAATTCATCATTGGGCTGGTCTAGCAGGTGGAACACCTAGAACACAGTTCATCATTGGGCTATTCTAGCAGCTGGAACACCATCAGAGATGCCACTGATAGCATTTCCACCTTAGAACGACGGCAGAGTCCTCCATCTTCAAAATTGATATGTTTTGAAAGAGATCGAGTATGTTCCCTGAATCTATGGGCAATATTTTAAAGCATCTCACAAAGGTCAAATGCACAGACACACCTGAGCAAACCAGCCTTGGAATGGAAGCCTCAGACTTCATTCAAGCAATTACCTTTCCAAAGATTATTATCCTCTAAATGTACACCCTTTTAAGACTACAGAAAAGTAGGGGAAATAAAATGGCTTCGACAACTGACAGGATATCTTGTTTAGAAATGACCAAAAACTGTTTTTTATTTTTTTTGGTTTTGGGGTTTTTGTTGTTATTTTGTTTATTTGGGTTGGGGTGGTGTTAAAATCTTTACTTTTCACTTGTTTCTAAATGATTTCTCCATTTCAACAAGGATGAGCCAGGTACCTACATAACAGTGCTGAGGGAAAAGACAGGAGCAGACCATATTCTCACTCCTCCAGGGGGTCAGAGCCAGGGAAGTGTTGGGTCCAGGTGGCTGTGCAAAAATAAGGGCATATCCTATGCAGACTGGTATTAGGACTAGGGCGGCTTCTTTGAGATGAGTCAAGCAAACCTCAGAAAAGCCAGAAGCCATCTGACCTTCAGGTGAGTGGGAGGGACAGTGCTTGCCCAGCAGGGAGTGAGAAAACGCAGCCTGGGCCAGCAAGCATTTCTTTGTGCATTTCTCATTCAGGTAGCTATGAGTGGAGAAGAGGAAGGTGAGGAGAATGGCCCAGGAAGAGGGTGGGAAGCTGCCACGAATGGACTTCTGTTACTAGTTAAGAATTGGAACTTTATCCTGAAGACATTGGGAGAACATGGAAAGGTTTGAGGCAGAATGGGATATAATTATATCTTAAGGGAAAAAATCACTCTGTGTAAAATAGAAATTGGCAAGGGGGATCAAAGAGACCATTTGGGAGACCAATCCAGAGGGTTGTGTACCAACTGAGGCAACAAGTAGGGTCCCCCATCCCTGCACTCAGCTCCTTGAGCCCTCCATCCTGCACAGGGGGTTCATCCTACAGGAAGAGGAGTCTTGATTGTCCCACAAAGGTATTGCTCTGTGGCCCAAGCCCTGAACGAAGGGCTGCCTCTACCCAAACAAAAGCCACTTTTTCTAATTTATAAACTCAAAAAGGGTACTGTTCTAATTCACACAAAGCATTAGTGGGGCAGTCCTCAGGCTTATGATTATTTAAGTGAGAAATAATAAGGTCCTAAACTCAAGCAGAGAGGATGCTGAGAGAAGATATTTACAGGGCTATTTTAAGTCAACTAATATTTTGAGAGCCCATCTCTGATTTCACAAAGTAGGTAATAACTAAGCTCTGCTCTGGCACAGGTGATAGGAGGATGGATGGTGATGGAAACCAATGCATTACCAATGTCAAAAGCCTGATTGACCACCTGACTTTCGTTGTTGTTGTTGTTAATCCTCACCTGAGGATATTTTTTCCATTGCAGAGAGAGAAGGAGAGGGAGGGAAAAGAGAGAGAGAGAGAAACATGGATGTGAGGGACACATCAGCTGATTGCTTCCCAAATAGGCTGGGCACTCCCTGCAACCCAAGTACATACCCTTGACCTGAAATCAAACCTGGGACCCTTTATGTGCGGGCCAACATTCTAATCGACTGAATCACACCAGCCAGGGCAGTCATCTATCTTCTTAACCTGTTCTTAATCCTGCAGTTGCCATTCTTCTTCACATTATCATAACTCTAGGACCTCAAAACCCCAAAATCAGCTTTGACCCTTCCTTGTCCCCAATCAGTCAAGCTTTGTAGGGCTGAACTGTAGTACAGCTTAGGTTTCCCTCCACATTGCTATTCCTGCTGCTTCTGACCTAAAGTCCTTATTTGAGTCATTTGAACTCCTGGATTAAACTTCCATTCTCTTTGTACTCCAACCTGATCTGCTTCAACAGGCTTTTAAACCCAGTGATGACCAAGATCCTATCAAGGGTCTCCATCTCAAAGAGGATAAAGTTGAAATTCTTTCAGTGTGATATTCAACTCACTCCATCATGAAACCCCAAGTCTCCTCTCCAAATTTATCTCCCTCTATTTCCTAATTATTTCTAACATATCTTTACCCTTCATTTCTGATTATCAAAACCCCAGGAAAGGCTGGATGCCTTGAGCTTGCATTGTTCCAGAAGAGGTTAAACAAAACCCTGAAGAAACACTATTCAGGGGATTCTAGCATTGGGTAGGGAATTTGTAGAATCAGTAGTTCCCAAAACCTAGCTAATCATCATAATCACTGGGAGTTTTGAAAGATCCAGATTTCCAAACCCTTTACTCTAGAAATTTCGATTCAATCATAAGGTTGGAATAATGCCTTATGAATCTGTATTTCCACAAATTTTCATAAAAGCCAGATGTGAATCTTCCCATCCCCACATGACCACTTAAGTTCTTTTTCACTGTTACATTTCTATAATAAAAAGCCTTCCCTGGGCCTCCAGCAAGAATGAAGCTGTTTCCATCCATTTTGAGTGCACTCATCATCTTCGTCTTGTCTTACAACTATTGAAAATTATTTCAGTCTCCCCCATTATGTTGCATGGTCCTGAAGTCAGGAGTCCAGTACAGCGTTCACTCACATGTCTGGGATAGTCTTTCTATAAAGATTATTTGCCAAATTAAATTGAATTTGCTTGCTGCCAATCTGAAACATGCTACTTTCAGGATGAGAACAGAATGAGAGTCTTAAAAAAAAAAAAACTGAAAATGGCTCTATGAAACACAGAAATCTCCTGGTAGCTAGACTTTGATCTTAGATGTGAAGAATGATCAAACCTGAAATGTGTACTTTTCATTGAAACCGGATGTACAGCATTGGTTCAAATGCAAATGTGAGCCCACATAATGACATTCCTTATGGGTTTCAGACTCTTGAGACCCTCCTTGTCAACCCCTTTTCTCCCAGGACTGATTTTCGCTTTCATTCTTCATGTTTGCTGCTTTACTTTATTTTGAATTTACCACTGGCAGTTATTTTAGGCATGATGATAGATTCTAAAACTTAGTGGCACAAAACAGCAACAGAAATGTTCCTGTCTGTGGGGACATGCCCATGAAGTAGCACAACATTACGAAAAGCAAAAATCTGGACAGATTATTGGCGCTCACAAAATTACACTTTAAATTGTGCACTTAAAACACATGTGCAATGCCAAACACGTGGAAATTTGTAAGTATATATTTTAATTCATAATAGAATATAGTCAATTTTCTCTTTAAAAAATCAACTGGATTAAAATATAATTACAGACAATAAGCTGTGTCTACTTAAAGTAAACAATCAGATGTGTTTTGACCATTGTATATACAGTACTCATGAAGCCAAAATCACATACAGAACCTTTATTCATCCCAAAAGCCCATTTTCTTTAAATAGTAATTATTCCCAAAGCAAATCTAAATTAAATACATAAAACATTCCCTCCTCCTTCCAAAATACATTTATTGGGTATAAATTGGAATCAATGTAAATCAATGGTTCTGACAGTGGGCAGTTTTGTCCCCCAGGAATGATTTGGCAATGTCTGGAGACATTTTTGGTTGTCTGGATTTGGGGTGGGTGCTACTGCTACCTAGCAGATAGAGTCCAGGGACACTGCTAAACATTCTACAAGGCACAGGACAGCCTCCACTACGACAAAGGGTTATTGGCCTAAATGTCAATAATGCTGAGGTTGAAAACTCTGTTGTAGATGTCCATGTCCTTCACCGACCATGAATGAAGCAATATATAGTCTTTGCCTTTGCTTATTGTCCTGTCTGAAATGCCTCTCCACCTCCCAACAACAAATTAATGAGGAGAGTACTACCTTTCTCCCCATTTTATCATTGAGAGAAGCTGAGGCTTAGCAAGATGAAGTAACTTGGTCAAGGCCATTTTTTTTAATTTAATTTTTATTGTTCAGATTATTACAATTGTTCCTCTTTTTCCCCCAATAGCTCCCCTCCACTAGGTTCCCACCCCACCTTCTGCCTTTACCTCCCCGTCCTCATCCATAGGTGTACGATTTTTGACCAGTCTCTTTCCACACCCCTTTCCCCCGAAGAATTGTCAGTCCACTCCCTTTCTATGCCCCAGATTCTATTATATTCACCAGCTTATTCTGTTCATAAGATTTTTAATTCACTTAGTTTTTAGATTCACTTGATGATAGATATGTATTTGTTGTTCATAATTTTTATCTTTACCTTTTTCTTCTTCTTCCTCTTCTGATAGAATATCTTTCAGCATTTCATATAATACTGGTTTGGTGGTGATGAACTCCTTTAGCTTTTCTGATCTGTGAAGCTCTTTATCTGACCTTCAATTCTGAATGATAGCTTTACTGGGTAGAGTAATCTTGGTTATAGGTTCTTGCTATTCATCACGTTGAATATTTCTTGCCACTCCCGTCTGGCCTGCATAGTTTCTGTTAAGAATCAGCTAACAATCATATGGATGCTCCCTTGTAGGTAATAAACTGTTTTTTTCTTGCTTCTTTTAATATTCTCTCTGTCTTTGGCTCTTGGCATTTTAATTATGTTGTGTCTTGGTATGGTCCTCTGGATTCCTTTTGTTGAGGTACTGTGCACTTCCTGGACTTGTAAGTCTATTTCTTTCACTAGGTGGGAGAGGTTTTCAGTCATTATTTCTTCAAATAGGTTTTCAGTATCTTGCTCTCTCTTTTTCTGGAACCCCTTAATTTGGATGTTGACATGCTTGAAGTTGTCCCAAAGGTTCCTTACACTATCTTCAAATTTTTGGATTCTTTTTTGCTTTTTTGCTTTTCTGGTTGAGTGTTTTTTGCTTCTTTGTATTTCAAATCTTTGACTTGACTCTTGCGTTCCACTAGTCGGCTGTTAGATCTCTGTATAATATTTTTTAAATATATTTTATTGATTTTTTTACAGAGAGGAAGGGAGAGGGATAGTTAGAAACATCGATGAGGATGTTTCTGCAACTAAGGTAAATGTCCCCCACTGAGGATGTGCCTGCAACTAAGGTAAATGTCCTTGACCGGAATCGAACCTGGGATCCTTCAGTTTGCAGGCCAGTGCTCTATCCACTGAGCCAAACCAGTCAGGGCAGGTCTCTGTATAATATTTTTTATTTCAGTCAGTGTATGTTTATTTTCTAGTTGTTTCTTTTTCATATCCTCGAGGGTCTCCCTAAAGTCTTTTCTAGGAAGTTCTTGAAAAGACTTTATCCAGTCATTTGTTTTCCTCCATTTATTTTGTTTGTGATCTGTTTCTTTGTTTTCACATTTTTGCTGCTTCCCTGAGTTGATAAAGTAGCTCTGTGTGCTAGGTGTCCTAAATGGCCCAGTGGCTCAGCCTCTCCAGTTACCTGAGGTGGACACTCTTGGTGCACTCCTTTGTGGACTGTGTGTACAGCCTTGTTGTAGTTAAGCCTTGATTGTTGTTGGTATCACTGGGAGGAATTTACCTCCAAGCCAATTGGCTATGAAGATCAGCTATGTCTATGCCAGGAGAACTTCTATGCTGGAGAAAGCCTTATGAGACAAGACTTTCGAAATTGTAAAAGCCTCTATGCTCAGTTTGGATGGGGTAGAGCAGACAATCGTGGCTTCCCGTCAGCCCTGCCCTATAGGCCCTTGTATCTCAGTGTCCTTCGGTAATTGCTGCAGTCCTCTCTGCATGCACTCGCAAGTGCCTCCAGAACTCTTCCTTTCATGGCTCTCCTG
Organism: Lasiurus cinereus; assembly: GCA_011751065.1. Lineage (NCBI taxonomy): Eukaryota > Metazoa > Chordata > Mammalia > Chiroptera > Vespertilionidae > Lasiurus > Lasiurus cinereus. The sequence continues at coordinate 26,399,667 of JAAGEH010000042.1, read as the reverse complement.
AGTTTCTGTGCACTCCTCTCTTTTCCCTATACTCTAGACGTGCCACCCCTTAACCCATATAGGTCTGGGTCCCCAGAGTCTCACCCAAAACTGAGGTTTAGTGCATTTGGAACTGGGTTCAGTGCAGTCGGGAGTTTCCGTCTCCCTCCTGCTAAAGAAAACCAGGCAGGCACTCAGCCGCCCATCCTCTCCGCATGTGTATCTCCATACCTCAGCCTTTTGCAGCTCCTCTGAGTCTCCATGTACTCTTCTTTTTCTTTCTAGTTATAGAATTTCCACTCAGCCAGCTTTCCTGTGGTTTTGGATGATGTCCATTCTGTCTTTTAGCTGTAGTTTTGAAATTGTTGTGTGAGGCAGCAGTTTAGGTATTCACCTATGCTGCCATCTTGGTTTATCTCAAGGCCACATATTTAGTTTGTGGAAAAGCTGGGATCTCAATGCAGGTCCTTTGACTGTGGAGCCTGTTCTTAAAACCTGTGTGATAAATATTGATTTTTAAATGAAAATATAATATAAGCTCTTTGTCTGGGCTGGGCACTTAGTAAACAATACATCTGAGTAGATATTAGCATGCCAAATGCACAGAGCTATGAGTTTAATAAGAAAAAGTTTCCTATTGATTAGATCTTTTCTCGCTCAAGTTTTTGGTGAATGGAAATACATGTTTCTTGGATGCCTTTCATATCCCAGACACAAAATCCTCCTTTCATTTAAACCTGCTGGCATACTCTGCTTGGTTATTACTAACCACATCTTTAACATGAGGAACCAAACTCTCAGAGTAACTTAACCACAACAGTGTTGGGATTTGAGCCAAGATCATCTGGGTTTGTCTGTTTGTTTAACTGTACTAAACTCTCAGTAGATGATGTTATAAACATTTTTGTTGTTTAAGCCATCCTACAGTGTTTTGTTATGGCAGCCTGAGCAGACTAAAACAGAAGTAATAAATAAGTACCAAAAGAGCATTGTTTTTTTAAACTCCATTCAGGTCTTTCCACACATTTTATCCTGTCATCATCTAGTTCTTCTAAGGAACTCTTTTCTGAATGTACTTCCTATTTTGGAGCTACAGTGAAATAAGCTATATAGCACATAGAATGATATATCTAGACAGAATAGAACTTAACCAGATGTTATTATGTTGTGTTTTCTTAAACCTATAAGTGCATTTCAGTGTTTATTCTTTCACTGACATATGTTACATTAGCCACCTCTCACAGTTTTCTGCAAATCCAATTAGCAGTTTCTCTCTTTTTAAAGATAGAATTCCCAAATCTCCCAACCTCCAGTTGCATTGTATATGGTTTCTTCACTCATTTCCACCTCTTTAGGCTGTACTGATAAGTCAGTGGGGTGTGTCCTTTCTTCAGAAAATCAAACACACACACACACAAAAAAAACCCTTCAGCTTTATGCAAATTGACTTAGGGGATTCTTCCCAGCCTCTCCTTTCTAGTTTCTGCTGTGTTACTTGGTAGCATTACCCAATCACACCCTACAGTGTGCTCCATATATTTCTGAGCATCCTAGGGAGAGTTTAGCTGCTCCATACATCAGTCCTGGTTGATGTTTGTCACCTCTGTCAGCAGTTCTCACTTGGAACCATTATTCTTCCCGAGTCTTCTGGCCCCTTGCATAGTCTTATCACCTTGACATCCCAGACAGATCTCTCTATAGCCCTGTTCCTATTTTCTGTGGATTATGTCCCCTTTATAGCTACTAGAAACATCTACTCACAGCACTCAAGAGCATAATGTCTCTACCACAAGGGTCCCTATCCACTTCATCACAGTTTCCAGATGGCAAGGGAAGGGCCAACTCAATGCCAACCAATGAAAGAATCCTAAGACTCCTTATATCCAGAGCCCCTTGTTTTATGCTCTCTATTAACCCAGGGATAGAAGGGCAAAATTTATGAGACAGAATTACTCTAACACACAAAGAAATCACATTATCTGTTTCCTATTCGCCCCCAACTCTAATTTTTACCTGATAGTAAAGCTCCTTCATAATGCTTTATATGTGGGATTCCATTGTTACAAGGTCTTTTCCTTACTGCTTATAAAAATAAAAGGGATAAATTTTTGTTGATTTGTTAATTTGTTGACTTGTTTAACAATTTACATAAGCAGTTAGATTCAGGAATCCAGGCAAAATAGGAAATTCCGGGAGTATTAGAGTTGTATGAATAAAGAAGATAACAAATGATTAGATTTGGACTATGCTTTGCAGATAGGGCAATGAGACTCACTGTATTACATATGGTAACTGAAGGAAATCAGGGAATCAAAGATGACTTCAGGATTATCTGGCTGAATAACTGTGCAGTGGTACCATCAACTGAGTTAATAGGAAGACTGAGGAGGAACCTATGGGGGAAGGCAGTTTGCCAAACAAGAGCTCTGTTTTGAACAGCTCATTATTTAAGCACCACAGAAATGATTAAAATTACTCCAAGAGTCATTTCCTTCTCCCCATTTTACAGATGAGGAAACTAACTAAAATAGAGAGGTTATGTAATGTGACCAAGATCCTTTGGCTAACTCACTTGGTGATATTTCTCTTTACATAGCTGTAGAAATTCGAATCCCAGGACCACCATTTACTAGTTGTACAACCTTTTGGCAAGGCACTTAATTTCTCTAAGCCTTAACCTTTCTCCTCTTGAAAATGAAAATTCCTCTGCTCAGAGTTTGTGTGTTAGGCAAGACAAGATAGGCCATGGGCATGACCTAACATATAATAAATGGGTAGTAAATGTTAGCTAATGATATAATCAGTCACTTCCAAAGCTAGGAATATAGTAGTAGTATTATCCTGGGTTTACTCCAACTAAAAGGACCCATCTTGGAGGTTTATCTTGTCCTTCCAAATGGCCTTTAGCCTTGGTCTTAGTTTTATTTCTCATTGTTAAGACTACAGAGCAGAATGTGAGAACCTGATGGCCTGTGGTGAATTCTCTCTGATATCTACATCTAAAAATTAGGGTGGCCTTGGCTTGGTTTGGCTCAGTGGATAGAGCATCAGCCTGCAGACTGAAGGGTCTTAGATTTGATTCCAGTCAAGGGCACATGCCCAGGGTTGCGGGCTCGATGCCCAGTGGGGAGCGTGCAGGAGGCAGCCGATCAGTGATTCTCTCTCAACATTGATATTTCTATCTCTCCCTGTCCCTTTCTCTCTGAAATCAATAAAAATATATTAAAAAATAAAAATTAGGATGGAGTGGGGTTACTAAGTGAAACCCGAAATAAAGCTAAGTAAAGGAAACATCAGAGGGAAAGACAAGATGTGAAAACTCCACCAAAAGAGTCTAAGATGACCTTAAAGAAAAAGTCCAATCTTAATCAGGGAAAGTTAGTTGCATCAGTGAAAAAAACACACACTAAACCACACATGATACAATCAAACCAAGAGATCTTGACAATAGGAAGCCAAAGGTGAGGAGCATTCAGAAGCATTTTCCCCTTTGGCTGACCTCACAGGAAGAACTGATCCAAAATGAGCAAGGCTGTAGTTTGAGCTTCAATACCTAGAAAATTCCTTCCCTGAGCCCACCCCAGTGCATCATCCTCATCTATCATCCCCACGTTACACCCAACATCAAGTGCCTTTGGAGATACTATTCTATTTCTATCATGATCTGCCCTGAGTACACAGCAGTGAAAAATCAGTACCAGCAAGAGGGGGTCGTGACCCTTCTGAAGTAACCAAAATGGTGCCTTTTAACAGCTTTTGAAAGCTGTAGTGAAGATGTGACCTTAAGACTCAAGTGAAAAACTATCAGAGGAAGCAAGGCAAAGGCAAAACCATGAAGAGACCAGTAGAAATGGCAAAATGGGAAATTCATTTTCAAGAGGAGAAAAGTTAAGGTTTAGAGAAATTAAGTGCCTTGCCAAAAGGTTGTACAACGAGTAAATGGTGGTCCCAGGATTCGAATTTCCATAGCTGTGTAAAGAGAAATATCACCAAGTGAGTTAGCCAAAGGATCCTGGTCAAATTACACAACCTCTCTGTGTTTTAGTTTCCTCATCTGTGATATAGGAAAAAGGAAATGACTCTTGGAGTCATTTTAAGCATCTCTGTGGTGCTTAAATAATGAGCTGTTCAAAACAGAGCTCTTGATTGGCAAACTGCCTGCCCCCATGGGCTTTCAGTAATGTCTTTTCTCAGAAGCATAGATGCATCCCACCATAAATTCAGCCCCATCCCAGGTAAGCATTCTCCAAGTTCCATCCTGACTATACCTCTGGGGTGGAATCTCTGCAGTCTGAGAATACTAATAAAATGGTTATGAGCAAGAGTTCAAGAAACTGGCTGTCCCAGTCTGGTCTCCCACTTGCCTCGGCTTTTCAATCAAATGGAGGAATTTTTGGAGTAATTGGACAAGTTGCTTAGCCTTTCTAAACCTTGGTTGCCTCATTAACAAGTGTGGGTAAGAGTATGGTGATTGTGTCTCATAGCCAACTTCCCAGGGTAGCTGTGAGATAATACCTGTAAAGGACCTGGCACATAGCTTTAAATAAGTGTTCACACTTGTTGTATCATTTTGTGAAGTTTCATTCTGGTTAGACCAAGATTTCTTGAGGGAATATGTCCTATGAAGGTGAGGATCTGATCTGAGTAGGGCTGTGATTTCCTCTTGTACATTATTTTGGTCCTCCTTCTCTTCCCCCCCCACCCCCAAACATATCGGAGAAACTGTGTTGGCAAGAAGCAAATAGAAAAGGGAAGGGGAGAAACTCTGTGGGATCTGTGTCTTATTTCAGCAAAAGCTTCACAAGAAGAGAAACCCCAGGGGAAGGAATATGTGGTGGAAAGCATAGAGCCAGCCAAGTTCATGCTGGGGTCTCCCAGACAATGACACAAATACAAATTAGGGAGTTCTTTGGGGGGATGCCTATCAACTCCACAGCCACTTTGTAGGGATATACCCCAGCCCAAAGCTCCCTGGTGATTTCCTCCTCAGAAAAGGCAGACTGGGATCATGGCTAGAATGCTAGACTGGAGGGCAGAGAGCCAAAGCTCATACTAGGATCATTTATTCTCAAACCAGGACATTTTGTGAGTGAAGGGGAAGACTGTTAAAAAAGCTGAGTCAACAGCACATGCCAGCACTGTTTTGGGCAAGCCAAGACATGACCATCCTGGTCAGAATTCACTACTGTTCCACACTACACACAAACACAGAAGTAGAAGGTTAGAAGATGTATGCTGGGAAAGAAAAAAAAAAGGCTAGGTGAGTGATGGAGGAGGAAACAAACATTTTTTAAAAGCACTACTGGTCTACCAGGACTATGTAAAGCACATTGTATTCATGATTTCATTTAACCCCTGCAGAGTGGGAATCACAGGGGAAGTAATGTGAACTCAGGACTGTCTGAAGCTAAAGCACTTCATCCTGTGCTTCCCAAGCTACCACCCTGGCCCCAGCACTCATGGCCCCACTGGTAGGCCATAATGGTAGGCTGAGCTGGGCAGCATGAGCAGATGAACAGAGCGTGTGGTCATGGAAGCAGGCCTTCCCACTCAAATCTTGTCTCCAGCTGGGCCTGTCCTCCCCGTCACCTGGACCCTCTTGCTCACCATGTTCCTTGCCACCACTTCACAACTAATTGACCTCACTTCTCTCTAATCTTCTACTTATCACTCCGTTCCTTCTGCCTATCTACAAACCAGCCTGCTTCATGGTTCCTCTTTATTGCCACCACAGTGTTTTATTGTACAGTTCTGTTTATGCCTGGCCTGGCTACCAATTTTCTATGTGTAAAGACTCTAAGCATCTTTCAGAACTGTGGCTCTTTCTCCCTTTGTTATCCCAACTAGAAAGTTCTATTCATATGGCAAGAGGTGGGTTCAACACTACTGTGTTAGGTTGAATGTTCATAAGGATCTTCCTTCCTGAACCCAACATCCAAAAAGGAATTCCCAGGAGAAGTATATGCATTCATATACACATGTTATCTAACCCTTTTTTGACTCCAAGCTCTGTTTCAATAGACCATGGTGGAATGAAAAATTCACTGAAAATGGAAACCCATAAGTAATCCCCAGATTTCGATCTGATATTAATTTTCTTCCTCCTCACTTAAATAGAAAACGGCAATCTTTTTTAGGAATATGTTTTTATTGACTTGAGAGAGGACTGTGGGGGAGAGAAAAACATTGATCACCTTCTCCTGCATACTTCCTTCTAGGGATGGAGTCTGCAACCCAGGCATGTGCTCTGACCAGAATCAAATCAGCAACCTTTTTGGTGCAAGGGATGACGCTCAAACAACTGAGCCACACCGGTCAGGGCTTGAGGCAATCTTTTAAATCCACTTCTCTAACTAGTGTGCATGCTTGACCTTGCTCTTAGGCCAGAATTTTTAGCAATGCACCAAAATTCACTAAACAATCTGTAATAAAAGCATAATATGCTAATTAGACCGGACATCCTTCCTTCCAGACAAAACTGTAGCAGGTGGGAGCTGCGGCACAGAGGGCAGATTCCCCCCGTCCCAGCCAGGGCCGCAGTGACAGGGGGGTAGGAGGGTGGCAGGAGTGGGAGGGGGACCCAAGGCCCTTGCACAAATTTCATGCATCAGGCCTCTAGTATGCTCCATAAAAAGAGGAACCAAAGTATTTCTCATTACCTGGCACATGTAGGTAAGTGTTTTAAGTACTTTTATTTTTTAATCAATGAGGCCTAGATGGATTAGGTTAGACAGCCCTCATAATTTATGGTGCCATGTAAGCCCTGAAAACTTGGGTTCAATCTGAGTTAACAGAGGAACCATGAATTGAAATTAAATTGCCACTTCTTAGGATGAAATACTTGGAGATTAAAAATAGAAAAATTAAAATGAGATTGGTTGTAATTCTTGAAAACAGAAATTATGGATGGGGAATCATACCAAGTACAGATGTAGAAGAGAAATAAGAATTTCCTAGTCATTTTGCTAGAAAACATAAGAACAGAACAAAGACTAATAAGCTTCTAGTAATCCATCACCCCTCATTTGCTTATTTTTTTGAATAAATTGATTTCATCCAATTGACAAATTGCTTTTGCATTTAAGTTCAGGGAGTGATGCTAATTAAAGTTAAAACATTCTAAGACCCAAGTCATGTTTAAGAGGAAGGCAGAAATATTTATAAAATTTAGTTTGTTAAATATGCATTTTAAAAAACCCAGATGAATCACTAAAAGAATAGACAACATGAGCTCTACCTTTTCTGAACATGCTTTGAAATTCTTCTCAGGGAAGGAGATTTGGCCCTTACGTAGCATTATCCAAGTCCTTGTAATTAAGTTACAAGGAAAAGCAGATTCATTTTGAATTTAACCTTAAATTGAGGTCATAGCCCTTTGGTGCCCCAGCTTTATGTCTGAGTCTCCTATGAGATCTCTACCTTAGGCCAACCTTTAGTTTTATTTTATCCCTTGTCTTCCAAGTCCTGTGCATTCAAGATCACCAAGGTGTCGTGTAACCTCAAATGAAATCTGCTTTGATGTTCACTTGTCTCCAAGGTTCCCACTTTCACTTTTTAACCTCTATGGATACTTTCCTTTCTTGCTGGCTCAGAAATGATTTTTTTTTAATGTTCTTTATATTCTATCCACTTTTTTATTGTTTTCAACTCACGGTTAATTCAGGATACCTAAGCCCCTTGCTGCTGGAATTCTGCAACTCCTCATTTCAATTGGGAGAGAGAGATGCAACTCCTCATTTCAAACAATATTTTCCCAAATAAAGGCTCAGCCACAATGTAACAATAATAATAATAGCTAATATTCACTGAGCTTTACTATAAGCTGGGTACTGTTAAATGTGTTCTACTTATATTAAGTCATCTAATCCTCACAAAACCACCAAAAGGTCAAACCTAGGTCATCTGACTCCAGAACCCGTTATTAACTACTACACATTCTATGTCTATAAGGCCTGGATGACAAAAGAACATTCAATCTTCCCTAATTAATGCAGCCAGTGAACACTCCACAGTAGTTGCTTTTCCAGTACTAGGAATGAGTCATCCACAGCTTCTTGATGGGGTCTGGATTTGAGAGATTCATACCTGTGTCTCAGATGGGTTGCAGGTTCAACACAAAGCCAGGATGGTAATAAGGTTTCACCACATATGCCATATCCTTGATGTGGAATGACTCGTTGGGACCAGCCTTGAGAAAGAGACTGAGACTATCTCTAAGCTCAGTGGGAAAGAGAGTTTTGTCGATTCTCAATGTTGCCATGGAACAGGATATGGAAGTGCTATCCCTGGGATATTCCTGAACTAAGGGACATGGAACAGGGCAAATTCCAGTCCTGGAGTCGGATCTTCCTGCCACATACCCTGGACAACTGAGCCACCCTTCCCCAGACTCTCTCACATTTAGCCTTCTCTCTATTTCCTGCTTCGCAGTAAGAGAAAAGCCTTACCCAGATGGGTTCAAAGTCATCCTCTCCCTGCACTTCCTTTTTCTAGGCTGTGTTTTATCTAAATTTATTCAATACATTTTCAGATAAACTTGCCCATGTCTTCAGAACTTAGAAGAAACTAGGGTAAATAGAATTTTAAAAGAGCACTAAAAATTGTGTTCTAATTGGGGAGATGGAGAAGTTCTGAGTTTTCTGCATTTTTAGTGGTGACATGTGTAAGTTCTGGAGTTATTCTGCTGGAGTTTGAATTTTAGTTCCAAAATCCACAGCTATTTGACTTTAGACAGTTACTTTATATCTCTAAGCCTCAGTTTCATCATCTGTAAAGTGGGGATAATAATTATACCTATTTCAGACTAAATGTAGCCTATCAATTTTCAAGCTTTATTCTAATCTCAGGATTGCTTCATACTCTTACAAATTATTGAGGATGCTTAAGAGCTTTTATTTATATGTCTTGTATCGATTTTACCACAGCAAAAATTAAAACATAATTTTTAAACTATTTATTTAAAATTAATCCTATTACAATAATTAACAAATTTTATGAGAAAACTATATGTTCCAAATAAGTAGTGAAAAGAGTTTTACATTTTTATAACTATTTAAATGTCTGGCTTGATGTAATGTAACTGGAATCACATATCTGCTGCTTTGGTTGAAGTAGATGAAGATAATCTAACCAATCACAAAATGTGTAATTGGAAAAGAGAGGGTGTTTCAACAGTCTTTTCCAGTATGGTAGATATTTAAGTATATAAAACAAAACTCAACAAGTGGTAGTTTCTTAAAGGTTAGTTGACATGTGGATTCAAAAATCATATCAATGAACTTATCATATTGTTACTTTAAGATTCATTGGAATATGTTGCATTTTTAAAGACTCATAAGTGAATTTGCAACATAATCCATTGATCATTTAAAAATATTGGTTCACCCCGGCCAGCTTGGTTCAGTGGATAGAGTATTTACCTGTGGACTGAAGGGAGCTGGGTTCGATTCCAGTCAAGGTCATGTACCTTGGTTTCGGGCACATCTCCAGAAGGGGGTCTGCAGGAGGCAGCTGATGGATGTTTCTTGTCAATGTTTCTAACTCTCTATCTATCTCACTTCCTCTCTGTAAAAAATCAATAAAATATATTTTTTTAAATATTGGTTAGAGAAACCAAGATGGCAGCATAGGTAAACACCTACACTGCTGCATTGCACAACAATTTCAAAACTACAGCTAAAAGACAGAACAGACATCATCCAGAGCCACAGGAAAGCTGGCTGAATGGAAATTCTACAACTAGAAAGAAAAATAAGGGTACATGGAGACTCAGAGGAGCTGCAAAAGGCTGAGGTATGGATATACACACGTGGAGAGGATGGGCGGCTGAGTGCCTGGCTGACTTTCTTTAGCAGGAGGGAGATGGAAACTCCCGACTGCACTGAACCCCAGTTCTGGACAAGATCCTGGGGTCCCAGACTCATATGTGGAGAGTCTGGACTGTCAGGAAAAGAAAGGAGCGCACAAAAACTCAGGGGAGCCACAAAAGGCAAAGATCTGGAGGCACACACAGGGTATACACAGAGAGGATGGTGAGTGTGCCACTGGCTTTCTCTAGCAGGAAGAAGATGGAACCTCCCAACTGCGCTGAACTCCAGTTCTGACTGCACTGAACCCCAGTTTTGGGTGAGACCCTGGGGATCCAGACTCATACAGGGGAGTCTGGAGAGTCGGGAAAAGGGTGCACACAAAAACTCATGGGAGTTGCGAAAGGCAGAGGTCTGGATGTGCGCATGAGTGCATGCAGAGAGGGCTGCAGCAATTACCAAAGGACACTGAGACCCAGGAGCCACATAATGGAGGGCTGCTCAGCCCTGAGACTCTACCCCATCCAACCTGAGCACAGAAGCTTTGGTGAATTTGCAAGTCTTGTCTCATAAGGCTTTCTCCAGCATAGAAGTTTTCCTGGCATAGACACAGCTGATCCTCACAGCTAGTGGGCCTGGTGGTCAATTCCCCCCAGTGATATCAACAACAATCAAGACTTAACTACAACAAGGCTGTACACACAGTCCACAAAGGGGTGCACCAAGAGTGTCCACCTCAGGTAATTGGGGAGGCTGAGCCACTGGGCCATATAGTACACCTAGCACACAAAGCTACTCTACCAACTCAGGGAAGCAGTGAAAATATGGAGACAAAGAAACAGATCACAAATGAAAGAAATGGAGGAAAACAAGCAACTGCATATAGAGTTCAAAACCACAGTTATAAGGTTTTTCAAGAATTTCCTAGAAAAGGCTGATAAATTCAGCAAGACCCTCCAGGATATGAAAAAGGACCAACTAAAAATTAAACATACATTGACTGAAATAAAAAATATTATACAGAGACCTAACAGCAGACTAAAGGAACGCAAGAATCAAGTCTAAGATTTGAAATACAAAGAAGCAGAAAACCCTCAACTGGAAAAGCAAAAAGAATCCAAAAATGTGAAGATAATGTAAGGACCCTCTGGGACAACTTCAAGCATACCAACATCAGAATTATGGAGTGCCAGAAGAAGAGAGAGAGCAAAATACTGAAAACCTATTTGAAGAAATAATGACAGGAAACTTCCCCCACTTGGTGAAAGAAATAGTCTTACATGTCCAGGAAGTGCAGAGAACCCCAAACAAAAGAAATCCAAAGAGGACCACACCACGACACATCATAATTAAAATGCCAAGAGCCAAAGACAAAGAGAATATTAAAAGCAGCAAGAGAAAAACAGTTCATTACCTACAAAGGAGCACCCATATGATTGTCAGCTGATTTCTCAACAGAAATTATGCAGGCCAGATTGGAGTGGCAAGAAATATTCAAAATGATGAAAAACAAGAACCTACAACCAAGATTACTCTACCCAGCAAAGCTACAATTCAGAATTGAAGGGCAGATAAAGAGCTTCACATATAAGAAAAAGCTAAAGGAGTTCCTCAACACCAAACCAGTATTATATGAAATGCTGAAAGGTATTCTTTAAGAAGAGAAAGAAAAAGAAAAAGTTAAAGATAAAAATTATGAACAAATACATATCTATCAACAAGTGAATCTAAAAACTAAGTGAATTAAAAATCTGATGAACAGAATAAACTGGTGAATATAATAGAATCAGGGACATAGAAAGGGAGTGGACTGACAGTTCTCAGGGGGAAGGGGTGTGGGGGATGTGAGGAGAGACTGGACAAAAGTCTTACACCCATGGATAAGGACAGTGGGGGGAGGTAAGGGCAGAGGGTGAGGTGGGAACCAGGTGGAGGGGAGCTATGGCAGGGGGCGAAAGAGGAACAATTGTAATAATCTGAACAATAAAGATTTATTAAATATATATATAAAAAGATTAGGAGTTTGCAAATTCACTTCACAACAAGGCATGGTTTATTGGACAAAGATAGGGCCAGCTATCTGGAGCTTTTATTAACTAATTTGTAACCTACAGTTTGGGCCTCATTCTTCACATGTTCCAAGTGGAAGACATTGTATTATCAGCTTCCTATTGCTACAATAGCATTGTATAACACACAACACCTATCAACTATGAATTATACATAACAATCACATATATTTAGCTCATGAATTCATGTATCAGCCGGGGCTCAACTGACAGAGATTCACTTGGTTTTGCGGTTTTGGCTCCCTGTGTTTCTCATTTTCTTTCTGGGAGCAGCACAGGAGTCTGGGGATTTTCTTCTGATGGCAATGGAGATAGGTGCAAGATGGCAAAACAGAAAGACCTGAGGCCTCTTGGACCCCAGGCTTGGAATTGTCATCCCATCACCTCAGCCTCATTCTATTGGCCAAAGCAAGTCACGTGTCCAAAAAAAATCAAAGCATGGGAAAATATGTCCCCTTTTTAGGAAGTAGAAGATCACAGTAACATGGCAAAGACTGTGGTTCTAGAGAAGAACTGGGTCCATTCTGGCATATATTACAATTTGTATCTAAGATCACTTTCATTTCTAATAAAAATTATAGTATATTTTCAATTAAAAGGCTATGTGGTTTGTTTAAGACATTAAAACCCTCGCTTATTTATATAGTTCCTTCAGATTTACTTGTGCCAGTAAAAGGAAAGAAAGAAGGACAGGGAGGGGCAATGAAAAAATATGGAAATGGGGAATAAGAATGGCATAGGTGTGGGATGTGAGAGAGGAGGAAGAGGGAGAAACAGAGAGGGAGAAGGAAAGGAGAGAGATGTAATAGAGAAGGGAGAAAGAGGATAAGGAAAAGAAGCAATATAAGGGGGGAAAATAATGACTAAATTTGTTCTTCGAGAATTCCATCAAAATATAAATGGAAATAGCAAAATTATTAGAAACCTACTTAGTAAAACAATTAGCTTATTTTTAGGAACTGGGTTTTAAAAAGATCTCTATTATGATTCTACCCAGAATGAGCTGCATGGAAAATGTGGCTAATATACACTTTATTTTTAATCATTATGTAAAGCTGATTTAGCATAAAATTGGTCTAATTTACTTTAAACTTGCAAAGCTTTTATTATAAACAAAATAAAATTTCATAGAAAATTATCTATATTTAAAAACTGACATTTCAAATCATACTTCTTTTAATTAAGCTAATTTATACCAGTTTCAGATCATATTCATAGCTTTACCCTATCTTTTCACAACATTTACTGATTGGTGGAGGCAGTTTCAGACTTGATGTCTCTGATTTAATGTTGAGTTTGATTTTAAAGAGTTTCCAGAATGTGTTCTGTTATTTTCAGCTTGCATGTAATTCCATTTTTATATGTCTTCTTTATTAACCACTTTCTACAATAGATTTTTAGTCCCATAAGCAAAAATAAAATTTTTGAAGAGAGAAAAATGTCTCAAAATTTTTATTTGTGTTATAGTGCTATTATGACAAAAGGTTAACATATGTTTATAACTAATGACTTAGAAAGCTGGATTCAGCCAAGAATCTGAAACTCTGATGATTAACATTTTCCACCCGTGCAGCCTCTAAACTCTGAAACTGGTTTGAACCAAGCAAGTAATATGTAGGAGGCAAGAGCACAAACCAAAACTAAAGCATCTAAGTTCCAGCTCTAGCTATCCTACTAATTAGAGGAAAATGGCCAACGTAGATCTTGTTAGAGGGCCTCTATAATCTAACTTGCTTTTTATCAGCTACTTTTAGAATCAGAGAATCAATCACTTTAGTTGAGGTTTAGAAAGAATTTCTTGCCATTGGAGCCCATCCACCATCAACCAACCATACACTACTCTCACAAAAGGCCACTCCAATTCACCATATCATTCAATCATTTCAGAATCAGTCTGCTCAATTCTCCTACATCTTACAGGTTTAACAGTGGCAGAGCTGCAAGCCTACTAGCCAGCTCCCAGATGCAGAGGCAGAACACTGATCACCTCCTCTCTTTCTGTAAGTCGCCTTTCCTGAAGGTATATGGCTACCTCTGTGGTAGGCAGTTAGACATAAGCAGAGCAAAGACAATGGGTAGGTACTTAAGATCAGTGGAGTGGAAAGCATCATGAGTCTGGCAAAGGACAATCGTAGGATGGGTGACCTTTCCTTCCCTAGCATATCGCTGGTCATGCAGTTTGGACCCCCTGACCTTTCCTCCCTAGAGATAACCTCTAGGCCTCAGTTGTATTTCAGCTCCAGATCCAAAAAAGCAGCAAAACCAGATAAGTGACACCAAGGCTGCCCTCAGGACCAGCTACATTGAATAATGACCCTCCCCTCTGCCCTGGAACTGACCAATCAATCAATGGAGACCTAAACCCTGAAAGGACACACCCTGAAAGCTGTTGATTATTCTATTGAGATCTTCCCCTAGGACCTTCCCTAAAATCTCCAGCCTTAAAATTCTTAGGATGGGGGAGAGGGAGGGGTGGGGACATTAACCCAGTGAGCTCTCCCGTCTGGGAGCATCTTGGTGCCTTTCTATTCCTCACCCCTTCTGTATTCCCCTTCTCCAGACACTGACCATTACTTTCCTCACTCCCAAGCTCCGAGGGTCCTGCCTTTATCTCTATAACTTGTTTCCTAAACCCATTTCTTCTACAAATTACTTACTCTACTTCTGTGATTTTATAAATAAACTAGAGGCCCATTGCATGAAGATTCATGCAAGAATAGGCCTTCCTTCCCCTGGCTGCCGGCACCAGTTTTCCTCTGGCACCCGGGACCCAGGCCTTCACTCCAGCTGCCACCTTCCACCTTTGCTCCGGTGGGAGCCTTCAGTGTTCACTCTGGCTGGAGCGCCACGCCTGTAGCTATTTCTGCCGCCCGCTCTCCTCCTCATAGCAGATGTCCTGCCCTGCTCAGTGGCTTTGCACCTATGTATGCAAATTAACCCACCAGTTTTGTTGGGTTAATTTCCATACTCACTTCTGATTGGTTGGTGGGCATTACAGAGGTATGGTCAATTTGTATATTTCTTTTTTATTAGTATAGATGTCCTCTTACAGTTTGAGTCTTGGCTCTCAATTCTTTCCTAGCCAGAACTCAAGTACTAAGGTTGCTGAACCCAGGTCCTATCTAATCCCACCAGTCTAATACCCAGTGCTGTTCCCACCACCTACAACACCCCCAGGTCCACGCCTCCCATACACTCCCCCTCAGGGCCTAGCCATGGAACTTTTTTTTTAATATATATTTTATTGATTTTTCACAGAGAGGAAGGGAGAGGGATAGAGAATCAGAAACATCAATGAGAGAGAAACATCTATCAGCTGCCTCCTGCACAACCCCACTGGGGATGTGCCCGCAACCAAGATGAATTCCCTTGACTGGAATCAAACCTGGGACCCCTCAGTCCATAGGCCGACACTCTATCCACTGAGCCAAACTGGTTAGGGCAACCATGGAAATTTTTATATTGAACCGGTTTACCTCGTTCTGCAATGACTTGTCTCACACCTCTTTCCCAGCCCATCCTCACAGTCTTCTCTGCCCAAGAGCAACTTCCTCTGCTCAGGAACTTGCATCTCAGATACTTCTCCTGATTCTGACCTACAGAACTGTAACTGATTTGTGATTGCATATTAAGCAGATTTTTACATAGTAACTAGGATCCCATAGTGTCCTGGAAGAAGAGCTTGGATTAGGAGAAAAGGACCTGGAGTCTAAGCCTTGGAGCAAGAGGCACAGAACAATAGTTCGAAGCCTGATGGCTCTTTCAAGCCCCTTTAAAGGAAACAGGATTTACATAAAATGAAGACTGGCTTGTAGGGACTTAATTTTTTCTATGGAAAGCCATTAAAGGTGGATTAAAATGAATTATTAGTCATGCACAATTTAACAACAGGATACATTCAGAAAATTGTGGTTAGGCATTTGTCTCCTGCAAACATCAAAGAATGCACTTCCCAAACCTAAATGGTATAATCTGTGCTACTCAGCTATGGTTTAGCCTTTTGCTCCTGGGCTAAAAGCCTGCACAGTAGGTCACTGTACAAAACCTCCTGGGATGGAGATTTTTTAAAATATATTTTTATTGATTCAGAGAAGAAAGGAGATGGGGATAGAGATAAAAACATCAATGATGAGTGGTAAGAACATTCAGTCTCTATTTAGAATAATCTGGTTATGCTCCTGTTTTGTAATCCACCCTCCAAACACCAAGAAACTCAGCCATTCCTGGGTTCCTGGACCATTCAGACATTTAGACCCCCATCTTTAGACAGGGCAGATGAAACGTAGAAGTTGCTTAACAGTGAATTTCCTAGGAAATAGAGAATAGAATTATTTTGCCTAGTATTTGTGTCCTCATTTCATTTTCATTGGGAGAACTAGAGTAGCCCAGAGAAGGAATTTTCCTCGGTAGGCAGAAAAATGGCCTGTGAGAATGTTAACTTACGTGGGAAAAGATTTTGCCAGTGCAATGAAGTTAAGGACTTTGGGAAAAGACTGGGAGATTACAATGGATTATCTGGGTAGGCCCAATTCAATCACAAGTATCGTTGAGAGCAGAGGACCTTCCCAAGAGGACATGTGACATGGAAAAAAGGCCCAAGAGAGATGCAGTATTGCCAGCTTTGAAGATGGAGGAAGGGGCCAAGAGCCTAGGAATGTGGGCAGCCAAGAGAAGCTAGAAAACACAAGGAGATGGATTCTGTCCTAGAGTATACAGAAGGACCATTGTCCTGATGACACCTCGATTTTAGCCTAGTGAGACACATGGCAGACATCTGACCTATAGAACTGTCACGAATCTGTGAGGCTTTAAACCACTAAGTTTGTGGCTTAATTTGTCACAACAGTAGTAGAAGCTAATATTCATCTCTAATTTTGGCAAGTCTGAAAATAAAAGGCATTCCCAGAGCAGAACATGAAAAGTCAAAGATAAAAATCTTTCCATTTCCTATCACTTCCGCTTTGATATCACCAGCCTCCTTCTGTTGTCCTCTACCTCTGCCTTCTCACACCTCACTCAGTAGCTCATGTGAGGTGGTGTCATCACCAAGCCTCTCCTTCTTTGATCCCATGCCCCAGGACCTACCAGCCCTTGCTTTCTGTATCCCTGTCTTCACTCCTCACCTGGTATGTGGTGAGACTATTTCACAGTCCTTTCTTTTATGTATCTGCCCTCAGGTTGGTCCCCTGCCATACCACAACAATTTTAATCACCACTCCCTCCATAGTAACTGCGTAAAGTTTGTCCTGATTAGTCATTAGGAGAAGTTTTCCAGAACTGGGAGTGGTCACTTGCAATTTCAAAATTATATCAGTGCACTAATCTTTGGGCCTGCCTGTCAAAGCCTTTTCTTCTTGCCCTGATCTTATAAATATTTCATTTATTAAGAAATAAATATTAGGAGAAACCAAGATGGCGGCATAGGTAACTGCTGCCTTGCACAACCACTTCAAAACTACAACTAAAAGACAAAACGGACATCATCCAGAACAACAGGAAGGCTGGCTGAGTGAAAATTCTACAACTAGAAGGAAAGATAATAGCACACTGAGACTCACAGGAGCTGGGGAAGTAAATTGCAGAGGTTAGGAGGCGCCGCTACAGAGAGAGCTGGCAACTGAGTATGTGGCTGGCTTTCTCAGTCGGGAGGGAGACAAAAGCTCCCGATGGCTTTAAACTCCAGTTCCAGACGAGACTCTGGGGACCCAGACTCATATGGGAAGAAACTGGATTGTCTGGCAGTGGGCGAAAATCGAGGGCAGCTTTCTCTCAGAGGTGCTTGCAGTGATTACCATGGGACACTGGGACCTAGAGGCCTCTTAAGGCAGGGCTGATGGGAAGCCATTGCTGTTTGCTTACCCCCCTGAGATCCCACCCATGAAGCTATTGCTGTTTACTCTGTCCTGAGACTCTGCCCCATCCAACCTGAGTGCAGATGCTTTTGCATATGAATGGTGTGGTCCTTTGAATTCTAAACTTGCCTAACAAACTATAACTGAGTCAGTGATCATGATCCAGAACATCCAAAAGAAGGCCCAAGGCCCCACAGCAGCTTGCATTGCTTCATAGCTGGGCCTCATTTGGGCACCTCCAAAACCCAAACAAAGAAGAGGAATCTACAGATCTCTCCATAGCTCCTGCTGGGTGGCCTCAGGCAGAGGCTAAATTAGCACCTCTTTGGAGATCCAAGAGCCAATGTACCCAGGGGTAAGAGTAGGACCATCCAGATTACAACTCCTCAGATCCATAAGGGACACACTCAGGGGGCAGACACAGTGAGCACCAAAGCTCCACTGAAGCAAAATTCCTCCCAGTGATACCAACAATAAGAAAAGCTTAACTACAATAAGACTGTACACACAGCCTACAAAGAGGTGCACCAAGAGTGTCTACCTCAGGTAACTGGGGACACTGAGCCACCGGGCTCTATAGGACACCTAGCACACAAGCCACTCTATCAATTCAGGGAAACAGCCAAAATGTGGAGACAAAGAAACTTATCACAAATGAAAGAAATGGAGGAAAGCAAATGGTTTTTTAAGAATTTCCTAGGAACAGCTGATAAATTTAGCAAGACCCTCAAGAATATGAAAAAGGACCAACTAGAAATTCAGCATACACTGACTGAAATAAAAAATAATATACAGAGACCTAACAGACTAGAGGATCACAAGAATCAAGTCAAAAAATTGAAATACAAAGCAAAAAACACCCAATTGGAAAATCAAAAAGAAAAAAGAATCCAAAAATATGAAGAGAGTACAAGGAACCTCTGGGAAAATTTCAAGTGTACCAACATCCAAATTTATGAGGGTGCCAGGAGAAGAGAGAGCAAGATACTGAAAACCTATTTGAAGAAATAATGACATGTGCCCTGACCTGGAATCAAACCATGACCTCCTGGTTCATGGGTCAATACTCAACACTAAGCTACACCGGACTGGCTGGTGAAATTTTTAAAAGTTTACCAGGAAAAATTGCAAATTCTAGGGGGGAAATGGGCCTACCAAGATTCTCAGTTCTCCATTCATGATATATGTATTCATGAACAAGGACACAAGACAGAAAAACCTGAACCTCAGCCACCTGAAATTAGGGACGACTGAATTCATCTTTCTCCAGTTCATTTTTACCTAGAGATAAACCAAGATTTCAGGCACCTCTAACACCATATGGGATTTCTTTTTAACCAATAAGAAAAGCAAAGGATAGTAGAGGTAAAAATGCTGTGTATATGTTTTCAGTGACTTAGGAAGGTACAAGATTATACAATACTTGCCCCAACTTAAGTTGTTCATTGAATTCATTAATTAAATCACTATTTATTTTGCCCCCCCCCCCGTCATGTGATATTTATGAACAACCAGTTGTGATCTCACCCATCTCTGAGCTTCCAGGCCAGGAGTCAAGATAAACTATTAAACAAGAATTTATAATAACACGAACTAGTGTTATGTTAGAGGAGTTCAAGACATGTATAACATCCTACCTTTCTTGATGTAGAATATTAGAAAGTTTCCTGGAGAAAGGAATGTGTAAGCCAATGTCAGAAGTATGAATTGGGATTAAACCGAGAGTGGTTCAGATAGAACAGCATAAGAAAGGCCCAGATGGGAGAGAGCGTGTGACCCTTCAAGGTACAAAAACAAATTCATCCTGACGAGTGTAAGTGGTTAGAGACAGACAGGAGAAGCAGGTAGTAGGGGCCAGTCTTGTGAAATTTTGGAGCTTATGCGAATAGCAATAAAAACCTGTTCGAGGATGTTAAGTGAGAATGTGATAAAAGGATCACTTTGAGGACAATAATAAAAGATGAAAGACCAGCAAACAAGAAGGAAAGAAGGCAAGAAAGGTAACTGCAGTGAGTGAGTTGGGGGAAGAGTTGATGATCTTTGAGAAGCAGAGCTAACTTGATTAATTAGATGGATGAGGGACAGGGAAGGAGTCAGAGTGAAGGATGAGTTTGACTCTGACAACTGGGTGCATGACAGGGCCACTCTTCAAGGTAGGGGACATGAGAGGATTTAGCACATGTTTGTTTAGGGCCAGAAGCTAATAAATTCAGTTTTGGACCCATCAAAATTGAGATACGTTTTGAAATATCAAAAGGACTTCTAAGCCCTAACTGGTTTGACTCAATGGGTAGAATGTCGGCCTGCAGACTGAAGGGTCCCAGGTTCGATTCTGGTCAAGGGCCTGTACCTTGGTTTCTCTATCCTCTCTTCCTCTCTGTAAAAAAATCAATAAAATATGTATTTTTTTAAAAAAAGACTTATGAGTGCTGAAGAGTTGATCTAGATATCAAGAAAAAGGTCTTAGTTTCTGAGGGCGTCCCTTAGATTATCAAAATGCAAAGTTGAAGGAAATAGCCAAAGATAAAATTGTCTATTCAGTTTTTCCAAAATGGCCCACCAAGGGAAAGCTATACTCTTGGTGTCTTTAGATGGACTACATGTGATGTAGTCCTTGTGATGTCACTCTTATAGCAATGCCACATCCTGTACATCAAGGGTGGGAGGACACAAGAAAAAGGCAAAACTCAGCCGGGTTCTAAAGTAAGTGGGAGGACTTGGGCAGAGCACTTGTGACTGCTGGGAAGTAGCCTGAATCCACCCACTCATTTCACAATACACCCCTCCCCCCAAGTCAAAGTTTATGCACCTGGACACTAAAGCTTCCTGTCCATAGCAATAACACCAATACTCAGAACTAACGCTTAGGGCTAGATCTTTCTAAACCTTAGTAAAATGGAGATAATAACAGTCCTTGCTTCACAGATTTTTGTGAGGAGTAAGAGATGATGCATACTGCACACTAAAGCACAGTACCTGACACATAGTAAGTACTCCATAAACTTGGGTGGTTGTGGCATGATAGTAAGTGGTCATACTGATGACGCATAGGCATTATATGTTCCTGAAACTCCTAAATCATTAAATCATCTCATTGTCATGTTGTTATTTTTCATGCCAAGTATCCTTAATTGTATTCTGAGCATTTAAAAATTGATAATCCATATATGGCAATTCCCTGTTCATCAGTACAGCTGGTTAGCCATTCAGTATCTAACTATTCCATGTATACAGCCTCTAAAAACTAAACTGAGATCTTTATTTCAATTTTCCTAATTAGTATTTTTTATTTCTTTGATCTTTATTTCTTTATTAAAACTTTAAAAACTTTTAAAGGATTTAACTAATTTTGATCATTTTAGCACATTAATGAAACATGAATTTTAAGTTTAATTTTTTTATTTGCTTTGGTCCATCTTGAAACAAATTTTCAACATTAGAAAGACATTTAAAAATTTTAATGAATACACTGAAATTTAATAGGAGACAGAAGTTAAGAGAAAGTTTTGTCTTATATATACACAAAACTTTCAGCCATAGGGTTTTACTCACTTCAGTAGCTCCAGTTTCTTAATACAAATCTCAATAAATATTTTTTTGCAGGATGGAAGGGAAAGATGTAGAACGAGAGCAGAGCTTTTACTAGTAAGATCAAATATCTGTTAAGAGACTAAATTCGGAATCCAAGATGGCGACATAGGTAAACACCTACACTGCTGCCTCGCACAACAATTTCAAAACTACAACTAAAAGACAGAACGGACATCATCCAGAACCACAGGAAAGCTGGCTGTGTGGAAGTTCTACAACTAGAAGGAAAGAGAGGGGCTCACGGAGACCCAGAGGAGCTGCAAAAAGCTGAGGTACGGAGACGTGTGCGTGGTACCAGAGTACCTGGCTGGCTTTCTCTGGCGGGAGGGAAACGGAGACTCTCAAAGGCATTAAACCCCTTATCCTACCACACTAAACCCCAGATCCAGCCGAAACTCATACGGGAGGAGTTTGGACTGTGAAAAGGGAGAAGTGCACGGAAACTTAGGGGAGTCACAAAAGATCAAAGGCCTGGTGCCGCCCATGGCACTGCTAGCAGGACAGATTGCTGATTGTGCCACTGGCTTTCGCGAGTGGGTGGGGGATAGACCCTCCCAACTGTGCCACTTCTGACTCCACTAAGCCCCTGTTTCGGACGAAACCCTAGAGACCTAGACTCGTGAGGTCCTGCTGCACAGGGGAGCTGGAAAGGCAGCGGTTAGAGGCACAAGGATGGCTCCAGCCATTACCCAGTCACGTGAGACTCAGGGGCCGTGGAGGGCGGGGCCGACTGGAAGGCAAGGCGGTCCCTTAAGCCCTGAGACTCCACCCCTCCCAAGCTCAATAGAGGCTTCTTCGGTTTTGTGTCTGGTATCATAAGGCTGAATTCAACACAGAAGTTTCCCCGGCATAGTGAAAATGCCAAGACAAGGGAAGGGATCACAAACAAAAGAAATGGAGGGAAAAAAACGACTGGATATAGAGTTCAAAACCACACTTATAAGGTTTTTCAAGAATATGCTAGAAAAGATGGATAAATTTAGTGAGACCCAAGAGGAGATGAAAAAGGTCCAACTAAAGATGATAAAGGACCAAATAGAAATTAAACATACACTGACTGAAATAAAAACTATTATACAGAGTCCTAACAGCAGACTAGAGAAAGGCAAGGATCAAGTCAAAAATTTGAAATATAAAGAAGCAGAAAACATTCAACTGGAAAAGCAAGAAGAGAAAAGAATCCAAAAATGTGAAGATAATGTAAGGAGCCTCTGGGACAGCTTCAAGCATACCAACATCAGAATTGTGGGGGTGCCAGAAGAAGAGAGAGAGCAAGATACTGAAAACCTATTTAAAGAAATAATGACTGAAAACTTCCCACATCTGGTAAAAGAAATGGACTTACAAGTCGAGGAAGCACACAGAACCCCGAAGAAAAGGAATCCAAAGAGGACCACACCAAGACACATCATAATTAAAATATCAAGAGCAAAAGACAAAGAGAGAATATTAAAAGCAGCAAGAGAAAAACAGTTCATTACCTACAAGGAAGCACCCATACGACTGTCAGCTGATTTCTCAACAGAAACGATGCAGGCCAGATGGGAGTGGCAAGAAATATTCAACATGATGAATAGCAAAAACCTACAACCAAGAATAATCTATCCAGCAAAGCTATCATTCAGAATTGAAGGGCAGATAAAGACCTTCACAGAGAAGAAAAAGCTAAAGGAGTTCATCAACTCCAAACCAGTATTATATGAAATGCTGAAAGGTACTCTTTTAGAAGAGGAAGAAGAAAAAGGTAAAAGCCAAAAAGTTATGAACAACAAATACATATCTGTCAACAAGTGAATCTAAAAATTAAGTGAATTAAAAATTTGATCAGAATAAACTGATGAATATAATATAATCAGGAGCACAGAAAGGGAGTAGACTGATAATTCTCAGGAGGACAAAAATCATAAAGCATCAAACATTGTGAAATTACAGCAAAGATTAAAGTTAGGTGAGGTAGATAAGTGATCAATCAAAGGACTTGTATGCATGCATATAAGCATAACCAATGATCACAGACACTGGGGGGTTGGGGTATGCCTAGGAGGGAGGGGGGGCAATGGGGAGATATGTATAAAAAATTAATAAAAATTAATTTTTTTTAAAAAGAGACTAAATTCATTAGGAATTTCACCAAAAAGAATTAATTATTCTATAACATAAAGCCAAAGCTATGCATAAATGACCTAATAAGAGTTTTCAGTGTGTGATCCCTATGCCAGCATCATGCACATCACCAGGGAACTTTTTAGGAATGCAAATTATGATGCTCCACATAAGACTCACTGAGTCAGAAACTCTGGGGTTGGGGGCCAAGCAATCTGTTTTCACAAACTCTCCCGGTGATCCCCAGACACACTGAGGTTTGAAAGTCCTTGAGGAGAAAGGCACAAAGTGGGTCCATAAGAGCCACTGGGTGTTTCAAATGGCAAATACTAGGTCTTAATCAAAATACAAGCAGCTTGGCTCCCAGAATTCTGCATTCACCAGGCACACGTCACACATTTAAGTTACGTGTAGATTCCATATAGGCATCTGAGTATCCACTTCCCGTTATTTGCCCAATAAAGAGATGGAAGAGGAATTGTGTTATAGAATGAAGTGGAAAGAGATGGAATTAATGACGCATCATTTTATTGTTATTACAGTTGTATTACTTTGAAGAAGTCAATGCTTAGGAGTAAGGATCTATCCTTGAAATTATAAGGACTGAAGGCTACCCCCAAACTGTTTTTCCTGAAAAGAATTGTAGGAACCTGTCCTTTACTGAAGTCCTTTCTAGAAGGCAGAGAATAAGGTAAGTGCCCTCTTATTGTGTGGCTCTTGAATTTTAAGGCAGATTTCTGTTGACTAACAAGATCAAATACTTTGTTTATGGAGGTATCTCTGCCAAAGTACAGACTCGTCCACTTTTTGTGATATTGCCAGTCCTGGGCTCTTATGACAGAAAAATAAACTGGGGAGTAAAGGAAGGACAGGGGGAGAGAAGAAAGAGATAAAACTTTTTCTGAAATTCTATTTTAAAAGATGAAAAGTCCAATT
The DNA here is from genome assembly GCA_011751065.1 of Lasiurus cinereus. Lineage (NCBI taxonomy): Eukaryota > Metazoa > Chordata > Mammalia > Chiroptera > Vespertilionidae > Lasiurus > Lasiurus cinereus. The sequence goes on along the minus strand of JAAGEH010000042.1, from coordinate 26,375,331 downwards.
GTTAATAATTACGTTGGTGGGATGCTGGCCTAAGATCCTAACAGTATAATTTTGGATCTCTTGATATATCTCATACAAATTTAATAAGATATTTGAGGCTCTGTGTGGTGTGTTCTTTAAATACTAATGCCTAAGTCCCACCTCCAAAGATTCAGATTAGTTGGGCTGAGGAGCAGTTTGGGAAAGATGTCGACTAGTTTTTCTTTTTCAAGCAACCCATGTGATCATGTCTGACTGAAGTTGCTAATCAAGATCCGTTAGGGAGAAGGGTGGGAAAGGGCATTGGGGTGTAAGGGGATATGTATAATACTTTCATCAATAAAAATTTAAAAGAAAAGAAAAGATCCCTTGGACCTGGACACTCATGTACATGCCAGAATGCTTGCAGCAAGGCTCAGAAAGAATGGCTGTACCTGAAAGCATGTCTTCATACACTTTTTAGCTCATGTGCTTTATTTATGCTTTCTTTTCAGTTTATTGATTACATTAATGCTCCTCAAAGTTGTGAATTATCTTCTAAGAAATTATCTAATTATGTAAGAAAGCAAATGTCTAATTTATGAGAATGTTCTTGCTAACCTCTAGGGGGAGCTAAAAGCTCCTTCTCCCCACCTCTCTTTCCAGTGCCCACAAAGCTTTTTTAGGTTTAACTCTCACTGTGTTTACTTGTGTGTTGTTTCAAGGAAGGAAAGGAGGGAGGGAGGGAGGGAGAAAGGGAGAGAAGGAGGGTTTAGAATTTGGGACTAGAGGATAGTTCTAGAAAAGATAAAGGATTAAATAAAAAATACCAAGGCTGAACTTCTTAGTATAAATAGTAGAAAGATAACAGGGCCTGACTTTGCCTCAGTTGTTCATCAATATATCTTTGAAGACTAAAGAAACATACAAGCAGAAAATACAAGCAAAATAGACTGGCTTCTGACATCAATTCCATGTAATTGGGCTAAATTTCATAAGTGAAGAGCACAGTCCTTCACAAAACTGCCCTCATTTCAGACACCAACTCAAAGTGCAGAGGTCCCTAGGCTGTCCTCACTTCTAACCACTGTCTACAAATTTGGGGATTCCCACTATTCCCTCGGGTTTAATAATTCACCAGAACAATTCACAGAACTCAGAAGACAACTGTTTTTATTATTAAAGAATTATTATAGCAAAAGGATACAAATTGGAACCAACCAAAGGAAGACATGCATAGGGTGAGGTCTGAAAGGGTTCCAAACTCTAAAATTTTTTATATCTTCTCATGAAGTCACTGTGCATTGCCCTCCTCCCACATCACAAGTGACAATATGGAGAATACTGCCTACTTGGAAAATAGACCCAAGTTCTGGTGTCCAGAGTTTGATTGGAATTTCATTATATAGGCACTAGAGGCCCGGTGCACAAAAATTCGTGCACTGGGGTGGAGGTCCCCTCAGCCCAGCCTGCCCCCTCTCACAGACTGGAAGCCCTCAGGGGATGTTCTACTGTGGGAGGCAACCAGCAATCATGGGAAAGCATCACCCCCTCGCTGCTGCTGCCTCTAGCCTCCCTCTGTGGGAGGCAGGCTGATCAGGGGAAGGCAACAGCCCCATCATGCCACTGCTTTTGCCACTGCCGGCCACCATGGCTGCCTGAGCCTTGGTCCAGCCTGGCCCTCGCAGCAGCAGTTGCTGCGGCTTTATCCGGAAGGACGTCCAAAAGATGTCTGGTCTAATTAGCATATTACCCTTTTATTAGTATAGATTATTACTATCACTTGGTCTGGCCTTGCCAAGGCATTAGAGGTGAGTTAATTAAA
>JAAGEH010000042.1:26321369-26370401 GCA_011751065.1 Lasiurus cinereus | reverse complement strand
GGCAGACATCCACCTCCCCCTTAAGTCAGGCGCAATCTGACCTTTCCGTTCGCTCTGTGGATCTCTGATTCCGCCGCGTGTCTGCGCCGATTGGAGAGCGGAGTTCTGGGTCCCCGGGTTCCTGGCTGCTCGATGGGTGCCCAGCCGAAGGCTTCAGAGCGCCGCAGACATCCACCTCCCACTGCAAGATGGCTCGGGCTCCGCGTTCGCGCTGGTGGCTCCGGCAGACAAAAACCCCGTGGCAGTGGGGCTGCCTGGCCGGGAGAGCCCCTTCCAACAGTTCTCCGCCTTCCCCTGGGGGACAACTGACTCCTAGCTTGCCAACAAACACTCCCAATGCAACTCTCAGCCGCTCTCTCTCCCTCTGCCCAGCGACAAAGCTCCAGACGCGTCCGTCTACTCCGCCGCCATTTTCTCCTCTCTACTATATTATTTTTTAATCTATTTTTAATTTTAATATTTATTTTTAATTTAAATTTTTTATTGTTTAAAGTATTACATATGTCTCCTATTTCCTCCATTGATCTCCCCTGGCTGTTCCCACACCCAAGCCAATGTCCTCAACCCCCTACTGTCTGTGTCCATTGGTTATGCTCATGCATGCATTCAGGTCCTTTGGTCAATCTCTTACCCCCTCACCTCCTCACCTTACCTCATATGTTGGACAGTCTGTTTGATGCTTCTATGTCTCTCATTCTATTTTTGTTTATCAGTTTATGTTGTTCATTACATTCCACAGATGAGTGAGATCATGTGGTATTTATCTTTCTCTGACTGGCTTATTTTGCTTAGCATAATGCTTTCCAGTTCCATTCAGGCTGTTGCAAATGGTAAGAATTCCTTCTTTTTTACAACAGCATAGTATTCTATTGTGTAGATGTACCATAGTTTTCTAATTCATTCATCTGCTGATGGGCACTTAGGCTGTTTCCAAATCTTAGTAGTATAAATTGTGCTATTATTAACATTAGGGTGCATGTATCCTTTCAGATTGGTATTTCTCTTTTCTTGGGATATATTCCTAGAAGTAGGATTACTGAGTCAAATGGAAGTTCCATTTTTAATTTTTTGAGGAAACTCTATACTGTTTTCCATAGTGGCTGCACCAGTCTGCATTTCCACCAGCAGTGCAAGAGGGTTCCTTTTTCTCCCCATCCTCTCCAGCATTTGTTGTTTGTTGATTTGTTGATGATAGCAATTCTGACAGGTGTGAGATGGTACCTCATTGTTATTTTGATTTGCATCTTTCAGATGACCAGTGACTTTGAGCATGTTTTCATATGTCTCTTGACCTTCTGTATGTCCTCTTTCAAAAGTGTCTATTTAGGTCCTTTGCCCATTTTGTTTTTGGATTGTTTATCTTTCTTTTATTAAGTTGTATGAGTTCCCTATAATACAATATAACATTGGCAAATATGTTCTCCCATGCAGTGGGCTTTCTTGTTGTTTTGTTAATGGTTTCTTTTGCTATGCAGATGCTTTTTATTTTGATGTAGTTTCATTTGTTTATTTTCTCCTTAGTTTCCATTGTCCTAGGAGCTATATTGGTAAAGATATTGCTACAACATATGTCTGCTATTTTACTGCCTTCGATTCTTCTAAGATTTTTATGGTTTTCCATCTTATGTTTAAGTCCTTTATACATTTTGAATTTATTTTTGTATATGGTGTAAGTAGGTGGTCTAATTGGCAATGTAGCAGGATATAAAATTAACACCCAGAAATCTATGGCTTTTTTATACACCAATAATGAACTCATAGAAAGAGAAACTAAAAAAAAACAATCCCATTTACCATTGCAACAAAAAAATTAAGATACCCAGGAATAAACTTCACCTCAAAAAATTACAGGGCACTGAAAAAAGAGGTAGAGAGAGAATCCAAGATGGCGGCATAGGTAAACACCTACACTGCTGCCTCGCACAACAATTTCAAAACTACAACTAAAAGACAGAACGGACATCATCCAGAACCACAGGAAAGCTGGCGGAGTGTAAGTTCTACAGCTAGAAGGAAAGAGAGGGGCTCACAGAGACCCAGAGGAGCCGAGGTACTGAGACGCGCGCGCTGAAAGAGCGGGTGCCCGAGTACCTGGCTGGCTTTCTCTGGCGGGAGGGAAACGGAGACTCCCAACGGCATTGAACCCCTTATTTTACGACACTAAACCCCAGATCCAGCGAAACTCATGCGGGCATAGTTTGGACTGTGAAAAGGGAGAGGTGCATGGATATTTAGGGGAGTCGCAGAAGATCAGGTCTGGTCTCGCACACGGACGGTGCTGTGCGCAGGACAGATTACTCATTGTGCCGCTGGCTTTTGAGACTGGGCCGGAGACAGACCCTCCGAACTTTGCCACTTCTGAGTCCACTAAGCCCCTGTTTCGGGCGAAACCCTGGGGACCTAGACTCGTGTGGTCCTAGTGCGCAGGGGAGCTGGAAAGGCAGTGGTTAGAGGCACTGCGAGAGAGCGTGTGCTTGCACAAGGACCGCTCCAGGGATTACCCAGTCACGTGAGACTCAGGGGCTGTGGAGGGCGGGGCCGACTGGAAGGCAAGGGGGTCCCTTAAGCCCTGAGACTCCACCCCTCCCAAGCTCAACAGATAGGTTTCTGTGGTTTTGCAAGACTGGTATCATAAGGCTAAATCCAACACAGAAGTTCTCCGGGCATAGTGAAAATCTCGAGACAAGGGAAGGGATCACAAACAAAAGAAATGGAGGGAAAAAAACGACTGGATATAGAGTTCAAAACCACGCTTATAAGGTTTTTCAAGAATATGCTAGAAAAATTCGATAAATTTAGTGAGACCCAAGAGGAGATGAAAAAGGACCAACTAGCGACGCAAAAGAGCCAACTAGAGATGGAAAAGGTCCAACTAAAGATGATAAAGGACCAAATAGAAATTAAACATACACTGACTGAAATAAAAAATATTATACAGAGTCCTAACAGCAGACTAGAGAAAGGCAAGAATCAAGTAAAAAATTTGAAATATAAAGAAGCAGACAACATTCAACTGGAAAAGCAAGAAGAGAAAAGAATCCAAAAATGTGAACATAATGTAAGGAGACTCTGGGACAGCTTTCAGCATACCAACATCAGAATTGTGGGGGTGCCAGAAGAAGAGAGAGAGCAAGATACTGAAAACCTGTTTAAAGAAATAATGACTGAAAACTTCCCACATCTGGTAAAAGAAATAGACTTACAAGTCCAGGAAGCACACAGAACCCCAAAGAAAAGGAATCCAAAGAGGACTACACCAAGGCACATCATAATTAAAATGCCAAGAGCAAAAGACAAAGAGAGAATATTAAAAGCAGCAAGAGAAACACAGTTCATTACCTACAAGGGAGCACCCATACGACTGTCAGCTGATTTCTCAACAGAAACGATGCAGGCCAGACGGGAGTGGCAAGAAATATTCAATGTGATGAATAGCAAGAACCTACAACCAAGAATAATCTATCCAGCAAAGCTAACATTCAGAATTGAAGGGCAGATAAAGAGCTTCACAGATAAGAAAAAGCTAAAGGAGTTCATCAACTCCAAACCAGTATTATATGAAATGCTGAAAGGTACTCTTTTAGAAGAGGAAGAAGAAAAAGGTAAAAGCCAAAAAATTATGAACAACAAATACATATCTATCAACAAGTGAATCTAAAAATTAAGTGAATTAAAAATTTGATCAACAGAATAAACTGGTGAATATAATAGAATCAGGAGCACAGAAAGGGAGTGGACTAATAATTCTCAGGGGGGAAGGGGGGAAGGGTGTACAGGGAGAGACTGGACAAAAATCATACACCTATGGATGATATCAATGGGAGGGAGCTAAGGGCAGAGGGAGGGGTGGGAGCTGGGTGGAGGGGTGCTATGGAGGGGAAAAAAGAGAAACAAATGTAATAATCTGAATAATAAAGATTTAGTTTAAAAAAAAATCATTGATCAACTGCCTCCTGCAGGCCCCCAACTGGGGATTGAGCCCACAGCCACAACCCGGGCATAGGCCCTGAACATAATCGAACCATGACCTCCTGATTCATAGGCCATTGCTCAACCATTGAGCCATACCAACTGGTCTTTCTTTCTTTCTTTCTTTCTTTCTTTCTTTCTTTCTTTCTTTCTTTCTTTCTCCCTTTCTTTCTTTCTTTGATTCTATTTATTTTGAGAGAAAGAGGGAGAGAGAGAAGCATCAATTTGTTACACCACTTATTGATGCATTCATTGGTTGATTATTATATGTGACCTGATGTGGGATGGAACCCCAAACCTTGGTTATTGGGAGGACACTCTAACCACCTGAGCTATTCAGCCAGGGCTCACATGCTTTTCTTGATCCAAAGAAATCTAGCAGGGCTGGATCCAGAGATCCCCATTTTCCTATTTATTTTCTTCTTGGGTGTTCAAAGATAGAGAATAGTTATCTGGAGAAGGGAAAGATGCAACTGCTCATTGTTCCAACAACATCCCAGCCCCTTCCCCATCCCTCAGTGTTTATTGATGTCAAAGAGATGAACCCCTTAGAACAGGGGGAAAAAAGAAAGAAAGAAAAAAGAGGTAGAGGAAGACATAAAAAATAGAAGAATACACTGTGTTCATGGATTCATAGAAACAACATCATTACAAAGTCTATACTACCCAAAGCAATCTATAGATTCAGTGCAATCTTCATTAAAATACCAATGGCATATTTGAAAAACCTAGAACAAACTCTCCAAAAATCCATATGAAATTTTAAAAAGATCCTGAATAGCTGCAGCATTCCTGAGAAAGAAGAACAAAGTTGGAGGGATCACAATACCAAATATCAAGCTGTATTACAAAGTCGCTGTTCTCAAAACTGCCTGGTACTGGCACAAGAACAGACATATAGAACAATGGAACAGAGCAGAGAACCCAAAAATTTACCCAAGCCATTATGTTCAACTAATATTTGACAAAGGAGACAAAAGCATACAATGGAGTCAAGACAGTCTCCTCAATAAATGCTATCAGGAAAATTGGACAGAAACTAGACCACCAGCTTTCTTCTACTTTAAATTTTGATGCTTAAGGATACCTATTATTGAGCTGCATTGTATCAGGCTGCTCAGAAGGCTCTGAGATGCAATGATGAGCAAGGAGTTCCTGCCCTTAGACGTTAGAGACCATTACACAAAACAAACTAATATCAAATCACAATAAAATGCAATCAAGAGAATTATCTTTCCTATGGAAGCATATGGCAGGAGCAGTCTTGGGCAGTAATTACTTCCATTCAATAAAATACAGATACTGGTTGAAATTTATTTTTACTTTATTTCTAGTAACTATGAGGTTGCAATTGTTAAAAAAATTTTCTCTGGATTAAATCATAATCAAGGTTAGTAGTAGTATACAATTGATCAAGTAATATGTAAAAAAAGATTTTATTGGAAAATGTATCTTTTAGTGAGGTGAATGAAGCTTTAAAAAAAACATAGCTGTAACCTTAGCCAGTATGGCTCAGTTCGTTAAATCATCAACCTGTGCACCAAAAGGTTGTGGATTCAATTCAGGGCACATACCCCAGTTGTGGTCTCAAGCCCCAATGGGATGTGTATGGGAAGCAACTGATCAATATTTTTCTTTCATGTCAATTTCTCTCTCTCTCTCTCTCTCCCTCTCTCTCCCCCTCCCTCCCTCCCCACCCTCTCTCTTTCTCCCTTCTTCTCTCTAAAATCAATGAAAAGTATATCTCTTGGTGAAGATTATTTTTTAAAATAACAATAATAATAAATTTAATAACATAGCTTATTTATCCTTGGACAAATACTTTATGCTAAAATGAGACAAGATCCATCATCTTTATTTCTATTTTAATTTGTATACACTAAACTGAGAAATCTTATTTGTGTGTGCATATATATATATATATATATATATATATGAATTGGAGGACAATGACTGGAACAATTTATTCAATTCTTTGGACTTTTTCTGAGTTACATCTAAAATCAGATAATAAGCTATTATCAGAAATTATATTTAACTAGAGGCCCGGTGCACAAAATTCATGCACAGGGAGGGAGTGTCCCTCAGCCTAGCCTGCACCCTCTCCAATATGGGACCCCAGCTTGATATTTGGTATTGTGATCCCTCCATCTTTGTTCCAGGTAGGATCAGGCCTAAACGGGCAGTTGGACATCCCTCTCACAATCCAGGACTGCTGGCTCCCAATTGCTCACCTGTCTGCCTGCCTTCCTGATTGCCCCTAATGGATTCTGTGGGCCAGCCAGATCACCCACTAACCACTCCCCTGCCAGCCTGATTGATGCCTAACTGCTCCCCTGCCAGCCTGTTTGCTCCTAACTGCCCTCCCCTGCAGTCCTAGGTCTCTCCCAACTGCCCTCCCCTGTTGGCCTGATCACCCACAACTGCCCTCCCTTGCAGACCTGGTCCCTCCTAACTGCCCTCCCCTGCTGGCCATCTTGTGATGGCCATCTTTTATCCGCATGGGGTCAGCCATCTTGTGTGTTGAAATGACAATCAATTTGCATATTACTATTTTATCAGATAGAAGGATTAGCTATGATAGAGGCCTGGTGCATGGGTTGGGACGCATTGAAGAGTGTCCCGGATCAGGGTGGAGGTTCCCTTGGGGCATGGGGCAGCCTGGGTGAGGGGCCTGTGGTGGTTTGCAGGCTGGCCATGCCCCCCCGGTGATCCAAGTGGAGTCCCTGCTATCTGGGATTTATTTATCTTCTATAATTGAAACTTTATAGCCTTAAGCAGAGGCCAAGATAGGCCAGGGCAGGAGGAAAGCTTGGCTCCCTCCATGCCGAGGAAACCCAAGTCTCCTACTCTCTCTGTGGCCACAACCATCTTGATTGTGTTAATTTGCATACTCACTCCTGATTGGCTGGTGGGCGTGGCTTATGGGTGTCGTGGATGTATGGTCAATTTGAACATTGTTCTTTTATTAGATAGGATATGCATCATCTGACAACTCCCTTTCATCTTATCGTAATTTTGTTGAAAGCAAAGAATTGGAAACCACCTAACTCACTAAGAATGTGTTGCCCAGTAATTACAGTTATTCACTTTCTCAATTTCTGGGAAGTAAACCACCAAAAAAAAAAAGCGTTTACCAATGCTTAACAAATGATTATTAGTGGTAGCTGTTACTCTTTCCTTTCATTTGAAACTGGAGCTGGGATGGCCCTTCCAAACTGTTCCAATGGAGGCCAGTGGTGGTGCCTTTAGATGCCGGCCTTGGACCTCCCAAAGAACTGTGAGGCGCCACCACCCTAGGAACAAGGCTATAAGCAGCCACCATTCCCCAAAGCCAGGGAAGTCAATACCTTATTCCTGAAGGGAGAATCCAGGCCACCCAGAAACCAACATGTGATAGCTGATTGTAGGGATGAATTCAACTGGCCACAGGTTGCCCAGATGGAACATTATTTCTGGTTGTACCTATGAGATGTCAGATAAGATTAGGATTTGAATCCAGGGACTTTGCAAAGCCTATCGTTCCCCCACCCCCAAGTGGATAGGCATAATCTAGGGAGCTGGAATCCAACAAAAGGCCCTCTCTCCCTTCCCCAACGTTTGAACAAGGATATGTTCTCATCTGTTGGAAGAAGGGGATTTACACCCGACCGCAGGCCTTCAGACTTTCCTACGAACACCAGCTCTCCTGGGTTTCCAGCTTGCAGGTGGCAGATCATCAGACTTCTCAGCCTCCAGAATATCATCAGCCACTTCTTCACCATAAATCTCCTTTTATTCACATTATATTGGTTCTGTTTCTCTGGAGAACCTTGGTTAATACACAATATAAAAATGTGTGTGTCATGCTGAAACCAGTTTGGCTTAGTTGATAGAGCGTCGGCCTGCGGACTGAAGGGTCCCAGGTTTGATTCCAGTCAGGGACATGTGCCTTGGTTGTGGGCACATTCCCAGTAAGGGGTATGCAGGAGGCAGCTGATGGATGTTTCTCTTTCATCGATGTTTCTAATTTTCTATCCCTCTCCCTTCCTCTCTGTAAAAAATCAATTAAAAATATATATATAGCCCTGACCAGTTTGGCTCAGTGGATAAAGCATCGGCCTGCAGACTGAAGGGTCCCGCGTTCGATTCCAGTCAGGGGCATGTACCTTGGTTGCGGGCACATCCCCAGTGGGGGGTGTGCAGGAGGCAGCTGATTGGTATTTCTCTCCCATCGATGTTTCTAGATCTCTGTCCCTCTCCCTTCCTCTCTGTAACAAATCAATAAAATATATTAAAAAATATATATATATATATATATATACACACACACACATATATATATTAATGTGTGTGTCACATTTAAATATAAACATTTCATGTTATATAAATATTTAAGTTAATTCTACATATAAATATACTTTCTACCAAACCTTAAAGCTGCATGTTTAACAGCGGTTATTTATGCAAAACCTCTGCCATATAAACTAATGCCCAAAGCAGGTCTTCATTGCCAACCCCATCAGTCAACTCTGACCTCCTTTCTGACATTATTTTTAATTTTAAAAAGCATATTAATATCCACCCCTATAACACCCACCTTCCTGATGAGTGAGTGTGTGTTGGGTCTAAACCCAACAAAGTAAAAAAAAAAAAAAAGTATTTTACTTACTAGACATATAATTCTGAGAAAGAGAAAGAAAAGGAGGTACTGAAACTTGCTCTAGGTTTTGTTGAATGAAGTAAGGTTGACTTCCCTCGTTCTTTCTAAAATTCTGCTGTTCACAAATGACCCTTCCTCAGGGTCCCTCAGGACTGCATTCAGTGACATTAGCTAGGGAATGAAAGAGGAACAAGTTATTGAGTGAAAATTGTCATTATTCTACTGCCCCACTCTACCATGAATGTAAATTTCTTCACAATACAAGGGAAAATACCTCATTTCTATGATATGCTGTGCCCTTAATGGAAATATATGTAAAGAGAAGTATAAATAAGTAAATAAACAAACAAACCTTATGGTGCCTTAAAGAGACTACTCTGATACTGATATTTTAAATAATCCCTTCATTTAGAACTCTCAGAAGTTTTACACACACACACACACACACACACACACATCAGGGTAAAGTAGGGTAGTGAAATTCAGCATGACTGAGAGGTGGGACTTTTTCTTTTTTAAAAGAGAAAGAGGCCAGTTGTAAAAAGAGCCAGAGAAAGGAGTCCAGAATATTTCTGTACAGATGGTGGAATCTCAGGTTAATTTTAAGAAAGAATATACTTGGAAGTTGAGGGTCCTTAAAACTACCTATAACTATATACCTCCAAATAAGGCTTTACTTATCCTCATGCCCAGTTTCTATACTGCTGGTCCATCAAGAAGGAAATTAACAGCGACCTGTAGAATCAATAGAAACTAACCCATTAAAGGGACTTGGGGAAAGTCCTGGCAGGCTACCTCTTAGGGTCAGAAACAGCAGATGAGGTATCAGTGCGAACTATGCTGTAACAGAGGCTATATAAGTGGACAGGAACATTTAGATAGAAGTTACTTTTTTAGTCCCATCAGCCATCATTCCCACACACAGCATGTGCTCATATTTCCTGCTTCCTCCCTAAATGATTGCCCATTCTGTCTTTCCACTCCCCAAGGGACAACTCATATCTAACCACATTAACTTCCTTCTTCATTTAATGGTTCTGGAACCAATTCCAATGTGTGTGGGTGAAGTGTTTTCCCACACCGGGACTAAGCAATTCTTGAACACCAGCTGGGTGTCCTACAATTCAGCTCAGTTCTGACACCATCTACCAGGAGATAGCTTCAGATTCCACAAGGTAAGGACTCAGTCCCTCAGGACTGCCCCCTCCCTCTCCCGACTTCACGCAACGGTCAAAAGTGCTTCTGCTGGATCAGCTAGAGATAGGATGTTCCAACTAACCCTGCCTTGGTTTGATTAATTTGCTAGAGCAGCTCACAAGACTCAAAAAAGTATTTTACTTACTAGACTGTCAGTTTATTATGAAAGGATATCACTCAGGAACAGACAGGTAGAAGACATACATGGGGCAAGGTATCACTGGGAAGGGGCTCAAAGTTTCCATGCCCTCTCCATTCACAGCACTCCCAACTCAGAAGTTCTCCAAACCCTGTCCTTTAGGTTTACATAGATGCTTCATTACAGAGGCATGGCTGATTAAATCATTGGCCATTGGCAACTGACTCAACCTCCAGCCCCTTCCCCTCCTTGGGGGTGGAGGTGGAGGGTTGGGACTGAAAGTTCTGCAGCCAAACAGCCCATCTTTAGGTATAGGACGAAAGTCACCTCTTTAACATAACAAAAGACACTTTTATCACTCTGCCACAGAGGAAATTGCAAGGGTTTTAGGAGCTCTGTGCCAGAAACAAGGATGAAGATCAAAAATATATTTCTTATTTGAATCACAATGCTACAGTCTCCATCTTCTCAAACTCCCCGGCTGCTATTTGTGTCACAGAACTGAGCACTGGTTCTGGCCTATAGTGCTGTCTTAAAGCTTCTGTACACTTCTAGTTTCGGTAGCTGGATTCTGAGCAACTGAGACAAAGCACCATTCCATATCATTCTTCTGTGTTGTGCTGTCTGACTATGTATTTGTCTGCCTCACTACCAGTCCATGAACTCTTCCTAGTAAAAGGGTAAGACTTAGCCTCTAGCACAAGAGCTGGGGACTCAGAAAATATGTGTTGCATGAGTGAGACTTCCACCTGACTAAGGTTAATGTAATCAGGCCCAAGTGAATAACAGTTACTATAAATGAATATTGTGTTTTATTCTCTTTATCACAGATATAGATGGGAAAACTCAGAGCAATTCATTTGCCCAAAGTTACACAGGAAGTGGTGAAGGAGAATTTTTTTCCAAAACTAAGTCATGCCCCTTTGGTCACATCATACTTCCTTTAATGACTGCCCTTCATAAGTTGTTTTTCATGTTTAGTTGGCAAAAGATTGTTCTTAGTTGGTGAGACTACCAAGGAAGTACTAGAAGAAAATGATACCAAGTCTTTACTTAGTGCAGTGAGTTTTAAAGTCTCATTCTATCATGAATATCTCATATAAGAAGCTGAAGCTGACCATAAATGATTCATGAGATGACACATAAAACCAATGCCATCTTCATTCCCTACTACATTCTTAATACATTTAGATCTGTTTCTAAGTATTTCTTTTTGTTACTATGTTATGTTAAGACTAGTTGCTTCTGGAAAAAGCCTCCTGTTTCCTAATAGTGTAATAAATCTTCCAAATGTTGCAAATTTCAGGATTCAGTCCTCCCACAGTTGAAAAAGTTCTGAATGATGGACCTTGGTTAATACACATACTCTTATAACAATTTTTCTGAAAAGGAAAAGGAAAAGTTAGACTTAAATTCATCCCAAAATATAAAGAATAAGCACTCAAAGCCACACTCAGATTACTTTCTTCTATGAGTTCTGCATTTTTGTTATGCTTAGCAAAGTCTTCAGCATTTCAAGATTAAGCAGATACTTGTTATCATTTTCTTCTGGCACTTCCATGACTTGACTTTTTATATGTACATCTTTAATTCTTCTAGAATATTTTAATTATTTACAAATGGAGTGAAGTAGGGATTAAAATCTATTTTTCGCCGAAACCAGTTTGGCTCAGTGGATAGAGCGTCGGCCTGCGGACTGAGGGGTCCCGGGTTCGATTCCGATCAAGGGCATGTATCCTGGTTACAGGCACATCCCCAGTAGGGGGCGTGCAGGAGGCGACTGATTGATGTCTCTCATCGATGTTTCTAACTCTCTATCCCTCTCCCTTCCTCTCTGTAAAAATAAATAAATAAAATATATTTTTTTTAAATCTATTTTCCCCCTAATGGTTAATTACTTAGCTGTCTCAAAAATTTCTGTTGATTGGAATTACCATCTTTATGGCATACTGTTCTCATTCAGGCACGCCCCTTTTTTATGGTGCTTCACTTTATTGCACTTTGCAAATGTGTTTCTACAACATCGAGGCAACACCCTCCACTAGCAAAAAGATGCCAATTTCAGTCCTAGCTGGTTTGGCTCAGTGGATAGAATGTTGGCCTGGGGACTGAAAGGTCTCAGGTTTGATTCTGGTCAAGGGCACAAGCCCAGGATAAGGGGGAGAAGGGGAGAGAGGGATGAGAAGGAGAAAGGGGGAGAGCAGAAGGGAGGAGGTGGGAAAGGGAGAAGGGGAAGGGGGAGAGGAGAGAGGGGGGAGGGGAGGGAGAAGAGAGGGGAGGGGAAAAGTGAAGGGGAAGGGGGAGGGGAAGTGGATGGCGAAGGAGGAGGAAGGGGTGCAGGAGGCAGCTGATCAATGATTCTCATCATTGATGTTTCTATCTCTCTCTGCCTCTCCATTCCTTTGAAATCAACAAAAATATTTTTTTTAAAGATGCCAACTTTGTGAAGGCTCAGATGATGGTTAACATTTTTAGCAATAAAGTCATTTTTGCTTAAGGTATATACATTGTTTTTTTAGACATAATACTATTGCATATTTAATAGAGTACAGTATAATGTAAACATAACTTTGTGTGCACTTCACTAGAAGTGGTAAAATATCAACAGCAGTAAGCTGAGGACTACACATGAATACAGAAATACTTAGAGCAACCCTAAGGAAAATATACAATGTGATATAATCAAAACATTATCAATAAATCAGAATGAAACTCTTAAAAAGTGTTACCTATGGGAAGGCAATCAATAAAGAGGAACAAGAAGCAGAGGGAACAAACAGAAAAATAGTAAAATGGCAGGTTTACACCACCAATAACAACAAAAAAGAGCACGAGAGCAGATATTCCAGCTTATACTATCTACAAGAAATCCACACATTGGAACATAGACAGGTTGAAAGCAAAAAGGTGGAGGGGAAAATCATGTAAATTATCAAAAGTAAAAGCAGGAATAAGTATACTAATGCCAGATAAAGTGGAGTTCAGAGCAAAGAAAATTACTAGGGACAAAAGAGGACATAACATAATGACATTTTGCTGCTAGTGTATTTGAAATCTTGGGTGATAATGATAAAGGCTGCAGTTATAAATACACAATCTCAAAAAAATGTGTTGAGATGTCATTGTTCATGCCCTTGATAATATGGCTTTCAGCTTAGTCAGCATATGTTTACTCTTCTGATTGGAAAATCCATTTTTATATATCAATATACATTATATGCATACAGCTTGCTAGGGTGGAATAAACCAATATTTATGGGTATTTATAATTTCTAGTGTAAAAAAGTAATTTCCAAAAGCATTATTGAAAAATAATAATCAAAAGGGCCTGGGGAGTAGGTGGAGGGGTAGATGAAAAAAGAGGGGCAGGATGTTGTGGTTTGAGTAAAAGGTTGACCTGATCTGCCATGTTTAACAGGGTTACAGTGGCTGCGCTGAGGACAGAGTGAGGGGCTAGGAAAGAGTGAAGCAGAGAGATAAGGAGGCTGGTGCAGTAACCCAGAGACGCAGTTGAGAATAATGTTGCCTGAAACCTTTATAGTGACAGAGATACTGACAAGACCTCAGATTCTGGATATATCCTGAAAGATGTGACAGAGACAAGTCAAGAATGCTTCCAGGGTTGTTTTGATTTGAAAATTAGAGGTACCCTACACTGAGATGGGGAAGGCCATGAGCACAGGAGGGTTAGGGGGAAATATTTAGTAGTCTGATGTGGGGCTTGTTAGGTATGAGATGTCTGTTATCCTCAAAGGAAAGATAAGTAGCAGATGCTAGACTCGAGTTCAGAGAAGAGAGCAGGGCTAGGACTATAATTCTGAGAATAATTGGCATCCAAATGGCATTTAAAGTCATGAGACTGGAAAAGCTCTTGTTGAGAAGAACTAACTAAATGGAAAAGTCCTGGGTTTTCAAGTGCCCAGAAGTCAAGGACTTGAGGAGGTGGATCTGTAACTGAGAGTGAGGATAGGGAAGCGACCTGAAGAGAGAAAGAAGGTACAAACTATCCATTTGAAGAGTGGGAGGGGGAATCATCTAGTGCAGCGGTTCTCAATCCGTGGGTCACAACCTCTTTGGAGGTTGAACAACCCTTTCACAAGGGTCACCTAAGATGATCGGAAAACACATATTTCCGATGGTCTTAGGAACTGAGACACAACTCCTCTATCCATCTCCAGGTGGGTCCGCCCACATGCAGATATGCCCACATACATGACATCATCGCGCACAACCCCATCACATACACACCGTACAAATACAGGTGTATGTGACAGGGTTGGCGCCATAATGTACTTATGCAGGCCAGTCACACATGTGTAGAAAGTAGCTACTGTGTAGAAAGCAGCTGCTGTGTTGAAAGCAGCTACTCTGTTAAAAGCAGCTACTGTGTTGAAAGCAGCAGTATTGGAGGTAAAACGATACTTCATGAATTATAATTACTGGGTAAATGTAAAATCATGTACTGTAAAATCATCAACAACTGCAAAAGAAAAAATCTGTACCATGGGAACTTAATCTGGATACTGATCAGTCTTTTCATATTCAGCTGTAGTTGATGTGAATACTGCCCCCTTTGATAGCAACAGGAATGTAAAAAAAAAAACAACACAAAGAATGGTAAATCATAGGAAACTTTAATGAACTGTATTGACTGAACTATGCCATATATCATCTTTTGTATCATTAAAGCTATTGTTATATATTATTTTCATTAGCCAACCATCCATCCCATGACAATGGATCATGTAGAAAAGAATGTTAAGAAAAGAAAATATAGTGAGGATTTTTTACAGTATGGTTTTACCTCAATAATTATGGCCGGAATTGAGAAACCTCAATGTATTACCTGTTGTGAAGTTCTATCAGCCGAATCTGTGAAGCTGAACAAACTACAATACCATTTTGAGAGCAAGCATCTGAACTTTGTGGGCAAGGATACCAACTATTTTAGAAGCAAAGCTGATGGATTCAAGAAAGCCAGACTTGACACTGGTGGCAAGTACCACAAACAGAATGTAGCAGCCATTGAAGCTTCATATTTGGTGGCATTCAGAATCGCCAAAGCTATCAAACCTCACACCATTGTTGAGGATTTACTATTGCCAGTGGCCAAAGACATTTCAAGTTATTATTGGAGACGAATTTGTTATGAAATTGAGTGCAATTTCCTTATCTAAAGACACTGTCTGCATGACTTGTCTGCTGAGATTCTTGATCAGATAATCCAGTAAATTAAATCTGCTCCACTTCCAATATTTAGTATTCAGCTTGATGAATCTATAGACGTTGCAAGCTGTTCACAGTTATTGGTTTACGTGAGATATATTAATGATGGCGACTTTAAAGATGAGTTTCTTTTTTGCAAATCTCTTGAAACGACAACTATTGCACTTGATGTATTTGACACAATTGGTTCATTTCTGAAAGGGTATAAGATCTCTTGGGCTGAAACTGGTTTGGCTCAGTGGATAAAGCGTCAGTCTGTGGACTGAAAGGTTCCAGGTTCGATTCCGGTCAAGGGCATGTACCTTTGTTGCAGGCACATTCCCAGTAGGGGACGTGCAAGAGGCAGCTGATTGATGTCTCTCTCTCATCGATGTTTCTAACTCTCTATCCCTCTCCCTTCCTCTCTGTAAAAAATCAATAAAATATATTATTGTTCCCCCTACATTTTATTTTTGCTTTGTATTTCTTTCACCTTTTTATGTTTTTCCTTGTCTTTTCATTAATTGAATTTTTGTTTATTTTCTTCCAGTTTCCCCTCTTTGTTTCTATTACTTTTAGGGATTATCTTCAAAATGTTACCATCATACTTGTCAAAGTCTACCTTCTACCTTTTCTGAATAAGACCTAGAATATTTTAATTCTATCCATGTTCCTATTAACATATATACTACTACTACTATTTACTTAGAAATGCATCATTTTGAAGGATCAGAAAGAAGAATATAAGAGATATAAAATTCATCCCTTCACTCAATTATTAGTTTCATAATTAACTGAATATCTGTTCTCTAGCAAGCACTGTGCAAGGTACTGGTGCCATAGTAAAAAGGACCCTATGTGATGGGACCCATATGATGGGAGAACATAGGAACATATTCTGAATTCCAGGTTGTCTGGAAAGGCTAAAGAAAATGAAAAGGAGATGTGGGGTCTCCCACTTAAATTATCTGAGAAGATTTCGATGAGTAAATCTCATTGGGTATAGCATTTAGTTCTGATACAAGAAGGACTCCTGCCAGGGATTTTTGGTAGTTATTCTTCCCCTAGTATAATCCTCCCTCTTTCACTCATCATGCTGTTTCTGCCAAGAACCTTTCTTAGAGCTCAATCATATAAACAACGGTTTAAGAACATGAGTCTTGGAATCAGACTGACCAGGCTCAGTTCCAGTTTTGTCATTGATGAACATTGTCATTGAAGAGGACTTAAGGTCCCTGAGTGTCACTTTTCTGTCTGTTAAATGGGGGCATCAGCAGTACTTTCTTCATAGGATTGTTTTGATGCTTTCAATGAAATGAAGACCCAAAGATTTTAACGTAGTGTCTGATTAGTTAGTATTAATCATTATTGAAATAACCATGGATTCATTTATAAAGTACTTAATAAAGTGTCCACTTTATGCCTAGTAGCTTACTTATGAGGTGACAGTGTCTCCTCTTCCTTGTCACCTTTTACCCCTCATTTTTTGTTCTCAGAAACAGAGCCTTCCCTGGCAATGGGAGTATACTGGCTAGAAAGGTGACACTTGTCATGGCAGGACTTCACCCTGTGACTGCTAGGTCTCAGACTACTTTCCCTCAGCTCTGCCTTTAGGCCCCTTTCTGATATTCTCATGGTCAGGATATCAGGAGCTGGTTGGCCAGAACACATCCAGAGCTGCTACCTTTATGACAGATCACAACTGCTACAAATTCCCCCATGTTCGTCCAGACAGGTTTCTGTCTCGTCACTATGGAAGGTGGCAGAGTGAAGACCATGAAACCAAGGACTGCTTTCTTTTTCTTTTTCTTCATTTTTTTTTAAACCACCGACAGTTTCACTTTGGTTGAATGAATTCAAAGAGAATCTCTCGCTCTAACTGATGGCCTCACTACATCTGGACTGTTGGAAGCGTAATTATTATTATGCTGACTAGTTCTGAACACCTAGGACTCTTCTTCTTAGGGCCTGTAATTGTGTGTCCTTGTGTAAAAAGGGAGGGAAATGCTGCCTTCAGGAATCACCTCCTATCAGAGCATCGTGGTCAGATGTCACACTTCACATCCAGCTGCAGAAAATAAAGCAAGGGAGCTTAGTGCTCGCAGAGGCCCAGGGAGTCAGGTGCTGGTTTTGATTCACCCAATGACCTTTTAAATTTTTTAATTATAGTTTACATTCAATATTATTCTGTATTAGTTTCAGGTGTACAGCTTTGTGGTTAAACAATCCTATACTTTACAGAATGGTCCCCCAATATTTCCAGGACCTGCCTGGCCCCGTACATACTCATTATAGTATTATCAACTATATTCCCTAGGCTGCTATTTACCTCTCTGTAACTACCAATCTTCACTTCTTTCCCCTCGTCTGTCATTCTCCACATTGCCATCTGCCTAGTGGCCTGTTTTATTCTCCCTTTCTCAAAATGCTGGTGAGTGTCCTTTTTTCTTGTCAATACCACTTAGTCATTTCTTTTTCTAAATTTAACATATAAAGTAGAAAATCTCTGCCAACTTGAGTTCATAGGTTAATGATGGTTACATGTGCTAACCAGGGATGTAGCTGTGCGAGTTATTAGCTCCTCTCCTGGGGCCTGGAGGCTCTGACTCATTGACCCCTCTTCCCTTTCTGCTCCTATTCTCTGCAGTTTCATTCACTTCCAGCTTCATTTGCTACTCTCCTGGGCAAGATTATGGGAATTGAATTGGCATCATGGTGTCTGAGAGTCTTTCCCAGTCCTGAGAAATTGGAAACTGTTGTGTACACTCTGAGACTGTTAGTGGTAGAGGTTAGGCGAGTTGGGAAAGAGTCTGTAGCCTGGAGCTCAGAGGTGGCTTCCTAAGGAAAATTTCCCCTCACTGGACATAAGAGTCATAGAGACAGGGTAGATTTGGATCTGTCTTTCTATAAATCTGTATAGTCCCAACCTCAATATCCACAGGGGACAGGTTCCAGGTCAATCATTCCCCTGTGGATACCAAAATTCCTGAATGCTCAAATCCCTTCTATAAAATGGTATGGTATTTGCATATAACTTATGCACATCCCCCCGCCCCTCGCCCATATACTTTAAATCAGTGGTTCTCAACCATTTTAATGCCGCGACCCTTTAATACAGTTCTTCATGTTGTGGTGACCCCCAACCATAAAATTATTTTCATTGCTACTTCATAACTGTAATTTTGCTACTGTTATGAATAGTAATGTAAATATCTGTGTTTTCCAATGGTCTTAGGCAACCCTGCTAGCGGTTCTCAACCTGTGGGTCGTTGCATTAAAAAGGTTGAGAACCACTGCTTTAAATCATCTTCAGATTATCTGACTCAATTAAAAAACACATATAGTTATCTTTGGGTACTGGTAAGAAGATAAAGAAGGAAAATCAAGATGGTGGCATAAGGTATACACCTATACGTGCTATCTCTTGCAACCACACCAAAACTACAACTAAAAGACAAAACGACTATCCCCCAGAACCAAAGGAAAGCTGGTGGAGTGGAAGTTCTGCAACTAAAAGGGAAGAGAAAAGTGCATTGAGACCTGGTAGGACGTACAGAGGTTCAGAAAGGCAGAGGTATGGACGTGTGTGCGAATCAGGCTGCCGTGCACTGGTGTTTTTTTTTTTTTCAATTGGGAGGGAGTTAGAAGTTCCCGACTCTCCTTTTGTTCATCAGTTTATAATGTTCTTTATTATCCACAAATGAGTGAGATCATGCAGAGGCAGTAAAGCATCAAACAGACTGTCAAATTACAGCAGGAAGGTTAAGGAGAGGTGGAGTAGATAAGAGATCAACCAAAGGACTTGTATGCATGCATATAAGCATAACCAATGAACACAAGACACTGGGAGGGTTAGGGTATGCCTTGGAGGGGGGCGGGCAATGGGAAGATATGTATACATGTAACACATTAATAATAAAAAAGTTCCTGACTCCCTGAACTCCAGTTTCCAGCAAAATTCTGGGGACCCAGACTCATACAGGGCGAAACTGGACTGTCTGCCATTGGTTCAGAAAGGGAGGGTGGCTCTTTCGCAGAGTTGCCCACAGGAATCATTGTTTACTGGGCTGGGGTGCCGGACACTGAACAGAACGTGGCAGAGAGGGCTGACTGGCAGCCATTGCTGTTTGCCACCCCCTAGCCTAGTGATTCCCTGAGCCCCGCCCCACCCAATTTACAAACCCACCCAGCTGTGCGCATGAATGGCCTGCCTTCTGGGAGCTTAACCTAACAAATTGCCACTGGGTCAGACAACTCCAAAACTTCCAAACTCCAAGCAAAGAGGAGAAACCTGCAAATCTCCCTGTACCTCCTGCTGGGTGGCCTCAGACACTAGCTGACTTGCACCTCCTTGGAGATCCAGGAACCAGTGTACCTAGAGGTCAATGTGAGATGACACCAGATTTCAACTCTTCACATACGTAAGTGACACACTCAAGAGGCAGACTCAGTGAGCACCAAAGCCCCACTGAAGCAAGACCTTCCCCTTTAATAGACACAGCTAATCCTCACAATCAATTGGCCTGGAGGTCAATTCCTCCCAGTGTACCAATAGCCATCAAGGCTTAACTACAACAAGACTGTGAACCCAGCCCACAAAGGGGTGCACCAAGAGTGTCCACCTCAGGTGATTGGGGAGGCGGAGCTACTGGGCCCTAAAGGACAACTAGCACACAAAGCCACTCCATCAACAAAGGGAAGCAGCCAAAATGCGGAGACCAAGAAACATGTCACGAATGAAAGAAATGGAGGAAAGCAAATGACTGGACATAGGGTTCAAAACCACATTTTGAATCTTCTACAAACTGCCGATAAACTTAGTGAGACCTCTGAGAAACTTAGTGAGACCTTCAAGGATCTTAATAAGAATGCCAAAAAAAAAAAAAATGAAAAAGGACCAGTCAGAAATTAAGCATACAATGTCTGAAATAAAGAATAATATACAGAAATCCAACAGCAGACTAGAGGACCCCAAGAATCAAATCAAAGACCTAAAATACGAGGAAGCAAAAAACACCCAACCAGAAAAACAAAAAGAAAAGAGAGTCCAAAAATGTGGAGATAGTATAAGGAGCCTTTGGGACAACTTCAGGCATACTAACATCAGAATTATGGGGGTGCCAGAGAAGAGAGAGAGCAAGATACTGAAAACCTATTTGAAGAATAATGACCTGAAAACTTCCCCTACCTGGTGAAAGAAATCGACTTACAAGTACAGGAAGTGCCTTAACTGTCAGTCAGACATCCCTCTCACAATCCTGGACCACTGGCTCCTAACCCCTTACCTGCCTGCCTGATTGCCCCTCACTGCTCCCCCCTGCCAGCCTGGTTGCCTCTAATTGGCCCCCTGCCAGCCTGATAACCCTTAACTGCCTCTGCCTGCCCGCCTGATCACCCTTAACTACCCCTCCCACCAGCCTGGTCACCCCTGGCTGCCAACACCCCCCATCACCCGCCAGCCTGGTCGCCCCACACAGCCTGCTGCTCAGTCGTTGGGTCGTCCCTCACTAACCCCTCTGCTAGCCTGGTTGCCCCATGCAGCCTGTTCAGTCGTCTGTTCAGTTGTGATGGTTGCTTTGGCTTTTATATAGATAACTCACATTTATTTCACATTTATTAATATCAGAAGTGTTTGGAGTATTTATTTAGACATTTTGTAGCCAGAAATATAATGTAGGAACTTATTTTTTTTAATATATTTTATTGATTTTTTTACAGAGAGGAAGGGAGTGGGATAGAGAGAAGCATCAATGAGAGAGATATTAATCAGCTGCCTCCTGCATGCCTCCTACTGGAGATGTGCCTGCAACCAAGGTACATGCCCTTGACCGGAATAAAACCTGGGACCTTTCAGTCTATAGGCTGATGCTCTATCCATGGAGCCAAACCAGTTTCGCATAGGAACTTAAATCTTGTTTACATCATGTAACCCCTGGCAAAATGGGTTTCATTATGTGTTGTTTGATTAAAGTCAAAGTTTGCAATATCTTATCCTGGCCAATCACCAGCTCCCAGGGACAGATCCAAAGCAGAAAAAATATGGGTCTCAGGAGCAAGGTATCAAAATTGAAGACAGAGTCCCTCCATATCTGGCCCAAGCAAGGAGGCTGCAGAAGAGAATATGAAATATGCAATGTAACCTAAATTGCTCCTTAACCAGAAGGGAGGGAGGGAGCTGGATGAATAGATGGATTGGGAGAAAGAAGAGGGAGCGAAGACAGAAATGCAACAGAAAACATCTGCAGTAGAAGAGAAAACTAGCCACATGTGTGCAACTAGTTGGGAAATGCCTCTGGTTATAAATAAGTCAACTACACCTCCCTGGAGGACCGCATGAAATTTTTCTCTAGTTTTCAACCAAAACCACGGTTGTGCCAATCAGGGTTTTGAAAAAGCTTAAAACTCAAAGGAAACATTTCCGCTACTGTGGGTAGAGTCTGGGGAAGTCCATGCTAACCCTATCCTGACCTGAAGAATGATCGCTCACTTTCAGGACCGGGACTAAGAGAGAAAGACTAAAAATGAGACCAAAGCAATCACGACCACAACAAAAAAAAGCGAGAGAGATAAAGACAAACTTAGAAATGAACACCCACTTGCTTTCAGATGAACAAGTTGAGTCAAAGTGGTGTTGAGGTGATCGATCCTATAGGGTAGCCAAGAATCCACAGAACTAAACAAATACAGTGGTTTTCTTCTCCTAATATTTTGATTGCTGCAGCCTCTACCTGGTGAGGACAGGAGGGAAAAACCAGTTCTAAGATGCATAAGGATTTACTTAATGTATATAATTCAATTGAGTGATTGGCCTGCCTCTTCTGTTTGGTTCTGTTTTGTTGAAGAATTCACATCAGTAGAACTAGCCTGGGTGAAGTAGGAAGAGATGGCTTGGGGTATAAGAAGAGATGGTTTGGAACATCTCTGGAAAACTACCTTCCTTCCTCACCCTTTCCTTTGCAATCTCCTCCCTCCTTTCTCTCTGTGTGGACGCACACTTGTATCTACACAAGCTTCAAAGTCAGACTCCTGCTAACCAGGACTTCTCAGCCCAAACCGGCCATTTATGAAGAGCTATGATAAGCATCATTTTTTTCATTGTTTGCTACAACCATGTGAAAGAGTTGCCCCAAATGTCATTTTTTGCTGTCTTATGGATGAGAAAACTAAAACAAAGAAACAAAATGACTTGTCTGAGAGGAAGTGGCGAAGTTCTGAAAAGAACCCATGTCTTAAGCTGAAGTCTGAGTTTCTTCAAGCAAGTCACACTGAATAAATGAAATGAATTTTATGTCAAATCAAATTCACGCTGAAACCTAGCAGCTATAGCACTAAGTACCAAAAAGTGATGCTTCCAAACTAACATTGAGACATGATACATCCCCAGGTTAATATATTCCACTTTACAAGTGTGAAACACCAATCCTTGGCGAAATGGCTGGACTCTAATACCACTTATTTAGTAAGAGTTTCCTGACTATTGTAGTGCATGCTGTGGGGTGCCACCCAGATCCCTGCATTCAGAATGAAGCACACTCAGTGTTCCCCCAACATTGGGAGTAGGGAGCCGTGGACAGCCCTGGGTTGAGTCATTCTCTGCGAACTGCCCTGGCCTGTGAAAGCTGCCTTGCCTGAGGTCTTGCCTCACTGTGAAGGCCCACCTTTATCCAACAACTAGGGGGATTCAATAAAAGCTATCTTGCCTTAAGCTGAAAGGATTCTAAAGGAGTCATCCCAGCTTTGGAGTTATCCTAAGTGTCCATTGGCTCTTATTTGGCCTTTGTTGTAACTGTCTCACATTTCAACTCTTCCCTCTGCATGATCCTACTGCTTTCATGCCCCTGTAGATATTGCTCGTGAGAATATCCTATCTCCTGTGGGAGTTTTCCAGTGGAATCCTATCTAAGACAAGCACAGTGAGGCAGGCACTCTAAGCTGCCTTTGAAGGACTTGGCCTAGTGAGGGAGGCAAAGAAGCAAAGGAGTGGTTACTGAATAGGGTGTTAAGTACACAATGGAGCCACATATCCTAGGGAAGAACTGAGATGGGAAGAAGGTAAATTCTGATATTTTTAGTTATAAAATGTAGGTATCTTTGTCTCATTACACTGATTTTGATGGTTGTAGTAGTCTATTTGGGAGAGGAATGTTGTGCAGATATTGAAAAGAAAATGCCAAAGGACTTAGCTGGACAGGATTGAGGCTTTACATTTTCATGATTTCAGGGAACTGAGGACTTTTCTGCTTATTTCTTTAAAATATTTTTCCACTGCCTACTTCCTAAATTTCACGATGTTTTATCAGAAGACTCACACAAATGAGCTAACCTCTTGTCTATATTTAGTGAGGTGAATAAGCATTAAAACCACTGTGGTTCTATTCCTATTAGGTGCCTTCCCCTATCAATTGAAACAATTAATTTGCTTCTCTCATAAATACTTTTTGTATTGACTTTTTTTTTTGGAATTTTTTTAAATTAATTTTTTATACATATCTCCCCATTGCCCCCCCTCCCTCCCAGGCATGTCCCAACCCCCCAGTGTCTATGTTCATTGGTTTTGCTTATATGCATGCATACAAGTCCTTTGATTGATCTCTTATCTACCTCACCTAACTTTAATCTTCCTGCTGTAATTTCACAGTCTGTTAGAAGCTTTACTGTCTCTATATCTATCCTTTTGTTCATCAGTTTATAATGTTCTTTATTATCCCCCAATGAGTGCGATCATGTGATGCTTCTCCTTCATTGACTGGCTTATTTCACTAAGCATAAGGCTCTCCAGTTCCAACCAGGTTGCTGAAAATGGTAATAATTCCTTCTTTTTAATGGCAGCATAGAATTCCATTGTGTAGATGTACCACTGTTTTCTGATCCATTCATCTGCTGATGGGCACCTAGGCTGTTTCCAAATTGTGGCTATTGTAAATTGTGCTGCTATGAACATAGGGGTACATAAATCCTTTCTGATTGGTGTTTGTAATTTCTTAGGATAAATTCCTAAGAGTGGGATTACAGGGTCAAATGGGAGATCCATTTTTAGTTTTTTAAGAAAACTCCATACTGTTCTCCACAGTGGCTGCACCGGTCTGCATTCCCACCAACAGTGCACAAGGGTCCCTTTTTCTCGGCATCCTCGCCAACACTTGTCATTTGTTGATTTGTTGATGATTGCCATTCTGACCGGTGTAAGATGGTATCGCATTGTCGTTTTGATTTGCATCTCTCGGATGATTAGTGACTTTAAACATGTTTTCATGTGTCTCTTGGCCTTCTGTCGTCTTTCGAAAAGGTTCTATTTAGGTCCGTTGCCCATTTTTTTATTGGATCGTTTATCTTCCTTTTATTAAGTTGTATAAGTTGGCTGTAGATTTTGGAGATTAAACCTTTATCAGTGATATCATTTGCAAATATGTTCTCCCATACAGTGATCTTTCTTATTGTTTTGTTGATGGTTTCTTTTGCTGTGCAAAAGCTTTTTATTTTGATGAAGTCCCATTTGTTTATTTTTTCTTTAGCTTCCATTGCCTTTGGAGCAGTATCAGTGAATTGTATTGACTTCTGTATGAGCCTGGGATTAAGGCTTTTTCTGGGACAATGCTTAACGATTTTGCAAAAATAATCTACATTTATAATCAGAATGCAGAGTTCATCTGTATTCTCAGACTTGTGATGACTAGATTAATTGGAATTGTAGCATCTCCCCAAAGTGAACAGAGGTGTGGGGATGGGGGTAGTAGGGTATAGGGTCATAGCTGAGGGTTTCCTCAACTACAAGGACTAAGTGATGTTTAAACCTACCCTCAAATGGCTAAAATTACTATTAGGCCGTTTCTCTGTTCACAGGAAGGCCTGTTTTACTGATCTGTTTTACCAGATCAAAAAATTCCTAGGCTCAATAGGTTGTTCGTGGCTGCTTATTATAATCCCCAATCTTTTCCAAAATAGATGACAGTGTTGACAGATAAAATAAAAACCTCGCGGCCCACCCCTCCCCGCGGGCTGCCTCTCTCCCCGCCCCCCGCCAAGCTTGAGCTCGCAGCGCTCCAGCCACCAAGGGGGGTGCCACCGGAGCGCAGTCCTCCCTCAGCGCCTGGAGCCCAGGTCAGGCGCCCTCTTTTCGCCTTCTCTCCTGGTCCCGGCTGCGGGGCGGCGCTGGTCTTGTGGTTATGGCCGTGACAGGAGGCGACTATCAGATTCAAGATGACTAACGAGGAACCTCTTCCCAAAAAGGTTCCACTCAGTGAGACAGACTTTAAAGTTATGGCACGAGATGAGTTAATTTTAAGATGGAAGCAGAATGAAGCATATATGCAAGCTTTAGAGGGCAAGTACACAGATCTGAACTCTAATGATGAAACTGGCTTAAGGGAGTCGGAAGCAAAACTAAAGCAACAGCAGCAAGAGTCTGCACGAAGGGAAAACACCCTTGTAATGCGACTAGCAGCCAAGGAGCAAGAGATGCAAATCCAGTACCTCAAGCAAGTCCAGCAGCCCAGTGTTGCCCATCTGAGATCAACAGTGGTGGACCCCGCGATCAACTTGTTTTTCCTAAAAATGAAAGGGGAACTGGAACAGACTAAAGACAAACTGGGACAAGCCCAAAATGAACTGAGTGCCTGGAAGTTTATGCCTGATAGGTAAACAGATCATACTCCCCAGTCAAGACTTCCGACAGTCCCACTATGAGAAAGCTGTGGTGGGACAGCCTAGTACTCGTTTCCACACCAAGACTCAGACTTTTTGTTTTTTAAATATATTTTATTGATTTTTCACAGAGAGGAAGGGAGAGGGATAGAGAGCCTGAAACATCGATGAGAGAGAAACATCCATAAGCGGCCTCCTGCACACCTCCCACTGAGGACGCGCCCACAACCAAGGCACATGCCCACGACCGGAATCGAACCCGGGACCCTTCAGTCCACAGGCTGACACTCTATCCACTGAGCCAAACCAGTCAGGGCAAGACTCAGACTTTTTGAGCCAAAAAAGCCACATTCGTATACTATCCAGCTTGTAATGATTAATGTAAAACTTACCAGAGGAACCTTGTGTTTCAGCTTTTTTCTCTTCCCCCTCCCCCTTGCTTCAGAGGCCTGATGGCATTGGACTATTCCGAAGAAGTGGCCAACTCCGAAAAATTCCCCTTCTAGGACATGTGGACACTTGAGAAATGTTTCTCTCTTTTTTTAATTTTTTTGACATATTTTATTGATTTTTTTACAGAGAGGAAGGGAGAGGGATAGAAAGTCAGAAACATCTATGAAAGAGACATCGATCAGCCGCCTCCTGCATACCCCACACCGGAGACGTGCCCACAAGCAAGATACATGCCCCGGACCAGAATCGAACCTGGGACCCTTCAGTCTGCAGGCCAATGCTCTATCCACTGAGCCAAACTGGTCTCGGCGAGAAATGTTTCTGTTTAAAGAAAATAGAGGGAGAAACAGAAGTCTTAAGTCTGTGGCACATTGTGTCTTCAGACAGTTTGGAGGAATGAAAACCTAGAGATTTAAAATCATGAATGGAACATGTAAAATTCCAGTAAAATGTAAAAATGAGATATTCATCACTCTTAACCTTGAGCATAGTGACTGTATAGAGACACTGTATATCAGTTTTGCCTATAAGACTGTGGACTTCATGATTGCTGTTGAACTTCTTGACCAAAACTTAAATGAGGTGAATTTTGCATTTCAAAGATTTATTGCTAAGAAACTACTTAATAGATATCAGTACAAGTAGTTCATATATTTAATCATTTTGTTTGGGGCTCTATTACTTGATTGAGCCTTAAATCAATGTGGTTTGAATCAATGGTTTGTTTTTGAATGGTTGCTAATACTGTAGATAATTTTACTGAGGACTGTACAAACATAAAGGTGTGGTATCAAACTTCAGGCTTAAACTGTTTGAAGCATTATCAACACTCATTTCAGACACAAAAACAAAAACTGAAGTTGATCTTCAAACCCCCTGGGGAAGACCAAATAGACCCAAGAGTCCACCCATATTAAGTGTTTCTTCAACCAGGAACTTCCTAGGAGAAAGAGGAGAGAAGAACAAAGACAGAAAATCTCAGACAAGAAAGATAGTATCTGCCACATGTGTGAAGATTGCACTTTATCAGCCCTTAGAGAATCTCAAAGGTCTCTGGGGCACTTGGTTGTCTTGGAGGAATTTTCTTAATGTAGGGATTTCCCCAAGAGTCTCAGTCAAGTTTCTCTCTCCGTAGTTGTGAAAGCCAACTATCTCACTGTTCAAATGAACTGGACTTGTGGATCATTGGATGTGCAATGCTATGTGCATGAACTAAAGTAAGTGGAATTAATTTTTCACTAACCTTTACTTTCAGGTGTAGAGAAGTTTGCTCCCCCATCCTCAATAAATAAAATCAACATAATTTCCAGTGTCCTGGAATGAGTAGGCACTCCATCCAAACTGCTATAACTTCTGTGATCAATCTCCAGAATATTTTTACTGTGAGTTGATCCTCTTTTTACAGTAGCAGCATGATGTATTGGAGAGTATATTTGACTTTGAATCTCAGGTCTGCCAATTACTGTCTGGCTTTGAACAAGTTATTTAGGTCCTGAGCCTCAGGTGCTTTATCAGTAAAACAGAGGTTCTAATGCCTATATCGATGCAGTTCTTATAAAGAGCAAATAAACTGTTTGTAAAACACATGATCTGTTTTACTCCGTATACTCCAAAATCCAGCCTTTAAAGGAAAAAAAGAGCTTCATTTAATTACTTGATGTCTAAGTCTTAATATATATGAAATAGTACTGTTGGATTAGTTTAATCATACATTGCTTTCAACTCAGATTTTCTGATTCAGTTATACCTACTATATGAAAAAAGCAGATAAACTATTATTTTATATAGAACTTCAATATGTTTTGATAGAAAATTCAGTGAATCAGAACACTCATTTCCCAGCATTTTGATGAATTAAATCAGTGAGCAATGAGCTTATACTCAGTGCTCACTGATCCAACCCAATTTGAATAGTAAAATTTCAGAGAAGAAAGTCATTGTGAAACTGGACTCCCAAAAATCAAGTCTGGGGTAGGGGCAATGGGAAGATATGTACACATGTACTACCTTAATAAGAAAAATGGGGGGAGGGGGGAAATCAGGTCCATTACTGCCTGTCACACTACTGAGCCATAAGCTGAGACAAAGTGGAATCATTTAGGAGTGTTTATTTCATATCACCATCAATATGGAGAGAGCAGCAGCTTCATGTTCACCTCTTCTCCTGCCAGCTGCATGATTATATAGGGGAAAAGGAAATACACAAATAACAAGAGGTATGCTTATTTGTGTGAATATTCTGATAAAACACGGTAAAATTTAGGAAGTAGGCAGTAGAAAAATATTTTAAGGAAATAGGCAGAAAAGTCCTCAGTTCCCTGTGTGCAGTGTAGCAGGAGCATTTTAGAGTTTTAGTGTGTCTGCCTCCAGAAACTCAAAGTCCCATTACAAGGTGGCTAATCTTTTATGATGTTATAAACAGCTCAGCCCATTCCTAGAACCAGAGAGAATGGTCAGCGTTCCTGAGGTAAACTCCCGGAGGAGGTCAGGGTCCAGGCACAGCAACCAAGTTAAAGCATGTCTTGTCCTGAGTCTGCTCTCAAAATGTATTTTCTTTTCTGAGTAATGGGCTCATCCGGGCTTAGAAATGGCCTTAGCTTTATGGCTCTGTTTTTTTTCTTGCAACACATCCTCCAGTATTTCAGGGTCTATAAGAAAACCTCTTGTCTATATTTAGTGAGGTGAATAATCATTAAGCAACTGTGGTTCTGGAGAAACCAAGATGGCAGCCTAGGCAAACACCTAAGCTGCTGCCTCGAACAACAATTTCAAAACTACAACTAAAAGACAAAACGGACACCATCCAGAACCACAGGAAAGCTAGCTGAGTGGAAATTCTACAACTAGAAGGAAAGAGAGGAGCACACAGAGACTCAGAGGAGCTGCAAAAAGCTGAGGTACAGAGACACGCTCCTGGAAAGGACGGGCAGAGGAGGGTCTGGCTGGCTTTCTCTAGCAGGAGGGAGATGGAAAATCCCAACTGCACTGAACCCCAACTCCAGGCGAGACTCATAGGGGGAGTCTGGACTGTTGTGAAAAGGAAGGAGTGCATGGAAACTTAGGGAAGCTGCTAAAGACAGAAGTCTGGTGGCTCACGAAAGTGCACACACAGAGCGCTGACTGCTGATTGTGCCTGGCTTCCTCTAGCGGAAGGAAAACAGAACCTCACAACAGCACTAAAATCCAGGTCCAACTGCACTGAACCCCAGTTTCAGGCAAGACCCTAGGGACCCAGACTCATATGGGTCCCTATAGCGCACGGAAACTTGGGAACCTAAAGGCAGAGTTCCGGAAGCTCTCGCGTGCAAAAGGCAAAAGATTGGGGGCAAGCCCGCATGCGCAGACACAGCTGATCCTCACAACCAATTGGCTTGAAGGTCAATCCCCCCCACTCCCAGTGATACCAACAACAATCAAGAATTAACTACAAGACTGTACACACAGTTCACAAAGGGATGCACCAAGAGTGTCCACCTCAGGTAACTGGGGAGGCAGAGCTACTGGGCGACATAGGACAGCTAGCACACAAAGCTACTCTACCAACTCAGGGAAGCAGTGAAATATGAGGAGACTAAAGAACAGATCACAAACGCAAGAAATGGAGGAAAACAAATGACTGAATATAGAGTTTAAAACCACAGTTATAAGGTTTTTTAAGAATTTCCTAGAAAAAAATGGATAAATTTAGCAAGACCCAAGAGGAGATGTAAATGAACCAACTAGAAATTAAACATATACTGACTGAAATAAAAAATATTATATAGAAACCTAACAGCAGACTAGAGGATCGCAAGAATCAAGTCAAAGATTTGAAATACAAAGAAGCAAAAAACACTCCACTGCAAAAGCAAAAAGAATAAAAAAATGTGAAGATAATATAAGGAGCCTCTGGGACAACTTCAAGCATACCAACATCAGAATTATGGGGGTGCCAGAAGAAGACAGAAAGCAAGATACTGAAAACCTATTTGAAGAAATAATGACTGAAAATTTCCCCCACCTGGTGAAAGAAATAGACTTACAAGTCCAGGAAGCACACAGAATCCCAAACAAAAGAAATCCAAAGAGGACCACACCAAGACACAACATAATTAAAATACCAAGAGCAAAAGACAGAATATTAAAAGCAGCAAGAGAAAAACAGTTTATTACCTACAGGGAAGCACCCATTCAACTGTCAGCTGATTTCTCAACAGAAACTATGCAGACCAGACGGGAGTGGCAAGAAATATTCAACGTGATGAATAGCAAGAACCTACACCCAAGATTACTCTACCCAGCAAAGCTATCATTCAGAATTGAAGGGCAGATAAAGAGTTTCACAGATAAGAAAAAACTAAAGGAGTTCATCAACACCAAACCAGTATTATATGAAATGCTGAAAGATATTCTTTAAGAAGAAGAAGAAGAAAAAGGCAAAGATAAAAACTATGAACAACAAATACATATCTATGAACAAGTGAATCTAAAAATCAAGTGAATTGAAAATCTGATGAACAGAATAAACTAGTGAATATAATAGAATTAGGGGCATAGAAAGGGAGTGGACTGATAATTCTCAGGGGGAAAAAGGTGAGGGGGGTGCAGGGAGAGACTGGAAAAAAATCATACACCTATGGATGAGGACAATCTGGGGGAGGTAAAGGCAGAGGTTGGGGTGGGAACCAGGTGGAGGGGAGATATGGGGGGGGAGGGGGAAGAGGAACAATTGTAATAATCTGAACAATAAAGATTTATTAAAATTTAAAAAAACACTGTGGTTCTATTTCTGTTATGTGCCTTTCCCCTATCAATTGGAACAATTAATTTGCTTCTCTTTGTGGGTTATATTGAGGTGTGGAATTTATGAAGAAAAGCTTAAAAAGTTGATATTATTGAATCTACGGAAGAGAAATAAAATTTCAAAATAGTATTTATTAATCTAGAAACCTGGGTTCTAGTGCTGTGAGACCATGGTCAAGTCACAGCCTCTCCAGTCATGTCTTTGTCTATACAATGGGATGGATGACAAACCCACTTGTAGGGTTACCATGTGGCAAAATGCAAATGCAGTCACACCAGCACCCTAAGCTTTACCACATGCTTGAACTTGCATTTATCCAGCTGAATCTTCCAAAAGTGATGCTTTAAAGGACAGAAGGGTAGAGGCTATTTCCATTCTGTTTTACAGAAGAGGACACTGATGGGCGGACTTCTGACTCTGGTAAGAAAAGAAGCAAGGAAAAGAGAGAAAGAAGGAAGAGAAGGGTCAAGCAGGCTATTTGCAAAACACTGTCGTTGACCATACTTGCACTTTCATTAGCTCCTATGATCCTCTCAGGTACTGTCATCCGTTTTATTGATGAGAATTTAAGGTCGTGGCTTACCCACAGGTAGCCTACTGGTAAATGAAGACAAGCCCCAGGCTTTTCACTTTCAGCATATTGCTTTCAAAAAGTGATCAAAGACCAAGAAAGTCAGGAGAGAAACATGCTACAAAAAGAATATTAAAATCAATCTTTTTTTTTTTTAATCCTCACCTGAGGATATTTTCCCATTGATTTTTAGAGAAAATAGAAGAGAGAGGGAAAGATAGAGTGAAATATTGATGTGAAAGAAACCAATTGATTGGTTGCCTCCTGTATGAATCCCAAACAGGGCCCGGGCTGGGGAGGAGCCTGCAATTGAGATATGTGCCCTTAACTGGAATTGAATCTGGGACCCTTCAGTCCACAGGTTGACCTTCTATCCACTGAGCAAACCAGCTATGGCTAAAATCAACCATTCTTTAAGCAAAACTCTTTTCTCAAAGATTTAACTGAACTCTGCAGGAAAATGTATGTAGGTTAACATGAGGTTTAGGATAAGCTTTGAGGAAGGATTTAGTAACAGATTTCAGTGTCTTCACCACTTATGAGGTTTGAAGGACACCATCAGAATATGGTTCAAGTTGTGTTTAAACCCTGACATCAAAGGTTCCATCATCCCAGGAAGGTTCAAATGAGAGTCTGTGTGAAAACAAAGGGATGCATATTAATTTAAAGTTCCTAGTTGTGATCCTTGATCTTCTTTAAATGGAGCTATCTTTTTAAATCATAAAAGGGTATATGTTTTACACAATTTTTAAAATTCAGAAGTGATTAATGTAGAAAGTACCCCAACTCCCCTCATAGCCCCTTCCCCAGAGACAATCATTATTAACAATCTGATATAGTGACTTCTCTACTGTATTTGTTTATGCATATATCTACTTTTACTTACATGTGATCATTGTCTACATAGTGTTCTCTAACCATTTTTTTTTCACTTCATACAGTAGACTAGCTATTTTCAATTTTTTTCATCCTATGGCACACATCAACTAATTTAAGATTCTGTAGCACACCAATATATATATGTGTGTGTGGATGTGTGTGGGTATGTATATATAAATATAAACATATATATATGTATATATATCTGACCCACACACAAAAAAAAAACAGGTATAATTTTGATTCATTCACTCTGGATGACTATTGTTGTATTGACTATTGTCTTTTTTTTTATTTGACAATCTAAGGGAAAGGAGTTAAGTGCCGCTGACTAAATAGTCAGGTATTGCATGTTTAAAAAATTCTTGCAGCACACTGGCTGAAAATCACTGCAGTAGACAATGTTCCAAGTCAGTAAAGTAGATCTACCTTTTTCTTTTCAATGACTGAACAGTGGATATACTATAATTATTATTTTTTCTTTTCTTTAAGGATCGAATTCAGTACTTTTTTCAGAATAAAGATCTATTGCTTGACCAACTTTTCATTCTCTTGTCCAGTTTCAACTGCCCATAGAGTTTTAGTCATTCCTACCATGTAAGTGTGAACAGTCATTTCTTTCCCATAATCTCTGATCACTAATTCTGTGTATGTGAGAAATATTGATATGAAATAAGCATTCATTTCTAGAACAAAAGAAGTGTCAAGGAAAAGGTTATGGTATCTTCTGCTTCACACAGAACTTGTGAAAAATTTTATTGTACAACATTCAAAATCAATATTCCATGGCCAGAGAAATGACCACAATCTCACTTCATGGTGGAATTCTTATACACCAAGTAAAGGAGTTTGGATTTTCTCCTAAAGGCAATGGGATTTGCTAGGGCATGGATGCACTTGATAGCAGGACCAAATAAATGACATAGGAAAATCTCAGTGGCTGAAGATAATGGCTTAGAATGGGGAAAATCCAGGGACAGTGGGATCCAGTTGCTCATAAATGAAAAGGCCTTAGTAAGGTATTAAGTAATACTTTACCTTTACCTTTCTTTTTAAAGGTATTACCTTGTTAAGGTATTTTGGGATCAAACTGACTCTGGGCCTTGATGTAATTACTGCTGATGGGAGTACAAATATAAATTCTGACCTCTTCTTCTAACTGTCCCTTCTCCTCAATAAATTGCCAAAGAATCCGCTATCACTTCCAAGATGGTTTCATTATATGGCCTCAGCCTCATCACGTGGGCCTCTCTCTAGAGAGCTTCTAGAGCAGTGGTTCTCAACTTTGCTAATGCCATGTCCCTTTAATGCAGGTCCTCATGTTGTGGTGACCCCCAACATAAAATTATTACAGTTATGAAGTAGCAACAAAAATAATTTTATGGTTGAGGGTCACCACAACATGAGGAACTGCATTAAAGGGACGTGGCATTAGGAAGGTTGAGAACCACTGTCCTAGAGTGTCTTCATGACATAGAGGCTTAGCTTCCTACACAGCAGGCAATTCAAGAGAGGGCAAGGAGGAGGCACAGGTGTTAGGACCTAGTCTCGGGTCACACAATGCCATGTTCACATATTCATTTCATTGGAAGTGAGTCGGTCAGTCCATCCCACATTCAAAGGGAGAGGAAATAAGTACTATCTCTTGAAAAGTGTCAATTTGTGGACATATTTCAAAACCATCACTGGAGTTTAGTGTCAAATCCAGATTGGTGCACATTGGGAGGCAGAGGGTATGGGGGACTGGGAGACAAAGTTCTCCAGGAATTCACAAAAGCCAAAGGGAGCTCTTCAGACCTTCACAGACCATAGAATTGGGAGGATTAGTTTATCTAGACATCTGAGAAGCAGGGAGACCAGATGATATTTTTGTTATATTGTTAACCTCTACATGTAATCAAATGTGTTAATGAGATCTAATCCCTTGTTAGTCCTCATAAGTTATGGGAACATCCCAAGTATTTTATTATTTCCATGTATTCTGATTTTTAATCCCAACAACAACAAAAAACTGGCATCTTATTAGCATTCATGGAGTATGTTCTGTGGCCTCTGGACAGGATTAGACACATTACAATTGGGAAAAGTGAACCTTAAAATGAATCTGAGCACCTGGATCCTCTTTGCTGCTCAGGCTTTTGTGAAAGGCAGGATTCCCTCGTGTGTGTGTGTGTGTGTGTGTGTGTGTGTGTGTGGTGGGGGGAAGGGGTGTTAGATTGAGAAATGACATTATTTGACCAATTTATTGAACCTGCTGGACACTAATAATACAGGCAGGAATAAATTTTACTTTTATCACTACTGCCCCCCCCCTTTAAGCTATCTAAATTACTTCATTTACCCTCCCCTTGATAAAATCTCAAGCAGTTCTAATAGATTTTCCAATCACTTTCAGATAATAAAATATTACTCTATTCCACCTACTCTAAGATGAACTTATTTTTCCAATTTAACATATCTCCTCTGAATCTCAACGTCATCTAATAATCAAAACTGGAAGGGTTTTTTCTTTTCTTTCTTAGTGGTATATTTAAAAAATGGAGCATCTTATAATCAATAGCATCTTATATTCAATGAAATTTAGTAATCTCTTTCTTCATGCATTAAAAAATTTAATCAAGTGTAGTAATCCAAATATGAAACTTCTCGCTTCTCTGAGCTCTGGCCTACTTCAGGCTTAGAAGTCTATAGTGAGAGAAAATGGGGTGGTTAGATTCCTCCAGCTCTTATTCCTCCTTCTCCTTTATTCCCCAGCTGATATTTAGGAACATTTCAGGGATTAGAGTGAGGTGAGTGAAAAGAAATAGGGCAATGAAAGTATTCTTTCACAGTACAGTTATGTTCTGGTATGGGTATTTTCTCTGTGGATGTTCTAAATGTCAATTTAGAGGGTGGGGGAGGGAAGAAATGTCAATTTGTTCTTTCTTGGAGTGGTTTTGTGACTTTTTCAGACACAACTTCCATCACTGAGGATCTCTTGCCTACAGAATTTTGATATATGCTGTGCCTCCTCCAACTTCCCTTGTAGCTACTGGTTTCTTGTGGCCCATCCCTCTATTATGTTCAGTCTTCTTGGGTGGAGTCCCATTCAAAACAACCCAATACAATTTCCTCCTGTGAGCCCTCATAGATTCGTGGGAAATCCAAGCACTCTTCATCACACCAGAGGCGAGAAGTTGTGGTGGATTCCAAAGGAGCCACTTTCCCTCCCTCTGCTCCAAGTAATAGAGCTCAGGCCACTAGCTCTCACCTTTAAAACAAGCCATGTGGAGGGCAGCATGAAGGTGATGGGTACATTTACTGGTAATAAGTAGGTATAGGCCCTCAAGGTTTCTCAGCCTCAGCACTAGTATTGGCATTTTGAGCTAGATAATTTTTTGCTGTGAAGAGTTGTCCTGTGCACTGTAGG
Organism: Lasiurus cinereus; assembly: GCA_011751065.1. Lineage (NCBI taxonomy): Eukaryota > Metazoa > Chordata > Mammalia > Chiroptera > Vespertilionidae > Lasiurus > Lasiurus cinereus. The sequence continues at coordinate 26,334,513 of JAAGEH010000042.1, read as the reverse complement.
ATATTTAGCAGCAGCCCTCGCATCTACTAACTAAATGTCAGTAGTTTCCTTTTCAAAAATGTCTCCAGACATTGCTGAGTGTCTTTGGAAATCACTTGTCACTGGTCTAAGGTATAACCTTGGGAGTGAATCTAAAGACAATGATTCTCGAATTTCTGGAATAGTAAGCTAAGGCAGTGCTTAGAACAAAACATAGCTTTAAATGCATGGAAAAGAAGAAAGACAGAAGATCAATAATCTAAATACCTATTTCAAAAAGCTAAAAAAAAAAAGAGAGAGAGAAAGCATATCTAACCCAAATCAAATATAAGAAAAAATAGTAAAAATAAAAGCAAAGACAACAAAATATAAATAAGCATACAATAGGAAAAAAACCACAAAGCCAAAATCTATTCTTTGAAAAAAATTAATAAAATTTAGATACCCCTAGCAAGAATAATCAAAACAAGGCACAAATTATTTGTATCAAGCATGTAAAAAGGGTCAGCATTACAAATCCTACAAACATTATCATTAAAAAATATTAGGAACAACATTTTGCCAATAAATTTGAAAATTTGGATGAAATGTTTAAGTCTTAGAAAAATGCAAAATATCAAAACTGAAATAAAATTAAATATAAAAGATGAATAGTAATAAATATTTAAATAAATTTAACCTAGGCATTCAAGGAAGATAGAGACACTGCCAAATCGGGGCAATTTGAAGACAAATTTATAAGTACTGTTGATATCAGATTAAAACCCAATGAATCAAATAGGAATCCATGAGTCCATACTTATATAAATGAATGGATTAGTTAATTAATTGATTGATGAATAGAGTTTAGAGAACATTTTTCCTTACAGCGGAATTCCAAATAGCAAATGAAGAATGAGTGATTAAATTAAACTAGAAAATCACTATCTAGCCACCATCAAAATACTATTGATTCAGACAAGACTAATCAATAGATGCTAAAGTTAATGGTTGAACATTTGATGCAGAATGAGGTATTTAAATAGACTCAGAGTGCCTCCCACAAAATAGACATTTTAAAGGGAAAAAGAAGGCTTTTACAGTAAAGAAGCCTGACCCATATTCCTAATCAAGTGATCAAAGTGAATGTCACCATTAATAAAACAAATTGAAATTGTGCACCACCTACTGGAGGCAGTGAGAAGACCATCACTTCTGTGATACTCCTGCCCTCCCCCTCCTCAAAAAAAAATTTAAAGCATTACCTAAATCTAATTATGAGGAAACATCAGACAAATCAAGTTGAGACTCATTCCACAAAACACCTGAGCCCTGTAACTATATATGGTGTCAATATCCTGAATGTCAAAAAAAGACTGAGAAACTCTCCTGCTGTGAAGACTAGAGAGACATGACAACTAAATGGAATACATGATTCTGGACTTGGTGAAACTCAAATGGTGCCTGCAGATTACTGGGTAATAATGTACCAGTGCTATTTGTTATTTTTTATGGTTGCATTATTGTTATGTAGAAGGATGTCCATGTGAGGGAAATCACTCATTAGAATATCTCTGGGGGCAGGATAAGGCAGAATGGACGATGCAGTTGGTGACAAAGCATCAATACTGGCAACTATATCTTCAACGGTTCAGAAAAAGAAAAAGTTATTATACCATTCCTGCCAGTTTTCTTTAAGTTTGAAATTATTTTAAAATAAGAAAACAAAATTAAATGGAAAATCGTCCAACTCTTACAGGTAAAGCCAACGGCAAAACTAGAACTATTATTCCCTAATGACATTTGCTTTTGGTGATTTACAATATTATTTAAATCAAGGTGTTTTTTTCCTGACATAAAAATATGGCTCCCAACTGCATGATTCATCTATAGAACAAGAAGAAAGGCATCTGGTTACCCTGGTGGGAGGATAAAGGGGAAACAGCGAGTAAAAACAGTGGGGAGGAGTGTCTGCAACTATAGCGTTGACTGTTTCCTGTTCTAGGTTCTGGAACGGGGGTGTGTATCCTTTTTGTATTCCCTCAAGCTGCACATGAAAGGTTCATGCTCTTTTCTGAACACATGTCATGCTTCAATAAAACTAAAAACTATATAATCCCTAATCCTAAAAAATTTGTCATCCACCAAAAATACCACATGATGACAGGTTTGTTAGATCTGCATTCCAACACTCAAAATCAACAGTGAACCATAAAACGAACCCACAATGAAGCTCTGATTCATTGGGCTTCAAGGCAGATGGTCACTGGGCCCCAGAAGACTCATAAAATCCACTCACCAGCTCGCCATGTCATCTTATGCAAAAGTGGTAGATGGATGCCAACATGCTATTTACTCCCAGGTTGTTACTGCCTTCCTCTAATAAGGTGAAGAAACAGTCACAGATGTTTATTGTAAAGGGTCTTAGTCAGTGTGCCGCCTTAACAGTTATGAGCATGTGTGAGTCCACAGAGCTGGTGGCAGTATGCCAAAGCGTGTGGGTAGAAATAAGGAGCCCTTCTTCCATGTGCTGGATGGATTAGGGATGTACCTTCTCTGTCAACATTGTCTAAGTGTCAGCCCTTTGCCTCCTCAGCATGAATAATTCTCACCTACAAATTTCAAGTCCCACAATCAGAAAACACTACAACTGTGTGGGCACTCGGACCCTGCTCCTCAGGTTGGGCTCTTACTCCACACCATGGTTATGCCTTTTTTTTTTTTCAATCACAGTTGATGTTCAATATTATATTAGTTTCAGGTATACAGCATAGTGGTTAGGCATTTATATAATTTACAAAGTGATTATCCCAATAAGTCTAGTACCCACCTAACATCATAGTTATTACAATATAATTGGCTGTATTCCCTAGGCTGTATTTTACATCACTGTGACTATTCTGTAACTAACAATTTGTATTTCTTAATCCCTCCACTCTTTCACCCAGTTCCCAGGCCCTCCTCCCCTTTGGCAACCATCAGTTTTCCTGTGTCTATGAGTCAGTTTCTGTTTTATTTTGTTTTTTAGATTCCACAAATTAGTGAAAGCATGCAGTATTTAAGTCTTACTCTGTCTAACTTATTTTATTTAGTATAATACCCTCTAGGTCCACCCATGTTGTCCACTTCTGGATATTTTCCAAAGAAATCTAAAACACTAATTTGAAAAGATATATGCAGCCCTATGTTCATTGAAGCATTATTTAAAACTAGTGGCCCAGGGCACAAAATTCATGCACATTAAAAGAGAATTAATTAGAGGAAATAATTTAATATTGCTATTTGCTCTTTCCCTATAATAGAAGTGTCAGAGATGAAAGAAAATTAGTAAAATGTATGTGAAAACCTTCCTCTTGTCAGAGTCTGGGGCGCACCGTGGAACCTAGAGTCAAGTCCCTACCCACCCACATGTGCCTCAAAATCACATGAAACCCAGACCCTCCCCCCTCCCAATTGGGCTAGATCCAGACTTGGCCAGTCACCCTTGTCAAGCCCCACCAAGCAGGGGATGTAGCCTCAGATCCCTTGGCCTGGTGCCAGACTGGGGCAGGGGGCATGCCTTGAGGTGCCCTGTCAAGCCCTACCAGGAGCGGGGGGGGGGGGGGGGGTCACGAGAGGTCCCGCAGCATGGCACTGGGGTTGGGGGAGCAGCCTGAGGTCCCCTAGCCCAGCACCAGGATAGGAAGTGCACCTTGAAGTCCCCCATTAAGCCCCGCCGGGCAGGGGGCATGGCCTCTGGTCCCCTCTCCTGGCACAGGGACAGGGGGCAAGCCTGAGGTCCCCATCAAGCCCCCTTGGGTGGAGGGGCATGGCCTGAGATCCCCTCTCAAGCCCCACGGGGGCAGGGGAGGGCGTAGCCTCAGTTCCGTGCTGATTTCTTGTTAAGACTCCTTATGGGAACTTGGCCTCAGTTGTGGATGCAGCCATCTTTGTGATGGAGTGATGGTCAATTAGCATATTCCCTCTTTATTAGATAGGCTAGTCAAGATATGGAAGCAACCTAAGTATCCATCAATAGACAACTAGATAAAGAAGATGCGGTGCATATATACAATGGAATATTACTCAGCCACAAAAAGGAATGAATTCTTACCATGTGCAACAACATGCATGGTTCTGCCTCTGAATGCTTCTCAGACTTGAAACCTGGTGGCTTTGTTAAAAATGTGGGTTCAGACTGGAGTTGGGCTTCCACTTGAGTGGAGCCAGTCAGCCTCATTTCATCCATCTATATCCTGGGGCAGGGAAGGGGTGAGCTGGCAAACCTTTACATGGACCAGTGAAGTCATTGAGCTTCTTTACAATGACACACACACTCTCAAAACATAAGCCATGAAGCCTGAGAGAAAATGTGAGTAGTGACTCCTCTCACTGCTGTGGGTGAATGGTTCTCTCCACTTTGCCCTTCTTGGATGCAGAATCCCACAACCCACATCTAGACCTGGGCTCTGGCACTTACAAGTTCTGTGATTTGGGCCTAACTACTCAACTGTAAATTCAAAATAGTAACATATACTTTGTTCTATTGGTATTAAGTAAAATGGCATCTGGATGGTTTTATATAAGCAATGTTAATGCATAGTTACAGCATAAAAAGAAGTCATAATGGAGAGGGGAGGTAAAGAGATATACAGGCAGCATAATAATTAATAATAATGACAATAAAAACAACAATAGCAGTGAAAATTATTATGGGTGACAAGCCCTGTCCTTCAGTTCTCCATGCTGACACTTCACACTATCTCACTCATTCTGCAAGATGACTCTGTGAGGCAGGTATTGCTATTATCCCCCATCAGACAAGAAAACTGATGGCTCAAGAGGTTCTTTGGCTTTCTCTTCTGGTCCCTGGCGCTTTGGGAGCTGCGGACTTCTGTGCAGAGATGGCCAAGTCCAAGAACCACACCACGCACAACCAGTCTCAAAAATGGCACAGAAATGGCATCAAGAAACCCTGGTCACAAAGATACGAATCTCATAAGGGGGTAGACCCCAAGTTCCTAAGGAACATGCGCTTTGCCAAGAAGCACAACAAGAAAGGCCTGAAGAAGATGCAGGCCAACAAGCCAAGGTCATGAACGCATGTGCTGAAACCATCGAGGCCCTCATCAAGCCCAAGGAGCCCAGGCCCAATATCCCAAAGGGCTGCAAATTTAGTCGACTTGCCTTTACCCCAAGCTTGGGAAATATGCTCGTGCCCGCGTTGCCAAGGGGCTCAGGCTCTGCCAGCCAAAGGCCAAGGCCAAGGCGGAAACCAAGCCCCAGGCTGCAGGTACAGCGACAGCTCAGGCTCCCGCTCCCAAAGGTGCCCAGGCCCCCACGAAGCCTTCACAGTAGAGGCCTCTGTCTGCCGACATGAGAACAGAAGGACTGGTGGGGCCCCTGGGCTGCTGTCTGCGTGTCGCTGGTGCTGTCCTGTGCTGTTTGCACAAATAAACCTGCGGCAGGAAAAAAAAAAAGAGGTTAAGAAAATACAGTTGATATGTTGGTAAAACAGCCAGAATTGAAATCCAGGTCTGTCACAGCCTGACCTCTAAATAGCAAAATGAGTTTCAGAACCATCTATTTTATTACAATCACCTGAAGGGCTTGTTAATAACACAGATTCCCAGGCCTGAGTCAAGACCCACCGGAGTAATTCTTACCCACCCGGCCCAGAACACCCCTCTGAATTTAGGAATCACTGCCCCAATGTGCTGCCTTCGGCTAATCATGTGAGGGAACATCAAACGATGTTTATTGTAAACAGGCATGATCAGCATAAAGATCCTAGTGAATAGTGATGAGCATGTCTCAGATGTGGTGAAAGTGGAAGGAGGAAGAGGAGGTCAGAAAGGCCTCCCAGAGTCACCGTCTTCATGTCCATCACTGTCCAAATGCCCATCCTGTCCCACCTGTGGCCAATAAGAAGACCCTGGTGCTCCTGGAGCTGAGTCTTGGCCCAGGACTTGCTTGGAGCTGTGTGAGTCCAGCATTGAACCCCAGGTTCCTGGGACTGACGATGGCAGAATGGAGCCTGGTATCCTGGGATAGAACCCAAGGAGCAGTGGAACCAGGAGAAAGATGCGTACCCAGCCTGGACTAGTCCTTGAGGTGTTGTTTTTTCCTTCATGAAGGTCATTAATGCTTCTGTCTGTGACAGGAAGAACCTGGGGAAATCCCTCTGACTTCCCCCTGCTGATTCTGGTGGGAGTTAGCCCCTCGACTAGTGTTGGCTTCCTGAAACCTCTACCACTGCAGACCAGGGGGATCAAAACCTTCACCCATCTGAAATGGGCTCAGTCTATCCTAAGCCTGAGGCAGAGGGCATGTCACTCATGGTCACCCCGCAGGCCCTACTTCAATAGTCTGAGAGAGGGTTCAATCGAGGACACCCCGGTTTTAGCTGTGGCTCTGGAGTAGTTGTGGTTCTGCCCTAGCTATGATGACAAGAAGATTACCATGTCCTAACCTTGGGTTTCCTAATCTGGAACATAAGAAAGTGTTTTTATAATAATTTCCAAAATCCTCTCATGTATAGCTTCATGAGAGTATCAGGCTACAGAATAAGCACTCCGTCAATACTTTATCGAGGAATACTTAATAATTTTCAGAAATCAGTTGCCCTGCCACACCCTCCCTGGACAGCTGTTGATTTCAGCCACCACCACAGTGGACAGCTCCTGGGAAGCTCAGAATGGCCTGTTCTGACCATCCCTGCCTCAAGGCCTTCCTGACAAGTTTATGCCTGATTCAATATCCTTTCAATAGTTTGTTTTGGGCCTAAGTCAACCAGAGTTCGTTTATGCTGCTTGAAACCAGGATCCCTGCTGATAACAGCATACTTCCAGAAAAGTCCCCTTGTACAGTTAATACCGGTTTGCTTGCCACATGAAGATACGAAGCCTGAATCGAAAGAAGTGGTTCCCAGGCTGTCATTCAGTCACAAGGAAGGTATTTAGTGGTAAACAAGCCCTTTACCACCCCACAAATCACATGACAGGAGGAAAAGGGAATAAGCTCACTAAGATGTTAGTTACTCATGAGATGAGGTTGTATTAGTTTGCTAGGGCTGCTATAACAAAATACCAGACACTGGGTGGCTTAAACAACGGAAACTTACGAGCTCTGGAGGCAAGAAGTCCAAGATCAAGGTGCTGTAAAATGTGGTTTCTGGTGAGATCTCTCTTCCTGGCATAGAGCCAGCCGCCTTCCTGCTGTGTCCTCCCATGGCCTTTCCTCTGTGTATGCAAGAGAGAGAAATCCCTGGTGTCACTTCCTCTTCTTATAGGACACCAGGCCTATCAGGTCAGGGCTCCTTCCTTATCTCCTGACTTAATCTTTTTTTTAATTTTTTATTAATTTTTATTAATTTTTTATACATATCTCCCCATTGCCCCCCCTCCCTCCCAGGCATACCCCGACCCCCCAGTGTCTGTGATCATTGGTTATGCTTATATGCATGTATACAAGTCCTTTGATTGATCACTTATCTACCTCACCTAACTTTAATCTTTCTGCTGTAATTTCACAGTCTGTTTGATGCTTTATGATTTTTGTCCTCAGAATTATCAGTCTACTCCCTTTCTGTGCTCCTGATTCTATTATATTCACCAGTTTATTCTGTTGATCAAATTTTTAATTCACTTAATTTTTAGATTCACTTGTTGACAGATATGTATTTGTTGTTCATAATTTTTTGGTTTTTACCTTTTTCTTCTTCCTCTTCTAAAAGAGTACCTTTCAGCATTTCATGTAATACTGGTTTGGAGTTGATGAACTCCTTTAGCTTTTTCTTCTCTGTGAAGGTCTTTATCTGCCCTTCAATTCTGAATGATAGCTTTGCTGGATAGATTATTCTTGGTTGTAGGTTCTTGCTGTTCATCATGTTGAATATTTCTTGCCACTCCCGTCTGGCCTGCATCGTTTCTGTTGAGAAATCAGCTGACAGTGGTATGGGTGCTCCCTTGTACGTAATGAACTGTTTTTCTCTTGCTGCTTTTAATATTCTCTCTTTCTCTTTTGCTCTTGGCATTTTAATTATGATGTGTCTTGGTGTGGTCCTCTTTGGATTCCTTTTATTTGGGGTTGTGTGCTTCCTGGACTTGTAAGTCTATTTCTTTTACCAGATGTGGGAAGTTTTCAGTCATTATTTCTTTAAATAGGTTTTCAGTATCTTGCTCTCTCTCTTCTTCTGGCACCCCCACAATTCTGATGTTGGTACGCTTGAAGCTGTCCCAGAGGCTCCCTACATTATGTTCACATTTTTGGATTCTTTTCTCTTCTTGCTTTTCCAGTTGAATGTTTTCTGCTTCTTTATATTTCAAATTTTTGACTTGATCCTTGCCTTTCTCTAGTCTGCTGTTAGGACTCTGTATAATAGTTTTTATTTCAGTCAGTGTATGTTTAATTTCTAGTTGGTCTTTTTTTATCTTTAGTTGGACCTTTTCCATCTCCTCTTGGGTCTCACTAAATGGATCCATATTTTCTAGCATATTCTTGAAAAACCTTTTAAGCATGGTTTTGAACTCTATATCCAGTCGTTTTTTTTCCTCCATTTCTTTTGTTTGTGATCCCTTCCCTTGTCTCGGCATTTTCACTATGCCGGGGGAAAACTTCTGTGTTGAATTCAGCTTTATGATACCAGACACAAAGCCGCAGAAGCTTCTGTTGAGCTTGGGAGGGTGGAGTCTCAGGGCTTAAGGGACCGCCTTGCCTTCCAGTCGCCCCCGCCCTCCACGGCCCCTGAGTCTCACGTGGCTGGGTAATCGCTGGAGCGGTCTTTGTGCCAGAGCACCCGCAGTGCCTCTAATCGCTGCCTTTCCAGCTCCCCTGCGCACCAGGACCACAGGAGTCTAGGTCTCCAGGGTTTCGTCCGAAACAGGGGCTTAGTGGACTCAGAAGTGGCACAGTTGGGAGGGTCTGTCTCCAGCCCACTCGCGAAAGCCAGCGGCACAATCAGCAATCTGTCCTGCGCGCAGTGCGCGACACCAGGCCTTTGATCTTTTGCAGCTCCCCTAAATTTCCGTGCACTTCTCTTTTTTCACAGTCCAAACTCCCCCCGTATGAGTTTCGGCTGGATCTGGGGTTTAGTGTCGTAGGATAAGGAGTTTAATGCCTTTGAGAGTCTCCGTCTCCCTCCCGCCAGAGAAAGCCAGCCAGGTTCTCCGGCACCCGCTCTCTCCGCGTGCGCATCTCCGTACCTCAGCTTTTTGCAGCTCCTCTGGGTTTCCGTGAGCCCCTCTCTTTCCCTCTAGTTGTAGAACTTACACTTGGCCAGCTTTCCTGTGGTTCTGGATGATGTCCGTTCTGTCTTTTAGTTGTAGTTTTGAAATTGTTGTGCGAGGCAGCAGTGTAGGTGTTTACCTATGCCGCCATCTTGGATTCCCCTCCTGATTTAATCTTAATTACCTCCTTAACAGGTCTACCTCCAAATAGTCACACTGGGGGTTAGGGCATCAATAGATGAATTGTGGAGGACAGAATTCAGTCCATAACAGGTTTCTTCCCAGTACTGGGAAGAGGAACACGAGGTTAAAACCCAAGGTCTGCATAAAGCTTTTGTACTTTCCAGTCCTGCTTGTGGCAGAAAGGATCAAATCCAAGCAATACTTGCTCAAAGAGCACTATCCGAGAAGCATGTGGATGTCAAAGAGCAGGAAGAAATGAACAAACATGGGATGAAGCCAGCATGACTGTCAGCCCTGAGCCTGTGACTGGAATATCCCAGAGACACCCACAGGTGCCTCTCTGAAGTCCAGCTGTGTCCATGGCTGGCACACTGCCCAGCCTGACTCTCAGCATTCAGGGGTCTCACATTTAGGTCCTGACTCTACAATACTTAGTTCGTGCTGGCCAAACTCCCTCAGAGACCAAACTTTAGTCAACCTCCTTAGACCTCTCTTGTCCACCAGGCCTCCCTTGGCCTGCTGAGCCCATTTTTAGCACAGAATCCTACAAGTCAGCCCGTTGAGAATCCCCCCATCCTTGACAGCCAGTCAAGCTCCTCTGTCTGTACCCTGATACTTAACCGTGTTCGTCTTAGTAATTTTCCATCACCCTGCCCTTTGGCTATAAATCCCCACTGTTGCATTAAGAGTCGAGTTCTATTTTCTCACCTACTGCAGTAATTGTGAATACTCTTCCTTGCCATGTTTAACAAGTGTCAGAATAATTTTTCAGCTTAGTAAGGGCAAGACCCACGTCTGACATTTCTCTTTCCATGTCTCCACAACACTTAGCATGTGCTTCAGCTGGTACTCTGTCAAGAGGCAAGCGAGTAGGTGGGTGGTTGAGTGACAGCAGCAAACCCCAAAGACTAGCTACTGGGGAAAGCCAAATGCACCTGATGCCTATGAAGAGTAACAAGTGGGCTCAACCTTGGAACGGAAGGATGGAGCACAGCAAAGGGAAAAAAGAGGGGGAGCCTTGTCCACGTGTCATAGTCTATTAGAACCACATATACTATCTCTTTGGACCACTCCAGGAGCAAAGGGCCTCAGCCTTGATGGTCCCAATGTCTCCTGAGGGTTCCAAGTCCAAGAGGCAGCATTGGGCAGAGGGACAAACTCTGGATGATTGATCATTCTGGCCCTGGCTCTGCTGCTCTTAGTTGTATGAGATGGAACTTTCTGGAGCTTAGTCTTTCCAAGTGTGAAATGAGATAAACAAGCCTCCCTCTAAGGAGCAAGGAGAGAACTATGTGATTTTTCCCCGTTTTTAGTAACACTTGATATTTATTGAAAAGAATGCAAATGCTGTTTCCAAGGGGAATCAAGGCACTGGACTGAGTGCCTGTCTTTGTTTTGCTTTTTAGTATGTGTTATCCCGATGCACACGTCCACTGGACTGCTGCAATTATAACAAAATTGACAGCTGTGCAAAACCGGTGAAGAGGATAAAAGGAATGCGATGCTTTGGCTGCCAAGACATCTTGGGAGCAGGTAGGGAACTAACCAGATTAGAAGAATGGCCACTTTGGGAGTTGATGAGCTGATCAAACCATGATCTTTATTGTCAACTCATCCAAAGTATTACTTCATTTTATCAAGGACATTACAAATGCTATTTTCTTAAATATGTATTTTTTATTGATTTCAGAGGGAAAGAGAGAGAGAAATATCAATGATGAGAAAGAATTGTTGATTGGCTGCCTCCTGCACACCCCTTGCTGGGGATTGAGCCTGCAACCCAGGCATCTGTCCTTGACCGGAATTCTACCTGGGACCCTTCCATCTGCAGGCCAACACTCTATCCACTGAGCAAAACCAGCCAGGGCACAAATGCTACTTTTAAACCTCACAGGTTCCTGATAGAAGGTATGTAATCTCAGCACGTATTTTGAAAAATGTGCTTTAATCATCACAACACTAAGATTGTGTCAGTATCTCTATTTTACGGACAGGGTAAAGTGTTTTCTGGGGCAGCATTCCCCAAATAGTGTTCCATGGAATGGTAAGAGTTGTGCTGAGACACAAGGGTCACACAGTTAAAAAACAATTCTGTCACCAGATATGTTTGAGAAACATTGCAGCAGAGGATCACGTTCCTGAGCCCAGATAGGAGTCAGAGACCTGGGTTTGAGACCAGGCTCTGCCAACTATTAGCTGTGTGTGGGTTTTTTTGTTTGTTCCATTTTATTTTATTTATTGATTAAGGTATTACATATGTGTCCTTAATCCCCCCCCCTATTGCTCCTCACCCTCTCCCCACTCATGCCCTCACCCCTCTGGTGTCTGTGTCCATTGGTTATGCTTATATGCATGCACATAAGTCCTTTGATTGATCTCTTCCCCTTACCCCCACCCTCTCCTACCTTCCCTCTGAGGTTTAACAGTCTGATCGATGCTTCTTTGTCTCTGGATCTGTTTTTGTTCATCAGTTTTAGCTGTGTGGTTTGAGCAAGTAATAACCTTAGTTGTGTAATCTGCAAAATGGGAATGATGAAACACCTACTTCACCAGGTTGTTGCGAATATTCACGTTATAAGTAACAAAGCTCTCAGCACATTCCTGGTGCAAAGAAAATCCTCTGTAAATGTGAGTTGTTTTGGTTAAATATTGTTAACATCTTAAACCTCATCCTATTGTTCTTTAAAGAGGAAGAGATCAATTTCCTTTAGCAAAACACCTTAATAGACCAGTTGGAGGAGTGGGCAGAAATGAGATTCTGAAGTTATAAGACAGCAAAAGCCTAGATCAAAACCTAGAAAAATCAAGTTGGAGAAACCAGAATCTCCTAAGGCTGGGTACCCAGGAAGTGGCTGGCTGATTTCTCACACCATCTGGCATTATCACAAAGAGGGTCTGGCCAGAGGACAGGGTCTCCTGTGGTCTTCACCTCCCCCTTTTCAGCACTATTCTTCCCTTTCAGGAAGAAAGTCACAAGCTCAACTGAGTAGAAATCCTACTAATCAAGTGTTTTTTCTTCCTCTTCGCCCCCTAAACTTCTCCCAAATGAACCTATTTTCATAAACCTTAAATTATTTGCAATGAGATGTATTACCTTTGTAACTCCCTTTCTAAAGCACTTTAGAAAAATGTCGAAGACTCATCTTAGTCATTCTGATCTCCAGAAAGTCTTCTCTGACCATCCCAATTAGACACCCCTGTTTTGAGCTCCACCTCCCACCCATGCTACAGGATGCACCATGATGCACTGAAATTAACCAAGCGTTTGTGTCCCTTGCCTTTTAACCAGGCTTGAAGCACCAGGCCTGCAGGGGCCCTGACTTTCTCATCCAGGTATTCCCAGCATCTCAGTGCATAGCCGCAGGCCAGTGCCCTGGCACCAATGGATATATGATTCAATCTGGACCTCTTCCCAGGAAAAGAGTGCTTGGCAAGGCAGAAATGCTACCCCCTGCCCTGTAGGGTGGGCACTCAGATAGTGCCCCTTCCAAGGCTCAGAGCGGTGTTCTTATTACATCCAGGAAATCCCCTGGTTGGGGGGCTTTTGGGGTGACATCCAGTATGTAAATGCACAGGCCAGGCCCCCACAAGCAGTAGCAATAGTGCCAGATGGGAAAGTTCCACCAGCAGCTGAGGGCTCTTTCATTAGTCATTTCGATGTGCACAGCTGGAAGGAATCTGGCAAAGCTTGATTTGGCTTGGGGGGAGTGCTTTTTCCACTCGTGGGTGTCTTGAAAACTCGAGAGAGAGAGAGAGAGAGAGAGAGAGAGAGAGAGAGAGAGAGAGAGAGAGAGAGA
>JAAGEH010000042.1:26037636-26321359 GCA_011751065.1 Lasiurus cinereus | reverse complement strand
AGAGAGAGAGAGAGAGAGAGAGAGAGAGAGAGAGAGAGAGAGAGAGACACCAAAATGCGAAGCCAGAAATGGAAGGTGGGGACACTAAGGCAGCAAATATAACGGAGAGAAGTCTGAACTCAGGTCAAGAACCAGGTTGCCCAGCAGCTTACAGATGTGGGATGGCCTTGGGCAAGTCCACCTGCTCTCAGGACCCTCACATGCAAACAAAGACATTAATGCCTCTGGGATGCAGGAAAGGTGGTCTGAGTTAGTGCGTGTGAAAGCCTGGGCTGTCAGGCAGATGTCACAAAGGTTAGGCATTTTTCGGGGGGTACACAGGTGGAAGACAGGGGGTTCAGAGAGAGGAAAGAAAGGCAAAAGCTGAGGGAAGAGGTGCTAATCACACCAGCTCCAGCCCTCCATGCAGTGCCTGCAAACGAGCCTTGAGCAGAAGAGAGAACAAAAGGAATCAGCTCTTCTTGTGGTGGCTGGGTGACACTCAGAGGACAGGACTTACACCACTCATGTCTCTGCTAGCGTGGACTTAGGGATTTTTAAAGATCTTTTTAAAAATACATTTACTATGGAGGAGAACCAAGATGGCGGCATAGGTAAACACCTACACTGCTGCCTTGCACAACAGTTTCAAAACTACAACTAAAAGACAGAACGGACATTATCCAGAACCACAGGAAAGCTGGCGGAGTGGAAGTTCTACAACTAGAAGGAAAGAGAGGGACTCAGAGAGACCCAGAGAAGCTGCAAAAAGCTGAGGTACGGAGACGCCCATGTGGAGAGAGCGGGTGCCCGAGAACCTGGCTGGCTTTCTCTAGCGGGAGACTCCCAACTGCACTGAACCCCTTATCCTACGACACTAAACCCCAGGTCCAGCCAAAACTCATGGGGGAGGGGGGAAGGCGAGTTTGGACTTGGAAAAGGGAGAAGTGCATGGAACTTTAGGGGAGTCGCAAAAGGGCAGAAGTAAGTCGGGCGGTGCACACAGCACTGCGCACAGAAGATCGGCTGATTGTGCCGCTGGCTTTCACAAGAGGACAGGAGACAGATCCTCCCAACTGTGCCACTTTTAACTCCACTAAACCCCAGATTCGGGTGAAACCCTGGGGACCCAGATTCATATGGTCCTGGAGCACAGGGGAGCCGGAAAGGCAGCAGTCTAGAGGCACTGTGAGAGCGAGAGCGCCCGCATGCACACAGGGACCGCTCCAGCGATTCCCCACTCATCTGAGACTCGGGGGCCGTGGAGGGTGGGTCCGACTGGAAGGCAAGGCGGTCTGTTAAACCCTGAGACTCCACCCATCCCAAGCTCAACAGAGAGGCTTTTGCAGTTTTGCAAGTCTGATATCATAAGGCTGAATCCAACACAGAAGCTCTCTCAGCATAGTGAAAATGCAGAGACAAGGGAAGAGATCACAAACAAAAGAAATGGAGGAAAACAACTGGATATAGAGTTCAAAACCACGCTTATAAGGTTTTCCAAGAATATCCTAGAAAAGTTGGATAAAGTTAGCGAGTCCTAAGAGGAGATGAAAAAGAATCAACTAGAGATGGAAAAGGTCCAACTAGAGATGGTAAAGGACCAACTAGAAATTAAACATACACTGACTGAAATAAAAAATATTATACAAAGACCTAACAGCAGACTAGAGGAAGGCAAGAATCAAGTCAAAAATTTGAAATATAAAGAATCAGAAAACACTCAACTGGAAAAGAAAGAAGAAAAAAGAATCAAAAAATGTGAACATAATGTAAGGAACCTCTGGGATAGCTTCAAGCATACCAACATCAGAATTGTGAAGGTGCCAGAAGAAGAGAGAGAGCAAGATACTGAAAACCTACTTAAAGAAATAATGACTGAAAACTTCCCAAATCTGGTAAAAGAAATAGACTTACAAGTCCAGGAAACACACAGAACCCCATATAAAAGGAATCCAAAGAGGACTACACCAATATACATCATAATTAAAATACCAAGAGCAAAAGACAAAGAGAGAATATTAAAAGCAACAAGAGAAAAACAGTTCATTACCTACAAGGGAGCACCCATACAGCTGATTTCTCAACAGAAACGATGCAGGCCAGATGGGAGTGGCAAGAAATATTCAATGTGATGAATAGCAAGAACCTACAACCAAGAATACTCTATCCAGCAAAGCTATCATTCAGAATTGAAGGGAAGATAAAGAGCTTCACAGATAAGAAAAAGCTAAAGTTCATCAACTCCAAACCAGTATTATATGAAATGCTGAAAGGTACTCTTTTAGAAGAGGAAGAAGAAAAAGGTAAAAGATAAAAAATTATGAACAACAAATACATATCTATCAACAAGTGAATCTAAAAATTAAGTGAATTAAAAATTTGATCAACTGGTGAACATAATAGAATCAGGAGCGCAGAAAGGGAGTGGATTGATAATTCTCAGGGGGAAAGGGGTGAGGGGTGTACAGGGAGAGACTGGACAAAAATCTTACACCTATGGATGAAGTCAATGGGAGGGAGGTAAGGGTAGAGGGAGGGTTAGGTGCCGGGTGGAGGGGAACTATGGAGGGGAAAAAAGAGAAACAAACGTAATAATCTGAATAATAAAGATTTAATTAAAATAAATAAATAAAAGACTTACCAAAAAAAAAAAAATACATTTACTATGAATCCTGAAGCTGACTCCCCTGATCACTTTACCCTGGATGGCGCCTCTCCTGATTTTGACCTCAGTTTTTTTAGTTTATTCCTGTGTAAAATGAGAGGCCAGATCTTTGAGGGCCCCACTGTTTTTTCTCCTCACGCTACATTTATGCACTGAGACAACAGGATGCAAATAAAATGCACTTTTTTTTTCTTTTTTTCTCTGTCCCTTCAACGCTCCTTATCTGCATTTACATTTTCTCTGCCCTTTTGAATGAAAGCTGAGCAATATCATGGACTTTCTAGCCACTGTCAGCTATGAAACAAAGAGGCCCTTTGTCTTGGACTTTTAAAGGCCGACCCAGTTCTCCAGTTCTTAATGCAAAGTTTCCCTCAGTGGCCTTTCACTTCGGGCTTGAAACCACAGTGGCAAGGGGAAGGTCATGGACTTCACATTTTCCCTGCTCCGCCTCCCTTATTCAACTACGTACTCATTCTCAACCTCAAGCCTTAGGAAGAGGAGATCTGGGGGAAGGACACAGTTGTTTGTGGCTCTTAATGTCATGACACTGCCTAATGTCCTCAGGATTGGCAAAGGTCAAATGCTGACTTTAGGGCAGCTCTTAAGCACATTGCAGTAAGAGAGTGTGGCCACCAGGTGGCAGTATGGGCTTTTTTCCTTGTCAGAAGAGCCTTCGACCAGGTTTAACGTGGCCAGATTATTTCCTTAAACTAAATATGCTTTCCCAACGAAATAAAGTAAAAGGTATGCCTAAAACCACAAACACATTAACTTGACTAACATAAACTAAATATAATTTTTTAATATATTTTTTTGTTGATTTTTTACAGAGAGGAAGGGAGAGAGAGCTAGAAACATTGATGAGAGAGAAATACTGATCAGCTGCCTCCTGCACAACCCCGACTCAAGATGTGCCCGCAACCAAGGTACGTGCCCCTGACAATCAAATCCGGGACCTTTCAGTCCAAAGGCTGACGTTCTATCCACTGAGTAAATTTTGGCTAAATATACTTTTTAAACCAAGATCCTTTGCTTAACCGAACTTTAGTCAGGCCCCTTAACCCTCCCTCTCCTAGGCCACCTGTGCTCATCCTTATAAATTTTAGTTTTAGCAAGAACCCTGCTAAGTCAGTTTAACCAGAACCTCCACACACACTCAATATCTAATAGCCTTTGATATCTGCTCAGCTTCCTCACACTCCAGCATCTCTCGGATGATGTCCAATTGTAGCCAGACAATCCACGGGTCTGGGCTACCTGTCACAACATGAGCCAGTTTAGACGAGATAGGGTTGAGTCGTATGTGAGTTTATTCCAAACTGCAGACAGAAAGGGAGAGCAGCAGGGCATCCACAAAAATCTGCTCTGCCCCCCACCATAAACCAGCCTCCTGTGAAGATTACATAGGAAGTAGACAAAAGAGATAAGAATGGGTATGCAAAATGGACAGTTTACAGGTAATGCTGGCTGGGATTTGCAAAGGCCTGCGGGTATGCAAAGGACTGGAGGACTTCAAAAGGCTGGTGCCTCTGGTTTCTGCAACAGAGTTGCTAATCTCTCCATGATAATAGGCAGCTCCTGGATGTGGAGGATGGGCCGAATTTCCTCCCAGGTCCCCCATGCAACTCCCAGCCAGGTTGACTGTGCTTTTTTTCTTTTTTAAAAAACATATTTAAAAAAAAAATAAAAAAATAAAAAACATATTTTTATTGATTTCACAGAGGAAGGGAGAGGGAGAGGTAGAAACTTCAATGATGAGAGAGAATCATCAACCGGATGCCTTCTGCACGCCCCCCACTGGGGTCTGAGCCCGAAACCTAGGCATGTGCCCTTGACTGGAACCAAACCCAGAACCCTTCAGACGCTGTATCCACTGAGCAAGACCAGACAGGGCTGTGCTTTCTTTCTTGCTTTTTTTTTTTTTTAATATATATATTTTATTGATTTTTTTACAGAGAGGAAGGGAGAGGGATAGAAAGTCAGAAACATCGATGAGAGAGAGACATGGATCAGCCGCCTCCTGCACACCCCCTACTGGGGATGTGCCCGCAACCAAGATACATGCCTTTGACTGGAATCGAACCTGGGACCTTTCAGTCTGCAGGCCGACGTTCTGTCCACTAAGCCAAACCGGTCTTGGCTCTTTCTTTTTTAAAAAATATATTTTTATTGATTTCAGAGAGGAAGGGAGAGGGAGAAAGCAATAGAAACACCCATGATGAAAGAGAATCATGGATCGGCTGCCTCCTGCAAGTCCCCCACTGGGGATGGAGCTCACAATCCAGTTATGTGTCCTTGACCTTTCAGTTCACAGGCCGATGCACTATCCACTGAGCCAAACCAGCTAAGGCTAGATTGTGCTTTCTTTAATCAGAACAAATCAATCACAGTTGACAGAACATATTAACATTTCTTATAATTATAGCGGATCACCAACATTCTATTTCTGCCCCTAACACAATCACCCTGGCTTGTCTTCAGCAAGAATCCCGTTAGGTCAATTTCACCAGCACCTTCCTTAACCCTGATATTTCCTCTCAGTGAATTTTTTTCTCTCTCCTGCTTTTACTTTTAGTTACATTTATTTTATGCTGAATTTAATAAGCATAAATTTATGCTGAGCCATAAGTTTTTGTATGTTTATCCAAAGGAAATGGAAACAGGATGCTAACAAGATGTCTACACTTCCATGTTCAAGTTCAATGCAGCATTATTCACAATAGCCAAGATTCAAAAACAACCTGCAGTTGAACAGATAAATAAGAGATAGTGTATAAACACAATGGAATGTTATTCCGCCTTGAGAAAAGAAAGAAATCCTGCTATTTGCAGCTACATGGATGGACCTTGAGGACACTATGCTAAGTGAAGTAAGCCAGAGGTAGACAGACAAGAACGTGGTATCACTTAGATGTGGAGTTTTTAAAGTCTAACTCATAGAAACAGAGAACACAAAGAGGGAAGGAGTGTGGAAGGGTGGAGGAGAAAGGGGGAGAGGAAGAGAGGTTGGCAAAAGTGTTTCAGCTCTCGGAGGAATAAGATCTGAAGATCTAATGTAAAACATGATAACACTGTATTATGTACTTAAAATATCCTAACACAGTAAAACTTAAAAGATTCTCACCAAAAGGGGAGGGAAGATAAATATGTGAGGTGTTAATTAACTAGACAGGATGGGAGGGGAGTGGGTCCTTTCTAGTTAGATCTATCAAATCACCAGGATGTAACTTTAAATATCTTACAATTTTATTTGTCAGTTATGCCACAATAAAGCAGAAAAAAATTAAGTTAAAATAAATGCCTTTGTTAATATTAACTATTCTAGTAATATCCATTTGTTCAGATTTTGACCAATCACCAGTTATTGGATTAAGATTTAAATGTAGTACATAATTTTATCCTCACAACATACCTAAAAGATAATTTTATCCTCACAACATACCTAAAAGGTATGTTCACCCACCCCCTCACTCCCACGCAGGGTTGCCAGATGAAATATAGGATGTCCAGCTAAATTTGAACTTCAAATATTTACTGTGAGCTTGTCCACACAATATTCAAGGCATCCTTCTTGCATGGGAAACAAATATTTCATGGGGCACATTTATATTAAAAGCCTGTTGTTTATCTGAAATTCAAATTTAACTAGGAATTTTTATTTGGTACATTTTACTTGGTAAAACTGTAAAGCAGATCCTTATTTTTAGTTGATAAAATTGGCTACCTGACCCCTATGTTCATGGATGAGGAAAAGGAGTCTCCAGGAAGATAAGTAACTTGACCAAAGCTAACACCTGGTAAGCAGTGTTGCTGAGCTCTGAACCCGAGGCCCACTGAACCCCATTTCCTCATATTATGTTGCCCTCTCCTTGTCTGTCCTGGAAGTTTTCTTCACCTGCCAGCTGCTTCCATCGTCTGGTAAGATAACCCCTGTCACCATCCCACCTGCCCAGGAAAAAACCTTTCCTGCCTTGCCAAGGATCTCTTGAAAGGGGAACCCTCTCCACTAAGTTTACCAAGTCTATCTTCCTTGCAAGTTTACCTCTTTTTGAAAAACCAATTAAAACATCCCTCATTGTTTCTGTGTGATCCCCCCACCCCCCATTCATGTTTCTGTAACTCTTTCAAGGCTGCCCCTAAGTAACCAACATTTAAATACAATAGCCCAGCCAGTAGCAGTATCTTAGTCAATGAGGTCTATCTGATGCACAATTATTGCTAATTGAAAAAAACAATAGCACATCCCATGTTGTTCTTCAGGCTTAAATTACCTGAAAGGTAATATAGTAATTTCAACCTAAATGTAAAGAGGGGAAAAAAACAAACTGTCATGTCTTAAGCTATAAGGATATCACGATTAGTGTTTCTTTTTGTTATTGTTGATTCTAGTTATATCTTCCAATATTTGAATAATAGATTTAAGCAACTGGTGTTTCACTGCTGTGTTTACCAGCTAGGGTGGGACTGCAACCAGACCATACACCTCCATGAGGTCAAAGGTCATCCGTAGCCAAAAAAGTGCCACAAAGGAGCACTTAAAGTGTTTGAATTGGTGCCGGGCAAGTATTAAGCACTCATCGGTGTGAGCTAGAGTTACCACTATTTTCAATTCCTGAGGATTGTATTGATGGTAAGATCAGGAATCTTAGTTTTGTAACTAAGAAACCATAAACAATGCAGAGAGAGAATGGTGGTGCCCAGAGGGAAGAGGGCCTGGGAGAGAAAGGAAAGGACGAAGTCCCTGCCTTCATTCAACAACCACTTTTTACATACCCGCCAGCCTTGAAGGGTGGAGAGCCTGTGCAAGAGAATCACCCAGCCCCATATTCCAGCCATGGGGGGTTGAGAAACCTGCCTTATAGGCTCCGTCCGGCCAAGTTCAGGAACCGCAGTGTCATTATAAAGGTGCCATGATGAAAAGGAGAAAGCTTATCCCACCACTTATGAAGTCATTTTAACAGAAAATGAAACCCGAATCTGACCAAGCCTCTAGAAATGTATATACAGACTAGATGCATCATGATATTAAAGAAGTGTTGCTAATTCGGTGACTTGTCTTAAAATTACTATTTTAAAAGTAGTCCTTATCTATAACTACTGTACATGTTGAAATGTTCACAGATGAAATAACATGCCAAGTTTGCTTCAGAATGATACAGGTGAGGAACTGTGTATGAGATCAGATTAGGCTATGAATTGATCATTGTTGAAGCTGGGCAGAGGGCACAAGGGGATTATTATTCTCTCTCCTTTTATGCATGTTTAAATTCTTCCACACTAAAACATTTTTTTTAAATATGCAAATATCTGTTTCTATGAGAATTTTATATTTTTCAGAAAGAGAGAAAGTGGCCTACTCCCCTTTTCTATAGTCCCTCACCTCTCCAAGTGACCTGCTCACATTTGACATGCTTAGAAATGTGAGCCCCGTCAAAACAGAAAATAAAACGTGCCCAGAATTCGCTCACCAGTTGGTAAGTGCTAAATAAATAGAAACCACTCCTTTGCTTATGAAGAGAGAGTAGCTGGGAGGGTCCTTGGTAACGTCGCCCAAGGAGGAATTGACCCTCCAAAGGCTGACCCAGCACTGGGCACAGGGTGAGCCATCACCTCTGCCATCCATGAGAAAGAGATCACGTGGCCTTTGAATCCCCAGCACCTGGCACTGTGCCCAGCAAATAGTGGGTACTCTACCACTGTTTTTGAAGGCTGGGAGGAGTTTGATGTAGTAGGTTTAGAATTTTAAAGAAAATGAATGAAATGTCTTACAGAGCTTTGGCAAAGTTTTCCGTCCTCCTCAGATATCTTTGTTGCAGATCCACCACAACTAAAAAATGACATCACCCTATCACCAAGGTAGAGGAAGGAGCTCCCTGAATTAGCAAGAACTTTCAGCCAGGTGCTGGGCCAAAGCTGTCAGCTGCTGCTTTTCCAAAGAAATCTTATACTTAATCTAGTGGCCCCAGTGCACGAAATTCATGCACATTAAAAGGGGGACCTAGAGTCAAGTCCCTGCCCACCCACATGCAACTCAAAATCGTGTGAGCCCCAGACCCGGCTGCCCCTCCCCCCACACCCCACACCTCCACTCCCCATATTGGGCTAGATCCAGACCCAGCCAGTCCCACCTTTGTCAAGCCCCGCTGAGCAGGGAGCTAGCCTCAGGTTCCTGGCCCGGTGCTAGGGCAGGGGGCATGGCCTGAAGCCCCCTGTCAAGCCCCACCTGGTGGGGGGTGCAGCCTGAGGTCCCCCAGCCTGGCACTGGGGTGAGGGGGGGCAGCCTGAGGTCCATTAGCCCAGCACCAGCACAGGAAGCCCACCCTGATATCCCCTGCTGGGTGGGGGCATGGCCTGAGGGCCCCTGCCAAACCCCATGGGGGCAGGGGAGGGTAGCCTCAAGTCCCTGCTGATTGCTCATTAAGGCTCCTTAAGGCAACTTGGCCTCAGCTGTGGATGCAGCCATCTTTGTGATAGAGTGATGGTCAATTAGCATATTCCTTCATTACTAGATATTACTTCTAACCTTCATTATTAGATATTACTTTTAACCTTCATCACAGCCCTCAAGTCAGAGTGCAGAGGGCCTCGCCCACAGCTGTTGAGTCAAACTCAAACCTTCCCACTCCCCACCTTGCAGCCTATACATCACCTGTGCAGCCTCGACATTATGCTAAGTGTTCCTATAAAACACACACACAAAAATAAATAGGGTGACAGGAAACTTTTGGAGGAGATGAGCATGTTTATCACTACATAGAATTTTTAAAGTTAGTGTTCTTCCTACAGGACTCGCGACTTTCTTGATGACCTCAAGGAAATAAGGAATTGTATGGTCCTTAATGCACACTGCTATATTATCTCCAGAAATTTTCCAGTTTTACCAGAATCACATAAAATTGAAACTGTCCCCTTGCCAATCTGATCAGGTAAAACAGTACTTAGGAATTGAACATGCACTTCTTTGACTTTCCATGAATTTGAATGATTCCACATATATATACTGGCTAGTAATACTTCTTTCTTTGTCAACTGTTTTTTGCCTATTATATTCCTTTAACTTACTAAGTGGAAGTGTTTTCCCCAGCATGTCATTTGCTTCTTAATTTTGCTTACTTCGTGTTCTGATATATGGAATTTAAAAGTTTTCCATCTATGCAAATCTATTTCTTTTGGTTTCTTCATTTACGCTTGGGAAGTCTTCCAATTCAAAGATCATACAGTAACTGTGTCTATTTTCTTCTAGTCATTTACATGGTCTATTTGTTTTATATCTCACGTTTAAATTTTAAGTCCCTAATTCGCATTGGGTTTGTATCAGTTTATGGTCCAAGTAAAGTGAAGATTGGGTTGTGCTTTGAGTTTTCTTTTCTTTTTTTTTTTTAACTTATTTTATTGATGTTTTACAGAGAGGAAAGGAGAGGGATAGAGAGTTAGAAACACCGATGAGAGAGAAACATCGATCAGCCGCCTCCTGCACACCCCCTACTGGGGATGTGCCTGCAACCAAGGTACATGCCCTTGACCGGAATCAAACTTGGGACCTTTCAGTCCGAAGGCCAATGCTCTTTCCACTGAGCCAAACCGGTTTCAGCTGTGCTTTGAGTTTTAAGGGGTGGCTTTGTTTGAGTCTGTATAGTGAATCATGGCCATCTTCGTTTTCAAAGTTATTCTGTGTACAAGTGATTTGGTTCCCTTAGTAATTTTTAAGTACAGAATTTCTTGGCACACCCTCTTCAGTGAAGTAATAATATGTTCTCATTATGAAAGGAATTCAATCAATTACAGTGGAAGCCTTCTTACTGATGTCTCTGACCAGGTACGTTCCAGAGTAAAGAATGTTAACTATCCTGCATCGGCCGGCCAGCTGCTGTCCCCTGGGGTTTCTGTGAGTCCTTTGAAGGACTGCAAAGAGTAGAACAAGTTGTTTTATCAGCAGCATCTATAAAGGCATGTTGCTACAACTCCCTGGAAAAGGCTAATCCCCCTAGGGTGCACAGAAGGTTTGTCCAAGAGCTTAGCTCATACAGAAAAGCTGCTCTACCAAAGGAAGGCATGACCTTCTGAGAAGTCAGACATATTTAGCCGACCTGACCCAAGATTTCCAGCAGCCTATTGTCTACACAACAAAGCCAATGAGCAGAAAAAAGCCCTCCCCCAGCAAGTATGGAATCACATAGAGAACATCAACTTGAATGTCTGAACACCTGGTTTAGTCCTTCCTCCATCATCGATGGTTTGACCTTGGGTAAACCACTTAATGAGTTTGTTTCCTCTTCTAAAATGGGTGACCTCAAAGGTTTGTTGTAAGAACTACATGGGTGGAGGGAGGGGGAGTCACTTCGGGGATAAGAACACATATGTAATACCTTAATCGATAAAATTAAAAAAAAAACTGAATGAGAAAATACATGTGAATGTCCTGTGTAAACTATAAAGCACTGGTCAAATATTGGTAATGATTAATGAGCTTATGCTTGAACTTACAATATTCTATTCTTGTAATGGATGAAAGGTGGTGCCAGCTGTACTGATCTGGCCGGCCCATCCTGGAGGAGCACTATCTAGACCCACACACACTTCTGAACCACACACATGTCTCCTGTTTCAGCACTTCCCAGGGTGGACATATACACTAGCCTCCGAGAAACTGAGCATTGCATCTAGGGAGGAAAAAGAGAAGTAACATTTACGGAGCACCTACCACGTGTCAAGTACTGAAAGACAGGCCAGCAAGATAGAGATGGGTAAGCACTATCACTTTTTTAAAATATTTTTTTCATTGATTTCAGAGAAGGGAGAGGAGGCGAGAGATAGAAATATCAATGATGGGAGAGGATCATTGATTGGCTGCCTCCTTCATGCCCCCTATTGGGGATGGAGCTTGCAACCCAGGCATGTGCCCTGACTGGGAATTGAACTGTGACCTTCTGGTTCATAGGTGAGCCACACCAGATGGGCCCCTGTCACATTTTTGTTTCAACTTTCCACTGCATCAGGTTCATGCAGTCCATAATGGTCCAACATAAGCCACAGGCCAGAGGGTATTCACCAGCATGGACTACATTCCATCCTTGGACAATGTTAGGACTGGACAAGGGAGGGAATTTTTTTATATATTTCTAGTTAATACGTCTAATATAAAACACTTTGAAGCATTTCAAATCCCAAACCAAAATAAAAACATCTGACCATAATGAAAAACTTTTCAAGCATTTTAAATAATCAACAAAACAAACAGAACCACAAGTTATTCCTGATTTTGTACAAAAGTATTATACCATCGGTTTTATTTACTTCACCATCATTATACTTACATGTGCACCTTCCCAAGGTTCAAAAGTCCTTTATCAAAGGCAAGGCACCATTTTCCCGTTTCCAGGATGCTGGGATCATTGAATCCAAGGCTCAGGACTGAGATTTGGTTGTGGATTCATGTTTTGGTCCAGAATTCTTGACAAAAACCCAGGACCAGTTCTAGGTGTGGGATGAAGTGGTCAGGTAGAGGGGAGAGATAAGGATATATCCCAGATTTGATGGGTATGTAAGACACACTCACTCATGCCCTAGCTCAGTGGTCTGCAAACTCATTAGTCAACAGAGTCAAATATCAACAGTACAACAATTGAAATTTCTTTTGAGAGCTGAAAACCGACTTCTGCACATGGGCCACGAAGTTTCAGTCGCACTGTACATGTGTGCCCGCACTTGAACTTGAATCTAGTTTCATACTTGTCAGCTCCATGAGCTTGGGAAAGATGATGACTTTGGTTGTGGATTCATGTTTTGATCCAGAATTCGTGACAAAAACCCAGGACCAGTTCTAGGTGTGAGATGAAGTGGTCAGGTAGAGGGGAGAGATAAGGATATATCCCAGATTTGATGGGTATGTAAGAGTGAGCACCAAGAAGAGCCACACTCAAGGGCCAAGGAGCCACATGTGGCTCACAAGCCGCAGTTTGCCGACCACTGCCCTAGCTGATTTGGCTCAGTAGGTAGAGCATCAGCCCAAGGACTGAAGGGTCCCAGGTTCAATTCCATTCAAGGCTCAATCCCTGGTTCTGGTCAGAGCTCATGTGGGGGTGCAGGTGGGAGACAGCCAATCAATATGTCTCATATTGATGTTTCTCTCTCTCTCTCTCTCTCTCTCTCTCTCTCTCTCTCTCTCTGTGTGTGTGTGTGTGTGTGTGTGTGTGCGCGCGCGCGCACGCGCGTGTGTTTTTCCCCCTCCCTTTCGCTCTATAAAAAAAAATCAATGGAAAAATATCCTAGATGAGGATTAAAAATAGAAAAACACATTCACTCGTGACTGCCCCAGCCCACCCTTTCCAATTCATTCCCTCCTCTCTTCCCAGTCTCCAGGCTCATCTGCCTCCTTCCAGTTCTTTGTCACCTTCCAGTTCCTGCTTAGAAGACTTGCTTAGCCTCCAGGGTCTTCTCACATATCAGTTCCCTCAGCCCCTCACTTCCTTTATCCCAGCTGAACCAAGACCTAAAGGATTGGAGTGTGACATTTCTACAGTAAGTTTCAGCTCACAAAAGGAGATTTACATTTTCTATGACTTCTCACATTAAACCCAGTCAAGTGAGCAGAGCAGAGATCACTATTCTCTGTACAGATGAGGAAGCTGAAAAGTCATCATCTTTCCCAAGCTCATAGAGCTGACAAGTATGAAACTAGATTCAAGTTCAAGTCATCTGCCTTCAAGTTCACAGCTCTTTGCATTATTTCCATTTAGCAGGTATATTTGTGTACCTACTATGTAACAAATAAATGGGGTCATGAGGGAGATGTAAAACATAATTCCTGCCTTAAGAGAGTCAAACACTTGCACCTATAAAATAATTTGAGACTGTTCCCACCATCAGAACACACTGAGCTGACAGACTAGGAATCTGGGGTCAGAGGAGAGCGTGTAGGCGTACAGCCAGGAGAAGCTGATACAGAAGGTGAACCAGTCCTGAGATCCTGTCCATGCGGAGGAGGAGACTTGAGTTCACTGTGTCCCCTCTGAGCTCATCTCCTTGACTTTCGCTGATGAGGACATTTCAGAACAAAGAACTCCTTTTCTAATCAATAACATGCTGTACATGCAAATATCTGACACTGTTACAATCTGCACGACTCTTCTAACCCTTAGTTATTCCAGGATGAGTCTGGCATCCTCTTGTTTCTTTCTACTGCTCTGACGTTTTTTATCTACAACTTTCAGTTCCTATTGACTCAGCCAAACACAACAGTTTTCTTCTCTTTGTGTGGCCTTGGCACACTTGTCAAAGATTTGACCATATACAGAAGGGTTTATTTCTGTTCTATTTTGTTCCAGTGGTCTATATGTCTATCTCTATGCCAGTGCACACCATTTTAATAACTGAAGCTTTGTAATATGTTTTGAAATCAGAAAAATATAAAACTTCTAACTTTGCTCTTCTTTTTTTCAAGATTATTTTGCCTATTAAGGGTCCTTTGACATTCCAAATGGATTTTAGGATGGATTTTTCTATTTCAGTAAAAAAAATTAATAATAATTGGAATGTTGATAGGGATTGCATTGAATCTGTAGATTACTTTGGGTAATACTGACATCTTACTAATAAGTCTTCCAATCCATGAACATGGGATGTCTTTCCATTAATTTGCATCTTTAGTAATGTTTTATAGTTTTAAATGGGAACATGTTTTAAATTTTAAACACAAAAATTCTAAGTGGCCACTCACAATAAAATAACTTAAGGTCTGTTACTTTAACTTTATAATCACCGAGCTATTGTTATTTACTTTGAATCTAATGTTTAAATGCCTGGATTATTCCTCAAGAGTTGGGAGACAGAAAGCGCTCTACAAGACACTTGAACCACAACCAAAGTGATTTAAAATTTCTTCCAATTCACTCCCAAAATAAATGAGCTCTGCATAGATAGAGAATAAGTGGA
Source organism: Lasiurus cinereus (assembly GCA_011751065.1). Taxonomy (NCBI): domain Eukaryota; kingdom Metazoa; phylum Chordata; class Mammalia; order Chiroptera; family Vespertilionidae; genus Lasiurus; species Lasiurus cinereus. Next base: position 26,306,784 of record JAAGEH010000042.1, on the reverse strand, counting down.
GAATTCTCCAAATCAACTTCTATGTAGAATACTTTTTTAAAAAAACTAAAGAATAATTAAAAGGTACTCATCTGGAGCGTGTGTGCATGTGATTAAAACTCAACAGTAACTGCTGCAATGGTTCAGAATTTAGATCAACATCAAGATGTTTCTGGGGGGAGTGTTTCATCACTAATTTTGCTTAGTGATCTTTGTGATAATAACAAATAGAGTCATATTATTATTATCGTTATCTTTCAATTTTCATAAAATGCATAGCTTAACTTCCTGTTCATGGGGAGGATTTCTCCCACCACCCACCTTTAGTTCTCCCCTGGCACTGGGTCTCAAAGAGTTTGAGTTCGGAAGCTCACAGGTTATTTAGGATTCAGGACTTGTTGGGTTGTCTTGCACCCTTCAGTATCAGGCTCCTTCCCCCCCCCCCAAATATATTATATTGATTTTTTACAGAGAGGAAGGGAGAAGGATAGAGAGGTTTTTTAGAAACATCGATGAGAGACATCAATCAGCTGCCTCCTGCACGCCCCCCACTGGAGATGTGTAGCAACCATGTGCCCTTGACCTTGACCGGGAATCAAACCTGGGACCCTTCAGTCTAAAGACAGACGCTTCATCTGCTGAGCCAAACCGTTTTCGGCAGCATCAGGCTCCTTTGCTTTTACAGTCCCTGCCACTCCACTCTCCTGGCTTCTGCTTGCCTAACCTGACCATCTTTCAGCTTCTACCACTACTGTGAACCACTGACTCAGTCCATTGTCTTGCCTTCCAGTCACCAAGAGAGGATCCAATAATAAAGCACTCTGTGCCAGGCCCCATCACCGGCTGTTAGCCAGTCTGTAGGTTCATGGCTACGGTGCCAGTCTCCAGTCCTGTGCCATCTCCAAAGGCCAGCCAGTGGCAGGGCCATTTGCTCAGCTTTTCTTGGGGAAAAGAGGGAGGGAGCCTGGGCCAGGTAGGCATGCAAATTGGTTCCTCTCAAAAGCACTTCCTTTTCTCATGTTTCTTTTTTCTTCCTTTTCCCAGTTCCTGTGACTTCTTTGCTTTCTCTCTTTTCTCTCCCTCTTTCCCTTTCCCCTTTTTCATCTCTCTGACAGTCTCTGTATAAATACAGATATGAAGCTTCAGAAATGTATATTCACCGCCCACTCTGAAAACATAATAAATTCTTTTCTCAATAGGATGGGGCCTCTTAATGTTTAATAAAAGCAGATGAGAGAATTGGTTAACCTAACTCGCCATCTTTCAAACCATTCCAGGTTGGCTTTTGGTCCCTAGCTATCCAGTTATTATATCATGTTTTTAAATCTAACCCTATAACCATTTATGAAAAACTTTCTGCTCTCCTCCCCAAAAGTCATTATTTGTGAAACTTACTAAACAGTATCTTTCAGGGTACACAGTCAACTTGCAGGGTGCTGAATTTGGGGCAGAAGTGTTGGAATTTGCTACTCAAAGCCCCTCTGTGAGTTACTCAGTCATCTAACATTTTAACAACTGTTGACTTTTCACTTTTGCTTTCCATTTTCTACTCTGATTTCTCTCCAGGTTGTGGATGTCCCACAGGAGATGCAGGAGGGAGGAGAGACCATATTCATTAAACACAATGAAGAAGAGCCGTGGGGAGACTGTCAGCCTTTCTCCCATAGCAGGTAGGTGGCACTGCCTTGATCAGTGTATGTTCCAGCCCTCCTTCTGTTTTTTTTTTTTTTTTCTGAAAGGACCATCAAATTTAACAAGAAAGCTTATAAGAATTGGCTTTAAAAACAACCCCACCTCCCCAAGATTAATTTCAGCTTTCATTTATCTCCTCCCACATGCATAAGAATTTTTGCCTAGCTACAGTTCTAACCAGGGACACGTAGCTCTTTTATTCCCAGCTGCAGGCAGACAGGACACTGCTATGGTGGCTGCAGGAAGGTAGCCAAATGCTTCTCTGGTTCTTTGTGCAATCTAGCCCCATGCCCTCTCTAACAGGTCACAAATGCGTATCGCTATAGTAGGGCCAAACCTTTAGGACAGTGGTTCTCAACCTTCCTAATGCTGCGACCCTTTATACAGTTCCTCATGTCGTGGTGACCCCCAACCATAAAACTATTCTCACTGCTACTTCATAACTGTAATTTTGCTACTGTTACGAATCGTAATGTAAATATCTGTGTTCTCCAATGATCTTAGGCGACCTTGCTAGCGGTTCTCAACCGATGGTCTTAGGCGACCCACAGATTGAGAACCGCTGCTGTAGAGGTTGGGGGTCACCACAACATGAAGAAGTGTATTAAAGGGTCGCGGCATTAGAAAGGTTGAGAACCACTGCTTTAGGAGTTCCCCAATGACCACTGCCCACCCTTTCACCTTTTCCTTTCATCTGTCCACAGCAGTAAAGGACAGAAGAGACTCAGTCAGCCAGGAGTCGTGGCCCTCTGAAGGTCCTGCACTCCTTCCTTCCTGTCACCCAGGAGGTGGTTCTAAGGTTGGTGGCATGGAAACTTTTTTTCCTGATCCCAGAGCCTCCACCCCCTCTGCAAAGTAAATAGTTTCCTCAGCCCAGCTTTCCCTTTTCCACTTTCTGGTCCTTCCTTCCGTCCTTCTCCTTTCCTCCTTCCCATGGCAGTTCCTGCAAGCCCTTGGGAGAGCAACTTATCTTTTCCCCGCTAGAAATGGGGTGCTGCGCACAGAGCACCCACCTTCGGTGGAGTGCAGAGGTTAAGCCCAACTACCTACAGGGGCCGAGAAGTACGGATTGTTTCTTCCAACTCTGTTTGCCTATTAAGTACACAGGGTCATTCTTTTCCTTTACGAAGAAGTATGCCCTATCTTGTTCCTGCTGGAAAGACATGGCTCTCGGGCAACCTTTCATTTTCACAGTGTTGACAGAGATAGGGATACAGAAGGATAGGATTCCTTTTCCTCCTGATTCCCCTCTAATAAAAGTAACAGTGTGAGAGGGGAGCTAAAATGACAACAGATAATGTCAGTAAATATTGGAGAACTTTCTGAACAAACAAGGACAGATAATTCCAAGGTGGCTACTCCCCAGCCAGCATTTGCCAAATGGAACACGGACCCAGTGTGGCTAGATCTTCTGACATTTTAGGAGACAGAGACCCAGATTTTTGTGAAAAAGCAAGGTTTTTTTAAAAAAATATTGACCGATAGTTCAAAAGAATTTAAAATGTTTCAGAGATTAAAGTACACAAGTTTTTCAGGGAGCAAGAGGATTGCGGGGTGAAGTCCCTGGCATTGTAAATTCTATCAGGCTTTTTCTTATCTTATTGTACTTGCTCGATTTACAACAGTCAGTTCCATAATTATGCTCTTTACAGAGATTAGTAACCTGTTCCTGTATTCATTCTCCATATTTGTGGTAATAGCTTTGTCTTCTAGTCTGGCTCCACGATACTACTTACTAATAGTGCCTCAACGTCAAATTACTCTCCTTTTCTTCTCTTTCTTCCCTACCAAAGGAGCTAAGACATCGAGTTTTTAGAACCAAAGAGTGGAGTCAAATTAATTTAGAGATTAAGTTATAGCAGCATTACAGTTTTTTTGAGTGGTTAGAAACTTTAGCAAGAATCTTACTGCAAGTCCTTGCTCAGAGGAGAACTGATTAGTATGCACCTACACACCCGAAAACATCGCTGTGCTGAAAACTGAAACCAGTGAGTCACTTCTCCTAACACTGCCATGTACCTTCCTTAAGCCTGAGAATTTTCCCCGCTTCTGAACTCAGACCATTTGGCGCCCTCCCCCTATCAGCAGTTATTCTGCATTTTTATCATTATTGCATGCATGCCTCCTTTCCTGTAAGAGAAGAGACTGTATTTCCATTGCAACACCTGGCCTGGCACAGTGCCTAGCCTTTTTGCTGGCAAAGCAAGTTATTGTATAAATTGTCACCATCCAGATAATAGCTATCATTTCCAGAGCAATTCCTATGTACTGAGCAGTTCACCTACATGATCCTGGAGGCTTTCCCAGATCAGACTATCCAGTCCAAAGCAGACTAGTCACCACTAGCACACCTTATTTTATTCCTCTGAATAGGATGTCTGCTACCTAATATATTTTTATTTAATAATGCCTCCCCCACTAGAATGGAAGCTCCAAGAGAACAGTCATCTTGTCTAAGTCGTGCTTGGACAGAGGATCACAATAAGTATGTTTTAAAATTTACATTTAGACTTCAGAATAATTGTATTATTTTATAGTTCATAATGAGCTCGGGGAACGGGGAGTGGGATAAAAAATGAAAACTTTAGTCACGTTCCCCCAAGCACTAACATTGGTGCGAGAATTTCTGCTGCAATAAGAAAGCCACTTCCTCTGACATAAGGTCCTCCCCACACATCTGGATTTTGCCACATCCTCCGCTGTGACACTATTCATGATGGCCAGGCGGGCTGAAGCAGCCCACGTCCGGACACGCACACTGTTAGAGCCGGGAGTGCAAGGTCGCCCGCGGTGGGTGGGCAGGAGGGTCTGCGCGGATTCTGCGGCTCCGGGGTTCTGGGGCGACGGTGGGACTCCCCGAGTTGGAGCTCATTCCTATTGTGCTGCGCTTTTTCACCTCCAAAGCGCACACACACTGCAGGGTCAAATGCCGCGCACCCCCGAGCCTGCCTGGGGCGACCTCCCCTAAAGGGACGAGCACACACTAGCGCCCACAGGCTGGCCCCGCCCCCGGCCCCGCCGCCTGAGGCCCCGCCCACCACCAACGACCAGGCCCCGCCCCGCCCGCCCGCCCCTCCGGGCCCAGATCATTCCGCAGTAGCACCTCCTCCCGTACCCGCCGGCGGATGCGTGTCGCTGCTGCGCCTTCTCATCCTCCGTCACCGCTGCCGCCATGCCCGGAGGTCTCCTTCTCGGGGACGAAGCTCCCAATTTCGAGGCCAATACGACCGTCGGCCGCATCCGCTTCCACGACTTTCTGGGAGACTCGTAAGTGGCCACCCCGGCGCCGCGCCCTGCCCGCGGGCTGCGCACCCATCTGGAGGCGTCCCCGCTACGGCTTCTCCCTTCGTCCTCCGGCCGCCAGCGCCGCCCGCCGCCACCTCCCCGCACCGGTCCCTGCACGTGCCGGTCGCTGCGCGCCCCCTGCCCCGCGGCGGCCCTGGGTGCCCTCCCGCGCGGCCAGGCTGGCTGCGGGCGGGGGCGGGGGCGGGGAAAGAAACTGGGTTCCGCAGCCCCGGGACCGAGCGCCGTGCGGAGCGGGCTTTGTTGCTGTTTAACTCGGTGTGTAAATTGTGCAAGCAGCTCGCCCAGCCAGGCCGGGTGGGGACAGAGGCCGGCGGCCTCGGCGGTCACCGCCTGGGACTCCTGCCCGGGCCCGGGCCCCCTCCCGCCCTCTGTTCTGGAACTTGCTCCCGGGGGAAAGGTGCGTGTCTGAGGCCAGAGTCCCGGGACTCTGCTGCTGGCAGGAAGAAGGGCTCTGCTTGCCGCCTGGGATTCGCAGGCTTCTCGGCGCAAAATGTAAGGTTGAAAGCCACCAACTGCCAGTTAAGGGGCCGGAAGGCTCTTTGGCCGCAGCCTCCTTCAGTGGCCAGGGTAAAATTTGATAGAACTTTGGGAGGAACCAAGAACACTCTGTGCATAGGTGTGTCCTTCATTCCAGAACTTGCGGCACTGTGAGGGAGGGGCTCTCTGGGGCTGTCCAGTTGCAGTGACCTGTTCTTGCCAGGACACGTGTACCCCTGCTCCCCCCCCCCTTTGTTTCCCCGTGTTGTGCTCCAACCCCCTGCCTTGCTTCCAGCAGCACATGGCCTGGCTGCTGCGATAACAATTGGTGACCTGTTATCGGGCCTGGCAATCATACCATTATGACTAGGAGTGAATTGCTTTCACCCTGGTTTTTATAGCTCCTGAATCTGCAGACTTTCAAGTTGTTCAGTTTCAATCAGAAACATCCCAGACATGTCTAGTTACGTTAGGGTTCTGGAGTTCAGAAGCCCTGTGGTCTTCTGAGGCTTAACAATTCCTTCTGGGTTTGAGTCCTTTTATTTGGGGTAGGTGTATAGAGAGAGCAGGAAGTTTATGAGATTAACTAACTGTTGGACAGGGGTGTTCAGAGAACCTGGGAGAAATTCTTTAGCTTAAGTGTACCCCTCACCCCTTACAACTCTTTAAGCCCATTTCCAGCCTCCCATCAAGGAATAGCTAACATTTGTGAAAGAGAGGGCTCAACTAGAAAATGATGAGACGTGGAACATTCGGACCCTGAAGGCAGGAAAGGGCTTCAGAAACACGGACCAAGGCCAGTCTATACTCGGAATGTAGGTATTAGTATTTCTCCAAAACCCCATGATATTTTTCAGAGTATGTTCCTTCCCATTTCTACTCTCAGTCCTCACCTCCACACAACCTAGGAATCTTACCAGAACTCCTAGGCTGTGTGAATTAAAGATAAATATTAACATAAAGTATAATTACTATAACAATCATTATAAATGTCACTATCTCAGCTAACTCCACTTTCTTGGTTTTTTGTTGTTGTCGTCGCCGTAGTTTATTGGCTTCTAGATCTCTCTTGATTAAAAACTGTACCATCTCTGGGGACCACCAGTGGAAAGATGAGGAAAATACCCACATCTATGAAAGATGTCCTGGCCAGTATGGCTCAGTTGGTTGAGCATCATCCGATGCACTGAAAGGTTGCTGGTTCAATTCCCGGTCATGGTACATACCTGAGTTGCAGATTTGAGGTTGGTGCCTTCTGAAGGCAACTGATCAGTATTTCTCTCTCACATTGATGTCGCTCTATCTTCCTCTCTCTCTCAAATCAATAAAAACATATTTATTTATTTAAAAGGCTGCACAACCCCTAACCGGTTTGATTCAGTGGATGGAGTGTCAGCCTGCGGACTCAAGGGTCCCAGGTTTGATTCTGATCAAGGGTATGTACCTTGGTTGCAGGCACATCCCCAGGAGGAGCTGTGCAGGAGGCACCTGATTGATGTTTCTCTCTCATCGATGTTTCTAATTCTTTCTACCTCCCCCTTCCACTCTGTAAAAAAAAATAAAAAAAAATAATCAATAAAATATATTTTTTTAAAAATGAAAGACTGCACAAGTTGGCCCCACCCCCAAATGACATTTGAGCTCTTTATGTCCTTATAGTACATGGACTTTTGTCTAATATAATATTTTCCAAACTCTATTCTGTATGCGATCTCAATTCAGACTGCCAGTTTTTGATTTGTGTGTTTTTAAGTTGGAGGAAAAAAAATTAAAATAACCATAAATTTCACAGGCACCTACTCCACCCAGACAATGAGATACAACTAAGAGGTTTGGGAACTGTTTTTGGTGAGCTTATTGAGCCTTAATCACTGTTTCTTTATGTATGTGGTATAAGCAGCTTTCTTCACAGTACATTTTCACTAAACAGAAATGTGTTTTCCTGGAGTGTTCTGGGAGGGTTAGTGAGGAGGGACTGTTCCCTTAAAGGAAGAAACCTATTGTCTTTTGAAAATGAGGAAGGAAGGAAATGGGACCATGTAATTAACTTAACTCTCAGGAGCAGCAGTGGGGAGACTCTGAGGAGAAGACAGGCCACAGTCAGACATGCCAGAGTTTATTGCTATTCCTAGCTGAGTAGTAAACTGGAGTTTGGCTTCTCCCGGAAGGAGAGGGTGTGAAGTGATTCAGAGAAATGGTCTCTTGACTGGAAATGGAAGGAAAACGCCTTACTTGCCCAATTCATCACCCCGTTAACATTTCTTCTCAAAAGTCTTGTCTGAACCCTAAACAGATCCTTTTGCATAGCATCTTAAGGCCTACATTTTACTCAGAGCTACATTATTTATTACAAAAAGATATATGTCGCCCTTTAAAAAAAGTAGACCTACCACACAGTGTTAAAGATATTACCTCTCTCTTCCCAGCCTTGCCATAGCCCCCTCCATCCTTTTTGTAGGAAGGTCTTTTCCTTTCACGAAACCTTGGAGTTGAGTGACATGTGAGTGGAAGGGAGTACCCTCATTTCTGCTTTGCTCTTTGTGCTTCAGGGAACTTGGCAAACTTGGTGAGCTCAATTTGGCATCTAAGCTAGGTTTAGTAATCTAGGTTAGGGTCCTGCTTTAATGTTGTAAGTGCCTGGGAGTGTGGAAAACCGAGTGTTAAACTTCCCTTTCAGTAGAGAGTAGTTTCCATGGTCACCAAGGAGAACTGGGACTCCAGAGGTTCTTGGTGGCTCAGCTTAAAGCATGCTTAAAATCTCTACAAGTTTAACTTCAGGCAGTGATGATTTAGATAATATTTACCTAAAAGTCTGTATTTCTAGAATCTACATTGCAGCTTATCAGATGTCTAACTACTTGGTCTGAAGCAAGAAGAAAGAGAAACCACAAATGAAGAGATAGATACAACTCTCTTTGAGACAGCATGGAGGCACCTAAAGAGTAAAATGTCGAAATAAGCCAGTCAGAGAAAGTATGCCATCTCACTCATATGTGGAATCTAATGAACAAAATAGATCCAGAGTCATAGAAGCTTGGAACAAACTGTCAGGTCTCAGAGGGAAGACAGGGGTGGGTGGGAAGAGATTAACCAAAGAACTTGCATGTATATGTGCATAACCCATGGACACAGACAATGGTGTGGTGAAGACCTGAGAGGAGGCGGGGGAATAGAAGGGCTCATTTGGGGGTAGGAGGTGGAGAAGGGACATATGTAATACTTTTCAACAATAACATTGTTTTCTTAAAGCTGTGACAGCTAAAGAGAGAGAGAGATAGGTAAAACTCTGAGAGTGCTGTTTTGTCAAGGTGCAAATTTTGGGTGTCCTATAAAGCTTTCTCTCTTTTTTAATATATTGATTTTTTACAGAGAGGAAGGGAGAGGGACAGAAAGTCAGAAACATCGATGAGAGAGAGACATCGATCAGCTGCCTCCTGCACACCCCACAGTGGAGATGTGCCCGCAAGCAAGGTACATGCCCCCAACCGGAATTGAACCCGGGACTTTTCAGTCCGCAAGCCGACACTCTATCCACTGAGCCAAACCGGTCTCGGCAAAGCTGTCTTATAAAAGGTTTTATAGCTATTCATTTCAAAGAAGCCACTGGTCAACTTGAATTTTACATGTAAATAGAGGATACCAGCCTCTTTATTTTAGATTACATAATCTGTTTATTCTTGCAGTCAGCCATTTGTTTGGAATCAGAAACTTTGGGGACACCCATTATTGGAGCTGAATGTTGGCCTGTGTGGCTAGGAAAAAAATAAAAAAGAGGGCAAGAAGGAAATAAGTTATTAAAGCTAGTTGGTTTGAGTAGCACAGATTTTATTAATTGAAAAGGAGTCTGAGTGCCTCAAAAGAGGCAGCACCCTTAAATTAGCCTTTTAAAATATTTGTCATCTTTTTAAAAATACATTTTATTTAATTTTTACAGAGAGGAAGGGAGAGGGATAGAGAGTTAGAAACATCGATGAGAGACATTGATCAGCTGCCTCTTGCACGCCCCCTACTGGGGATGTGCCCGAAACCAAGGTACATGCCCTTGACCGGACTCGAACCTGGGACCTTTCAGTCCGCAGGCCAACGCTCTATCCACTGAGCCAGTCCAGTTTCTGCATATTCGTTATCTTGATTGTCATTATCTTTGATTGAACTGGGCTTTAAACATTGGTTTTGCTGGAGGTAAGGAGATCAAAAAGCATTCCCCAACAGAAAGCTTAAAAGTAATTGTCTTCATAAGCATTCATTTTTTATAAGAACATCATTTTTTATCCCAGACTTGTGACTTCCCATTCTGCATGCTGTTGGTGATAACCTTGTCATTCAGTCGTGACCTTCTTTGCCTCCATTGCAGATGGGGCATTCTCTTCTCCCACCCTCGGGACTTTACCCCTGTGTGTACCACAGAGCTTGGCAGAGCTGCAAAGCTGGCGCCAGAATTTGCCAAGAGGAACGTTAAGCTGATTGCCCTTTCAATAGACAGTGTTGAAGACCATCTTGCCTGGAGCAAGGTAACGTTTCTATAGCATGTGCTTTGAGGTTATAAATTGTAGAATAGAAATAAGTGAAGTTTTACTGGGGGAGGGAGAGTTGATAGAGGAGAGGCAAGTACATCCTTCCTTTGGTTCAGACTTGAAATGCTTTGTTTTCTATGTAGATTTCACTCTTTGACTTGTCCTTGAAGTCTATGATTCAACTCTCCATTCTTACATTTCCTTTGTGTGTTTTTTTTGTTTTGTTTTGTATTTTTTTAATATCTCTCTCCAGTAGTTTAATGTCTGAGTGTTTTTGAGGCTGAAATAAGATCTATAAAATTATTTTTGCATGTGGCATTGTTTCTAGATGTGATGGACTTAAGTAACCCATTGTTTCTGATGGTTTTTACATATAGAGGATAACAGCCCAGAGGTACTTGGATTGGTATCTGTTACTATACTATTCGGTTTTTAAAGAGGTTACTGTTGCTTTCTTAAAACAGTAAAAACAAGCTGCATTTTGACAGACTTGGACATGAAAAGGGTCTATGCTTAGCTGTGGCCTAGTGGCTCAGTTGGTTGGGAGTCATCCCATATACTGAAAGGTTGTGAATTTGATTCCTGGTCAGGGCACATTGCAGGTTCAATACCCAGTCAGGGCTTGTGTGGAAAGTTAACGATTGATGTTGCTCACATCAGAGTTCCCCCCCCCCCCACTTATTCTCTCTCTAAAATCAATAAACATATTCTGTGGTGAGGATTTAAAAAGAAGAAGAAAGAAAGGGGTCTGTTGCTTATAACCTAAATAATAGTACCCTATTGCTCTTTCTGTCAGTGAATAATTGGGATGGGGTGTGTTCATTCATTTACTTAATAAAATTGCTTAGAGAAGTTACTATGGTTATGGTATGGCTATTAACAGATTGAATTCAGAGGATGTGCCTGGTTTAGATTTCTCTTTCCTCTTTCATCTGCATTTTAGGATATCAATGCTTACAACTGTGAGGAGCCCACAGAAAAGTTACCTTTCCCCATCATCGATGACCGGAATCGGGACCTCGCCATCCTGTTGGGCATGCTGGACCCAGCAGAGAAGGACGAGAAGGGCATGCCTGTGACGGCGCGTGTGGTGAGTTATCGAAGTCCATTCTAGAGTCCTCGTGACTGGCCAGGCTGTAAGTTCATGTAAATGCTTGGAGCACCTACAGGAAACAGGCGAACATACGTCAATATCTACATATTTCCTCAAGGAAATAACTGCTGGTAGCAGTCTCACTGATTATGTGTAATGCTCATGCTAAATTTTCAGCTAAAATTTTAAACTGCATAATTCATAGCTTTTGGAAACCCACTTCTAGAATTGAGTAATCTTTCCTATATCTCTCCTGACAACCCGTCTTTCATGGGATGGTCATGTCCTTCTTCTCAGGCAGCTCTGGTTTTGAATTCTGGTTAGTTCTTACCTGAGAACAAACTTAGTCCCTCATTTGCGAAAAGTACAACTACTTGAGGGCCAGTATCCACTCCCATTAGTATTATTTTTATGATAATCATCCCTACTGAACATAGTACCTTCCAGAGCCCTTTCCTGGATTCAGTTTTTCTTACTGGGATAGCCAGAACCAAATGTAATCTTCTTTTAAGTGCAGAAAAATAACAGGAACACTGATGTACTAGTGTACCTGCAGCTAATACAGTACTATGGGTCGTTGTAATCAAAAAGTTTAAAAAAAAAATTTATAAAAAGGGAAATGACATGGAGAAGAAAAGTGTCTGGGTTCTTGCCCCCCAGCGAAGTTTGGTGTGCCATGTTAGATAATGGGGAATTTTTTTGTTTGTTTTGTGTTTATACCCTTGAACATTTGTAATGACAGGCAAGCATTCCAAGAGGCTTTCATATCAAAGAACTCGTCCTATTTAAGTGTCTGTGTGTTTATAGGTGTTTGTTTTTGGCCCTGATAAGAAACTGAAGCTGTCCCTCCTCTACCCCGCAACCACCGGCAGGAACTTTGACGAGATTCTCAGAGTAGTTATCTCTCTCCAGCTTACAGCAGAAAAGAGGGTCGCCACCCCGGTTGATTGGAAGGTAAAGATGCTAAAGGGCAGGTCCCCAGTGCGCCTGAAAGGACTGCGTGGCTAATGTCCAATAGCCACCCTCGGGCTCTCTTGTTTCTAGCGTGCAAGTCCACTGGGAGGATTTTTCCTCAAGGCTGAGTCTCAGATTTGCTACTCAAGGTCTTTAATTAATTAATTAACACTTTTATATAAAACACAAACTCCCTATATTGCTTTCTAGCTTTTAGCTTATTTGGACAAATTAATTAATTGGTCAGAATGATTCCCTTCCTAATAAAAGGATATATATATATTTTTTAACTTTAATTCTTCCCTGGTGGCAAAATATATACAATAAAACTTTGGCCACTTAAGTCCTGGCTGTAAAACTTTTTGGTGTCTTACTGTCCTGAAGTATTTTCTTCTCTTAAGCTTCATTAAATCTGTATAGAATTCTGATACTTGTTTTTAAGCTTATACTCTCTAGGATTTCTGCAATATGTAAGACATGGGTAATATCACAAGAATATTTTAATGTCGCTACATTTTTTAAAATATGCTAACCTGAGTACCAATTTTTGTTTTTCTGATAAGCATCAATTAAAATGCGGTGTTCATTCATTGAACATACATTTATTGAGCCCAGATATAACCATGAACAATAAAGTTCCAGACCTTTTAGACTCCCATTCCAATGGTAGAGACAGACAATAAACTAGTTAATAGTATATTAGGTACGCAGAATACTAGTAATGGGGGGAAGGGAGGGAAGGGAAGAAGGGAAGTACAGAGCTGGGAAGGCTGGCTTTCTGCCTGGCTATCAGGGAGGCCTAGTGCAGGAAGTTTTACCTGAGGGGGTGAGCGTGGCATGTTAGAGGACCAGAGGGAAGTCAGAGAGCCTGGAAACTAAAAATTCATTCCTGCCTCCAGGCTTTACCATGGGATTTCAACATTCTCAATGTCTGTCTGCAGGTTGGAGACAGTGTAATGGTCCTCCCAACAATCCCTGAAGAGGAAGCCAAGAAACTCTTCCCTAAAGGAGTCTTCACCAAAGAGCTCCCATCTGGCAAGAAATACCTGCGCTACACGCCCCAGCCGTAGGTCTCACTCTGCACAGCAAGCCAGCAGGTGCCAGCTGCCAGTCACATGTCCTACAGTGATTCCATAGAAACATCCCACTATGATCATAGCCATGGTCTCTAGGTTGCTGTACTACTGGCTTATTAAATGAAAATGGCACTAAACACCCGTGGGATTCTTTGCTTCGTGCCTTCATCAACATTCTGTTCTGTTCCCATGTCTCGGGCCTCTCTCCTGGCTCTCTGAAATACAGTCTGTATTTGAGACTCACATCATACTGGATCTCTGCAGGTTTGTGATCAACAACATAAGAGACACTGATGGTTGAAAAGCTGCTTTGCTCCAGCCTGAAATGACCATCAGGTTTTTTAGCTGTTCTAATCAAATCCTCTCTTCCATTACACATTTTTAGGGAGCAGCAGAACTTGAGGTTCAGTTTCCTCTGTCAATCTGTAAGTATGTAACTAGCAGTTAAAATAACTGGATATTCTTCAATACTCAGTGTTTTGATCACAACTAAGAGAAAATTCTGTACTTTTACAGGAGAGAACTGAAGTGGGATGAGCAGCAGGGAGAGATCTTTAAATATTTTGCTAAGAAAATTTTTCAATACTTTTCTATCAAAAGAGGGAGAAAAGGATCCACTACCTGCTGAGGCTGTAGCCGAGGTGTGAGCAGAACAACAGTGCCACCTGCCTTTCTCAGCAGGTATTTCCGTGTCAGTGCTCCACCATGATGACCTCGCCTTGGTGAGGCGGGAGAGGATGGCTGAAATTGTTTATAGAACTATTCTTGCTGGGGGTGGGTCTGTACTTATTGAATTTTGCTTTTTGGAGATCTAGCAAATAAATCCGTTGTTAAAACTAGATCAGAGAATTCTGTTGTCACGTTTTAAAATGCTCTGTTAGACCTGTGTCCTGAGGGCGGATGTTTCCTCACTGGGATTGGCATTGATGCTTCTCTCCAGAGACAGATACATAAAATTTCTAATGAACATGGAGGTGCCCCTGGCCCACTTTGCTCCTTTGTGGTACCTGCCTGTGTCCTATAGTCCCTTGAGTTTGTGACCCCTGATATAACATGCTCACCTAATGCCTTAATGGAAATGCTGAGCTTAAGCATTTGAATCTTGAGGATAATGGTGCACATAGGGATGCTTTTCTGGAGAGAATACTAATTACTCTGAACTCACGGTCTCTTGGACTTAGGTTGTGTTAATAAGGCCTCTGTTTGGAAAGAAGTGTAACACACCTGGTACAGTCTCTTGCATGTAGCCCTCTTAATTTTTATTGAGTAAAATATGATCCCTGGTGCCAGGTGTCTGAGAAGTCATTAGGCCTTTTAGTTTCCATTAGAAGGTGGGTGACACTAAGAAGGTTGAGAATGAAGGTAAAAATTCCAAGTTTTCACAGTATCTTGGGGAATGCTGGTCTGAAGGAGACCTATGAGGGCTGGCATCCTGTTCTCTTCTCCAAGTCACAATATATTTTGCCTTCAAAGAACTAAAACTATCTGGTACATCTACTCTACCCGTAATGATGACATCAGTATAAAAACACTTTAAAAGATCAAAGGAAAGGGCCTCATGTGCTGTCAAATTTAGTTCTCTACCGCTAAGCAACTATGAAGCCTGGAAATGGAACAAGTCCCTTTCCAAGTAAATATTACATAATAAATAAACATTTCTAGGTAGAAGTGATCCTAAGCATATTTTTAACACTGTTGGGCCTGAAGAGTATAGTTCCCTATAAAGAATTGTTGCCCTCAATTTTCATTGGGAGAACAGAATAAATTTATTATGCATACAGAGATTTCTTATAAGAATGTATAACCATGGTGGCTATGAGGGAAGCATAAGGAATTTGAAAGTCTAAATGACTTCAAAGAATAAGCACAGACTAATCTTCTGAGATTAGCAAAATGATCAGTGTGAGGCTCCTGTGGTCTTGCCACAAATCTGATTTCACCTCCAACCTCTACCCTAAGGATAGGAATCTACATTGAGCTCAGTAGAGGGTTAAGGAGCCAGAGTGGCCGTGCCTAAATGACCAGCTCAGGATGCCAATTTGGATGCAGTGAACTGGCATTCGTGATTTACTCCATTAGACCATGCCCCTTTGGGGCAATGCAAATTGAAGGAATATAACTGATTCTAGCTTAAATGGTGCATGGACTGGTAAAAGGTCATTACCACCTTCTTGTCAGTAACTATCCAAAAATGGGCATGTGACTCAGTTCTTGGGGAGGAGACAAATACAGGATCATTAGAATTTCTAGAAGAATTCTTTCTCACTATTGGAAGCCATTCTTTTTGGTCTCTTACTGAATATGAACAAGAAAACATGGAAGCCTGGATTGCTGCTGGGAGGGGGAAACCAGCCATGGAATAAGACAAAGGTTCAATAGAGTAAAGAGAAAGAAAAATCGATCATCACCGAGTCAACTGCCCACAAACCATGCTACCTCTGGGCTCACATTAGGTATTTCTGTAGTGTTTAAGCCTAATGGGTGTGCATGGTGAGGTGCCTCCTACGTGAGCTGGAGGGCAGGCATCTGTTTTCTGCTAGTTTATTCCCTGCACTGCAGATCTCGGGCTTCAGAATGCATTAAGTCACATGAGGGACATGTTAAAATCCAGGGCCTACCACAACACGGATTCTATAGGTGACCAGAAGTTCATTTGTAACAACCCAGGTAACTGATGCCGAGGACAACAGACACAGCACCCACTATCCCATTTCCCATTTACTAAAAACACTAGGTTGTGCTAGGGTTGGCAAGATGAAGTGCTAAAGTTCACTTAACGGAATAGGTGTGGACATGCAACGGTGCTTCCCTCAGTGGGGTCCCTTCCTGACGAAAAGGCAAAGCCTCCTACAGAGGAAGTTCTGTCCAACTGAAACGCCAACCGGATCCCTGGAGTTCCTGGTGATTTGCCATCTGAGAATCAAAGTTACTGGCCAAGGATGGAGGAGAAGGCTACAAGGAGCCTGGGTCTGTGCTTACTCCTCAAGCCGCAGCACCAGCCCTGTTCTGCCGGTTTCCAGGTATCTAGTTACATCAGAAAAATGAAGCCACATGGGTTTCTGTAATGTGTGGCTACTCCGATTATTTGCTGACATGAGTGGTCCACAGCCACTCAGAAATGCTGCCCTATATGCTCGGTATCCAGAAGGTTCTTCATAAACAGTTATGCTTGACTTTTTTTCTTGTGTTCCCTTCTATTGTGATTTTCCCTAGAGTCGAGATTCTTGCATTCTTTCAAAGTTATGTTGAAATGAAAAGGACAATGGAATCTAATACACAATGAAAATCAACTTTATTTGACTTTGAAAAATGAAAACAGTATCAAACAGTACTATGCAAGGTAAGATTGTTAACTTCTCAACTTTGCTTTCAGTAACTAAGATTATGGGACATAAACCCATTTTTTAAGAGTTACTAAATTGGGGAGGGGACAGGAACTTTGGAAAATGTTAGGGAAGCACTGCTTACAGCAATATCACAAATCAGAGTTTAGGTCTGGTGCTTCAGACAGTAATATATTGTACAATGCTTGTAATAACTTGCGGACACTGTAACTTGCTTTCAAGCTGGAGCAGGGTTCTGTTTGTGGGCCATGAGTCTTGAGACAATCTTACCCTGAAAGTTTTTTGAACTGCTCAAGTATAATGCAACTACTTAAAACGAGCTTTTGCAACAGCCCATCAATTGCTTAGAAAATAAATGCAGCAGTCAACTGTTTTACCAACTTCTAAGTACACTTCTCATAAGATGATCTTTCGGCACTTGAGCCCCAGGATATTGGCTCAGTCTGAAACCTCACTTCTCATATCGCATTAGTGAGTGCCATTAGTATCCTTTTCTGTAATGAGATCCAGTGTCCGCCTATAAAAGAAAGTCAAAAGTAAAACATTAGACTGTGTGCATTTCAGGAAAAAAACTAATCAACTTAAGCACAACTTGAAAACTTAGGGAAAGTTTCCATTTTATTATCTGGAACCTTCCCTTCAAGGACTTTGAATGATATATTGTTAGTAAATACACTTACATCTTTATACCATCCAAGTCAGCTTATAAAAAGATACTACATTCAATTAGAGTAGTCTTTCTCTCTCTCTCTCTTATTTTTAATATATTTTACTGATTTTTTTTTACAGAGAGGAAGGAAGTGGGATAGAGAATCAGAAACATCGATGAGAGACAGACATCGATCAGCCGCCTCTTGCAAGTTCCCTACTGGGGATGTGTCTGCAGACTGATGCTCTATCCACTGAGCCAAACCGGTTTCTGCTAGAGTAGTCTGTCTTTTTTTTTTTTTTAATATATTTTACCGATTTTCCACAGAGAGGAAGAGAGAGGAATAGAAGTTAGAAACATCGATGAGAGAGAAACATCAATCAGCTGCCTCCTGCACACCCCTGACTGGGGATGTGCCTGCAACCAAAGCAACCAAAGCACATGCCCCCGACCGGAATCGAACCTGGAACCCCTCAGTCCGCAGGCCGACACTCTATCCATTGGCTAGAGTAGTCTATCTCTTAAGGAAAAGAGAAATATCAGGAGCATTGAATTCCGATTAACTTTGCAACTGAGTATAGGGAAACAGGAAACTTTTTTCCTAAATCGGAATGAGAATTTTTTTAAATAAAACAGTGACAAACGAGGAACCCAATTACTTGACTCCCAGATAGATTTCCCATTTGTGAAATAGGAGAGGATAACGCTAGATTGGACTGCCTAAAAAGAACTACATTGCTGCTGAGGCCAGTTTGGCTCAGTGGATGGAGCGTTGGCCTGCGGACTGAGGGGTCCTGGGTTCGATTCTGATTGGGGGCATGTACCTTGGTTGTGGGCACATCCTCAGTGGCGGGTGTGCAGGAGGCAGCTGATTAGTGCTTCTCTCCTCGATGTTTCTGACTATCTCTCTCTCTCTCCCTTCCTCTCTGTGAAAAGTCAATAAATATAAAGAACTATGTTGCTTTGTTTAAAAGGACTATTAACTGTAAGTTTTGTCAATGCAACTTTCTGTCCCAAAACAAACACACTACAAACCATCTGGGTTGTCAAAAATGACAATGGCAGGACCAGAACTTCTATTAGAAGAGTCTTAGGGTAGCTAGCTGTCTGGTTTGGATATGGTGGGCTTGAAGCTGCACTTACACAGCTCACCGTATTTATGGGTATGTTTATTTGGCACCATCCTTGACACCATTACTGCTACCTGGCTGATTTCTGCATTGGCCAAGTGCCAATTTGTTTTGTCAAGAGCAACCTTCCTCAACAGTGGGCTTGTGCCCAAATGAGCTTTGTTAGGTGCCTAACAGAGACCCCTTGAGTAATGCGGCCACCCTCCTCCCCACCAGACTGGCCTCTGTCTGCCCTGGCCCAATGTGAGCAGCCCTCTCCCTCCCCAACTCTAGGCATGACTTCTAGCACCTCTTGAACTTTTAAATTAGCCTTGATTGCTGAGGAAAGTAGGAAAAGATGCTGGGGCCAAACATAAGTGACTCTATAATAAAATGTTTTGGGGTTTCTTGTTTAATCCAAAAAATTCATGCAAATTTGTCATCCTACTCCAGAATATGTTTGTTTTCCTATAAAAATGTTTTAAATAACCTAACAGTGAAATGAGTTAACTTGTTCTTTTAAAAGATCATCAGATAGATGAACAAAAGGATAGATACAGAGGTAGTAAAGCATCAGACTGTGAAATTACAGCAGGAAGATTAAAGTTAGGTGAGGTAGATAAGAGATCAATCAAAGGACTTGTATGCATGCATATAAGCATAACCAATGAACATTGACACTGGGGGGTTGGGGTATGCCGGGGAGGGAGGGTGGGCAATGGGGAGATATGTATTAAAAATTAAAAAAAGATTTTTAAAAAAATAAAAGATCATCAGATAAAATTGACAGTCTAGGAAGGTACCCACGATCAGCCTGTGGCCCCTTGGGTCCCCAGCACAGCACCCACACAGCCATGGGAAAGGCAAATTCCAAAGAGAGAAGCATCAATACTTAGATGTTAATGACCCTTCCCACCCCTAATCCCAGAGATGCCTACTTTTGAACTAAACCTCAGGGGAAGGGGTGGAGGGTGAAAAGTGGGAAAGGAGGGAGATGGGGCAAAATGGCATCTTCCAAAAATATTCTATAATGCCAGTTATTAAATAACTCAGGTGAGCTTGATCCTATATTTTCCAATTCATTGAGGTTTCATTAAGAGTCTCTTTTTACCACCTACATTTTGCTATGTGACTTCACAGTGTATTTCAGCTGTGTAGTTTCATATTCACACTAAGAAAAGTCGGACTCAAGTACCAAGTTTATTACCTCATCTTTTCTCTTCCAGGTCTGTTCTCTGCTGGTCACTTGAGGACCAGTGCTGACTGGGCCTATTCAAACACATGCATCAAACAAAAATTAAATCAGGAGTTTAATTATAAAAGTAGCAGGAGAATATTTTAAAATATCAATTTGCTTTCTCCCTATAGGTCTCCCTTTCCCTTACCTTTTAAATGGACCTTTAACTTTCTTCCTGTGGGGAGATTTGCTAATAGGCTCCCAAAAGTGCAATAGGGGACTGAGAAACTCAAATGACAGCAGGCAGGTCATACACGCGATTAAAGTGGGCTGGATGTAAGACAAAAGGGAAGCGGTGTGGACAGCACCTGCTTCCCCAATGGGAGCCAGCCGGTACTCCGCTCCGATTGTTGCCACATACAGGAATGAGGACTGAATATTGGCAGATGTTCTCATATTTTCAAGAGAAGCTCAAAATCTAGGTATTATTTTTAATGTGTAATTTCTGGATGTTTATACTTGGCAACTAATTTTAAAATTGTAAAAGAAAACATATGTGGGTCAAATCCGGTGTACCAGCTGCATCAGTCCACGGGCCTAGCATATGTGACTTCTGTCCCAAACTCATTGGGGAATACAGAGTGAAATATTTCCCTCAGTATCTCTGGAAGCATTCAAGGAAGGAGTGAGGCCTGCAGCCCCGGAAGAATAGGGACCTACTTCCACATCGTATCTCTTGACTCGACAGCCCTCACGGTGTCCTGAGGCTTGCCATACACTGCTGTGTCCCACAAGTAATGTGGAACAGCTGAGCTAAAGAGACTGAAGGGTGCAGTGATGGTCATCTACGTGTTAGCTAGCGTGGGCAGGAGCAGAGGGAGCTCCCAAAATCAGATGCTGCATATAACCCCAGAACCAGGGCATGGAAGATGAGCCCTAAGAATGTCTGAGTTGAACTTGCTTCTAATGTAGGGGGAAAGTGAAATTACATATTGAATGTCTCTCCTCCCCACAGGGGTACATGCCTTCTCACTCTCCGACTAGCGCCTGGCATAGTGACTAGCACACATTGGGGTTACATTTTATAAATGAGAAATAATGAGATACAAACTAATAAAATGTCACTTTAGGCACACAATTTGAAGTCCTATATACTGTCCATCCCGTAATTAACAATTGCATCATGTCTACGTTAGCAGGTCACATGAATTGTGAACACTGGAAATGGTGCTAAGTAGAGGAGTAAATTAAGGAGGACCCTTTAAGCTGGGGCCACTGGGAGAATGTGGGACTCTGTAAGGGGGGATACTGAGCATTGAATGAAATACCTTGAATGTATTTTCTCTAGAGCAAGGCCTTTCTATCTAGTCTTTGTTTACTGCTTAGCACCGGGATACATAGAATTGGGTGCTAATGCACAGCGACTATAGTGACTTAGTGACTATCAAAGTACACCTCAAAGCAAGTCATCTGAGTTGTGGCAATGACCATGGTTTGGAATCTTCAGTGGGGATGGATAAGATTCCAAATTCCCTTAGGTGGTTGGGAGGAAACCAGCTCGCCACACCAGGCCCACCGGGTGTCTGAAACCCTCCCATGCCCACTCTTCCCCAATGTTGCTGTGTGGCTCTTGCTTCCCAGGGCAGAGGGTAAAACATAAAAGCTGCTCCCCTAGCAAGGGTTTGAAGGGAAGGTCAGAGCAGAGGGAGCCATCGATTTTGGCACTTAGAGGTCTCTGATACGTGCCCTCCCAGAAGCACTGTGGCTGTCAGGGTGGGCCCAAGAATGGGCGTTGATGACAAACCCACACAAGACTCTCAAATCATTTTCTTCCAATTAATGTTATCAAAATTCCTTCCCAATGGTTTTCCTACCCCTAAAGGGATACCCCTTACCTGTGACCTTGGAATCACTGGAAATTTTGGCAGGCTCAGTTGCTTGGAGGATCAGTAGCTTGCTTAAGTCTGAAGTTCCCAGAACCTATTGGAGAAAAGTGCAAATTAGTTAAAGGAGCATTCTTTGATCTCTAAGCTGCCTGCTTCCTAACCTTCCCCAAGAATATTAGGAAAGCCAGAGCCTAGAACTGGGCCTGCAACCGAAACACTTGTCTTTCTCATCTTAAATCCTCTTTAATGTTACTTCAAAAAGCCTTGTTTTTTGTATATTTATAGACACCAGGAATGAATTTTCTGCACATTACTTGTAACTGAACTGGATATTCTCAGCTTAAAACAGGAAATTCCATCATTGAGTTACTTTTACTACTACTTTGAAATTCAAGGGCTCGGGACCCAGCCTTCCCACATGGCAAAATGGTCTTTTCTTAGAGTTTTTGCCAATAAAACTTGCCCTCCCAGAATGCAAGAAGTGGAAAAGTAACAATAACTATCATTTCTAGGGAGAATCAAGACGGTGGCATAGGCAAATGCCTGTCCTCGCTGCCTCCCACAACCACATCAAAATTACAACTAAAATACAGAACAACCTTCATCCAGAACTGCTGGAAAGCTGGCCGAATGGAAGGCCTACAACTAGAAGAGTAAAGAAGAAAGCACACTGAGACTGGTAGGCGGTGTGGAGCGTGGAACGGCAGGTCCAGCACCCACATGCCCCTTCTTTAATTGGGAGGAAGACAGCCCCTCTGGAGGCCGCCCATGGGGAGCAAGGGGTGCCAGCTCCACACCAGATGTCCAGCCCAGGGTCCCAGACTGGGGAAAGAAGTCCTGTGGGCAGTAAGAACTATGGGCTGTAGAATGCAGTGGGGATCGGAGCTCAGTGACACAGAGGCTGCTGGAGACCCAGCTGCTCCTCTTACAAGGCCAGCACCATGAACTTCAAAGCTCCTGCTTCCTCTGAGCTCCATACCAGGTGAGGCTCTGGGGAACCCAGACATATACTAGGAGAAACTGGACTGTCTGGCATTAGGGCAGGAACTTGGGGGCAGCTTTCTTCCAGATAAGGTGCTCATAGGGGTCATTGTTCCTGTTGGGACCTTCCTAGTTGCAAGGATGACTGGCAGCCATTTCTGTTTGCTCAGCCCTGGGATTCCCTGAGACCCTGACCCACCCTGTTCTTTTCTTTGGGGAGGTACAGTCCCACACCAGGGCAAACAGCATGGTGAACAGAAAGCAGGCTGATCCTGGCTCTTACCTGCCCCTCAATCGTACCCTTGTGCAGGGCACAACCTGCATGCAGTACACAGAAATCCTGGGTACGTTTTGACCATTTTGTTAAGGGCAGGTGAAACCTGTAGAATCTTTCCAGGTTAAATTTATTTTTAAGGTGGTCAGTTGAGTTTTAAAGCCATTTATGCAGCACTATGGAATGTAAATGACTAGAAATGATCCTCCTTACCTGCTCACAGGTTTTAGATAAGATGCAAGGTGCAAGGAATGGTGCCTCTGTCTTTGTATCTATCACACTGCCATACACGACAATCACCAACTTCATGGTCGTCCAGTCAATAGTCATCTCGTTACAGCTTGATAAAGTCTCCACGTATGCCACATTGAGTGCCACGCACCTCTGGAATGTTATGTCCTACAATAAAATTACAATTTCCTATAAGTCATACACAAGGTCATACACAATGACACAAGGTATCAAAAAGAAAGAAAATTCAACAGCAATACAGTCCTAATATGGGTCTTTAACACCCCACTGTCATCAATGGATAGATCTTCCACACACACAAAAAAGGAAACAGCAATCTTAAACAACACATAGATCAGATGGATTTGATATTTACAGAATATTTCATCCCAAAGCAGCAGAATGTACATTCTTCTCAAGTGCACATGGGATATTCTAAAAGCTAAATCACATATTAGGACACAAAATAAGTCTTAACAAGTTCAAGATTGAAATCATACCAAGCATCTTCTTAGATCACAATGGCATGAAACTAAAAATCAACCACAATAAAAAACCCTCAAAAACATTCAAACACATGGAAGCTAATAGCATGCTATTAAACATGAATATGTTACCAGTGAGATCGGGAAGAAAGCAAAAATTACCTGGAAACAAATGAAAATGAACACACAGCAATCCAGAATCAGCATTACAGGTCTACCTCAAGAAACAAGAAAAATCTCAAAAAAAAAAAATAATAATAACCCTACATCTAAAAGAACAACAGGATATGCCCAGAGTAAGTAGAAGGAATGAAATAATAAAGATATCGAAGCAGAAATAAATGTCATAGAAACCAAAAAAACAATATAAAAGATCAATGAAACCAAGAATGGCTCTTTGAAAAGATGAACAAGAATGATGAACCTTTTACCAGACTCACCCAGAAACAAAGAAGACCCAAATCAGAAATGAAAGAGGATAAGTAACAACTGACATCACATAAATACAAAGGATTGCAAGAAAATATTATGAATAATTATAGGCCAACAAATTGGACAACCTGGGTGAAATGGACAAATTTCTAGAAACATACAATCTTTCAAAACTGAATCAGGAAGAAACAAAATCTGAATAGACCAATAACTATTAATGAAATCAAAGCAGAAATAAAAAGACTTCCAGCAAACAAAAGTTTTAGACCAGATAGCTTCACAGGCAAATTTTGCCAAACATTTAAAGAACACATATCCTTAAACTACTCCAAAAAATTCAAGAGGAGGCAAGACTTTCAGGCTCTTAACAAGACACTCAGTAAAATCCAGCACTGATTGTTGATAAAAACTCTTGGGAAAGTGGGAGTAGAGGGAACATACCTCAACATACTAAAGGCCATAAATGAAAAACCTGGGAGAATCCAAGATGGCGGCATAGGTAAACACCTACACTGCTGCCTCGCACAACAATTTCAAAACTACAACTAAAAGACAACGGACATCACCCAGAACCACAGGAAAGCTGGCGGAGTGTAAGTTCTACAGCTAGAAGGAAAGAGAGGGGCTCACGGAGAACCAGAGGAGCTGCAAAAAGCCGAGGTACTGAGACGCGCGCTGTGAGAGCGGGTGCCGGAGAACCTGGCTGGCTTTCTCTGGCGGGAGGGAAACGGAGACTCCCAATGGCATTGAACCCCTTATTTTACGACACTAAACCCCAGATCCAGCGAAACTCATACGGGGGGAGTTTGGACTGTGAAAAGGGAGAGGTGCACGGAAATTTAGGGGAGTCGCAGAAGATCAGGTCTGGTCTCGCACGCGCACAGTGCTGCGCGCAGGACAGATTGCTGATTGTGCCTCTGGCTTTTGCGAGTGGGCGGGAGACAGACCCTCCGAACTGTGCCACTTCTGAGTCCACTGGGCCCCTGTTTCGGGCAAAACCTTGGGGACCTAGACTCGTGTGGTCCTAGTGCGCAGGGGAGCTGGAAAGGCAGCAGTTAGAGGCACTGCGGGTGCGCGCACAAGGACCGCTCCAGGGATTACCCAGTCACGTGCGACTCAGGGGCCGTGGAGGGCGGGGCCGACTGGAAGGCAAGGCGGTCCCTTAAGCCCTGAGACTCCACCCCTCCCAAGCTCAACAGAGGCTTCTGCGGCTTTGCGTCTGCTATCATAAGGCTGAATCCAACACAGAAGTTTCCCCGGCATAGTGAAAATGCCGAGACAAGGGAAGGGATCACAAACAAAAGAAATGGAGGGAAAAAAACGACTGGATATAGAGTTCAAAACCACACTTATAAGGTTTTTCAAGAATATGCTAGAAAAGATGGACAAATTTAGCAACAGCCAAGAGGAGATGAAAAAGGACATACTAGAGATGGAAAAGATCCAACTAGAGATGGAAAAGGTCCAACTAGAGATGAAAAAGGACCAACTAGAAATTAAACATACACTGACTGAAATAAAAAATATTATACAGAGTCCTAACAGCAGACTAGAGAAAGGCAAGAATCAAGTAAAAAATTTGAAATATAAAGAAGCAGACAACATTCAACTGGAAAAGCAAGAAGAGAAAAGAACCCAAAAATGTGAACATAATGTAAGGAGGCTCTGGGACAGCTTCAAGCGTACCAACATCAGAATTGTGGGGGTGCCAGAAGAAGAGAGAGAGCAAGATACTGAAAACCTGTTTAAAGAAATAATGACTGAAAACTTCCCACATCTGGTAAAAGAAATAGACTTACAAGTCGAGGATGCACACAGAACCCCAAAGAAAAGGAATCCAAAGAGGACTACACCAAGACACATCATAATTAAAATGCCGAGAGCAAAAGAGAAAGAGAGAATATTAAAAGCAGCAAGAGAAAAACAGTTTATTACCTACAAGGGAGCACCCATACGACTGTCAGCTGATTTCTCAACAGAAACGATGCAGGCCAGACGGGAGTGGCAAGAAATATTCAACGTGATGAACAGCAAGAACCTACAACCAAGAATAATCTATCCAGCAAAGCTACATTCAGAATTGAAGGGCAGATAAAGAGCTTCACAGATAAGAAAAAGCTAAAGGAGTTCATCAACTCCAAACCAGTATTATATGAAATGCTGAAAGGTACTCTTTTAGAAGAGGAAGAAGAAAAAGGTAAAAGACAAAAAATTATGAACAACAAATACATATCTATCAACAGGTGAATCTAAAAATTAAGTGAATTAAAAATTTGATCAACAGAATAAACTGGTGAATATAATAGAATCAGGAGCACAGAAAGGGAGTGGACTGATAATTCTCAGGGGGGAAGGGGTGAGGGGTGTACAGGGAGAGACTGGACAAAAATCATACACCTATGGATGAGATCAATGGGAGGGAGCTAAGGGCACAGGGAGGGCTGGGAGCTGGGTGGAGGGGTGCTATGGAGGGGGAAAAAAGAGAAACAAATGTAATAATCTGAATAAAGATTTAATTTAAAAAAAAAGAAAGAAAAACCTGCCAATATCATACTCAATGGACAAAAACTAAAAGCATTTCCCTTAAGATCAGGAACTAGACAAGATGTCCACTTTTATCACTCTTACTCAACACAGTTCTGGAAGTTCTAGTCACAGTGATCAGACAAATCAAAGGCATCCAAATTGGAAAGAAGTAAAATTCATTATTCACAGATGACATGATATTGTACATAGAAAACATTAAAGACTCCACCCAAAAACAATTAGATCTAATAAGTGAATTCAGCAAAGTAACACGATATAAAATCAATTTCCAGAAATTGGCATTTTTAGATACCAATAATTATCAAAAAGAGACAAACACAATTGCTGAGGCACCAAAAACATAAGAAAATTAACAAATATCTGGACTTTTACAACTTGAGGATTGTTAAAATTCTAGAATCTAAACTTGTACTCTTAAAACTTACAGAATTTTATTAATGAATATCACCCCAGTATATTTAATTAAAATAAATAAATAAATAAATAAATAAATAAATTCTGGAATCTCCAGAAGAGAGATTTTTCTTTAGAAGATCAGACACAATTGCCCTTTCTATCTTTGTCACAAAAATATGAAGCGCATTTTGTAAAAAATACAGTAAATGAAAGTTCACTTATGTTTTAATCGTGTCACCTCATTGACAAGAGTTGATTCAAAATACTGGTAGGCGGTGCTGAGAGCAAGCTTTAACCATATTTTGTATTCCAGGGATGGCCAGAAGACATCAAAGCCTTCATACAAATCCTCCAGGGAGATAAAGCAGGCCTGAAATGACAAGGTGTCATGCAGCAAGATCAATTTGTACAAGACCATCAGAAAACAAATATGCCTGTCACTTTCATCAAACTCTGCCATTTAAAAGCACTGTATTGCTGGAGAGGTTGTTCTTTATGTATAAGGCAGTACAATTTACAGTCCAATTAAAGCTATAGACCTACTAGTAGGCCAGGAAAATCCATACTGGTCAATAGCTTAGATAAGGATATGGCTCATGAGCCTAGGATTCAGGAACTAAGCCACATAAGTTACTATTTTTTATTGCCATAGTAGATAAAAAAAGTGGGCTCATGTACAATCTTTGTTTCCAGAGGTGAAATGCTCACCTGCATAAGGAAGACTATGCTTCCAGAATTCACGTTACATGAACTTCAATGAATTCAATTCAGCTTTGTGACTAAATTCATGCCTTCTATCCTTTTCCAGAAATGAAACGGTATGAAACTGATACAGCAACGCTCCCTCTGCCACACACCCCTGAGACTGGTCCCTCTCGGTTGCATGGAAGAGCCCCAAAGGGTTGAGAATTCTGTGTAAGCAGAAACTTTGGCTCTCTTCTATTTGTCTCCTCCCTCGCCCTTTGCCTCCTCAGCTAGTAGAATACTAGGCTATGTAGCAAGTGAAAAGTGAAAGCGAGATTCAGAACCAGCATTCATTAAAAACACTGCTTTCGTATATTGGCCTATATATGCCAGGCACTTCACATAGGTGTTTTCCCAATCTTCATAATATTAGAAGTTAGATATTCTCTCTTTTATAAATGAGGACATAAAGATTCACAGAAGTTAAAAATACTGCACTCCAGATGCCACAGCCAGGAATTCAGATGGTAAATGTGCCTTTCCAGTTGCTGGTTGAGGGACTAAATAATATATCAGAATGTCAAGGAAGCAAACATGCTGGCATTTGTCATTTACTTGAGGAAGAATTTATGAATAACCCCCAATGTAGACAGAACCAAGGCCTTACCTGTAAAATAGTTTCACAGATGGCAGTATATTCAATTTCACGCTTAAGCAGGCAGCTCAACTCTCCAATTATGTCCCCACAAGTACAGTACTCTGTAATTAGGGTTTGGGACTCTCTATTAATCTTATGGTCACTGTCGATTCCAAAGGTAGGAGGTGAACTATGCAGCTGCAAAGGGAAATCCCAAGTTAGAAACTCTTGGCCAGACCATAGGGGCTTCCACTCTTTCTTGCATTCATTATGATGGAAGGTAAAGTGCTCATATGAATCCTCTCAGGTGTGAATTGGGCTTCACAAAAATCATGGTTTCTTTCACATTCAACTTTCTGAGGCATGGATTGTTTCCAATCTTTAGCCTTACAATTTTTGCCTTATAAACCTTCCTTATGTAAAGTCTTACACAAAGTAATTATTGCCATCTGCAACTAATGTCATTCCCCCTGAGTCCCTTGGATATTTTTATTGCCTCAAGTGAAAAAAACAAACACACCTTTTGATTCCATTCATGCATAAATCGGACATCTGAATTAATTCACTTCCGAATCAAGCCACGAGTTCAGTAAAAGCCTGTCTCCCTTTAAGGTGCTTAAGCATAGCTACCAGGAAACAGCAGAAGAAAATAACCAACACAAGATGGTTGAGTTCCCCCCAGGAAAAGAGCTGGTAGGCACGAGTAGGGGAAGAAGAAAGGCCTCATACTTTGGGAGGAAGCTGCAGGAATCTACCAGAAGGTTTACAGAATTTCCCAGCAAGTTTAGATGTAAACATCAAAGACAAAGGTTATTGTTCCGGACACAGGAAATAGGAAACCAAGGGGCACTGAAGAAGTTGCTGTGACAACTGTGCCCTCTCCTAGTGATTCCCATTCAGACTTTGAAGGCATTCATGCTTCCCATCACTCCACTGACATCTTTCTTTTTCTTTGGTCACCAGAGCCTCCTATTGGTCAGATTAAAAATTGTATTTTCTATTCTCGTCCTATTTGATCCTCCGAGGAGATGTGACATTGTGGTCCATTTCCTTAATCCTGACTCTCATTTTCTTTAGGTGAGTAACTCAACCACTCCGAGTGCAGGGTCCTTAACCAAACATCATGGAAAAGACTGCGTCCTCTCAGGATTGTTGTGAGGAATAAGCAATGGCTATGAAAACAATTTGTAAAATGAGAAGCACCTTTCAGATGTTAAGTATCAGTATCATTTCTCAGCTGTGGTACTCACACTGGGAGGAGTGGTTTCATTTGGAAAAAAGATTATGTTAAAATTTTGAAATTGCTTGATTCCTAAATTTCTCCTTATGTTATAATTAGATATCTCAAATACATTTTAACTAAAAAAATAAGTAGCCTCTTACAATTGCCATTCCTGAAATAATTAGATAGATTCCTTGTGGCATTTCACCTTCTTTACAAATGACATCTCCATAGTCAAAATAGGCAAGTTTGGCTCGTTCCTGAAGAAAAAAAGAAAGGAAAAAGTCAACCCAAAAGCTTCATAGTCTACTTTTCTAAATAGAAATATTTTAAAACAAAAATGGCTTTCAAGTGGCATAAAACTACAAACTATTATTTCGTTTATTAATGAATTATAATAATGTGCAGACACAATTCATTAACTTTTAGAAAAAGAGGGAGAAGCCAGCAAGCCATAGACTTTGTGATTAGTAATCAGCACAGTGACTGATAGAAATGCCCGATAAATTCGAGGTTGGATAGACGTTTACAATAAAGTGTGATAAGAAGACAGAGACAGGATGTCCTGCAAAAAATCCAGAAAGGCCACAGGACTGTGTCTTGAGTGTCCAGAGAAGACTTTACAGAGGAAAGAACAGCTAAGCTGAGACCTGATGGAAGAGTTACACATGGCCAAGATTTGGGTAGAGGGTTCAGTACACACAGACCAGAAGCTAACCGAATGTCTCAGGCAGGGCGCGGTAGATACCTGGACTCGGTTATCCATTAGGCCTCAAGAGGCACAGAGACTAGGGTTCACAATCGTTTTAGAGACTAGCAATATTTTAGTTTCTTTTAAAATCAGAAGGAATGAAAGAACTTTTAGGTAGAAGAGAATATTTTAACACTAAAACAGTTAGTACTAGTTAGTACTAATACAGTCATCTTCATCTGAATACAGTCAGAAAGTATAATGTTTGTAACTTTTTTATGCAGGAAGAGACCCACTGAGGCAAAAGAGTGCAGGGTCCTTGGAAAGTCATGATGCAGTCTGGGAGAGGGATGGCGGGGGAGGGTGGGGCCAGAGGTGGGGGGGAGGGGAGACAGGACTGGGAGCTGGGCCAGAGCCAGGTCTTGCATGATCTGGAAGACCCATTAAAGAGTCTGTTTTTCCCCCCCAAATCACGGGGAAATCACTGAAGGGTATGTAACAGGAGAATTATAGTGACAGATTTGCATTTTACAAAGATGTGTGAGAAACATATTTCCAAGTCATTCATAGTGGTTATCACTCAGTGTGGGATGGAAGAGTCCTCTCTTTTCAGTTTATTTCTGCATTATCTGAAAATAAGTGTGGATGACAACACTTTTTTTTAAAAGTTCACCTAAAGCCAATTACCCAGAGTATGGATTATTCAGACCTTGTTTTTCTACCACTATCTTCTGGATTCTCTTTATAGAATATGGGCTTTTAGTAAATCACACCTGCTGGAGGATGAAAGAAAAGAGGAGTGGTGAAAATTAACTATTGGGGCTGTGATGAAGACCAAGATTGAATTTAGAGTCTTCATTAAGGGCTGTTTTGTGTTTGTTTTCTCTGTTTTGTGTTTGTTTTCTCTGTGGGTGTCAATCATCCACACAATTCCGGCTGTTTCTAATGAGAATAACACCCCTGTATTCCCAACTCATTACCACTTCTATCCTGTTGAAATCAGATTTAAGTGGCTATCAAGAGCCAGCATACTAAGGAAAAAGATCACTGAGAGAGTGAGAGGTATCTGTAGGGGAGAGAGAAAGCCGAACGAACAGCTTTGCCTATGAGAGGGGAGAGGAAGATTGTGCCCTGTTCATAGATTCACCTCAGTGTCTGTGAATCATTAATTTATGGAATTTGCTTCTCACCATTTTCCCCATTGCTCCCCGATTCACTGTTGGTATCAGTTATACTTGTGAAAATTATTATCTATAAAGAAACAAATTCTACCATTATCTTAAAATTGGGTTTTTGGAAAACTGAACAGGTTTCATAAAAGCAGGGACTTCATTTACTTTGTTAACTGCCATATCCCCAAACCTAGAATTTATTCTGGCACATAGAGGTTATTTGATAAATATTAATTGGAAGAGCCCCAATTCCTATAGCAACACTCAGTTGACTTTAGACAACACACAAACTCTGGAATATACCACAGTCCTCACTGTTCCCTATTATATTATGCCCAGCTGGTTTTACTTATTTATTTATTTTTTTAAATTTGTTAATTATTTCAGAGAGGAAGGGGGGAGAGATAGAAATATCAAGGATAAGAGAGAATCATTGATCAGCTGCCTCCTTCATGACCCCTACTGGGGATGAACATATGCCCTCTCTGGGAATCGAACCGTGATCTCCTGGTTCATAGGTCAATGCTCAACTACTGAGCCAGACTGGCTGGGCTAGTTTTATTTTTATATTATTTCCCTGACCTGTATAGTCATTTAAATTTGAGGATCTTGCTCTCAAAAGTCTTTTCCAGAGTGATCATCTGGAAGTCTAGACTCTACAACATAAGTTGGGATTGGTAACAACCAGGTACCAGATTATTCTGAGCAGATTGTAAGACAACAATCATTGCTTTTCAGGCTTAAAATGAAATCTACTCTTCCAGGTTTTGCTGGGCCTCCATTTGACTTATCCTTTATTGGCTATTACAGGAGTCTGGCTTTAAATTTTGTAGTTGTTAATCTTATATTATGGATTGGGAAAAACTAAAGATAATTATCAAACTTGAACCAGAATAGAAGACAGAATCTTTACCTTGAAGAACTCAATGAGAACATCTTTATTTTCCAGCCAAACAATATTATGAAGATATTTGTCAGGAGTAGGGGGCGGGATTGCCATTGGAAAGTTATTCAGTGCTTTTATTTTTGAAAGAAGTACCTAAAAACAAATAAACAGAATAAGGGTGATCAGATCCTATAACAGAAAAGATATATTAGGTTAAAACAGAGGAAATCTAAAAAACAACTGTTATGCAAATTTAACCTTGATTTTTGACTCAGCTTCTCTTGCTGTATTTAAATTGTCCTCTAACTTTTTTGTTCCTATTCTCCCCTCATTATTATTTTCACTGACATAGTATCTCATATTCAATTTATATCCTTATAATACAGTTAATACTTATATTCTACCCTGCCTTAATCTTAACTTCAAGATTGATTACTGTATGATTTAATGCCATGTTCTCTCCATTATTTTCTTTCTTTTTAAAAAAAATATATTTCTTTATTGATTTCAGAGAGGAAGGGAGAAGGAGAGAGAGATAGAGAGATAAAAACATCAATGATGAGAGAGAATCATCGATTGGCTGCCTCCTGCATGCCCCCACTGGGGATCGAGCCTGCAACCCAGGCATGTGCCCTTGGCCGGAATCGAACCTGGGATCCTTCAGTCCGCAGGCTTATGCTCTATCCACTGGGCAAAGCCGGCTAGGGTTCTCCATTATTTTCATGTGTATGATTTGCTTTTCTAAACCCTTCTAATTTGGGAAGCTACCACTCCATTTTTGTGGACTCTGAGAAGCCGTCTCTGGCTTCCCCCACCAGGTAAGAGATAACCATTTATCTGTCATATTCCTAAGATATCTATAGGTCTCCCTTATGGAACTCACTGCAATGCAGTCATAGTATTTGTACTTACATGTTTCACCCTCCATATTATGCCACTTTCGTTGATTGGATGAACAAGTGACTAAGTGAAAGAATGAGGAAGAGCCCATGGACCTTAGGAGACAGTGTTGTATTCATTAATTATCTCCATCTCCTCAAGAGTCCATAACACATAGTAAGTATCCAGTATATATTTACTTAATTAAATTGAAAAGACTGACCTACCTCCTTATGACCTAGGGTTGAAAATTATCTCTCTTTGGCTAACAATTTGACAATTAGCAGGCATTCAATTAGTAACTATGGAATGATTGTTTACCCACTGCCTTTCTAAACAAATTAAATAAGTCTATCTCCTCATAAGGGTTAGCATTTATTTATGGGTATCAAGCATTCCATTGAATCTTATATAGCCTTCAAAGTGATAAATGAAAAAAATATAAAACACAATTTGTGTAGAGGTATAATTCGAAGAATACTTTAAAGTAGCCCTTCCACTCTCTCTAAAAATCAATGGAAAAATATCCTTGGGTGAGGATTGAAAACAAACAAACAAATAAATAAATGAAGTTACAGTACAGGTTGAATGTCAGGCTAATGGAATCAAGCAACATAAAAATTGCTTTGTTACCTTATTCATCTCGATGCCCTCGTGCTTATCGATAATGCCTCTGGAGCAAAGGAAGGAGAGGTGTTTCAGAGACTTGGCAATCACAGTCTGGATTGCCTGCCTGGTCTTCAAAGCGATGACCACATCACGACCCTCATGCTCTATGAGTCCTGATGTGAATAAACCTCTCAGTAAGCAAACAATGCAATAACTACAATGACTAATCTACACTAATAAAAGAGGAATATGCAAATTGACCATCACATCACAGCACCAATCAGGAGTGAGTATGAAAATTAATCTGACAAAGATGGAGGTGGCCCCACCCCCAGCCACTCCAGGCCTCTGGATAGCACACATGCAGGCGAGGAGCAGCCAGGCAAG
Organism: Lasiurus cinereus; assembly: GCA_011751065.1. NCBI lineage: Eukaryota > Metazoa > Chordata > Mammalia > Chiroptera > Vespertilionidae > Lasiurus > Lasiurus cinereus. The sequence continues at coordinate 26,273,015 of JAAGEH010000042.1, read as the reverse complement.
GTGAGATGCCTGCTAGGAGGGGGAAGATGGGGGATGGAGGGAGCTATAGGAGTGGCACTCTGGCTGGAGTGAAGACTGAAGGCTCCATCCAGAGTGAAGATGGAAGATGGTGGCCATAGCGAAGTTCTGGGTCTCGGGTGCCGAAGGAAAACCGGTGCCGGCAGCCAGGGGAAGGAAGGCCTATTGCAGGAATCTTCATGCAATGGGCCTCTAGTATTTGTATAATAGTTTGCGATTTCCAAAGTATTTACACAATAGCCTTTTTGTTCCTGTCTCAGACAGAACTGGTAAGGCTGGTAGAACCAGAGTTATTTTTATCTCCCTTTTATAGGTGAGAATACTGAAAACAGCTTTCCCCACTGGTGAGGAGAAAAGTCACTCATGTGGCCTGTCCTATCTGGCCCATTTTGAAACTCATTCCATTGCAGTATTATTATTTTCACCTGTCTCATGGATAATTTTATACAAATTACACATTTTTGTTGGCTAGCTGAATAAATGACTTGTGATCAAAGAGCCCCTGGACTTTGGCTGGTGAGTCTTTTTGAGATCAAATCCCTTTTTTTTTTCTTCTTCTTTCATGAATATGAGGAAGTATGGACAGGACCAGGAGTCAAGGCTAAAACTGTGTCTGCTCCATCTTTGTAATCCTAAGATCCAGCGCAATGCCTGACACCTGTGAGGTACTGGAGTCATTTTTCTAACTAAAATGGGAAGAGCAGTTAAATGAAGAATATGATAATCAAGAGCAAGTTCTAGTGTCAGACAACATCTGGGCCTGAGGGCTAGCTCACCACTTATCAGGCAAGTTAACTTTTCTAAGCCTCAGCTTCACCAGCTATACATGAAGATGACAATAGTATTTGCCTCATAAAATAATTATAAACATTAAACGAGATAATGTATATAAAGCCGTGAACACAGTTCCTGGCATAATTAGTATTCAACAATCCATTGCAGTAATCATATGGGAACAAGCACTCCCTTTTACAGGACTGATCAAGGAAACTTCGTAATATTCTGTGCTAACCTAAAACATAATGTAAGATAGCATCTCCTAGGCCCCTAATCTTTCAAAGCACAGAAGTAAAAATCTATCTACATGTAAATGGCAGCAATAGGCCCTGGATTTGCTGAGACAATGCCCAAATACTCTGACCTATTATCTCTGAAGTTCAAATTTCAGTCATTAGACCACATTCTTTCTACTTTGATTTGTAAAGTCTGATTCTTATAAGTCCACATGGCATCTTACACTATGATTATAAATGCAAAGTGTTTTTACTTGATTCCTTTTATAATAACTTCCAGGTATTAGGGGCCCACAATTTTTCAGGCTCTCTACCAGCTCTCAACTTTTCACACATCGGAAGCCTGATCCACAACCCCCTCAGGAGGAAAGCAGATCCGGGAAGCTTTGTATAGAATCCTTGCCATGTGCTTTGATTCAAGCAGCGTGACCACAAATGCTCAAGAAGTGGCATCCGTGTGGTCTCACTCTCCTGAGCAGCCTTGCAAACAAAGTAAAACCAAGCAAAGCACCCTCTGTCGAACAAAGGTAATTTTCAAATGTCCTTTTCTTACCCCTTAAGGAATCCGATCCTTAACACACTTCACACTTCTCATTCTTTCCTTTGGGCTCCCATAGCAAATACTAGAACTCCTCTGACTTCCTGCAGTTATCAACTCATACACGCATATCTGTCCTGCTTGCATATCTGGCCCATTATATGTGTTCAGTAAGTGCTGTTGGATGAGTAATTGCAGAATTGAATGAAAGCATAAGTTTGTCTTCATTTGGTTAAATTATGGGTTGGTGGGTCTTAGAGCAAATTAAGCCTGAAACATCACTGGAGGCAAAAAAAAAAAATGACAAAACTGAAGCTATCCTACTTCGGGCACATCATGAGAAAGTAGGGTTCTTTGGAAAAGACAATACTGCTGGGAAAAACAGAAGGCGAGAAACCAAGATGGTGGCATAAGTGAACACCTAAACTGCTGCCTTGCACAACAATTTCAAAACTACAATGAAAAGACAGAACAGACATCATCCAGAACCACAGGAAAGCTGGCTGAGTGGAAATTCTACAACTAGAAGGAAAGAGAGGGGCTCACAGAGACTCAGAGGACCTGCAAAAAGCTGAGGTACAGAGACGTGCGTGTGGAGAGAGCAGGCAGCAAAGTGCCTGGCTGGCTTCCTCTGGCAGGAGGGAGACTCCCAACTGCACTGAACCCCTTATCCTAGGGCACTGAACCTTAGGTCCGGGTGAGAATCATATAGGGGGAGTCTGGACTATAAAAGGGAGGAGTGCACAGAAATTTAGGGGAGCCATGAAAGGGCAGAGGTCTGGGGGCATTAACACAAGTGCATGCAGAAGACGGACTGCTGATTGTGCCACTGGCTTTCTCGAGTGGGTGGGAGACAGAACCTCCCAACTGCGCCACTTCTAACGGAACTGAACCCCAGTTTTGGGCAAGACCCTGGGGTCCCAGACTCCTAGGGGTCCTAGAGCAAAAGGGAACTGGAAAGGTAGAGGTCTAGAGGCACGAGCATGCATGCACACAGAGATGGCTGCAGCGATTACCAAGAGACACTTGAGACTCAGGGGCCATGTAAAGTGGGGCTGACTGGAAGCTAAGACAGTTTGCTAAGCGCTGAGACTTCACCCCATGCAAGCTCAACAGATAGGCTTTTGCAGTTTTGCAAGTCTTGTATCATAAGGCTGATTCCAACACAGAAGTTCTCCCGGCATAGTGAAAATGCAGAGACAAAGGAACAGATCACAAACAAAAGAAATGGAGGAAAACAAATGACTGGATATAGAGTTCAAAACCACGGTTATAAGGTTTTTCAAGAATTTCCTAGAAAAGATGGATAAATTTAGTGACACCCAAAAGGAAAGGAAAAAGGACCAACTAGAAATTAAACATACACTGACTGCAATAAAAAATATTATACAGAGACCTAACAGCAGACTAGAGAAAGGCAAGAATCAAGTCAAAGATTTGAAATACAAAGAAGCAGAAAACACTCAACTGGAAAAGCAAGAAGAAAAAAGAATTAAAAAAATGTGAAGATAGTGTAAGGAGCCTCTGAGACAACTTCAAGCATACCAACATCAGAATTATGGGGGTGCCAGAAGAAGAAGAGAGAGCAAGATACTGAAAACCTATTTGAAGAAATAATGACTGAAAACTTCCCCACCTGGTAAAAGAAATAGACTTACAAGTCCAGGAAGCACACAGAACCCCAAATAAAAGGAATCCAAAGAGGACTACACCAAGACTCATCATAATTAAAATACCAAGAGCAAAAGACAAAGAGAGAATATTAAAAGCAGCAAGACAAAAACAGTTCATTACCTACAAGGGAGCACCCATACGACTGTCAGCTGATTTCTGAACAGAAACGATGCAAGTCAGATGGGAGTGGCAAGAAATATTCAATGTGATGAATAGCTAGAACCTACAACCAAGAATAATCTATCCAGCAAAGCTATTGTTCAGAATTGAAGGGCAGATAAAGAGCTTCACAGATAAGAAAAAGCTAAAGGAGTTCATCACCACCAAACCAGTATTATATGAAATGCTAAAAGGTACTCTTTAAAAAGAGGAAGAAGAAAAAAGTAGAGATAAAAATTATGAACAACAAATATCTATGAACAAGTGAATCTAAAAATCAAGTGAATTAAAAATCTGATGAACAGAATAAACTGGTGAATATTATAGAATCAGTAGCATAGAAAGGGAGTGGACTGATAATTCTCAGGGGGAAAAGGGTGAGGGGTGTACAGGGAGAGACTGGACAAAAATCATACACCTATGGATGAGGACAATGTGGGGGGAGATAAGGGTAGAGGGATGGTGGGAGCTGGGTAGAGGGGAGCTTTTTGGGGGAAAAAATGTAATCTGAACAATAAAGATTTATTAAATAAATTAAATAAAATGCGGGCTAGAAGGGGTCAATGGGAGGGGAGGGGGACATATGTAATATTTTCAACAATAAAGATTTAAAAAAAAAAGGCACAGCAAAAGAGGAAGACCAAACATGAGATGGATTGACTCCATAAAAGAAGCCACAGGCCTGAGTCTACAGGAGGTGGACAGGGCTGTTAAGGATGGGACATCACTCATTTGTAGGGTCACCAGGAGTTGAAGCCAACTCAATGGCATGTAACACACACAGGAAATCAAATACTCCAACAACCTACCTAGTTCTTTGACAGCATCTCGTTTGTTGGTTTCTAAAATTTCATATAATTTCTGTAAGAAGTTAAGAAAAAAACATTAATTTTTTATACCATGTGCACCTCTAACTTTAAAATCTGAGTACAGTAGTCAAAATCTCACTTGGTTTATGATTTGGGGGAGATATTTGGCTCAGTTCTGCTCTCTGTGCGATTCTGCTGCCTTCCCCTCGCTCACACTCACGTTATAGTGACTGTTGTGCTTGCCTAACTAATGTTTCTCAGAAAAGACTATTGTGCACCGCAGATGCACCCAGGAGAATTCTCAGAGATAGAGCGCTCCTAGTGGAGAGCCAACTGAGCAGTTATCTGGGGAGCCAGTCTATTGGGAGCACAAAAACTGGAACAATGCGAAGAATATGCTGTCAATTCATTCAAGCTTCCTACTGGTAATTCCTGACATAGCTCCACTCGGTTCACCGTTCTCTGTTCAGTCATACAATAGGTGTGTCAGATGTCCCAGCCAGCACTCTTCATGGAACTACTCTCTGGCTTTGATTCTTCCTAGAGCTTGCACTTGGTCACACCAAAACCCCTGTGACCTTACAACTGGAGTTTCCTCAGACTGCCAGGCACAGGTGAGGGAAATTCTGCACCCACACCATGCTGGCATGGTGCTAGTTGTGGAGAACAGCTGTTGGTTATCTCGAGTTTAATCAGTGTCAGTCATGAGAATATGCTGTTACTGTGTTGGTTTTAGAAAAACCCATGCAATAAATCCCTTGTTTTGAATATAAGAGTAAGGTGTACAATGTTTATTAGGTTTCTCTCCTCTCCTGATCACAGTGAATCAATATTGGGAAGTTGTCAAACTACGGGGCAGCCACATACTGTGGTTCAGCCCCCTTCACATCAAACAGGGCCCACAGCCAAACTGGAAAATGGCTGCAGAACGCCCTGACAAGAGCGTGTCAGAACCAATTCTGCCTACAAAAAGAATGCAATTGTGAAAGCCTGGACACAGTGTGACTTCTCTAACGGTGAGTGGCCACTGCCTGGTTTCTTGAACACGTAAGCAGTTAGGTTTCGTAGTTTGGGTTTTGGCGTGTTTTTTTTCCCATAGGACCAGTGCTCGTCTCTTACTTCATATATTGATTCTCGGCCAGAAATCTGTTTTATCAAAAATTTGGCATCCTCTTGACTTTTGACATAGCCTTTGGTGATACTATACATCAAGCTGAGGCGCCTCTTGATCTGCACATCCACGATGTTGATCAGCGGTGGGATTAATATCTGCAATAATGGAGAGGGGGAAACCTGAAAATGTGACATGCTCCACTAGTCTTTATTCGGTACTTACTATATGCATATGCTAGGCTTCATTCAAGAATTGTAAGGTTATGTCAATGACAAAAACAAAGACGGGTACCTAGCAGAGAGTACATTGAACATACAGGAAAAGGTGATAATGCTGTGAGGGAAAAATAAACTTAAGCAGGTAGAGAGGGTTCAGGAAGATGGGGTGGGAGGCTGTGAGTACAGGGAGGGGGTGGGGCACGTTGCCATTTTATGTAGGCGGCCAGGGAAGACCCTCTGTGTAAGAAGGAGAGAGGTGAGCAATGACTTGAAGGGGGTGAAACTGTGAACCAATCAGATATCCATAGAGTATTCCAGGGGAGGAGATAGCTCCTTTCCTCATTTACTTCAAAACAGGAGGTTTCTGCCTGGCCGATGTTACTCAGTGGTTGAGTATCGCCCTATGAACCAGGAGGTCACAGCTTGATTCCCAGTCAAGATACATGCCTGGGTTTTGGACTCAATCCCCAATAGGGGGCGTGCAATGATTCTCTCTTATCATTGATGTTTCTCTCTCTCCCTCTCCCTTCCTCTCTGAAATCAATATATATATACATATATATGTATGTGTGTGTGTGTGTGAGGTTTCTGAAAATATTTAACAAACAGTGTAGAAAAAAAAGACCAAATATTTTAAAATGTGAAGTTTTACCTTGATCAGAGGAATAAATCTAATTATTCTTATATACCCTAATATTATTGTAAACTGAATAAGAACCAAGTTGTCCGATCTCAATTTGACAAAGTATATACAAAAGATATCAGTAATTCCGATGAGCAGGATACCAAATTCCAGAGAATTCCAATGTTGATGAAAATATTTCCTTTTCAAAATTATTATCTGTTTAGAAAACAAATAGAACATATGTCATTTCATAGTACCTATACAATGATGTATGTGGGGGTAGGAGGGAGTCTTAAAAAGTAAGTTACATTCTCAACAAATGAGTTATATTCCAAAAGTTGAGTTTTAAGTTATTCATTTTGAATTCCAAAAAAAATATTTTTAATTTTCAACATAAAAAATCATAATTTAATTTAAACTATATAATTCTCTAATTAATCTGAAGTGCCCAGAACAAACCATGAAAAATATCAATAAACAGGTTCATTGTGATACTATTGATAAAATTAAAGTATGAAAACAATCTTATCTTTTGAAGTAAAATGTAGTTCTCCTGATGAGTACCTAGCAAACCAGTTTGTATTTGCTCACTTATTTTTTGAATCATTACGAGAGAAATTGAGGGAAACATCCTGTCTGAACTTTCAATTCTTGGCACTTGACCTTTGAGAGTCTGTTTACTTTATGATAGTTGCCATATTTGCTATCCAAAACTGTAGCTATTATACTGATTTCATTATTAAATCCAGAAAATTTAAAAAGAATACTAAAATTCTAGGATTCTTTCAACTGTTAGAGCAAGTGGCTTCTAGTATCAAGTTATTTAAAAAATAAATTCACAATATCTGAATTGTTCTTTTTAAAGGATATGTTTCTATATAAGCAGTACCTTCAGTGCTGACTGTAATACATATAAAAATACAAAATAGTAGTTTACTAATATCAGAGATGTCTCATTTAACTTTCTTGCCACTGAACATAAATGAACTACCAGAGGATAAATGTACATTAATGATATAATATGTCCTGCATAGTCAAATTCTTCTGAAAATACAACGTGATATATAAATATCAGAAATTTATTATTCCTGAAAAAAAGAGAGATCAAGTAAAATGTTAGACCACTTTCAAAGTATAACAAGATGTAAAGTTCAACATTTATTTAAACAAATTATTAACAGCAATTTGAAGAAAGTATAAGTAATATAAAATAATAGATAAGCAAAAATCTAAAACATACTTTCTATACATAAAAGTCATAGTGGAGAAATAAAACTTTGGCTCTTGCTAATCTATTTCAGGCACAGAAAATATTTTTTAAAATCAAGGTGAATGTACATAGGAAATAGTGCAAAGATTTATAAATTGAAAACAATAAACAAAATTAGAGAAGAAAGTAGCACTGTTTAAAATTAAGGACAGGGCCTAGTCAAGATGGCTCAGTGGCTGAGTGTTGGCCTATGAACCAGGAGGTCATGGTTTGATTCCCTATCAGGGCATATGCCAAGGTTGTAGGCTCAATCCCCAGTGTGGGGCTTGCAGGAGGCAGCTGATCAATGATTCTCTCTCATCAATATTTTTTTCTCTCTCTCTCCCTCTCCCTTCTCCTCTGAAATCAATAAATATTCTATATAATAAAAGGCTAATATGCAAATAGACCAAACGACAGAAAGACCAGTAGTTATATGTGCACTGACCACCAGGGGGCAGATGCTCAATGCAGGAGCTGCCCCTGGTGGTCAGTGCACTCTCACAGGGGGAGCGCCACTCAGCCAGAAGCCGGGCTCACGGCTGGCGAGTGTAGCAGCGGTGATGGGAGTCTCTCCCTTCTCCATGGCAGTGCTAAGGATGTCCGACTGACAGCTTAGGTCTGCTCCAAAGGGATATCCCCTGCGAGAGGGCTCAGGCCGGGTTGAGGGACTCCCTCCCTCCAACCCAAATGCCTGAATTTCATGCATCAGGCCTCTAGTATATATATAGAAAAATATAAAAATTAAATTAAGAACAGGAAAAAAATTCTATTCAATAATTAACATTACCTATTTAAAATTTTTTTTCAGTCCATCTAAAGTGGTGCCTAACAAAAAGAATTTAACTGTGTATATGTCAAGACTTTAGGGTTTTAATTTTTTATATTTCTCTTTAAATTTAATAAATGAAAAAAATTGTCCAAATTTGTTATGAAAGGTATGTTATCCACTTAAATTTAGTAGTGTCACCCCCCCAGGCCAGTGTGGTTCAGTGGTACAGCATCGGCCTGTGCACTGCAGGGTCACAGTTTCAATTCCCCATCAAGGGCACATGCCTGGGTTGTAGGTTTGTTTACAGCTTTTGGGAGGCAACCAGTCTCCCCTCCTCTCCTCTCCTCTCCTCTCCTCTCTTCTTCCCTTTTTTCTTTCCTCCTTCTCTCTCTTCTCTCTCTCCCTCTCTCCCTCTCTCCCTCTCTCCCTCTCTCCCTCTCTCTTTGTCCCATCCACTCTCTCTAAAAAATCAACGATAAAAAAAATATCTTCAGGTGAGATTAACAAACAAAATTTAGTAGTGTCAGTGTTCCCAGTATCTTCTTGTTTTGATATAGTCTATTAGTAGAAAAACCTTGTCTTCCTGCTCTGACAAGTCTACCAGTTCACAACTTCCATAAGAGTCTACCCAAGTTAAGTAAAATCTGTATCTTGTGATACTTTGGAAAGTTGGTTATAGGTATGATTAGTGCCATGTGGAGTTTTTCCTAATTACAGACATCAAAAGAGCCACCCTATGGCACAGATAAAATTAAGTAGAGGGCTTTAGTCCACATGTCTGATATTGCCCCAGCTTGGTGTTAAGCCTGGGAAAATACCAAAAGAATATGTAAACAAACTTGGTATGAAGCATGACTCTAAGACATGGCAAATAAAACTTGAAGAAGCCAAACCTGACCATCCTCTGCTTCTTCCTGCCCCTCTCTCCTGGAGAAGTCAGGAACTGCTGAAATACAATGGCGAAAGGCAAGCAAGCACTCTGCCTCTGCTCCGTCGCCACTCAGCCAGTAGCAATTGACCATAATGTCAGTGTGTTTTTTATATAAGAAAAACCAAAGTAATGTATTTTGATGATATAAAAAGATCAGACTGTCAAGTATATTGCTATGAAAGGTTCACAATACTTACCCATATGGAATAAAAAATGCCCTATCTTTATGATATTCCAAGACAGTTAAAATTTTTTTAAACTTTATAAGCCAACTTCTAGCTTTTACATAAGTTGAAACATCATAAATACTCATGAATCTAAGGGAGAAATAAGCATATGTTAAAAGAAAGAGTAAGTACTAGCTGTCCTTGGGGTAATCTAAAAGGAAAAATATTCCATGTAATGTGGGTTTATGAAGCATGCTGAGTGCCGAGCCTCTGTATCCATCCACCGACCACTCATGGTCATGGGACAGGAACATACTTAGCATCAGACTTCCTCTGTGTCTGTTCCTGGAACCATTCCTGACCTGAGTACAACATAATTAAGACTTCTCCAGACCAATTCTTTGGGTTCAGAATCACGCTTCCCTTTGTCATGCCTTGCTAGCCCAAACCTCTCCAGGTCCTGCTCGCCCTAGCTTTCCCAAACTTTATCTAGGAACTGATTCCAGATCTCCCAGATAGATCAACAGGCTGAGAGATTACTAGGCTGCTAGACTGTCAGCTGTCACCCAGATGGGATCCCCTATCATTGTTGCCCTGCAGCTATGTCTTAAACCATCCATTAGCTCTTATTTTCCAGGACTGTGACCAGGTATCAATGTATCTCTGAGATTCTGAGCCTTTCCCACCAGGTTTAGTTGCATCTATCAGCTGGGTCAATTTCTCCAGAGTCTGCTCCAACTCATGGAGCGTCTAATAATAGGCTCCAGGCTTCCCTACCTCTCCTAGCCAGCAATTCGTGACTCTCCTAGTCTGTAATTTAATTACATTGTAGTCAGATCTTCCTTCCAAATCTCCTAATGTCACCAATCTTCAGGGAGGGAACTGTCAACAACTCAAATAGGAAATAGACACATGGATGGATGGATGGATGGATGGATGGATGGATGGGTGGGTGGACAGATAGATGGTTGAGATAATTAGATTGACCAATCAGGACATTTAACTCTCAGTTCATTCCTTATCACAAATCCATTCAATTTTAGAAATATCAGTTAAATAAATACCATACTTACTTTCCTTGGATGGGACAATAGCTTTTGGTTGCACCAATTAATATTCGGGCTGCCTCTGTATCAAGGATTCCATCTTGACATTGTTTTTCAAAGCTACTCTAAACATACAATTTTAAATAAAAATTACAAAGGACCAAAACACAAATGCAGGGAATTCTGCTTAATCTTTCTATAGCCCTCACTATTATTATTAAACTTATTACAATGAAAGTATTCTTTTACCAAAAAATACTTTTGTGGGAAATACTTTTTATTCAGTTTAAGTATTTACTGAATATTCTGTTTTTGCAACATACTGTTCAGGATGTTTTAAAAGATACAAAGGTTGCTAGCTTCAGGAAACTCAAAATTTGTACTATTCGAAGAGTTTACTTTAGTAATACAAACAGCATCAGTAGCATCATCTTTCTACAGCAGCAGAGAGGATACAAATTATTTATTCAAAGGGTAACTATGCTACAAAGAACTAGCAATAAATAAAAGTAAGCTGTCCTTTTTTAAAAACTGTTTCCCCAGGCTTATTGAGATATAATTGACATCTATTATTATGGAAGTTTTAAATGTACACAATGATTTGAAACACATATACATTACAAGGTAATTACCACAATAAGATTAGAACACATTTATCACCTCACTTAATTACAACTTTTTGTGTGTGGTGAGAATATTTAGGATCCACTCTCTTGGCACCTTTCGAGTATTTGATGCAGTATTTTTTAACTGTCGTCACGATACTGTCCATTAGGCTCCCCAGAACTTACTCATTTTATCATGGGGAGTTTCCACCTTGACCAACACCTTCCCAGGGTAGTGACCTTTTTCTCTTGTGACCAGTTTTGACTTAAAGTCTGATGTATGTATAGCCACTCCTGCTCCCTCTTGGTTACCATTACATGAATTATCTTTTTCCAATCCTTCATTTTCAGCCTATGTATGCATTTAAAGCTTAAAGAGTCTCTTATAAGCACATAGTTGGATCTTATTTTTTGTTTTGTTTTGAAATCTATTCAGCCACTCTTCTTTTACATTTAAGGTTATTATTGATAGATAATTATAAAATTTATCTTCTCTTTTATTTATTTATTTATTTTTCTTAATCCTTACCCAGGACATGTTTATTAACTTTAGGGAGAGAGAGGAAAACATCAATTGGCTACCTCCTGTATGTGCTCTGACCAGGAACTGAAACTGCAATGTAGGATGTGCCCCACCCGGGAATCAAACCTGCAACCCTTTTGGTTTACAGAGGACACACTCCAACCCACTGAGCCTCCTGGCCCAGCCCTTTTATCTTCTCAAGCTGTCTCCCTTTGTTATTTATTTTTGTAGTGGTTTTCTTCCATTCCTTTCTCTTTATGTACGCTACATTTTTTTCTTTGTGACTACCCTGAGGCTTACCTAAAATATAGATATACTAGACTATATTCTTATGTCACTCCTCACCCCCAAAAAATGTCAAGAGAAAAATCCTACCTTTCAGTTGCCATGGATATATTAAACTTAAAGGTTAAAGTTACCTCCTGGGACTACTTCCTTCCTCACTAAACTTCCTCATATGCTGATCTTGCCTTATAAATGTACCCATTGCTTCTACTCATTATTCATAATGCATTCATTGTAGAAGCTGCAAATATTCCCAAGGCCTAGGCTTTAGAACATTCCCAAAATCATTTTCCCCACATTTTAGTAGTCGAAACAAGTGACAAGAGCAGCCCAAATTCAATGGGGGAAAGTCACTGGATAAGAGACTTCCCCAACTCTGAGAAGGACATATCCATTACTTGCAATGTGTGAACTTTATGGGAATCCAATTGAAAAATATAAACTAAAAATACACATTGGTCACATTTATCAGACAATTGGAAATTTGATCATTGACTTGATAAATATTTACAGATGAAATGATATCAAAATACTATGGAAAGTGGGGGAGTGAATGAAGGTAGGAATGGGGTAGGGTTGGTCCTGTGTGGACGTTTTTAAAGATGGGTACATGGGGCCCTAACCAGTTTGGCTCAGTGGATGGAGCATTGACAGGAGGACTCAAGGGTCCCAGATTTGATTCTGGTCAAGGGCATGTACTTTGATTGCAGGCACATCCCAGGTAGGGAGTGTGCAGGAGGCAACTGATTAATGTTTCTAACTCTCTATCCCTCTCTTCCTCTCTGTAAAAAAATCAATAAAATATATTTTAAAAAAATAAAGACAGGTACATGGGGGTTCATGACACTGTCATACCTACTTTCGTAAATGTTAGAAATTTTTCGTAGTAATACATTTTAAAATAAAAGTTTAAAAGAACTCTGTAAATAATAAGTATTTTATTTTTTTAAATATATTTTATTTATTTATTTTTTACAGAGAGGAAGAGAGGGATAGAAAGTTAGAAACATCGATGAGAGACATCGATCAGCTGCCTCTTGCACGACCCCTACTGGGGATGTGCCTGCAACCAAAGTACATGCCCTTGACTGGAATCAAACCCGGATCCTTTCAGTAAGCAGACCGACACTCTATCCACTGAGCCAAACCAGTTTTGGCAATCATGAGTATTTTAAGTACTTGTAGTATTGAGTAACATTTGTCTTATTTAGAATGTAGCCCCAATTTAAAATGTGCAATTTGATAAGTTGATTTAACTTGATTTTACCTCGTAATCTTCCTGTGTTTATAATATAACATTTAAATATTATGTTAGAAATATTTTAAGTGAATTTTTGATTCACTAGGTTTATTTTAACTTATTAGATTTTTAAGAATTAAATGATTACTTGAGAGAATTTTCTATTAAAGGAACTCAAATATTTGAGGATATTACTTTACTAAATATGTATCTGACATCAGCATCATTCAGACCCCCAAAAAGTGAACTATAAAAATCCACTAGACTTAAAAACAGAATGAGATTTGTTTCTTGAACTTTAAAGCCTAAAGAGATTTTTAATTTTTATTTTTAACTTTCAGAAGTAAAGCATAAATTTAACAACCAATAGACTATCAAATGATGAAGAAAAATGTTTTTCTAGTCATCTGTAAACCATAAGTAAGAATTAAAAGCAGATTATGTGAACAATACCAACCATTTGTATGATGGCTACATGCAATCTGGCTTCTTCTATTAAAACTTCATCAGTTGGGGACTCCTGCTCTTTTTCACTAGTTGAAATGTGTTGATACTGAAAAGCATTAGACTGCATAGAGATAAAGTTAAAAATAAGTGAAAATGATTAGTCACTCAGAGATCTCAATACTCATTCAGAATTGCTCAAATGAAGGACCATGTACATGTGGATAACCTACATATTATGGCAAAGTAACTATTTGGGGATTTAGAATTGAAATTCTTCCCCCAAATGGTCTATGCTTGCCTGCTCTTTTGCTTTTTATAATACCAATCTGGAGAGAGATCTCTCAGTTCCTGAACTGGTTGGCAGCATCAGCTTGAAAGTCCATTCATAATTATTCCATCAGCCAATTGGTGAAAACACTAATTCTTCCATATTTGCCAATGGTTTAGATCACCAAGACAAAATTCAAAGAAGTCTTTTCACCAAGATAGCAAAGCTAGTAAACATACCCCTCCTAAGTTTTCTGACATTTTATTAGCAGAATTAAGTTTTTTATAATAAACTAAAGCAAGAGAGGCAGACCCAGGAAGGGAAAGAAGCCAGGCATCAACTCACAGAAATTCTGTATTTAATCTTCGTTTTTTCTTCTACTAAGGTCCAATTAACATTTGTCAAAATTTTCTCTGTTTTAAACAGAGTTATTGTGTTCTCTATTATCTCCTGGATGTGGTTAATGGCATTTTGCATGGCCATCTGTCTTGGAAGAGAAATAACACACAAACCTGGAACAGAGAAAGCAAGAGCTTTATAGAATGCACTGACTGCAACGGGAAGCAAGAACATTGCATGATGCAGTGAGAGCTTGGCATTGCCGGCATAGCTTAGGGCAAAGACAACATTTTGTCCAGAACTTTCCAGAAAAATCACCCAACTATTTGCTTCCTTTTGACTGTATAGCTTAACTTTATCTGACTCAAATACTAAAGAATGTTTTATTTTATTCCCTCTAGCTATAGACGTGACTGGCTATTTCAAGGCACCACTGGATATCTGTCAAAGTGTGGAGAACTCCATGTGTATTCTAAAGATAGAAGGGCTGGGCTGCTTAAACTATGCAAGTTCCTGGGCTCCATTCCGTGCCAGCAGAAGCAGACTGGCCTGGGAATTTGCATTTTAACAAGTTTTCCAACTGATTCTTATCTATAATAATAAAAGCCTAAGCGACCATAGCAACTGAACAGATGACCCAACAGGCCGGCAGGGGGTTAGTGAGGGACAACCAAACGACTAAGTGACAAGGATATGCCCTGGGACTTGGCATTTTAACAAGTTTTCCAGCTGATTCTTATCTATAATAATAAAAGCCTAAAGCGACCGTAGCAACCGAACAGATGACCAAACAAGTTGTGTGGGGCCACCAGGCTGGCAGGGGGATGAGTGAGGGGCCAAATGATCAAACAGCAGGCTGCATAGGGCGACCAGGCCTGCAAGGGGGGAAGTTGGGAGTGACCAGGCCAGCAGGGGGAGGCAGTGAGGGGCAATTAGGCCAGCAGAGGGGGGCAGTTGGGAGCGACTAGGCCAGCGGCGAGGTAGGGGACAGTGAGGGGTGACCAAACTGAGCAGCAGGCTGCGTGGGGTGACCGGGCCCACAAGGGGGGCAGTTGAGGGCTACCAGGCCAGCATGGGGGGTCAGTGAGGGACAACCAGGCTGGCAGAAGGGGGCAGTGAGGGGTGACCAGGCTGGCGGGGGGCAGTTGGGGATACCCAGACCAGCAGAGGGGGGCAGGGAAGTTAGGAGCAATCAGGCAGGTAGGCAGATGACTGGTTTAGGAACCAGTGGTCCTGGATTGTGAGAGGGTGCAGGCTGGGCTAAGGGCACCACGCCCCCACTAATTTCATGCACCGGGCCTCTCGTACATAATAAAGTTTAAAGGCGACTATAATAGACATCTCTCAAATTTAACATTTCTGTTTCCTTGGCCAGCAAATCTACATGTCCAAAACTTGTAGCAGCTTGTATTTGCTTGAGGTATGAATGTGAAGTTATGGTATGAGGCTCACTTGCCAGAACCATGAATGTAATTAGTGAGCTTAGCCTACTTGCTTGAAGGTCCGTCTCAGTAAAACAATTCTTTCTTCCTAATTGCATATTAAATGCCTCATAAGTGGTTTCACAATGTTTCTGTTTAACTTGATGCCTTCTATATGGGCACTGTGTTCAACTGTAGTGTTTGAAATTCTGGAATTCAAAAAGGTCTGGAGGCATATCCTTGTCGATTCTCTATGGTCCCAACAAAAATGCATTTGACTATAGTTAGAAGCTTTGGATTTAAAATATCCCTGGCTGAGACCACACTGGAAGAACTTATTCATGTGCCTAATTACATCCTACCCATATGATGGCGCCACAGCCCCATCTTGGAAAGTTGCTCTGAGGAAACACGAGTATACGGGGGAGCAATATGTTTGAATGAATGAACATGTTGAAGATGATCCCTATCACTGGTTCCATGCTTTCTAAGAAACCTTATGATTACTAACTTGATTTATCAAGGGAAATTGGTATTATAAACCCTAGCCAGTTTGATTCAGTGATAGAACGTCAGGCCCACAGACTAAAGATCCTGGGTTCCATTCCTCCAGTCAAGGCTCAATTCCCAGCCCTGGTGGGGGCGCATGCAGGAGGCAACCACTTGCATCTGTCTCTCCCCATTCCTTCCACTCTCTCTAAAATCTCAATGGAAAAATATCCTCGAGTAAGGTTTAACAACAACAACAAAAACCTGTCCCTACAATCCCCAACAATAATCTGTTTACATTATTTCCCCCAATTAGTTAATGAAATATAGATATACGTTACCTAATGACCTGGCTAAATGAATCATCATGAATGAATTTATTCCCATAGTCATTAATGATAGTACTTGTACATAAAATATTAACTAAAAAACAAACAAAACACACAAATAGTTAGAGCCAAAACATTAATAAGTTCTCCAAAAGGGAAACATTATTCAGTTAACCACCAACAAAATTCTATCTTAATCTACATTTTTGAATCCTGTCTCTGATAAGTAAATTGAGGCAAAGGGTTGTTTTATGCGCACTGCCTAAGTACAATATACGAGGGCAGAATCAGTTTTCAATCTGTAGGAGAAAACAAAGATTTCGTAGTTTCTGGGAGAGAGAAGAACCCTGAGGTGAGAGGCAGCAGTCAGGAAAGCAGCACAGAACAGGTGGGGGAGAGACCCCAGCAGCAGCAGGCAGTGGGGACCACAGTTGGGACAGGGAAGTGTGCCTACCACCAGCATCTCCTGCAACTGGACAGGAGGTTCTGCAGGAGGCAGGAGCTGTGCTAGGGGTCTGGAGAGGGGCCATGCAGGAGCAGGAACACAGCCACATTTGGGGTTCTTGGCTCTGCTATTTTTTTCCCCATGTACTTTGGAACCAGTTAAGCACTCTGAGCCTGGAAAATGGCGTTAATAGCAATCTGTCCTTCAAGGAGCATTTCCCAAGCTTGACTGGTAACAACAGAGCTCCTGGCGTGCCGGTTATAGACACCAACTCCCCCTCTTCCATGCAGACTCTATTCTGTATGTCTGGGGGCAGGGAGGGGGCGCGGGCGCACAGACAGATTTGGGAAACACTGTGAAATGAGTCAAATGTGAGTTAACATGTTATTCACTTGCTCTGAGGCCACTTTCTTGCACAAGAGAAAACTGAAGGATTTCAGATATTGGTTATCATACTTTTCCTTTGGAGGGTGGAAGGGCCCAAAGTCTTGGCAAAACCACAGGCTAGTTTGAACTCCAAATTAATTCCCAGACCACTTCCGCAGATCTGCAGCTCGAACCCTTAGTGCTGTCACAAATGACGAGGTGCCCTAACGTGGTCAGCAGATGCACTAGGATCTTTTGATCTCGACACAAATGCTGCCACCCCAGGTTGCCCATTGGCCAGCCCCTGGGGAAAGGGCTTTGAGAGAGAGTGGAAAGGAAACCAAGTTTTGTTTGCCAATACACATAATGTGCTCTTCAGCCAAAATTTTTTAAGAGATTAACTTTTAAAAATCAGCCATTAAGACATAAATGTAATTAGATTCTTAATTCAGACATTTTTAAAATCTTTCTTCCCCTAGTATGTATTTAAGTAACATTTCAGGTTTTGCCTTAATGGCTACAGGAATTTGGACTGCTCTAGACAGGGTATTTTTTTTTATGCTTTCTGACAGCTATTAAACAATAGCATTTATATGCCCAATAACATTTATTGATCTTTTATTAAACATCCTCAACTGGAAATGGAGGCTCCGCAAGTTTAGGGGACTTGCCCCAGGTCATGCAGTCTGTGAATGGTGGGCTAGGATTCGATCCCAAGTTCATTTGTCTCCCATGCCCATAATCTGTATTTGACTGTTAGTTCCTTTCACGTTGCCAACATCAGTCAAGTTTCCTCTGCAGGTTCCTTTCTACTTAAAAGAATGTATTTTTCAAATCTAATTTTTAAAAGAGTTACCTTTATTATTGGGTACAATGACAAGTGCTACATACAGAATGAGTAAATATGAATATTCGTGAGACATGATTTTCCTACCAGTTCTGGTGACTTCACTTTGTTTTCAGCCAGATTATAAATATCAGGAGCCAAGAGCAAGTTAAAAACACCTTTGATACCGGACCATGCTATCACAACTCCCCATCTCCAATTATATTCATAACTTGCACGCATCAGAATAGGGCTCACTAATATAACAGTAAACAATCTGGGGAGGGAAAACACATTTTTAAGTCACACCTTATGTCTTAATGTTATTCATGGTTGAAACTATGTTCTAAGTACTAAATTTCATATGAAAAATTTCAGGAGAGAGAAGATAATCCACTTTATTGAAAAATTGTTCAAAACTTTCTGGAACTAACCAAATCCACTGACTTACACATAATATTCAAATCTTGAAAAGTAATGCTAAAAGTTCTATACAAATGTAAGGAATTATCATTTACGCTAGTGTGTACTGTTTTAATTTTTATGGTAAATTCCTATAGTGAAACTTCTATTCCCTGAAAGGCCATGTCTAGATTCAGAAATTAGCCCGGATGACATACCATCATGGCCAAAAAGTAACATTATTGTAGACACAATAGTAAATTTGGCTCAACCACATTTTTCTTATGTTCCCACAAGAATCATACACTAGGGAGAATCCAAGATGGTGGCATAGGTAAACACCTACACTGCTGCCTCGCACAACAATTTCAAAGCTACAACTAAAAGACAGAACAGACATCATCCAGAACCACAAGAAAGCTGGCTGAGTGGAAATTTTACAACTAGAGGGAAAGAGAGGGGCTCACAGAGACCCAGAGGAGCTGCAAAAAGCTGAGGTACGGAGACGCACGTGTGTGGAGAAAGCGGGTGATGGAGTACCTGGCTGGTTTTCTCTGGCAGGAGGGAAACGAAGACTATCAAAGGCATTGAACCTTTATCCTACGAGACTAAACCCAGATCCAGCCGAAACTCATACGGGGGGAGTTTGGACTGTGAAAAGGGAGAGGTGCACGGAAATTTAGGGGAGTTGCAAGGGATCAGAGGTCTGGTGGCGTGCACGGCACCACGCGGAGGACAGACTGCTGATTGTGCCGCTGGCTTTCCCGAGTGGGCGGGAGACAGACCCTCCCAACTGTGCCACTTCTGACTCCACTAAGCCCCAGTTTTGGGTGAAACCCTGGGGACCTAGACTCTTGTGGTCCTAGAGCACAGGGGAACCAGAAAGGCAGCAGTCTAGAGGCACTGCGGGCACGCGAGCACAAGGACCGCTCCAGCGATTTCCCAGTCACGTGAGACTCAGGGGCCATGGTGGGCGGGACCGACTGGAAGGCAAGGTGGTCCGGTCCCTTAAGCCCTGAGACTCCACCCATCCCAAGCTCAACAGAGAGGCTTCTTCGGTTTTGCAAGTGTGCTATCATAAGGCTAAATCCAACACAGAAGTTCTCCCAGCACAGTGAAAATGCTGAGGCAAGGGAAGGGATCACAAACAAAATAAATGGAGGAAAACAAACAACTGGATATAGAGTTCAAAACCACGCTTATAAGGTTTTTCAAGAATATGCTAGAAAAGTTGGATAAAGTTAGCGAGAGCCAAGAGGAGATGAAAAAGGACGAACTAGAGATGCAAAAGATCCAACTAGAGATGGAAAAGGTCCAACTAGAGATGAAAAAGGACCAACTAGAAATTAAATATACACTGACTGAAATAAAAAATATTATAGAGTCCTAACAGCAGACTAAAGAAAGGCAAGAATCAAGTCAAAAATTTGAAATATAAAGAAGCAGAAAACACTCAACTGGAAAAGCAAGAAGAGAAAAGAATCCAAAAATGTGAAGATAATGTAAGGAGCCCCTGGGACAGCTTCAAGCATACCAACATCAGAATTGTGGAAGTGCCAGAAGGAGAGAGAGAGCAAGATACTGGAAACCTATTTAAAGAAATAATGACTGAAAACTTCCCACATCTGGTAAAAGAAAGAGACTTACAAGTCCAGGAAGCACACAGAACCCCAAATAAAAGGAATCCAAAGAGGACTACACCAAGACTCATCATAATTAAAATACCAAGAGCAAAAGACAAAGAGAGAATATTAAAAGCAGCAAGAGAAAAACAGTTCATTACCTACAAGGGAGCATCCATACCACTGTCAGCTGATTTCTCAACAGATACGATGCAGGTCAGACGGGAGTGGCAAGAAATTTTCAACGTGATAAATAGCAAGAACCTACAACCAAGAATACTCTATCCAACAAAGCTATCATTCAGAATTGAAGGGCAGATAAAGAGCTTCACAAAGAAGAAAAAGCTAAAGGAGTTCATCAAGTCCAAACCAGTATTATATGAAATGCTGAAAGGTACTCTTTTAGAAGAGGAAGAAGAAAAAGGTAAAAGACAAAAAATTATGAACAAATACATATCTATCGACAAGTGAATCTAAAAATTAAGTGAATTAAAAATTTGATCAATGAATAAACTGGTGAATATAATAGAATCAGGAGCACAGAAAGGGAGTGGACTGATAATTCTAAGGGGGAAAGGGGTGAGGGGTATACAGGGAGAGACTGGACAAAAATCATACACCTATGGATGAGGTCAATGGGAGGGAGGTAAAGGCAGAGGGAAGGGTGGGAGTTGGGTGGAGGGGAGCTATGGAGGGGAAAAAAGAGAAACAAATATAATAATCTGAATAATAAAGATTTAATTTAAAAAAACAATTATACACTAAATGCCACATATATCATTTCTATTTGCCCTTTATGTCTCTATGGATAATTTCTCTATAGTACTCTGTGCCAAAATTTAGAATCTATCTTCAGGGAATCTGCACCAAAAGGATATCAGTATTGTCCTTCAAGTAAGATTTCAGTAGAAACAGAATTGATATGTTCTCAGCCTCAAAAAAATATACTGTGGCTCAGTTGCTAAGCTGAGAATTTTACAATACCATATAGAGAGTTCCTGTCACTGAGAAACAGAAAAATCTACAATTACCATTTATAACGTCTGTGATTAATTTGGGCAAACTCTTTGGCTTTGCATTTAAGTCTTTTTGCAAAGTAATTCTCTTTTTCTTTTTTAAAATATATTTTGTTGATTGTTTAACAGAGAGGAAGGGAGAGGGATAAAGAGTTAGAAACATTGATCAGCTGCCTCCTGCACACCCTCTACTGGGGATGTGCCCACAACCAACGTACATGCCCTTGGCCAGAATCGAACCTATGACCCTTCAAGTCCTCAGGCTGATGCTTTATCCACTGAGCTAAACTGGTTAGGGCTGCAAAGTAATTCTTCCCAGTCCTTTCTCCAAAATACCAGTGAGTTCAGCCCAGATAGAACCACCTGTGCTATGTCCTGGTAACAAACACAGAGAGGCAGCAGAGCAAAGGCTCTGGAATAGGTCTACCTGGGCTCGCATTTAGGCCTCTTTCACTAACTACATAAACTTCAGCGTGTTGTGAACCCCTCCGGGCCTCCGTTTCTCCTTCTGTAAAATGGAGATGATGGTGATGATAATTGTACTTGCCTCAAAGGATTGTTATAAAGGTTCAATTAAACGAGACAGCATTCATAGCGCTTAGAATGATATCTTGAATGTGGTCAGCACTCAGTGCGTTAGCAATAATTATTATGTCCTGCCCTTAGTTTGACTCATTCTCTCTGAAATGTGCTTCTCATCAGGTCTCTTATGGAAAGCCCACCCATATACTGAGGCCCCCTTCAGATGACTCTCTCTATTAAAGGCTTTCTTCTAAGGTGGAACTCTAAGTTCCCACGGTATCTCTGATACTCACTAACCATCGACCTTGGACAAGGTACTTTGCCTTTCTTTAGGCAGTGTCTTCATCTACAAGATAGAGATAATAATTCATATCTCCTAGTGCTGTAAGGAAGACAAAATGAGATCACGGGTATGTAGCTGAGACAAAGAATGTGCAAAAAGCCATGTGTCTTTCCTCAACTCTCTGACCACTCTCAACTTGCACAGGAGCTCCTTTGGTGGAGAGAAAGGTGAGCTGTATCCGCTACCTTCTGAGTGACAGTGAGAAGCCACATTCCAAGAGAATATCTTGAAAAGTGAGCACCCTTGGCCAGGCCTATTCTGAATGGAAATAACGATATTTCAAAGACACTGTCAGAAATTCCTACAGTAGACACGACTACTGCGAGTGAGGCATGGCAGACTAGAAAAAGCATGCTTGTGGGGGTCAAGTTTAAATCCCAGCTCTGCCTTTACAAGTTAGGTGACGCTATGCAAATTTTTGACCTCTCTGTGTCATCTGTGAGATGATGAAATAACACATACCTCATTGGATTGTATTCAAATTAACGGTCTAATGTACATGGTAACTGCTTAATAAATGGCTTTATCATAGCAACGATGATCATTAGAGATGAGGAAAGGCAAGAAAAATGTTAGGAGCCATTAATCTGGTCCAGTGATGCTCCAATTTTAACAAGCATGTTGAAACAGTTTCCTGAATCTCATCTCCAGAAGTTCAACTCAATAAATTGGGATGGGCCCACCAATTTGCATTTCTATCAAGCTCATGGGTTATGCGGATGCTGCTGTTCTGCCCTGCCCCTTCTCATGTTACAGGTGAAATGTTGACCAGTAAAGAAACCCTCACACCCCTCGTGGCACAGCAAGCTATTGCCAGGAACCTGACAACAATATAGGCTTCCTGACTGCACAGCCAGAGCCTTTTTGTGCTGGAACCCACTGCTTCCCAACGGTAATGGTGAGCTTGGGAACCTAAGAGCAGGAAGTGAACTTTAAGATATAATCCTTACCTTACAAAATTCACTGTTATATATAAGAGCAATGTGAAAGTTAGTGTGTGAAATTTAAAATAGTTGTTTTCTCCACATCCAATTAAAATGCCAAAGAAAGTGTATATTAAGTGTTGGAACACAGATGAAAACATTATTAAGAACCTAGGATGAAGAGAAAGGAAATCATGTTTAAATAATGTGGTGGTTTTTTTTTTTAATACTTTCCTTTTCACAAAGAAGCATGTATCATGTATCTGCCACGCTTGCCTTAGAAGCGGTCCTTGTCACAATCAGCATTCAAACATATTCTGTGGGAACTAGAATATACCCAGTTCCATATTCCATGTTGGTCCTCATCACACCAACACCTGTGGGCCACCTCTCTCGGCACAATAATAAAAGCAAGGCAGGAAAATGAGGATACCTACCCCTACCCCACACCCTCAGGTTAGTGATGTGGCAGTTTTGCTGAGATAAGCTGGCAGCATATCAACTGTGGGCCTGTCACAGCTACACCTAGGTCATCTTGACTTTGTGAGAGCTGACTGGACCCACCTCCATGCCTACTGCATAACTTCTTCCTTTGCGATCTGCAAGGAGTCTCTCCTGTCTCCTCCTACTGAATTCCTAACATCCTGCATGGCTAACTCTACTCCTGTGTTCTTCACAAAACCATGCTAAGCACTGTCTCTGGAGGTGATCCTCCTCTGAATCCCTCCAGTGCCCATTACCGACACCATGTGTCAGCAGAGAAGACCATTAAGGATCACCCAGATTACTTTCCAAAAATTTACATGTGGGCCCCACCCACCTTCAAAGACTCTTACTGGGTAGACCAGAGCACAGAAGGTAGGGCCTGGGACTGGTCTGTGAGCATGTGGTGACACGTCTGGGGTCAGGGCCAGGTCGAATCTCTACAGGCAGATCTCAAATCTCATCTCCTCTTTTCCCTTCAGCTGACTGGGTGAGACCCACCTAAGTATCTAGGTTGCAGGCTTGATACCTGGCCCTGGTTGGGGTGCATGCAGAAGGCAACCAATCAATGTAGCTCTCTCAGCATTGATGTCTCTCTCTCTCTCTCTCTCTCTCTCTCTCTCTCTCTCTCTCTCTCTCTCTTCCTTCCTCTCTGAAATAAAAAAATACATATATTTTTTAAAAGAACTGGAAAGTAAAGGTAGGAGTGGGACTGCAAATCCCAATGCTTAATTTCCTGAAAATTTAGAATTGAAGGAATAACTAAGTAGAATACTTTTTAAAATGTCTCTACAGGACCTTACAAATGTATACCTTATATATAGTAAGGTCCCAATAAACATCTAAATATTTTCACTTATTAATTTCATACATCAACACACCCATCACTTAACAATGAGTATCTTCTGAGAGGGACTTATTTTCATAGCCCAAACCTAAGATACAATGTTCAGCTCATAGCAGACATTAAATAATGATTGATTGAATAGGTAAAAGAATAAACAATTAAATAAAAAATAATTTATAATGATGCTGACAGCACAACTATTAAATTCAGACAAAAAGTGTATGTTTTATGAATTAGTTATTCCAAAACTTCTGGACTTTAAAAGTCAATTTAAAATTTTTTGCCAATGACAGCTATTAAAAAAGTACAATCTTTTATAATAGGGCTTTCATAAAAGAAAGAACATTTTAAATACCAAAAAAGTAGGAAGGCTATAACTTCAGAACAATGGATAGTTTTTACATTAAAGAAATGAATCTTGCCCAGCTGGCATGGCTTAATGGTTGAGCATCGACCTATGAATCAGGAGTCATGGTTCGATTCCAGATCAGGCCAGATGCCCGGGTTGTGGGTTTAATCACCAGTTGGAGGCAACCGATAGATGTTTCTCTCTCACATAATGTTTCTCTCTTTCTTTCTCTCTTTTCCTCTCTCTCTAAAAATCACGCAAACATATCCTCTGGTGAGGATTTCTTTTTTTATGAAAAAGCAGGGGGAAAAAAGTTTATTAGTATCCAGGAAGTGCAGGACCACTTAGGCACTAAATTTTTATGAGATGTATACCAAACATACAAAAGGAGACTTACTTAGTTATTATTAACTCCATCCTCGGTTTAAAGCTTAAGGAATCTAAATTCAGTCCTACGGTGATTAAAGCGACCATACCTGACAATTTTAAAAATTCCACTAGGGAGAAAAAAATGAATAAAATTAGTTGCATTCAGATCTGCACAATGAGGTACTTCATCTTGAGTCAAAGATTGGTGGGGATCATAAGAGTAATAGTTCTTGGGAAGTTGCTTCAAGGGATTGGCCTAATCCTATAGCTCCAGGGTCAGCAAATCCCTTCTGTAAATGACCAGATGATAAAGTCTTGGCAGGCCACGTGGTCCCTGTTGAAACTACTCAACTCAGCTTTGTAGTACATAAACTGCCATGGGGAACGTGTAAATGAGTGAGTGTCCAATAAATAATAATGACACAGGAACTTGAATTTCAAATAATTTTCGCATGCCACTATATATTTTTCTTTTGAGGTTTGTTTGTTTTTAAAACCACTGTAGAATGTAAAAACTATTCTTGACTCACAAGCTGTACAAAAATAGGAATATTTGGTCCACGAGCTGTGGTGCCAACCCTTGCGGTAGATGGTCATTGAGGATATATATGGCTAATAGAAACGAAACAGCCTCTGCCCAGCACCTCAGGGGTGGCCTAGGGGTTGTGGTCCGAGTGACTGCAGGTCCTGAAGCCTGCTGTTCTTTTGCATGATGCAGACTCCCCTGTACTGCCGTTCCTTGGGCTCCAAATAGTTGTGTAAGTATAGTCTAGGGCAGGAAAAGCAACTACGAGGGATGTTTGAATATCATAAATGACAACAGTTCTAGGCCGCAGAGCCTTCATCTGGAACCTTAGGAGCATAAGGCAGAAAGAGAGAAAAGGGAGCGCTTTGAAGCAGGGCAGAGCTGGTTGCTCTGAGAAGGTGCCCGCCCTACTTTCTCCCTCCTGCATCTGTAAGAGAACAAAACCTCAGTTAGCTGACGTGGAAAGTGCTCTCGCACTTTTAAGAGAATGAATAAAGGGTCATCTTTATTGTTATTATGCTATCTGTTTTTACAGTCTGGCTGTACTACTTAGTAAATCAACACGATTTACTAATTTGAACAGGATTTTATTTTTCCTTTGGTTTATCTCATCCCTTAAATCGGCTTTGGATTTCTTTTTATATCCTTTTAAACGGAGTTTAATATAAGTAACAACAGCAGAAAAACCAGTTGTGCTGGGAACTGTGATGATAGGGAAAATGTCTCTTGAATTCTTAATTCCAATTTCCTAGAATTAGTATTTCTAGATTCTTAAACTCATATAGTCTTTTCCAGTAACCATCACTGCTTAGAGACAACATCTGCAATGAGGGAACCACGGAACAACTTTATCTTACAACTGATGTCATCTTATTTAGTACAATCCCATTGCTATAGGGATATGCATGGCATGAATGCCTACATTAATGTGTGTACATTTATTAAATACATTTTAAAGGCTGAGGTGCATGCACTCAGCTCTCAAACAGGCCAGAGCTATCTCCAGCCCACCAGCATGAGCGAGCCACATGGCACACATCATCTCCTTCCTGCCTGCAATGCTCCTGTAAAGGTGGTGTTACTCTCTCACTTTTATAGATGAGGGAACCAAGTTTAGAGAGGTTACGAAAAATTCCAACGTCACAAGTTAATAAATCGTGAAGCTGGGATTAGAACGCCAAACTGCCTAACTCCAAAGCCCTTCACCTACTAGCCTTCGTGTATTCAACCAACATGGGTTAAATTACTAATGGACATATGGCAAGCACTGGGCATAGAAAAGAGAAGGAATAAAGAGGAATGAGAGCCAGCTTCCACCTCAAAGAACTCCTGGTCTAGTGGAAATGCTGGATATATTAAATTAAAAATACTTTCTTCAGACGTTTAAGGCCTCCATAAAAGATTCACAGCGGAGGGAAAATGTGAAGGAAGTTGAAGGAAATGACCCTTCGATGAGTGTCTTCTGAAAGTTTTACTGACTGATTCAGGACAGTGGGCAGCATCCAGGGGCACTTGTTCTGTGCAGAGGAAGTCGTATTTAGGTAACAGAATACGACTTATCCTCTTAATATGAGGCCTTCCGTGCAGGGACTGTGCCTGTGTGTGAAGGGAGTGAGGGCAGCCCAATTTGCCCATGTCACCAGAGTTGCTATGGCTCTCCGGGACTGGTGGCCTGAGTGAGGCCAGTGTAAACTCTCCCACTCTCACTGGGCTAGACTGGCAGGTGATGGTGGAGGTGTGCCCAGGCGATTGCTCCGCTCTCCTGCGTCCCTGGCAACCACGCACTTGCCTGGTTCCTCCTCCTCCTCTCCTGCCCTCTCTCTGCAGGTGAGGGCTGCCATTTCTACAGTCCCCTCGGTCTGGTGCTGGTTTAATTAGAGACTGGAGTATCACCTCGACATTCTCCTGAGAGGTGGGTTGCTGAGGGTGAGAACAGGAATCACGCAGAGCTGATTCCTGTGCAGGCCTGCCGATGACCAAATGTAAGGTCCAGCGGTGCAGCTCAGAGAGAATAAGAGGGTCACTACCCAGAGGATGTGGAGGGAAGGTATGTGGAGTTGAAATTAAGGGGATATTAAGAGAGACCAGGGAAGAGCTGAAGGTGGCAGGGAGAAAGGATGACAAGTTGCACAGAAGGGCCAGAAGCGGCTGGGAAAAGGCAACTGGATTCAAGGTCAAGGGAAAAATAAGAGATGTATGAAGTTCGCACTGAGGACAGCACTTTTTGTCCTTGGTTCTGCCTTACCAATGTAGAAAGTCAAGTACACCATTGAAATGCAAAGAACGATGCTAGTCAGCGTGTTGCTGAATAGGTCCGTCAGTATGAACTGAATGATCCTTGCACTCCAATATCCAATTATTATGCTCCCCAAAATGTGAAAGACAAAGTCCAGGAGTACATGGAACTCTAAAAGAAAAGAAAATGAGAAAAAAAAAACAAGTTGAACTATGACTTTTGTTTCTTTTGTTGATGGTATTTGCGTCTACCCACTTTGGTTGGCTCATTTTTTGTGTGGAGACCTTGATCCTCAGCAGATGGGAGTTTCCCATGAAAGGCTGACAAGAGAGACTCTCTGGAGATATTCCCTCGCCTTCTGCAGCCTGGGGTTTGTTCAGCCAAGGAGGGCCGCCAGAAGCCAGTCTGGAAGGACTCTGTGAAAAGCCTGTGACAAGCTGGAAAGTGAATGTCCATCCAAAAGATACCTGAATAGCCATCCAAATTCAAATGTTTTACTAAACACGTCAGGGCCAAGCAAACCTTGTCCAGGATCCTCACCAACCTGCAGTCCCTTTGTGGCCCCTACCCCCAGCCCGGGTGGCATTTGAGAACTAGAGAGAGAAAATTTCTAAAGTCATAATAACTGGGGGCAGTAGTGATAATTAATTAGTGAGCAGGTGTCAGGCAATGCCATGGGCAGTTCTACCTAACAAAGATTGCCCCATCCTAAATGCCTGTCAAGAAGCACTACAAATGCCTCTGAATCCCCAACATTTCTTTCTCCTCCTAGCCCTCTCTCTTCCCACATTTCAGGAGGATGGATGCCTTTTGCTTCTTCATGCTGTGGTTGTTTTCCCTTTCTACTCTGCTGTTACCATATCTAGAAACCTAGCAAGACTATTTGCTCCACAGCCCAGTGAACTTGAATCACACGAATCTGACAATTAACACTTCAAGGACCTGACACTCCAGTACTGCCCTGAGCCATTCTGCTTTCACCAGCACCATGCCAGATCTTCACACCCAGCCTCTGAGATCCAGGAAAGAAGGAAATCTGAGCCAGATGGGAAAATGTGTGTGTTTGTGTGTGGGTGTGCATCCATGTGCCCATGCATATTCAGGGAGATGAAAGACTTTAACATTCTTTCCCCCTTAGTATCCAAGAAAAGACCTAGATGGCCTGTAGTTATTTTCTTGTTGCCTGATATGCTGTTTGAATTGGTCCAAGAGTAAGTATAGAAAAAGAGGTAAAGACATCTCAATTGTGTTTTAATTTCAGTGTGAACTGAAATCACCAGGTAAGCACAATTTTAAGAAAATATTCGGACAAAAAAAATGTTCCTACCTCTAAACACAAACATGTGAACTATGTTGTTCCGAAGAATTCCAAAAAAAATGCTTGTGACGCCACAGATGATCATGGATTCTCCTCGGATGATATCAGTGTACATTTTAGAAATGCCTGGAAAAGGAAATATGGTACATGAAAATGATGCTCTTGCACAAGAAACACAAAGACAGCAGAGGAAGAATATGCTAGAAACAAAAGGCAGCCATGCCTGGGATCGGTCTCAGACACCAGTTTTTAGTTCCTCCACTGTGCCTTCTCTAGCTCTAATGGAAAAGGGACACAGTCATGGCACTCCTTGAAGTGTCCATGGACTCAAGCCACGATTGAGCTTCAGACTGAGACAAGACGCTTCTCAGGACACTACATTTGGCTTGAGTAAACATGAATAATTAGACTCAAAAGAATCACGCTTTAGAAATAAATACAAAATGCAGCCCAGCTATCACACTCTTATGCGTGCATCAAAGAGAATTGAAAGCATGTGTCCACACAAAAATCTGTACATGAATGTTCACAGCAGCATTACTCATAATAATAAAAAAGGTGAAACAACCCATAGTCCATCAGCTGATGAGCAGATAAACATCTGTGGTCTCTCCCTACAATGAAATATCATTCAGCCACCACAAGGAATGAAGTTCTGACTGGTACATGTTACAGCTATGGATGAATCTTACAAACATTACACTAAGTGAAAGAAGTCAGACACAAAAATCACACATTGGATGGTTTGATTTATATGAAATGGCCAGAATAGGCAAATTTGTCTTACTAGGAAAAAGGTTTTTGGATCTATAACCCATGTACCACCTGGACATTTTTGACACAAAGAAAATACCAACTAAGAGCCAAATACCTTTACTAGTTTTCTTTTCAAGAAATAGAAGGCGTGCCATAACCGGTTTGGCTCAGTGGATAGAGCGTTGGCCTTCGGACTGAAGGGTCCCAGGCTCAATTCCAGTCAAGGGCATGTACCTTGGTTGTGGGCACATGCCCAGCAGTGGATGTGCAGGAGGCAGCTGATCGATATTTCTCTCTCATTAATGTTTCTAACTCTCTATTCCTCTCCCTTACTCACGGAAAAAAAAATCAATAAAATATATATTTTTAAAAAAAGAAATAGAAGGCCTTCTATTCTCCTTTGCTGAAAATATTTCTTAATATGGAAGCTGCAATAACTAGTTAGAATATATAGTTTATTATAGCCACTGAGAGTCAAGAGACTGCATAAAAGGGAGCAGGAAGAGAAGGAGGTGAGTAAAACAAGGGGGAAATACCAATGACTAAAAGACAAGGACAGATGAAGAAATGATAGAAAAATGTACTTAAAAAATAAAGAGAAAGAAAAGAGGATAGCACCAGATTCTTTTAGAATTTAGACTATTACCATCACAAGTGCCTTAAAACCTCCTATATTTTCCTGACTGTAGGGATAAATGGGTGTAAAAATGGGAATATCACTTGCTAGAAAGCTTGGAGGCCTCCCACTCCAATCATAAGGCAATATACTTCCACAAAATAGAACCAATACCTGAAAATTGGTTAGGGACATATTTCTGAGTCCAAAGCCAGAAACATAGCATCTAACCACTTCATGTTTGTATTGCTGAGTTAATAAAATGTGACAAAAGGAGGATATTTCAGTGTGAAATCATCTTTTACCAAACAAGACAAGATGGGATGCTTGTATCGAATAACATAATTACCAGACTAGACTCTTATCCCATTTCCTTTAAATCAACCACAACCATCTGCCCAAGGCTAGCTCATCCAACAAGAGGGAGCGAGGCCTTGAAAACATTTCATCGGAGTAAAGCACAGTCTCTGTAGCTTAGAATTCAGTGGAATGGAATAAGAATGCTAATTTTGATCGCTTTCTTTTTGAAAAAAGAAAAAATCTTTTGAGATTAGAATTGGTGTTATTTAACCCGGATCCTGAGTGGCCTTATTTGCATTGTGCCCTTCAAGTCAATCAAGGCCCCATCTCCAAGAAAAGCAACACAAACATCTACTCCGCTGGGTGTACAATTTGTCAAGAAAAATATAATCAGAAGCAGATAATTTGTCATCAGATCTTCAAGATACCAGAGGGTAATATGTCCGACATACCGATTGTTTTCAGTGTGTTCACAGAGTGAATAGGATCTATGATGCCAAGGGTCATGCTGAAGAGCAGGCAGCACTGCAGGTCCCACTCAGCCTTATTGAATTTTATAACCACGTAGCCAACTATGACGAATGCCGTAGAGAAGCTAATGAATCCAGTTAATAAGACCTGTGGAACCAATGCATTACACACTATTAGTTTCAATATCTAAAAATGGCCGGACTTCATGTACTTACGTAAGCATCAGATCTTAGTTACATACTTTTTGTTGTTATTGTTAATCCTCACCAGAGGATATTTTTTCCATTGATTTCTAGAGGGAGTGGAAGGGAGCAGGAGAGACAGAGAGAGACATTGACTTGAGAGAGACATATCTACTGGCTGCCTCCTGCATGCACCCGACCAGGGCCGGGGATGGAGCCTGCCATCAGGGCACATGCCTTTGACTGGAATCGAACCCCCAGCCTCTCAGTCCATGGGCCAACACTCTAACCATTGAGCAAACTGGCTAGGGCTGGTTATATCCTATATAATAAAAGCATCATCTGCTAAGTGTCTGACTGATCAGTTGACCTTTCAGTGGACTGTCCAACCAGTTGCTATGATGCACACTGACCATCAGGGGGCAGATGCTCTGACGGGTAGTGATCTGTTCTCCAAACCTAGAGTTCTGCGGTTACTGGAAGGAAGGCGTATGAATGGAATTGTACAACATATGGCCTTTGAGTCTGGGTTTCTTTCTCTAGCATTTGAAATTCTTCCATGTTGTTCCTGTCAGTTGTTGCTGTTTGTTGCTGCTGAGTTATATTCCATTATCATACCAAACTTTATAAGTAACAAAACAATCTACTGAATAAATTCAGACCCTGTACTCAACAATTAGAGATTATACATTTTTGGAAAACAAACACAGAACATTTTGGAAAACTGACAACGTACTAGCAAACCAAATCCCCATACATCACAAGAGTTGATATACAAAGCACATTCTCTGGCTGCACTGTGTGGAAAGAAATAATAAAAAGCCATATTTGGAAATTTTAAAACAATTTCAAAATGATTAACAAGTTAAGGAAAAAGTATAATAAAACTTAGGTAGGATTTGTATGATCATAAAAACACTAATAATCAAATCATGTAGGATTACACTAAAAGAGTAGTTACAGGAAAATTTAAAATTAAATGTATAAAGTACAAAAAATAAGTAAGCTAAAAATCAAACAACTAATATATAACTTAAGATGTTAGGGGAGGGGATCAAGTATGGTTAAGGAAAAAAAAGAGAGAGAGAAGGCACACACAGACACACAAAAACCCAAAAACAATCTTAGTAACAAAAGTTGTATCTACAGATACAGTTGAGATTAAATCAGCTGTGACATTAGAATCCAGGTTCTGCCATTTATCGGCCTGGTTTGTGACCTCTGAACCACAGTCTGTTTATACATCAAAGAGAGATGGTATTTCCTCAATCACAGTGGTCACAATGTAAATAGCCATCCCTTCTCCCTCCCCTTACTCTCTCTAATTACTGATTCTACAGAATGAGGAAGGCATAACTAAAATGTGAGATTTGTGACTTAGTATCTTTCTTTACAATTATCTCTGTCAACATAAATAAGAATTGACCATAATTTCTTTTCTTTTTATTTTTTAAATATATTTTTATTGATTTCAGAGCGGGAGAGGAGAGGGAGAGAGAGATAAAAACATCAATTATGAGAGAGAATCATTAACAGACTGCCTCCTACACGCTCTACACGGGATAGAGACCACAACCCGGGCATGTGCCCTGATGGGGAATCGAACCGTAATATCCTGGTTCATAGGTCAACGCTCAACCACTGAGTCACACTGGCTCGGCAACCATAATTTATTTTAAAAATGCATTCTTACCTGCCAAAGCACATTCTTGAGGATATAAAAGTCCACGTCCAAGGCAGCCATAAATATAATTAAAGGTGAAACATAACAATAAAGTGAAAAACTTGGAGTTCTTAGAAGAGTATAGATAACTTGGTGCACCTAAATCAACAAAAGCAAACAAATTAGTTTGCTGCCATTTTGAAGTATTAGAATTTGGGTTGAAGGTATGTCATTTAACACAGTGGTTCTCAACCTTCCTAATGCCGCGACCCTTTAAGGTAGCTCCTCATGTGGTGGTGATCCTCAACCATAAAATTATTTCCGTTGCTACTTCATAACTGTAATTTTGCTATTGTTATGAACTGTGATGTAAATATCTGATATGCAGGATGTATTTTCATTGTTAGAGATGGAACATAATTAAAGCATAGTGATTAATCACAAAAACAATATGTAATTATATATTGTGAAATATTTATTTCTAATTACAAAACTAAATGAAATTTTGTCTTGAATCGTGGTGTAGCATGGGTAACAGTCTTAATATGACAACAGTAAACTACATTGCTACATTTTGCTACACCGAGGAGCGGTGTGTTGGTTCCTAAGACCATGGGAAATAGGTGTTTTCCAATAGTCTTAGGCGACCCCTGTGAAAGGGTCGTTTGACCCCCAAAGGGGTCTCGACCCACAGGTTGAGAACCAAAGAATTAACATATTTTAGAATAATCCAATTTGCAATTTATGAGAGGTTATTTGCAAGGCTGTTCACATTAAAAAAAAAAAATCCATACGCTCAGGATGGGTGGGAGTGGACCTTGTTTGGTGTCCTTGTTCTTTTATTTACTCTCTAGCTTCCGGTGCATACATCACCTGAATAAAACTGTAGGCCAGGTGTCCTATCATAAATCCTGCCAGAGAGAGAACTGCCAAGACAATGACTTCAGAATTCTTTATAAAGGACTTTAGAACTCCTAAAGAAATAAGTGTATGTGTTATTTAGACATCATGTATAGTTTCCAAATGGGTTCATATCCCCTGTAGTTATTTAATTTTAAAGTTACTCTTCGTTTCATATAATGATGAATAAATAATTAATGGGGGGGGCCTTTCCTCTGAATGTCATTTCATTACAAATGCTACCTCTTAAATATAAGATACACATAATGAGGTATCTCTTAACAGGCGAATTTGGAAAACACTGAAATGCCAAAAACCTCCCATTGGCCCACCCAGTGTCACTTACCTATGGATCTGCTGATGAGGAATTATGAAAAATCAAAAACTCCATATCTGCACACTACACTATGTATTACTCATCCTGAGCCACAGCCACTTGGATTCTATGATTTTCCTAAAAGCTAGAAGTACTTTTAAACTGAGTTCTAACCACCGTGAAAACTGCCTTCACCAGATAAGTAACAAAAGGTATTTGTTAACTCTGTCTATGTGCATTTTCGTGCCTTGAAACTCTGCTCTAAGGTTCACTGCCTCCAGAAGTAACAAAGTCTATCATCCCATTAATGTGTGCCCCAGGCTACATTCACTGGCATCCCAGATGCTGCATTTATTGACATCCAACTGCAGGTCAAGCCAAATCAGTAAATATGTATTGGCTACTTCTTATTTGTGAGGCCAGACAAGGATATGTTCGTCAAACTGTTTCTGCAAAGCCCTTTACTGCTGGAGCACTTATCTCTTTGGATTAATCGAAGATCTAGAACTAATGAAATTCATGGTCACCGGACCTCCTGGTAGCAAGAGGGAAGCAGGCCATTAGTGAATATCTTAAAGACCTAAAGCAATGAGTAAAATGAAAGTTCTGTAGGTGTTTTTGCTTCATTGTTTACTTCTTTATAGTCTTCCTAGTGCCAGAAAAGATTTTATTAAATTCCTTATTGTTTAAAATATTACACGAATCTCCTTTTTCCCCCATTGACCTCTCTCCCGCCACCCCCTCACCCAAGCACAAGCCCTCACCACGCCCCCTATTGTCTGTGTCCATTGGTTCTGTTCATTTGCATGCATACAAGTCCTCTGATTGGTCTCTTACCCCCTCATTCACTCCTCCCCCCCCTTCCCTCATAGGTTGTACAGTCTGTTCAATGCTTCTCTGTCTCTGGTTCTATTTTTGTTCCATCAGTTTACATTGTCCATTATATTCCACAAATGAGTGAGATCATGTGATATTTATCTTTTTCTGACTGGCTTATTTCACTTAGCATAATGCTCTCTAGTTCTATCCATCCAGAAAGGATTTTAAAGTGGCTGACATTTTTCCCAAATAAACATTTTTTAAAATATATTTTATTGATTTTTTTACAGAGAGGAAGGGAGAGGGACAGAGAGTTAGAAACATGGATGAGAGAGAAACATCAATCAGCTGCCTCCTGCACACCTCCCACTGGGGATGTGCCCGCAACTAAGGTACATGCCCTTGACTGGAATCAAACCTGGGACCTTTCAGTCTGCAGGCCGACGCTCTATCCACTGAGCCAAACCGGTTTCGGCAGCACCTGCGTTTTTGAATGCTGTTTTATGTGCATGAATATCGTTGCCCACACATGCTGAATTCTTCATCGCTGTTTAAGAGGCCCTTCCTGGGGAGGCCTCTCCTAATTCCTCAGCAGGGGTTGGGATGGGTGGTTCATCTTCCCCCTCCACCTATGCAACCAGTGAACTGCATGTCTAGGTTCTATTGGCCCCAGTTGTCCTCTCATTATCCCAACTATTTTGGTCAGGTGGAGGCAGGCAGTGTAAGGCCTCCTGCATAGAGATGGCCGACCATGCCTTTTATCATACTAACCACATTGCATGGTAATGATGTGCTTGCCCCCTGCCCCCAGGAGAGAGCTCCTGAAGGTTAAGGCTGTCTTATTCTCCTATGCCTACCACACCACTGTGCTCAGCCAATGTCGCTGAGCAAAGGAACACAGTGTAGATGCTACTTATCATTAAAGGGAGCGAGAGTGACAGCATTCACTCACATCTGATGATTGCATGTGACCCTTCTTCCAATGTAGCTGTGCTTACTTTCTGCGCTGACAGACGCTAAAAGGGCAGCGGAAAGGTGAGGTTTAAAAGCCGCCACGTAGCCCTAGCTGGCTTGGCTTGGTGGATAGAGCGTCAGCCTGTGAACTGAAAGGTCCCAGGTTCGATTCTAGTCAAGCGCACATGCCCCAGGTTGCAGACTCGATCCCCGGTAGGGGGCCTCCAGGAGGCAGCAGATCAATGGTTCTCTTCCATCACTGATGTTTCTATCTCCCTCTCCCTTCCTCTCAGAAATCAATAAAAAATATGTGGGTGTTTTTTTTTTAAATAGTAAGTAAAAGCTGTTACCTACCTCCCAAAACAGTAATGAAACATACAAGCATTGTGAAATACCCATGCACGAAAGTGTAGTCAGCCGACCTGCCACAGAGTAAATCCGGTGTGTTACCACCTTTCGTCCCCCAGAAGGTATCATTCATTTTTGCCACTGCTTTTTCAGCCCTTCCTGGAGGAATTCATAGGCGAATTATCACTGATACTTGCACGACTACAGACCAACCTGTGGAAAGATGCACAAAGGAGGAAGTGAAACTTGCCAGGAGCCCACGCACACACATTCTTTCTTTCTACGGAGGATTGGACCTCACTCAGACACAAGCTCATTTCTTGCCACGGGGCCCTCGCTCAGACCGCCCGCCCCGTTGCAGCTTGTGCTCGGGGCCATTGTGCAGGGAATAGACAGCAGTGTTAGTAGTGTTAGTGCTTCCCAGCCGCTGCCTGCCCCTGTGGGAGGCCTGGTGTGGATTTCTGCACTTCCCAGTGTTTGATACGGTGATGGGTCTGCCTTCCCCTCTGGACAGTGAGTTTCACAAGGGCGAGGGCTGGATATTAATTTTTCTGAAGGCCGTGGACACAGCGCATGGCACACAAGAGGCTCTCCCTGAGCCTGTGATGAACTGAGCTCTGTGAGGGGGCACTTCCCCCCTGGGTACAAATCGTTCTGGAGTTCCCTTCTCCTTCTGCAATCCCATGGCCCCCATTCCTCTCTAGGACCCTCCCGAACCAAAAAGGCAAATGGGAAACAAGGTCATACTTTAGTTTTTCCCTTTGTTTTTGGTCTATTCATAGACCTCACCACCCCCCACACCCGTTAGGTAGGGGTGGTGAGGTCTATGAATAGCCCGAAAGCAAAGGGAAAAACTAAAGTATGTGGTATCTGTGAGTGAATTAGGAAAAGTCCCCGCTCCTGGGCATCAGCCTCCACACCCCCCATGTGCTGGCACAGAGCCTGGATGGCGGTCCTGAGAAGGACCCCTTCTGTTTTACTTTTCCTGGTGACTGGTCTTACCCTAAAAATTCCTAGAGGTTCCTGAAGAGCTGGTCTACAAACCACAGTGATGCCGGCTGGAAGCAGAGGATTGGCTAGACGTGGGAGTTAAAATGCTATAGCTTCGAATCACTTCACCTGTCTTTAGGCCCTTGTCATCCTCACATCCTGCACCACCACTTGTCACTCCAGCATCACTCTCCAGTTCTCCAAAACTACCAAGACCAGTGGTATCTGCCAAGGCTCAGCAGTTCTCAACTGAAATCCAGATGAAGGCTGTCAAAAACCACAAGAACAACGCTCACTCAGCTCTGCGTCTGTTTGCCAGGTCTGCCAACTGTTATCACCCTGAAAGCCATTTCCATGCTCAATTCCTATTGGTTGCTTGCCAACTCACTTTCATTCTGATTGGCTACAAACACCACCCCCCACCCCCAATCCAGAAGCAGCTAAGTGATCTAATTCCAGGGGAGCTTGGATTGCTTACTATCTGTACCAACAACTGTCTTAACTGACTTTCCTTGCCTGGCATCATAGCTGACATGGTCATTGACCATGTAGACAGAGCCTCCTCCTAAATTCTTAAAAATGTATACTCTGTTTTTCTTTCTTCAACCCTAATCCTTTTCAACACTGCCTTGTCTCCCCTCTGACTTTTTCATTCATCCCTTTCTATTTTTTTCTATCACTCCTTCCTTTCCTTTTTTTAATACACTTTTTTATTTTTTCATTAATGTATTCCATGTGTATATATGTTCCCATTGCTCCCCACCCCACTCCACTCCCATGCATGCCCAACCCCCAGTGTCTTGCATCCATTGGTGTACAAGTCCTTTTGTTGATCTCTTATCTCCCACACCTCTCCTTAACCTTCCCACTGTAATTTGACAGTCTGTTTGATGCTTTACTGCCTCTGTATCTATTTTTGTTCATCAGTTTATAATGTTCTTTATTATCCATAAATGAGTGAGATCATGTGGTATTTTTCTTTCATTGACTGGCTTATTTCACTTAGCATAATGCTCTCCAGTTCCATCCAGGTTGCTGCAAATGGTAAGAATTCCTTCTTTTTTATGGCAGCATAGTATTCCATTGTGTAGATGTACCATAGTTTTCTGATCTACTCATCTGCTGACGGGCAACTAGGCTGTTTCCAAATCTTAGCTGTTGTAAATTGTGCTGCTATGAACATAGGGGTGCATATATGCTTTCTGATTGGTATTTCTAGTTTCTTAGGATATATTCCTAGGAGTGGGATTTCTGGGTCAAATGGGAGTTCCATTTTTAGTTTTTTCAGGAAACTTCTTACTGCATTCCCACCAACAGTGCACGAGGGTTCCTTTTTCTCCGAATCCTAGCCAACAGTTGTCATTTGTTCATTTGTTGATGATTGCTATTCTCACAGGTGTGAGATAGTACCACATTGTCGTTTTGATTTGCATCTCTCAGGTAATTAGTGACTTTGAGCATGTTTTCATGTGTCTCTTGGCCTTCCTTCTATCTTCTTTCGAAAAGATTTTATTTAGGTCTGTTGCCCACTTTTTTATTGGATCATTTATCTTCCTTTTATTAAATTGTATAAGTTGCCTGTAGATGTTGTAGATTAAACCTTTATCAGTGATAACATTTGCAAATATGTTCTCCAGCGGGCTTTCTTGTTGTTTTGTGGATGGTTTCTTTTGCTGTGAAAAAGCTTTTTATTTTGATGTAGACTCCTTCCTTTTCAACGGGAGTTACTCACTCCCATTTTCCACTTTGACTCCTCTTTTTCACTTAGCTTTTGGTCCTTAATTTGAAGAAACAATCTCACCGGCTTTCACTGGAGAAGA
Organism: Lasiurus cinereus; assembly: GCA_011751065.1. Lineage (NCBI taxonomy): Eukaryota > Metazoa > Chordata > Mammalia > Chiroptera > Vespertilionidae > Lasiurus > Lasiurus cinereus. The sequence continues at coordinate 26,234,008 of JAAGEH010000042.1, read as the reverse complement.
AATGCACCCCAAGTTCTGTGATGCCTTGCTTATAATTTTTGCCTCAACCCTAATCACTAAAAACAAATTCAGTATAAATTTAACCCAATGAACAAAATCAATTTGTAGTTTACTTTCAAGGAAGTTACTTTGTCATAATGAAATTCTACTCTCTCATTCCTGTGTCACACCTAATCAAACCCTCCGTGTTCACATGCTTAAGCAGTCATGTGGCATCCAAGGTGAATGTCCCAGAAGACACTAGGCATGCTGTCCTGACGCTGAGTATGCGCAGCCTGTCTGCTGGAGGAATGGGAGGGGGACGGCACTGGCACAGCACAGTATGGAGAGTGGGGTTCGGGGCTCATTTTTATAAAGGTGACCAAGCTCTATTGATGAATGAAGACCAGTGAGCTCTATGCATCAGGTAGCACCCAACAAGAATTCATTCAACTCTTACTATCTTATTGGCTCTTTCGGTATGAAGAGAAATAAGACAAAGCCCCTACCCACAACAAGCGCACGAGTCACAAGGGAAGACGAGCATATGAAAGGTTACATGGAACACAGGATGAGGCTATTAACACTCTAGTTGCCCCCAAAGCACTCGGGATTCTTTCTTCCTAACATTAGGGATACAGAAGGTCGTGGGTGGAGGGTTACAGAGTGTTCCACCAGGGGTAAGGATTGATTTTCTTGCTTCCAGCTGTGCTGAGGTATAATTGACGTGTAAAATTATAAGACAGGATTGACTTTGGAGAAGTCTAGCTGGAAGCAAGACAGAAAAGAGGAGGTAACTTATAAGCAAAAAAACACATTTCTTTCTTTCTGTTCTGGAGGCTGGCAAGTCCAAGATCGTGATGCCAGCAGATCTGGTGTCTGGTGAGAGCCTGTTTCCCAGATGGCCATAACCTCACATGGTGCAGGGGCAACCTAATCCCATTCATGAGGGCTCTGCGCGCATGACCTAACCACTTCCCAAAGGCCCCACCTCCTAACTGATCGTATTGGCATTACATTTCAACATGAGAATTTGAAGGAGGCACAAAAACAGCAGCTGGTGAAAGAGGGGAGAAGTTTGTAAGAATGTACAGCAAGCATGTCAAACTCTCGGCTCATGCAGCCCACTGCAAATAGCAGTATGTAAGAAATGTTTTAAAATTTTGTAACTTAATTTTTATAATATCCTGTTATACATAACTAGAGGCCCAATGCACGAAGTTTTGTGCAAGAGTAGGCCTTCCTTCCCTCAACTGCTGGCAGTGGCTTCCCTCCAGCACCCGGGACCCGGGCTTCCCTTGAAGCACTGGCTTCATCCGTCCGGAAGGTTATCTGGAAGGACGTCCGGGAGGACACCCAGTCTAATTAGCATATTATGTTTTTATTATTATAGGTTATTAATAACTACAATGTTCGCTAATGACTGATTACTATAATCCTGTTGCATTCATTTCCCTTATGCGCCTCTCCACTAATATCAGCCGCGAACATTTTAGCAGCCGATTGTCACGTCATTAGTCTTGGACTGACTTGTTTGGTGTGCGCCACAGAAAATATTTCGATTTCGGAGAACAAGAAAAATAGGTTTATTTGCATTACACTTATTAATTTGTGCAGTTATTCAGTGTCTGCTAAGTTAATGTTCAAGAAAAAAATATTAATTTTTATTAAGATGTTCTATTTTATGTTAACAAATATTTATTTCAGCCCTTTGTATTCAGCATGTCTCTATTGAAATAACCCTACATTTCTTTTGTGTTTTTTTAAGCTTTTTCTTTTTAAAAAATTTTCTTTATTGATTTTCGAGAGGAAGGGAGAAGGAGAGAGCTATAGAATGAGAGAGAATCATTGCTTCGCTGCCTCCTGCTCGCCCCTAATGGGGATGGAGCCCTCAACCCAGTCATGTAACCTTGGCTATAATCGAACCTGGGACCCGTCAGTCTGCAGGCTGACACTTTATCCACTGAGGCAAGCCGGCTAGGGCAAACCTACCTGTCTATGAAAATTGAAGCTTTTGTTTGTTTGCGGCCCACTTAAACTTAAACCTTGTTTATTTGGCACGTGTTAATCTTTGGGTTTGACATGCTTGATGTAAAGAAACCATAAGCGCATAAGGTGCCAATACAAAGAGTTTCAGGAAGTCAGCATTTGCAAATAGATCGAAAGCTACACAACATCTGAGGATAATGACTAAAAGATGAATAGAGGAGAGAGAGGCTAATTTTAACGTGAGGTCTCCAGAAGTGCCTCTGCAGTGAGGCTCCGGAGTCCTTCCTCGTCTCGGAGACCCATTCCTGGAGAGCGATATCACATTCAAGAGCAAGGCTCAGAAAACAGAGAATGTGAGTAGCGACGACAAACCTTGCACCGGGGCTGGTCCCAAATGATTGCAGTGCTTCTCCCAACACTGAGCTCCTCCTCTCTCCTCCTCCCCAAATGTCCCAGCATCGACTAAAGTCTGGAGAGAGGGGGACTGCCTGTCCTTTTGCTTAAGACAACGGAATCACTTAGATATAAAAAAGACCTCAAAGCTTTGCCATTTGAGAGACAAGTTTAAAATAGTGTTACCTCAAAACCACAGCTGCGATGGAATTGCTGAATTGTTTATTTCTTTTCCTTCAGCTCTCTAATAAAAACTAGCTTTCAGGGTGAGACAAAGAAGAGAAAGTCATAAGAAAAAAAATAAATGTGGTTGTTGTTTTTTTAATATTTTCTTTCTGTAAAACCTTTTCAGAAAGCCATAGGGTGTTTTGGATAAACTAGAAAAGAAACTCCAAATATTCCAAATCACTAATGTGAAACCAACTATCATATTTTAAACCTAGAAAACATAAAACAAGGAAAATTGATGTGGAGTCCAGGTATAATAGCTGCATCACCAATCCTACAGAATAGAAGACATCTAAATATAAAAGTAAAGAGATTTGTGTTTATTCATTCAAAGACAGAACGGGGCTAAAGACAAATAAGGTGTGCTAAGAGACCATACCCCACCTTACAGGTAAATCTTAATTTGAACATAAAAAGTAATACTTGTCTGAGCTGAGGATCCAAACTCCTCTAAGTTTGGATCCTCCTTGCTCCAGAATGACACCCCATAACTTTCCTTTGGAGAGAGGGAGAAAAAAATTGCCTCTGGAAATAGCCGTTATGTCTTCTTTTAAAAGAGATTCTTTAATTGAACAGAAACTTCCTGCCTCCATTATACAGAAGGTGATTAGGTTTTCTAGCCAGCTTTTTAAAAAATATATATATATTATTGTTTTTTTACAGAGAGGAAGGGAGAGAGATAGTTAGAAACACTGATGAAAGAGAGACATCAATCAGCCACCTCCTGCACGCCCCCTTACTGGGGATGTGTCCGCAACCAAGATACATGTCCTATGACCAGAATCTAACCCGGGACCCCACAGTCCGCAGGCCAATGCTCTATCCACTGAGCCAAACCGGTTTCGGCTCTAGCCAGCTTTTAAAGCCTCCCTATAGTTTGTGTGAGCGATTCACACCCAAGCGCGCTCTGGAAGGAGCAGGTGGAGCTCACAGGGGCTTGCACCCTGGGGAGCAGTCAGAGTTCGGACTTGAGCTCGCGGACGAGGGTGAAACAGAACCGGGCTGATCCCATGTCATACTTAAACACTTTTATAAAACCCCACAGCAGCTTTCTCAACTTCAGGTGTGCCTTTACAAATACTAGAAGAAAATGTGGCTTTTTATAAAACAGCTGTTCAGTAGAAGGGATGGCTTTGGCTTCTTTTCTGACCAAGGCTTAGAGTACAGATTTGGCACTTCTCACTTGACCTGAAAGGAAGCAGATTTGTAAAGGTCCATTTAATTACTTTGCAACATAAAACACAAATGAAGACAGTTTTTAAATTTTTATCCAATTTATTGGGGTGACACTGCTTAATCAAACCGCATAGGCTTCAAGTGGACAATTCTGTAATACATCACCTGTATGTTGTATTTGTTGACCCAAAGTTAAGTCTCCTTCTGTCACCATATTTCTGACACTCAAACCAAGTTTTTATCCCAAACTTACGTGGTGTGGCCATCTTTGTGAAGATAGGAGTCACAATATCTTCCAATTGTTGTTTCTGTTCAAAAATCTCATTGATCGAAGTTTCCAAGTGGGTTTCCAACCACTCACTTCTTAGACGGCACGCAGTGAGGATGTTATTCTAAAGACAGACCCAGAAAATGTACTTATGTATTGAAAAACAAAACTCTGTCTATATCTCTACACCAGCACTGCCTACCAGAACTTTCTGTGATGATCTGTGTGTGCATTGCCCAATACAGCCCCATGGGTAACAGATATGGCCACTGAGTACTAAGAAAAAGCGGTGGCTACTTTGTGACTCTAGCCTGTGAGCTTCATTTTGCATATGTTTTGCTGTTTCCTAAGAGATCTCGTAAAGTGCTTTCCAAACCAGGAGTGAAATGGATAACTTATCACGTTCCCAGGCTCGGGAACCTCTAGGCCTTAGCAATATCTAATTCTTCTCATCAGAAAGTCACAAGAAGACTCACAGAACATCCTGCAGAGAAATGCAGGAAGCAACACCAAAACACATTCCTGACACCCCAAGTAGATCTTTTGTGTGTGTGTGTGCGCATCCAACGCAGTACACTAGTCCGCAGGCAGTACTCAGTACGCAGCAAATGTGGCAAGCTATCCTTATAGGTGTGCATCTTTTATACCATTATGTAAACTGCGATACATTAATAAAAGTATGTAGTGGAGACGAAACTGGTTTGGCTCAGTGGATAGAAGGTGGACCTGCAGACTGAAAGGTCCCAGGTTCGATTCCGGGCAAGGGCATGTATCTTGGTTGCAGGCACATCCCTAGTAGGGGGCATGCAGGAGGCGGCTGATCAATGTCTCGCTCTCATCCCTCTCCCTTCTTCTCTGTAAAACAATAAAGTATATATTTTTTAAAAGTATGTAGTGGATATGTTCAGATACACTATACATGATACAGATCTGTTTTGAAGCACAATAATGTGGATCAGTGGTCCTCTCCAAACAGTAGAAGAGGCAGATAGACACCTCCAGGACTGTTAACCCTGCTTCTGTGCCCTCCTGACCCCATTCCCTGCCCACCTCCAAGAGGCTTATACCTTTGCTTTCCTTTTAAAAAAGTTTTTTAAAATGTAGTGAGGAAGGGAGGAAGGGAGAGGGATAGAGAGTTAAGAACATCAATGAGAGAGAAACATCGATCAGCTGCCTCCTGCACACTTTCCCACTGGGAATGTGCCTGCAACCAAGGTACGTGCCCTTGACCGGAACCAAACCTGGGACCCCCCCACCACCACCAGTCCGCAGGCCGATGCTCTATCCACTGAGCAAACCGGTTCTGGCCCTTTTAAAATAGTTTTACCTCATCTGTTGGCATCCCTAACAATATAGTTTGATATTGCTTGCTTTTGAGCTTTTATAAAATCTATGTAGTCTTGGGTAAATTTTTTTGACTCAACACAATTCTAAGATTCATTCATGTTGTTGGGTGAGATACTTAGTACATCTCTATGTCACTCTTTAATATGATGTCATTACTTTTTTTTTTGCTGCAAAAAGATTTATTGTTTCATTTGGTCTAATGCATGGGAGAGGGCTTCAGGGTGGTTAAAAGAATGACTAGTAGTTTCGGGGAGAGGCTCAGGCACGAGGCAGACACCAGGGGATGCAGAGGGGCCCCTCAAAGGCTTCTGGGCTCCAAAGGCTCCTAGTCGTGCTTGAGGGTGAGCCTTTTGAAGAGGTACTCGTCCAGCCCAGTGGATTTTTTAAAAATATATTTTGATTTTTTACAGACAGGAAGGGAGAGCGGTAGACAGTTAGAAACATCAGTGGGAGAAAAACATCTATCAGCCGCCTTCTGCCCACCTCCTACTGAGGATGTGTCCGCAACCAAGGTACATGCCCTTGACCGGAATCGAACCTGGGATCCTTTAGTCCGCAGGTCAACGCTCTATCCACTGAGCCAAACCGGTTTTGGCATCAGTGGATGTTAGGCAGGTGTCGCCCATCTTCTTAATGAGTGTCACCTGCTCCTCCAGGAAGTGGTTCTGCAGGAAGTCACGGAGCTGAGGGCCTGTGGATAGAACCCAGAGCACGCAGCTCTAAAAGGACCTGGGTCAGGTTCTTCTCCAAGGCCAGGGGGGTTTCCATGGCATCCTGAGTTCTGCCCACTCATCCTGGGGAGGCTTCAGCACGTCCTGGAAGAGAATGTGGCCGATGCACTGGTTTTGCATCTTTAAGAGACACTCGGAGCCCTCGGCCTCTTCTCCGCCAACTCACAGAGGAACTGGCCCGCGCCCTGGGAGCCACATCTTCGGTGGAAATAGAAACCCAGCGAGAGGTAGGTGCGGGCGGCCCGCAGAGGCAGGGGGCCGGCCCGGCGGTGGACCGCAGCCTCCACTTCGGTGGGATAATTCTGATGAATTTGGGAGCTCGTGGTTGTTCGGCAATAAGGAGTTAAGGTAGAAAAGAAGCCAGTGTGTTGGCTGGTCCCAGAGGTGGTTCTGAAGGTGGCGCCTGGATAAGATGCTGGAAGAAGGGGCACCTTTGGATCTGTCCCGTCCAAATACTGTTGAAGCAAGATGTAGATCTGGGGCTGCCGAGGGCACTGCCTTTCATTACTTTTTATTAGTCCATCTCTTATTAGTCATTAAGAAAGAAAGGGTGCCGAAACCAGTTTGGCTCAGTGGATAGAGCGTCAGCCTGCAGACTGAAAGGTCCCAGGTTCGATTCCGGTCAAGGGCACATACCTTGGTTGCAGGCACATCCCCAGTAGTGAGTGTGCAGGAGGCGGCTGATCAATGTTTCTCTCTCATCGATGTTTCTAATTCTCTATCTCTCTCCCTTCCCCTCTGTTAAAAAAATCAATAAAATATATTTTAAAAAGAAAAGGAAAAGGAAAGAAGGGGAGGAGGGAAGGAAAATGGAAGGAGAAGAGAGTAGTAAGGACCGCCACCTACCTTTAGAACTTTAGTGTAAAATTAAAGATATAAGGCAAAAATCTCAAAGGACTTCAGAACAAGCCATGATCACAATATAGTACCTTGTCTTCTTTGAAGAGTCTCCCTGGTCCCTTTTCTGATTCTGTAACGGTTGTAGAGACCTTGGTAATATATCTTTTCAGAGCCAGCCTTGCAGCTGAAAGAATAGACAGTAAGATGTACATATAAAAATAAGACAAAGACCAAAAAATATGCTCAACTGTTTGTAATGGGCTATTACATAGCCAGAACTTGAAAGGGGCTGTGTGGAGGAGATTTTTGTGTGTTTGTTTTCACTGAATTTCCAGAAAGACAACAACTCAACCAGCACAGCATCCGGGGCCCTCTGGCCTTCCAAAATTCACAGCTATTCCACCTGCCAATTACATTTACCCCATCCCAGCATCCAAAAGTCTCAACCCATTCCAGCATCGATTAATTTCCTAATGGTCATTGAAAATATCATCCACTCACAAGTCTCAAATCTCATCATCTAAATCATCTAGTAGACGCCACGGGTGAGACTTTAATATGCCCCTTCCTCCCTGGGGTAGAACTCCTCTCCGTCTGCAGACCCGTGAGACTAGAAAACGAGTTCTCTCCTCCCAAAATACAGGGGTGGGACAGGCACTGAGTAACAGCTGTAGACGCTGCCATTCGAAACGGAAGAAAATAGGAGGAAAACAGGAGTCACCCGTCCCCAGTAATTCCAAAATCCCATGCAGCAAACTGTTGTGCATCAAGGCCTGGGAACCCTCTCCCTCCTAGGCCTGCAGCTCCACCCATCCCTCTCCATGACCCGGAGCACATTTTTTGCAGCTGAAGAGTTTCACCGGTCAGTTCCTGCCTGTAGACTTTGGGGAGTGCGGCAGCCTTTTTTTTTTTTTTTTTTACTTTGTTCTTTCTTCATCCCTTTGTCCCAAACTGGCAGTGTGTCTGCTCATACTATAACATCCACAAAACCTGAGTCTCCCTGCAGGTCACAGATTCTTCACAGATTCATTCCATCGGACAAGAGGCTCCTCCCCGGGTCCTCCTGGACAATCTCCTTTCTGGCCTGACTTCTGCAGAGATGGCTGCGGGGACCCTCAAGCAGCAGGCCTGAGCTCTCCGGCACTAGCAAAACGTGGGGTGGCCACACCCCGGGCTTTCTCTCCAGAGCATACCTTCCTGACAGTGATTCTCCTTCTGTTAGCAGTTTTGCGATCCCGATCGGCTGAAAACGTTCCCCAAACATCAAGTCCTGCTTTCCTTCTGCATAGCAGGCTGTTTCCTCAATTTATCTGAGTCCTCTCACATTTTACTAGGAGCAACAGAAAGAATTCAGGTCATGTCTTCACCACTTGGCTTCGAAATCCCTTCAGCTGAATGCCCACATCACTTACAAATCGGCTAGGCTTTCTGCCACTGTGCTGCAAGATCGCCTTTCCTCCAGTTTGCTCATCTCCTTCCGAGCCCTCACCTTCTTTAACGTCCATATTTCTACCAACAGTCTACTCAAGGCCTTTTTCTCCATGCATCTCAGAATTCTTCCATCTACGCATTACCCGATGCCAGTTAGGCATTTCTTATAGCTGCACCTCATTTCCAGGCACCAACTTCTGCATTAGTTTCCTACCGCCACTGTAACCAATTACCACCAGCCTGATGGCTTAATACAGCTCTGATTGATCCTTTCACAGCGGTAGAGGCCAGAAGTCCAAACTCAGTTTCCCTGGGAGTGAAGGCAAGGCTGATCCTTCTGGAGGCTCTAAGCGTGGAACCTGTTCCTTAACCATTTCAGCTCCTAGTGCAGCTTCAGAGAGCAGCACCCCACCCTCTGCTTGCAGCACCACACTCCTCCTCCTCTTCTGTATCGAAGACTCCTCTTCTTCCCTCTTAGAAAGACACTTGTGATTATATTTAGGGCCCAACTGGATACTCCCCCAATGTTAAGATCCTTAAGTTAATCCTATCTGCAAAGTTCCTTTTGACCTGTAACATTAGGACCTGGATAACTGGGGGCCATTATCCAGCCTATTACAATCAGTATACACCAGTGGTCAGCAAACTCATTCATCAACAGAGCCAAATCTCCACAGTATGATTGAAATTTCTTTTGAGAGACAAATTTTTCAAACTTAAACTTCTTCTACCACCACTTCTTCAAAATAGACTGGACCAGGCCGTAGTATGTTGTGGAAGAGCCACACTTAAGGGGCCAAAGAGCGGCATGTGGCTCCTGAGCTACAGTTTGTGGACCGCGGGAATACACACTCTTGTATATGTAATTCCAAACAGGAATTTTTGAGAGGCTTAATGAAATCACTGTAAAGCTCACTTGGGTCATCTATAACCTAACAACCTCTCTCAGCCTCGTTTGCCTATGTGTAAAGTAAACATAATAAAAGTACCTTCGAGAGTCCAATTCTGACCCACATGTGGAATACTGTTGATGTATATGGACCAGCTTCTAGCCCTTCACAGCTTCAAACCCATCGTTTATGTTGCAAATAGAACTAATCCCCTAAACTGGAAACCAAGTGTTGGCTCCACTAGTTGGGAGACCTGGAGTCAGTGGTGTTTTACCATTTCAATGTAGGGTGGAGTTTAGGGAAGAAATTAGTTGAAAGAGGGAACTAAGGGATTTATCATGAAACTGCATTTGTATAATAAGCACGCTGATTTTATTGAGAGAATATATTTATTTTGGGTGTTTTGGAAAGGAATTTATTGAAAGCATCCTCTTAATGCCACTATGCCTGCCTTAGTCCATTCAGGCTGCGAGAGCAAAACACCACAGACTGGGAAGCTTATAAGCAATAGGAATTTACTGCTCACAGTTCTGCTGGCTGGGAAGTCCAAGATCAGGCAGCAAAATGGTTGCAGTCAGCTAAGAGCCCTCTTCCTTCATAGCCCTAAGGCCTTCTTAGTGCATCCTCACAAGGTGAAGGGGCTAGGGAGCTCTGTGGAGACTCTTTTAAAAGAACACTAATCCCATTCACGGGGGCTCCACCCACCTGTCCTTATTCCCGCCCCCCACCCCCACCCCAAGACTTCACTTCCTAATACCATCATTTGGGCATAGGATTGTGAAATTCTAGGGACTCAAATCACAGATCACAGCACTTCCTTAACCACTCTAACCTCAGTTTTCTCATCCATAAAATGTAAGTGATATAGTACAGTTCTCATGGAGTTGTAATGATTAGACACAATGTAGCACACTGCATACAGATATCTTGGCACAGTGGTGGGTATTCAGTAAAGCACTCAGTAAGTTTGCTATGTCATGCTTCTCCTCAAACTCTACAAATGACTCCCTGTTGGCTAGTGGAGAAAATACAGGGCCTTCCAAAGTCTCTCTAGCCACAGCTATCTTCCCAGCTTTATTCGCCCAGAGAGTCCATCCATTAGTTACTTCCTATTCCCTCTACCCCCAGATGTCAACATGGCTCACTCCTTCAGTCCCTCAGGTCTCTGCTCAAGCATCATCTTATCAGACAGGCCTTTCCTGATTGCCCTCGATAAAGTCACACACACACTCACACATGCCTCCACTCGCTGGCCATGTCAGAACCCCTTACAACTCTACTTTGTTGTTCTCCATAGCACTGCATAGATATATTTTCTATTTTCTGGGTCTCCCCACTAGAAAGGAAACTCTATGAACATATTTTGTTTTGTGCCTTCTTGTATCTGCATTGAGTTCCTAGAACAGTATTTAGCACAGAGGATGTGCTCAATAAATATGTTATATGAATGTTTACACAGAATTTCTTGCTTATTATGTTTTCTCAATCTAAGATGCCTTGTCCATCTACCAAAATTCTACTCACTCTTCAAATCTGATTTAAATACACATCTGTGAAACTCCTAATTGTCCCAAGTAAAACTCATTGTGCTATCAGCTGTTACATGACTATAATTTGATTTAGCTCTCATTTCAGTCTACAGTATCTCAGAAATTGTTTCCATGAAACTTCATTAATATGATTATAGTTTTAATTAATTAACTAGAAAGAATTAGTAAAGTCTTCATTTTTCATAAAATTGAAGGAACTCAATTCTAGTATAAAGCAAGAAAAAGTATCCCCACGTGACTGGCTAAGTAACACCTTTTAGCTCCAATGTGGTTATGATGTCACTGACTCTGTCCATGTATCACTCTGACTGATGATGTCACAATGATCAGCAAAGTAGAAAGAGAACCTTTTGCAAAGTAGAAAGAGAACCTTCAGTGTTCTTATTAACTGGTACTCAGGGCATTCCTGCTCTTTCTCTGACCAGAGTTTTGGCCATAGATTTTTTTTTTTATGACCCATTTGAGAAAGATGTTTGTTCAAGGACTACCCCTGATGTTTCTTCTGTTGTTTGCCTGCTTATTGAAGGAAAATTCCTGCATTTGTGATGGAACTATCTGGGCTAAGGTTGGATGGGAGATATTTCCTGAAGAAATGCTTTATCTGAAAGTTGAGCCTTCTCCATCTCACTGTCTACCTTACCCTATGGACAAACTATGGTGCAATTTTATTAATATGGATGTAATTGCGAGTCTTATATATCTCGTGTGTATTTTAGGACAAGCTATCTCTCTAATCCTGTTTGCTTTATCTGTGCATTATCTGTGGATGAAGTGGAAGAGACACAAAAAGGAAGTAAGTTAGTGATGCAAATAGTAATAGTCATAGGATATCAGAGTTTAAAAGACAAGATTACCAGCTTCTTTGAAGGAAAGTTACAATGTCTTTCTCCTCTTTGCAATCTTCTGCATTCCCCGCCATTCACCCCCAGCATCTAGCACAGTGTCTGGCACATAGTAGGTGCTCAACAAATCAGTATTAAATTAGAAGGTTCTTAAAATAACCTAGTACAATCCCTCCCTTTCAAGTTACAAAATGCATCAAGAAAGTAATGATGCCGAAACCGGTTTGGCTCAGTGGATGGAGCGTCAGCCTGTGGACTGGGGGTCCCGGGTTCGATTCCGGTCAAGGGCATGTGTTCTGGTTGCGGGCACATCCCCAGTGGGGGGTGTGCGAGAGGCGGCTGATCGATGTCTCTCTCTCATTGATGTTTCTAGCTCTCTATCACTCTCCCTTCCTCTCTGTGAAAAATCAATAATATATATATATATATTAAAAAAAGAAAGTAATGAGCTACAATATGTAGAATGTACAGGAAATGAAGTTACCTGTCTGGGCCCAGAGGTAAGTCATTTGATCCTTCTCAGCTGCCTCACCAATAAAATGAAGAATGTGGATCCCTAACTGGTTTGGCTCAGTGGATAGAGCGTAGGCCTGTGGGCTCAAGGGTTCCAGGTTTGATTCCGGTCAAGGGCATGTACCTTGGTTGCGGGCACATCCCCCGTAGAGGGTGTGCAGGAGGCAGTTGATTGATGTCTCTCTCTCATCAATGTTTCTAACTCTCTATCCCTCTCCCTTCTTCTCTGTAAAAAAATCAATAAAATATATTTTTTTAAAAATGAAGAATGTGGAATAAGATATCTGTTAGATTCCTTTCAGATCTAAGAAGGCTAAGTATGTAAAAATTGGCATATATTTTTTAAACAGACTGTAAATTAATGTCTAATGTTTGGATAACACTCTGAGAAATAGACTCTTTAATTTCCCAGTTTGCCAATGACACCATATTTTGAGGCAATCTTAAAAGCTCGTTGACTTTTACAATAAACATATTGCTATGAAATGACTCTGATATTACTGCCTTATACTTTCAAGCTGTTGGGTGAAGGGAAATATTTTGCTAATATTCAAATAGCTTCTCCCAGCAGAATGCTCTAACCATAAAAAGCACCTTTGAAATGTTTGTTGTTGATGATGATGATGATTATCATCTTTCACAGAGGATACCCAAAAGAGCATTTCTTCCGCCCTCAGATCTCTTTTCTGTAGTGACCCTCCTTTCATATACATAAGTAATGTGTAGTGTTTCAGCATAGCTGTCCAGAAAATTTCATTTGAACTACAGTAAGAAAACAAGAGTATAATTTCATTTGCTTTCCCCCCTGTTAGCTGAAAAAACAAGCCTCCATAGAGATAGTTGGTAATGAACCAGAGAGCCAGTCCATCAGTGACATAGACCAACTACTCTTCAAACTGTTGGCCACGACGTCCATGATGAGTGAGTACCTGGACCGGAAGGCCCAGCGTCCTTCGTCGAAGAAATTCAAGCACGGAAAGCTCAAGTGTAAGCCCCGAGGAGGAGCCAGAGGGTACCAAAAGCGTCTGAATGTCGTTCAGTCCAAAATGGAGACCACACAAAGCGCCTAGGAGCGAACTCGTGTGAGGTTCAGAATGGTTCTCTGTGAGCCTTTCTCGTTCTTTTGCCACATTCTTTACTGCAACTTCGCAAAGAAGCCCAGGTTGGAGATACTTCTATTCAGCTGAAAAGGCATCCGCACCTACTAAAGTACTGGGGAAAGACGGTCCTCAGTCACTGCTGAGAGTTAAGTATTTTGTTCTTTTTAATGCATCACATTACAAATCATTAACCGATCTGTAAATTAGAATCTTTAGTGTTTTAATAAATCTCTGATTTAAATAATAGTTGTGACTTTTCTTGCTTTCCTGAGCAAATGTTCTGGCCACAAGAAGACTTAATTCCTCATCTCAGGTGCCCTTTGCTGGAATAGTATGGAGGTATCAAGTAACAGATTAATTTTTTAATATTATTTTTTCCATTTTTAGTATAATAAATGATGGATTGCGTATCAACATTTTTTTTTAATTTCTGAGTTTTGTTGCTCAGCTATCTCAATTTTTTTTAACAATATGGTTATCATAGCTTCCAACAAATACTGGGACACTGATTTGAGACTAGGACAGAAAGTTTGATTAAAAACATGAAGAATCCCAGAAATATATGCAAGATCTAAGGCTGGGTAGAGCAAACTTAAGGAGGGTAGGAATTGGGGGGACATTTGTAATACTGTCTACAATAACATTTAAAAACCAGTTCTTGGCTGAAACCGATTTGGCTCAGTGGATAAAGCTTCAGCCTGATGACTGAAGGATCCCAGGTTCGATTCCAGTCAAGAGCATGTACCTTAGTTGTGGGCACATCCCCAGTGGGGGGTGTGCAGGAGGCAGCTGATTGATGTTTCTAACTATCTCTCTCCCTCCCTCTCTGCAAAAAATCAATTAAAAAAAAACAAAAATACATGGCCCTAGCTGATTTGGCTCAGTGAATAGAGCATTGGCCTGGAGACTGAAGGGTCCTGGGTTCAATTCCAGTCAAGGGCACATGCCCAGGTTGCAGACTCAGTCCCCAGTAGTGGGTGTGCAGGAGGCAGCCAATTGATGATGTTTTATCTTCTCTCCCTCTCCCTTCCTCTCTGAAATCAATAAAACAATTTTTTCAAGTTTATTTATGGTTCCACTTTCCAGACCTTCCTCCTTCCTCCCATGCTTCCTTAGCACAACTCTACCCACATTTCCACAGATCTTTGTTCCATCCCTTTGGCATTTTGAACTATCAACTAATTGCCACTCAGAGAATGCTGATATATTTTTCTTTTTTTAAAAATATATTTTATTGATTTTCTACAGAGAGGAAGGGAGAGGGATAGAGAGTTAGAAACATTGATGAGAGAGAGAGAGATCAATCAGCTGCCTCCTGCACACCCCCTACTGGGGATGTGCCCGCAACCAAGGTACATGCCCTTGACCGGAATCGAACCTGGGACCTTTCAGTCGGAAGACCTATGCTCTATACACTGAGCCAAACCGATTTCTTTTAATGGAGGACTCCTGAACACTTAAAAGTGTCCAAACCTTGAAAATCCAAAGAAATTTCTTTCCAACAGTGGAATTTTCAGCAGTACGGAGGAACTCTTTGGGGTAGGGAATCCTCAACCCCTTACACCTCTCCAGATGTCTCCTACTCTAGAACAGGGAATGGAAGTGACTTATACACTTGGAAGTCTGAATTACACAAACGTGAAATGCTGAATAGTTTGAGTTTCTGACATTCCAGAGCCATGTGCACTTGAAGCTCCAATCCTTACAATTCTGTCACTGGTCTGCAAACAGAAAAATAGTTGATAGTATTAGCACCTTTCATCTTCATCACTAGGAAATGTTAGGTACCATTCCCCTGAGAATGTAAGGACCCAAACAAAACAGATGGATATTAGGGAGAGGAAAACAATAGAACTCCACACCCATACGCCTCAAACTGTTTGTTTTCAGAAAAGTAACGGCAAAATTTGTCCTTGGATTGTGTTTCTTAAGTACTATGGGTCATTCTTCAAAAATGGGTGGGGTGTTGTGGGGGGTTTTGGGTGGGAAGGGGAGAGGTTGTTCAAGGTCACATAGGTTTCAAGTGGAGATACCCCTTTGTAAACTCAAGCAATCTGAGGCAAGAACCCATGTACTTATGCTTTTATTACTCTGCAGTTTACGTGTGCAAACTAGGACTTGTGTTCCAGTAAAGCGATCTTGTCACTGTCCTTCAAACATGCCACTTATTTTCACTCCCAGCTCTTAGAGTTCGCTCACTCCCGTTTCCTTCTATTGTATTTTCAAATCCCACCCATTCTTCAAGGCCCAGCTCAACTCCAACATGCTCTGACTTTATGACCTCCGTCCACTTCAAGGCATGTCTAATGATCTGCTCTGCTGATTTTAACCCTTCACCACAGTCTCTCTGATATTATTACAGCCAATTGTACCTACAACAATGCTCGCTAAAAATGAGTGCAAATTACTATGTAAAATGAATGCCATGAACTTCATATTTACTAATTGTTCAACCAGTGTTTGTATGCATGCAAATCTCTAAGCCATATTCTACAGGGCTGTGGAAATGACGTATACAAAATATTAGTATGGCTTTTGACCTTTGATGGAAACATAGCATACATACAAATGAATCAGTCAGCTTGCTGATAACCTTGTGGGTGTCCTTACCTGCCCAGTCCAGGAATTGAACGCACTCGGTCTGGGAATACCGAGCAGCAACATCTCGAGCTCGCTCTTGCCGGAAGTTGAGAGCTTCTATATCAACATCCAGTTCCACCACGAGCACTTTCAAAGTTTCCAGACGACCCCAGGCTGCAGCACAGTGTAAGACTGTATAACCTGACAAACAGCACGAAGACGGTCAGGCCAAATGGACTACACTCTTCAAGATTCGTCACTGAAATAATACTATTGAGCAGTTACTGTTTACCAACTTACTATGTACCAAGGACTGTGATGTTTATAATTCTTATTTGATTGTTACACCCCATGAGGAAAATACAATTATGAGCCCCATCTGGCAGATGAAGAAGGAGAAACACAAAATGATTAGGTAACTTGCCCAGGTCACACAGCAAATAGTGAAGTCTGTGTTCGTAACTATTACGCTGTACCTTTTCAGCATGTATACACACACACACATTCTTATCTCTGTGTGTATACATTATATATGCAAAGTATAAAGCAGGCACGTCCTATTTATCCACCTTTGGGTAGTCATAAGTAATACTGATGAGAGAGAAAAGGCAGAATACCTCTGGCTGTGTTGTCATTCAGATTCACGCCATATTTTGCCAAAACTCTAATCACTTCACTTTGCCCAGCCATGCAAGCTGCATACAACAAATTTCTTCCAACAATGTCTTCTTCCAAGAGAAGCTGTATGGCCTGGTAATAAAGAGGGTTCTCTGGATCCTCAAAAATCTTCTGCAAACTTTCTATATCCCCTGTGAGAACAGGTTGTAAGAGAGGATTAAGAAGGCCTGTCTTTTGCTCCTCTTCCTCCTCCTCTTCTTCCTCCTCTTCTTCTTCCTCCTCTTCTTCCTCCTCCTCTTCTCCTTCTTCAAATTCTTCTTCTTCTTGCTGTGAGTAAAGTTCTGATTTTTCTGAACTCTCTGAGTCTGCGGGTTCTTCTAGATCCATTAACTCCAAAAATACCTGAGACTAAAAAAAGAAAGAAAGAAAAATCTACTCAAATTGGCATTTATTTATTCATTGATTCAGTCAGTCCACTGACATTATAGATGGGATGAAAATTCTTAACTAGCTTAACAGTAATTATACTATATTTCATCCATTCAATTAACAAAGTGTATTGTGCACCTACCATAAGTAAATGCAGTCGATGCACTGCGTGAATACATTCTAAAATGCAGGACATGTGACATACATAGAAAATTCAATGGGAACAGCAGAGAGCAATGCGGGCTAGACTCATTGGGGAAAGATTGAAAGGGGATGTTAGAGACCCACTTGCCTGAACATGGGTCATCCTGGGGAGAAGTGAAAAATAGTTGCATCATTGGAGCCAGATTATTAAGACCTTAAAAAATTAGGCACTGATGTTTAGACAGAATTCAGTCTCTCAGTAATGGTTACTGAAAGCTTACTAATATACTAAGTGCTGTGTAGGTATTACATAAATTACAAAGAAGAATCGACTTTATTTCCTGCCCTAAACAACTTAAGTTTTTTTTTTTAAGGGGGAAAGGCGACCTGTGCAAAATAAGTGTAATAAAAGGTGATAGATGTTAAGTATCACCTGAGATGAAGTGCTATGGAAATGTACAAGGGACAAAATTAATTCCAGATGGAAGTCTTAACAGTGCTCACGCTGGCATAATTCGTGTGAAAGTGGGAATGAGACAGAGAAGAGGGCATGGTCCCTGCCTCTGAGTGAGAATGCTTGTAACATCACTGCTCAGAGAGCAAAAAGCCTGGGTGGGGGGAAACCGTGCCCGTTCACAGAAGCCTAAACTGTGACACAGTCACACAAGACAGCATATAGCAGTTAAAACGAACAAATCACAGTGACACTCGCCGTGGGAGGCAGCTCTGACATGGCTCCCAAAGCCCCTCACCCTGCACCCCGGTCTTCAGACCTTTGCGGAATTCTCTCCTGGTGAAGGAGGCAGGACACAGTGATTTTATTCTAGTGCGAGGGGGTGTCACTTCCATCATTCACAACAGACGAGACTGTGGTTGGCATTCTGTCCCTGACTCTTCCCACATTCCATGATGGATAGAGAGCCGCCTTTCGAGAGAGATGTGGGCCACCTCTCGCCCGGAGCCAGGAAGGAGCCGAGACCCTCAGGCTCACCGCCCAGAGGACCTTAAACGCACCAACAACCCCCGAGTGAACTTGGAAGCGGACCTGCCGCTGTCAGACCCTGAGATAACTGCGGCCTCACGCAACACGCGTTAGTGAAACTGAGAAGAGCCCGGCCCTGCCTCGCTGCCTTCGTGCGGGAAGCAGCCCGTGGGCTTTTCCTGTGAGTGAGCGCTCAAGCCTGAACCCTCTGGGGGCTGCGAAGGCGCTGACAACAGGCAGCCACAGGGGCCGTGGTCCTTGTCCCAGTGGCCTGTAGGGGCCAGTGGGACAGACTCGGTAAAGGAGCGATGACCGAGTTGTGGGAGATAACGGGGACCAGTGTGTTGAGGGTGGAGAATGGACATCTAACGTAGACTCAGAGGCGCAGGTCCCGGGAGGGCTTTCCGGAAGAGGGGACCCTTCCGTTGTGAAGAGTAGGAGTCGTAAAGGGGGAGCAAAGGACAGCCCGGGGAAGAGAGGGAGCATCGGCAGTGAGGAGGCCGTCAAGGCGGCTGGGGTGGAGTCCCCTGTCCGGGCTCTGGAAGGTCCCCCCCGGCTCCACCCAGGGGAGGCCCGAGGAAGAGGACAGGGCGTGGCAGCCCTGCCCCGAGGGCCAGAGGGGCACCAGAGCGCGCCTTTCGGCCGGAATCCCGCAGGGACCTCCCGGATCCCGAGGCCGCCCGTGAGGCGGGACCCGCCCGCGCGATGCCCATTCCCCCCCACGCCCACCTGGGCCCCGGGCGCCCGGACCGCGCGCGCTCAGCAACCGGACCCCGGCGTCCGCGGTTACCATGGCAACGACGCGGCGACGCGCCAGCGCTGTGCACAGCGGTCAAAAGGCAGGGTGCGAGGCTGCGCGGGAGACGAAGAGGGATGCTCACCGTCTGAGCGGTTAAGCTCGCTGTGTTCGGGGATTGTTTGCTTTATTTTGTAAGTTTTCTGTAATACGGTCTATATATTTTTTTCACAACAACAAAAAAATAAAATTTAAAAGTAAGGTGTGCCCATGGGTAGCTTATTTTTTGGCCTTTAAATGGAAGGATTTTCCAGAAATATCGTGTAAAAACGGGGAAGGATAGTGATTATCATGGACAGCTTAATTTTCTAGTCTCTGGGAGAGCTTTCACCTGTGGCTCCGGTCACGGTCACCCAGCGGCATGTCCCGAGGCCACACAAGTGCCAACTATGGCAGGAGTGGAAGGCACTTGGGAACTCTCTCTCTCTCTTGATTCAGCTATTTAAAGATCCAAAGCAGAGGGTTTTTGTTTTTGTTTTTAGAAATTTTGGAGGTTTTTTTTAAAAAATATATTTCATTGATTTTTTACAGAGAGGAAGGGAGAAGGATAGAAAGTCAGAAACATCCATGAGAGCGAGACATCGATCAGCCGCCTCCTGCACACGCCTCAGTGGGGATGTGCCGCAACCAAGTACATGCCCTGGACCGAAATTGAACCCGGGACCCTTCAGTCCGCAGACCAACGCTCTATACACTGAGCCAAACCGGTTTCGGCCAAAGCAGAGGGTTTTTAAAAGGGGAGTGGAGTGGGCAATGGGATGGGGAATCAAAAGAATGTGCCCTCTGGTCCTCGTATGGATTGTAACTGCCTTGTGGGTTTTCCAGGCTTGCACTGTACACCCACTCTAGCTTGCTCACTTTTTTTTTTTTAATTTAACTTTTTAATCCCTTGTTCCACTGCCTTGCATGGTAATCCTGGCCTCGTGACCTCATTTAGGATGGGCCGTCACTCTCCGTGCTCAGGAAGCCAGGCTAGCGGCATGTTTGTACTGTCTCCTGAGATCTTTGCCATGGAGGTTGGGTCCCGTATCCCAGGGGAGTGCTTTTGAATTAAGTCTCCCCCATTCAACTCTGTATGCTGTCCCCTTGTTCCAGCTCCTTCAGAAGCCAGTCCTGTGTGTTCTCCGCCAGATGTCTCCATCCCCTTAAGGTTCCACTCTTTCCCAGTTAGTACTCTGTCATGGGCATAGCAGACTTGCCAACATTGAGAGCTTAATTTTCTTTGAGGCTCTGCTACTCTTCTGATTAAGTCCTGGACCTGTTCCTCAGCTTACAGAAGAGGGGGACCCCTGTATTTGTTACCTAGGAAATCCTTTGGCTTTCCTGCTTAGTGTTGTTGTTTAATATATATATATATATATATTAATATATATATATTAATATATATATATATTAATATATTTTATTGATTTCCTACAGAAAGGAAGAGAGAGGGATAGAGAGTTGGAAACATCGATGAGAGAGAGACATCAATCAGCCGCCTCTTGCATGCCCCCTACTGGGGTCATGTCTGCAACCAGGATACATGCCCTTGACTGGAATCGAACCCAGGACCTTCCAGTCTGCAGGCCGATGCTCTATCCACTGAGCCAAACTGTTTTCGGCTGTTTAATATATTTTTTTAAAATATATTTTATTGATTTTTTTATAGAGAGAAAGGGAGAGAGATAGAAAGTTAGAAACATCGATGAGAGAGAGACATCGATCAGCCGTCTCCTGCACGCCCCACAGTGGAGATGTGCCCGCAAGCAAGGTACATGCCCCCGACCGGAATCGAACCCGGGACCTTTCAGTCCGCAAGCCGACGCTCTATCCACTGAGCCAAACCGGTCTCGGCTGTTTAATATTTTTTAAGTTGATTTTTTACAGAGAGGAAAGGAGATGGATAGAGAGTTAGAAACATCGATGAGAAAGAAACATCGATCAGCCGCCTCCTGCACACCCCACACTGGGGACGTGCCTGCAACCAAGGTACATGACCTCAGACCAGAATTGAACCCGGGACCTTCAGTCTGCAGGCCGACACTCTATCCACTGAGCCAAACCAGTCAGGGCTGCTTAGCGTTTAATAGCCAATTTAGATTCTATTTCATTAAACAGTAACACGTGAGCTTAGCAATAGCCCACCCCTATTTCTTCTATATATCTCTTTGCCTGATACATTGCACCCACTAGAATACACAGTTTGCTGAGGGGAGAGCACCAAGAAATCTGACCAAAATCACAAAGCTAGTCCGTCACAGGACTGGGATTTGAAACTATGGGTGTCTAGACCCAAAGGCCATGCATTCTCCACTACAAGTGAATTAACAAAAGGTATTCTTTCTCTTTCAGAACCAAGTGGACAAACCTTTGAAGATCCCGCGTGAAGAACTGTTAAAGGCAAATCTGGTTAAGTTTGTGCTTAACCTGTATATTTGTTAGAAAACCACCAAGTGTTTCGCTGATATTAATGAAATTGTATCCCTTACCCTACCACTTTTTTTTTCTAAATATATAATAAAACTCGCGTGGCTATGTGCTGTAGAAAAATCGGGCAAATAACAAATTTAAAAGTTCTCCCCACCCCCAGAAGTGTTCTGTTAGTGTTTGGTGGTTAATATTAAGTGAAAGGGCAAGTTGACACATAGCCTTAGAATCCTGGATAAAACTCTGGTATCTTGAAAGTTCAAGTGTGGGAAATCTCTGCGGTGGACTCTTATTTATTTTTTTCTTTTTAAAAATATTTTATTGATTTTTTACAGAGAGGAAGGGAGAGGGATAGAGTTAGAAACATCAATGAGAGAGAAACACGGATCAGCTGCCTCCTACACACCCCCTACTGGGGATGTGCCCGCAACCAAGGTACATGTCCTTGCTCGGAATCGAAGCTGGGACCTTTCAGTCCGCAGGCCGTAGCTCTATCCACTGAGCCGAACCGGTTTTGGCTGGAGTCTATTTCTGATTTGGCTGTGTATCCTCAGCAGTTTGCACATAGTACAGGCCTAATAGATATGCGTCTGTCAATGTGCCTTCAGGAGATTCACCTGCTACAAATAAATCAAAATTCCTAGCTTTCTGCGATTAGGCCCATCTTTTTATTGCCTTCAGCTGGGGAAAACAAGGAAGCCATGCGGAGGCTTCAGCCAAAGACCTTCATGCACAACCCGAGGACACAGTCAATAGGGTGGTGAAGGCCTGGGGTAAAGAGGGAGAGGTGAAGAGGGGGCGGGCTGAAGGGAGACTATTATGGGAGGATGGGGGACATATGTAATACTTTCAACAATAAAGATTTTTATTTTTTTAAAAGGAGGCTTCAATATTCAAATACTGCCAGTTGGCAGTGACCTGGCAAAGTACGTAGTCATTTTCGGGAGAGAAAACTGGATGCAAGAAGAGCGGCTACTTCCTGAGCTGCGCCGGAACCTCTTGGCAGAATAAGTGAGTTCCAGGGGGAACGATTTAAGGTCAGGACCACTTCCGGCTGCTGCGCGGGGCGAGGGGCGGGGAGGAAGTAGCTCGAGGAGCGGCGTCCTGCCGGCGCTAGCGGCGGAGGCGGCGGAGGCGGAGAGGCGGCGGCGGGCGGACCGGGCTGGGGAGGCTGCGGCAAAGGGAGGAAAGTGTCCGAGCCGGTGAGCGAGCCGCCTTAGAGCAGCGACAGTGGAGAGCGCCCCGGGCTCGCTTTGAAAATCTGTGCTTCCAAGTTGCCGAGTCTGCGGATCGGGTAAGGGCCGAGCTTCGCCCGCCGCTGTCAGTCGGCGCCGCGAAGGGGCAGTTGGGGCGCTGGGGCTGGGCCTCCCGGGGCGCCGGTCTGCACTCCCGCCGGCTGACAGCCCCTCTCCGGGGCCCGGGGGGCGCTGGGCTGTCCTGCTTGGGGGGAGCTGGGGCTTCTCTTGGCCAGCTTCCCCGGACAAGGGCTGGGAGTAGGGAGACGCGCCCCATGTAGCCCTGGGGACCTGGCGAGAGCTTGCCTCGGGGGCGGCGGACATCGCTGCGGGCACCGGGGAGGGCTGGCGAGGAGGAGGTTAATCTGGCGCGTTCGTGTCTCCGCACGGTGAAGGCGGCCCGGCGTGGAAGCGGAGTTGTTGGCTTTTAAAGGCAAAGTGCCTCTCCTGCCCCTGTCACTGCGGGACAAGCTCCGCGCTCTCAGGTCCGCGGGGGAGCCAGCCGCTGCCTCTCACCCGCGGTCTAAGGCCGCCGTGGGCGCCCGGCGAACGCGCGGCGGGAGCGGGACGGGGCTCAAAGGAAACGCCTCCCGGCGCCGCTCGCAGAGAGAGAGCGACCCGGCGAGCGCGTCCTCTCTCCTTCGGGCGCAGCCGTTTCAGGTGAAGGATAGTCCCCTGCAAGGTACTAGGTAAAGGTTATTGTGGTCGTGCATCTGCAAAAGGCCTGTAGTATAATGGGGCGTGACTCGGTGTGTCTCTGAGAAATAGTTTTTTTTTTTTATTAAGTTCCTGCTTTTCTGTCGTCTCAGGTTCGGCTTTAGAGTGTGGTGAAGGGTGCTTTTCATGGTGCATGGAAGGAAAGCCAATGCGCAGGTAGGCCTTTAGGAAGAAAACCCTCGGTTTCACTGAAGTCCCGCACAGCGTAATCCAGGGCTTCGTTTAAATTTTTTTAAGTTTACAAATCTTTTTTTTTTTTCAAGTCTGCAATATTTTTAAAGGCTTACCAAAGTTTACAAACGATTCTTGTTCTAAAATCGATCAACGGTAAACATCGGAAATTAGTAGCTTTTAAAATAGAGTAATAGGTGGAAAAATTTCTAAGGAGTGCTATGAATTTTGTGGCGTCATTAATATGGAAGTTTTCCTTTGTGTGCTAATTTTTTGGGATAATCATGAAGTGTACTATGGTATATGGGTGGACTACAGTCTTTAATTCCCTGTAGAATATAGAGAGTTCTGTTGCCATATAAGTACAATGATTATTTATAATACACTGTACTGAATGTCTCATTATTGTTTTAATTATTTCATTGATTTTGGTAATAACGGTTGTTCTGTTAATTAAAATAGCCGCATTGCAGGGAGTAAAAAAGGTATTGAACGCCCCCATTGGGGTGGGCCAGTGGCTGAGCCTCTACCCATGAACCAAAGATCACTGGTTCTGCCCACAGTCAGGGCACATGCCCAGATTTCGGGCTTAATCCCCAGTAGGGGCGTACAGGAGGCAGCTGATCATGATTCTCTCTCATCATTGATGTTTCTATCATTCTTTATTCCGCTCTCTCCAAAAATTAATAAAAATATATTTTAAAAAAAGATATTGGACATAATAACTCAGTCCATAGAAACACAGAACAGTTTGAGGGGAAATGTAGACAATTATAGGTCCTCCCAACCCTAAAACTCAGTAATATTTTTTTCTCAATCTGTTCTAACAAGTAGGACAAGAGCCCTTATTGAAACAAAATCAGCCCAGTTCAAGTTCTTCATTTTTTAAACTCATTTTACATTAATTGAGCTATATTTAATTATTTGCTATTTAACATCAAAGATAAACAATGTGGCACATCCTTTTAAGAAAAGAAACATTTCATAATGGGGTTATGGCTTATAACTTAAAACGGGGAACAAAAATCAGAATATAGCCGAGACCGGTTTGGCTCGGTGGATAGAACGTCGGCCTGCGGACTGAAGGGTCCCGGGTTCGATTCCGGTCGGGGGCATATACCTTGCTTGCCGGCACATCTCCAGTGGGGGCGTGCAGGAGGCGGCTGATCAATGTCTCTCTCTCATAGATGTTTCTGACTTTCTGTCCCTCTCCCTTCCTCTCTGTAGAAAATTAATAAAATACATTTTTTAAAAATCAGAATATATCTTTTTCTAGACCTGTTATTGATTTTTTTATTGACCTTGAGCTGTTCACCTCTCTGTGCCTCAGTTTACCTCTCTAATGTACCTGATCAGGATACTGGGACTAATGAATGCTTGAAATGCTTTGAGATCTTCAGATGGAAAGATATTATGGATGTAACAAATGCCATTATGTTATTTATATCTTATTCCATAGTAGCAATACTATTTGACAGAAGCACATGAAATTAACAACACATGTACTTCATCACTTAAACACGGTTATAAAAACCACAGATTGTTTCTCAAAAAAATTTGCTTCGCATCCTCAGCTTCCATAAATTTTATATCTTATGTAATTGTTAAAATAAGAGCTTATTATTCTTTAAAAAAAAAGGCACAGCGTGGGAATGTTTTTGTCAGTAATTTCTATATAAAATACTCAATTATACCCATTTTTTCTGCTTTATTACATAATCTGCCAGTTACTTAAAATCACTTTGAAGAATTCTGGTGCCATTTAGTTACAGCTCTCTCTTTATCACCGTCATTTGGCTCAAGCCAGGTAGAGATGCCAATTGGAATATGGGTCTGGAGCAGAAGAGCAGTTTGGCTTGCAGATTTTTTTTAAAAAAAATTGTGAGTCATTAGTGTGCAGAAGGTTCTAGAAGTTGTTGATCTGAATGAGGGTAAAACAGAAAAGAAGGATGCCAAAGACAGAAGAACCCTAGGGAGTACCAGGGCAATTTGAGGTGTGATCTCAGATGTAAAGCCTGTAAGGATTTTAAAACGGGAAAGAAGTTTTAGATTCTTTGGGTCTTGTTTTATTTGATTGTATTTAAAGTCTCATCAATTTTCACTCAAAATGAAAATCAAACGAGTTTCTCCTTGAGTTAACTTCAAAGGCAAAAATAAAAAGAAATTCCATTCAGATCTCATATCTTTAGAATTTCCTATTCCAGTCAGTCGAAAATGTTTGCTTAAAAGTAGTAATATATATAGGATATAATGCTTGATCTGCGTGCTCCTTGTTCAACACCTCTCCTTCCTTTTCTCCCTCTACTGTGGACATAGGAAAATTAACATGCCATTGCCCTGCTCTTTTCACACAGTTTCAACCATTTTCTAGCCATCATTCAACTCGTTTTGTCTGTGGTATGTCTATTATTACTTGTTCAGGCATACCTATTATTAGGCATTTCTATTATGCCTAATTATATGCAGGCATTTCTGTTCTCTGATTTGGACTGTTGATTACCACTAGACAAAGCCAGCCATGGGGAGTTCATGAGTCTTTAATATCATTTGGGCCAACAGTGTTATCCAACAATATTTCTGAGTCTTGATAGCTTAATCCTTGCATTTTGGGATAGCGATGTAACACAGCTACCAATGAGATGTCAGCACAGTTGCTGAGGGGAACCCAGCAGGTTTTGCTTTCTTTACCTAAAGGGAGGTCAGCTGGCTTTCATTGCCTTTGGCCCCGCCTCCTTCACCTTGCCTGGACTGCCGGCCAAGGCACCCAATGCTGACCCTTATTTTGTCCAAGAGATAAGATGTCTTGAGGCTGAATCATTCATTGGCATCCTGGTATGGAATTAAGTATGAGATGTAGTGTCTAGCAAGTGCCCTTCTAATAAACAGACCTGGCACTTATAATAACAGAGATGGTTTTTCTGTTTTAAGGATTTTTTATATTCAACCCTCTAGTTCTCTCTATTCTAAGTGTATTTGGGACTTTAAAGGAGGGTGAAATCAGCTGAATCTTTTTTTTTCTAAGCTCGGGCTGTTAATTTCCAAATTAAAACAAAATGTTTGAAATATAAAAGGAGATGTTCACTTAGCTCCGGCCAGGGTGGCTCTGTTGTTGAGTGTCATCCGTGCACTGAACACCTGGGTTGTGGGCTTCACCCCTGGAAGGGTGTGTGTAGGAAGCATCTGATGTTTCCCTTTCACATTGATGCCTCTCTGTCTCTTTCTCCCTCTCACACTTGCTGTCTTGATTTTGAGAGAAAGAGAGAGAGAGAAAGAGAGAGAGAGAGAGAGAGATTAATTCTTAGTTCAGGAACATAATTCCAAGCTAAGGAAAATTCTATAGGTCTTTGGACAAAGAGGTAATATGGACTATAAATGTTTTAGAATCAGTGACTGTTTTCTAAACTTTTTATTGTGCTTGATTTCAACTTATCCTACCCACTTATAGACAATGACTCTTTCCTCAGTGAGGAATATTTGGGATTACAAGATCTGAGTAATGTGTGACATGATAGCTCTGAAACTTGAAGCTGACTCACACATTTTGGGTGGATAGAAATTTTATTTACTTAGGGAGTTACCAGAGTTGTAACATTCCTTTGGTAAACATGAAGAATATTTAAGATGTTTGATTTGTTTTTTTGGTTTATGCTTCTGCTATGCACATGATTTGATTCTTCTCCTCACTATGATTTTAGGATATATTAATATTTATGGGAATAGCACATCTATTTACCTAGCCTACACTTCCTTCTTAAATTAAATTCTTGTGACTTTCACTCTTACTCACTTCCACAATTCGTTTCTATTATCACTCAGAAAAACTCTGAAATCATAAAAGCTAATAACTTGTTTTCTGACCATAATCTCTTGAATGTTCATTCCATCTGTTCTTTGTCAAAATTAACATGCCATTGCCCCTGCTCTTTTCACACAGTTTCAACCATTTTCTAGCCATCATTCAACTCGTTTTGCCTGTGGTATGTCTGTTATTACTTGTTCAGGCATACCTATTGTCATTAGGCATTTCTGTTATGCCTAATTATATGCAGGCATTTCTGTTCTCTGATTTGGGCTGTTGATTACCACTAGACAAAGCCAGCCATGGGGAGTTCATGAGTCTTTAATATCATTTGGGCCAACAGTGTTATCCAACAATATTTCTGAGTCTTACTTATTCCCCACAGCAGCCCTTCCACGTCGTTACCCATTCTTCTCGTATCCTGTCACCCTTCTGCTCACAGCCAGAAGGTGACCTGCCACCCCCAGCTCCCAGCTTCACAGAAAAACAGAGGTCCATATGAACTTCCCTAATTCCTGACACCTCCTTACCCCAAAATAAATCTGTTTCCACATTATCTCCCTCCCCTCCTTTCCTCTGATCTCTTACATTCCTCTGGTTTTGGTTCTGTGCACTCCCACTCTTCAAGCATCTCATTCCATCATTTATTCTCCCCCTCTTGCTTATATTTTTAAACTTCTCCCTCCTTTGGGTTCTTAGTGTCAGCATGTAATTATTTTCCAGTCTTTGATTTCTTTAAGCAGACATGGCACTGTATCTCTTCTTTTCACAGAAAAGCTTCTTTCTAAAAATGGTTCATACTCGCTGTCTCTTTTATATAAATACATATACATAATATACATATCTTTATAAAATATGTACATATATTTATATATCTTTATTGATTTCAGAGAGGAAGGGGAAGGGAGAGAGAGAAACATCAATGATGAGAGAGACTCATTGATTGTTTCCTGCACATCCCCTACTGAGAATCAAGCCTGCATGCAACCTAGGCATGTGCTCTTAACTGGAAACCTGGGACTCTTCAGTTTGCAGACCAATGCTTTGTCCACTGAGCCAAATCGGCTCGGGGCTCACTGTCTCTTTCTTCGCCTCCATTAACTGCTGCCATTGAATACCTAGGTTTTACTGAAAGTTTAGGGATAGTGGAGGGGGCCATAAAGTTTTTTGGATATTCATCATTTTCTCACTGGCTCTCTCTTTAGGTCACAACCCACCACCATTTTATTTATTTCAAAAAATATTTTTATTGATTTCAGAGAGGAAGGGAGAGGTAGAGAGAGATAGAAACATCAATGATGAGAATCATTGATCAGCTGCCTCCTGCGTGCCCCGCTACTGGGGATCGAGCCCACAACTCAGGCATGTGCTCTTGACTGAATGTAGTTATGTAGAAATTAGCTTTCATATTTTACTTAGGTGAAATAAAAAATTATCTGATTTCAACAGTATTTATGTATATATTTAAGGTTGCAACAAACATGCTTTAACTTATACATGCAACGTCAGTATTACAACAGGAATTTTTGAATTGGTCTTGTCTTTAATTGCCGTGTTTTTTAAAGTCTGATACTACCACTGTTACAACCATGTGGTTTATTCTTTCAGCATCTACTATACAAGGCACCAGTATGCACATGGCTAAAAGCCTTATTGATTGTTTGTGTGGGTGGTAAAATTACTAACTGCTGAGCTTTATAGTTCAGTCTTTCACTTGTCAAGCATACACAGTGCTATTTCCACCAGACGTCAGGAATTATGAACAGTTTGTACTCTAGAATAACACAGTCACCTGTGGGCTGAGGCCAAATGTGGAAAGATTACATGTATAAGTGCTGGTGGAGAAAGGAAGAACCATGCTCTTGGTTTTAAAATTTGTGCCTTTATAATGTAAATGCATAGTTATTTACTACATTTCCTCATTTGTAAGGCTTTTTAGAATTGTGAATATTGGATTAAAGGTATGCAAAGCTTTTCTTACTAGCTGCCAGTATAAGCAAGTATTTATCCATATAATTGATACTTCAATATTCTTTAGTATCACAAAGTTTTATTCTAAGTTCTCTCATTCAAAGACTAAAGAATCCCTTGAATTTTATCTGGTCCCAAGCAATTATCCAAAGCATCCCAAGGACACACTTGTGCTTGTGATTTTTTTCTAGGTTTTTTTTGTTGTTTTTTTTTTTTACTTTTTTAGAACATTGTGATTGACTGTATAAACTGTAAACTCTAGGCATCTTCAGGTGAAGGAAATATAGTATTACATATAAAGTTAATTTTTGGACCCTGACCTATTTTCCTTCTGATCGTTTCATGCAACATTGGCGATATTTTACAGATTTTGTGCTGAACCTTAGAGCAGTTTAAAATACCTCCCAATGATAATCAGAAATAAACATTTATGTGTTTTAGAAAAATTACAACTGTCAAGATTTTGGTTAAACCAGATTATGGAATTAAAGTCCATAGATCATAATTTAGAAATGTTTCTCATAATGTGTTATTATTTTAGTACAGGCAGTTGTAAAAGATATGGCCTATACAGTCTAGTCTGACTACTGAGATGAAAAAAGAATTGCCCTTTATTTTATGGGAGTTCACAGTGAAAGTGCTCTGATTTGGGATTTTAATACTATTCATTCCTCGAGAGACTTTAAAGAAGTTTTTGAGTTCTGGAATTCTTAGAACGGAACTCTTTGGGGACTTAGTTCTGTCTTTTGGTTACCTATAGGTTTCCCTGTGTCTTGACTTAGAAATGCTTTTATGACAGGAGTGAGCTTCTAATAATACTGTCGTCTTCTCTTCCCTCTCCCTCCTGCCATTCCTGCAGGTGCACCAACATTCGACCAGGAGAGACTGGAATGGATGTAACAAGCCGCTGCACCCTTGGAGACCCCAACAAACTGCCCGAAGGGGTTCCCCAACCTGCCCGCATGCCCTATATCTCAGACAAGCACCCTCGACAGACCCTGGAAGTGATTAACCTCCTGAGAAAGCACCGGGAGCTCTGCGATGTGGTGCTAGTTGTGGGCGCCAAGAAGATCTATGCCCACCGCGTCATTCTGTCAGCCTGCAGCCCCTACTTCCGAGCGATGTTTACAGGAGAACTGGCGGAGAGTCGGCAGACAGAAGTAGTGATCCGAGACATAGATGAGAGGGCCATGGAACTGCTGATTGACTTTGCATATACCTCCCAGATCACTGTGGAAGAGGGCAACGTTCAGACCCTGCTGCCAGCGGCTTGCCTCCTCCAGCTGGCGGAAATACAGGAAGCCTGCTGCGAGTTCTTAAAGAGACAATTGGATCCCTCTAACTGCCTTGGTATTCGGGCTTTTGCTGACACCCATTCATGTCGTGAGTTGCTAAGGATAGCAGACAAGTTCACTCAGCATAACTTTCAAGAGGTGAGTTGTACTTAGTAGTTTGAATGTATTCATAATGTCTTTGTCAGGAGAGTGTATAGCTTCACACTCTGCTAACTGACACATACATAGCTACTTGGCTATTTACTGCCCATTCTAAATCATACTATTAAAGAAGTAAGTTGTTATAAATTTTAAACTTGGTTTTTGTATTTATCAGTAATAGTTAAAGTTTAGGACTTGATTGTGCCTAGTCATGTCATATTCATAAAAGGCTAATTTAAAAGTCAGAATACTGTTTATTAATTCATAAGGAAATGTGTGTCTGCTAGGATACCTGGTATCAGTCATTTACCTGAAGCCTGTCCTTCCTAATTATATGGATTATCCAGCAGAATAAATGATAGGTCAGAGGTTATTTGGTGAGTAATCAGAAAAAAAATGAAATTAGATATTGTCAAAAGAATTTTTCATTCAACCTGTTATTTTTCATTTACTCATTCAATATTTGTAAAGCTACTATGTTTCAGCCACTGGGTTTAGGAGCAAACATTGCAGTAGTAAACGAGATCCCTGGAGTCTGTTTTTGTGGTGTATATATTCCAGCAGGGAAGGTAGCCAGTGAATGTACAGTTAATTACAGCAGTAAGTGCAACAAAGAAGAAACCCTAGATGACTTAACAGTGTGTTACAGACATTTAACTTTGGTTCTAGAACAGCTCATGCAGAATTCTGAGACATGAAGAAGCATAACTAGTTTGAAGAATGGAAAGAAATCTAGTGAGACCCAGAGAGTAAAAGAAAGGATATTACATAATGATTTTACAGAAAGAACAGCCAGATTGCACTGGAGTTAATAGACTATGTTAAGAATTTGAAATTTAGCCATTAAAGTGTTTTGAGCAAAGAAAAGACATGGTTCATTTTGCACTTTAATATTACTCTTCTGTTCACCAGGAAAACCTCTAATGGCTCAAAGACTTAAAAACACAAAATGAAACCATGAAAATATTAGATGCACGGATCAATTCCTTTCTAATTTTGAAGCAAAGAAGGCTTAGTTGTCTAACCCAGAAGGCATAGAAAAAAATATTGATAGATTTGACTGTATGAAACTAAAAAGTTTCTGTATGGTAAAACAAAACAGTAAGTTAAAGACAAACTGGGGGCAAATATTTGCAAATCATATCACAGGCAATGATCTTAATATATCAAGAGCTCATATTGGTCAGTAACCAAGACCAATAAAATGAGCAATAAAATAAAAAATTCAGATTGCCCTTAAACATATGAATATCTGCTCAAGCTTGTTCATAATAACTGAAACATGAATTAAAAACTATACAAAATACTATTTCTTTATCTACCAGATAACAAATATTCTGAAGTTGGATTGCAAATTCTATTGATAAGGCCATGGGGAAAATATCTGCATTGCTAGTGTGACTGACTATAAATTGATAAAACTCTTTTGAAAAGAAATTTGGCAGTATCTATCAAAATTGCACACTTACTGTACACACTTGACTCAGCAGTCCCATTTTTAGAAATTTGTACTACAAATGTACTGGAGAGGGGAAATGTTTGAGGAAGTAAGATCATGGGTTCTGATTTAGGTATATTCAGTTTGAGACACTTGTGACATATCTAAATAGAGATATTGAGTAGGCCTCTGTTTATATGAGTCTGTGTCTTAGAAAAGAGAGTAGACCCAAGGTAGTTTGGTTCAGTGGATAGAGCATCAGCCCGCGGACTGAAAGGTCCGGGTTCAATTTCAGTCAAGGGCACATGCCCGGGTTGTGGGCTCGATCCCCAGTCAGGGGGCATGCAGGAGGCAGCCAATCAATGATTCTCTCTCATCATTGATGTTTCTATCTCTTCCTTCCTCTCTGAAATCAATAAAAATAAAAAATAAAAAGATTAGGATTTGATTTAAATGTAGGAGTCATCAACATAGTAATTAAGTCACAGTAATTAAAATATGGCTTAATTATTTTTAGGCCAGATATAAGCCATAAAAGAAAAAATTGATAAATTTGATTACATAAAAATTTTAAACCTTTAAATAACAAAAGCACCATAAACAAGGTAAAAAAAAAAATCAATGCAAATGAAGTCTCCTAATTTGGAGAAAGAAGAAAAAAGCCCTAAATTTTTTTCCATACTAAAGGATGGGTTAGCTAAAGAGCAGCTGACAGAGGAACCTGGGAGTAAGTAGAAGAGGAAAGCTAGAAAGTGTGGGATTGTTTCATGAAGGAGCTAATACATATATATTTATAAAAACTGACTCAAAAAGAAACAGAAAACCAGAAAAAACCTTTATCAATTAAAGAAGTTCCCAAATAGTGTGGGACTTAAAATCCAGATCTCCTGTAAACTTTTATTTGAGAAAGCAGATATTTTAAGGAATTATATATATATATATAAATAATTGATTTCAGAGAGAGGAAGGGAGATAGAATCATCAATGATGAGAAGGAATCATTGAGTGCCTCTTGCACACCCCCTACTGGGGATCAAGCTCTCAACCCTGGCATGTGCCCTGACTGAGAATCAAACTGTGACCTCCTGGCTCATAGGTTGATGCTCAACCAATGAGCCACACTGGCCAGGCAAGGCATTATTTTCTTCACCTGGTTGTTTGGTTCCAGGATAGATGTCAGTGCTAGATTTGCCTTAATGGTAGACAATATCTTTTTCTTATTGGTGAAAAAGAAGTGACATTTTAAGCATACTTTGTTTATCAAAAGTATTATTCTTACTCTTTGTCCTTAGTGCCAAACAAATATTTTCTCACACAGATTTTCATGTCTTCTTGCCATCTGATGTTTCCAGTAAGTGATATCATTTTTAATATCATTATTTAATATCATGG
The DNA here is from genome assembly GCA_011751065.1 of Lasiurus cinereus. Classification (NCBI taxonomy): domain Eukaryota; kingdom Metazoa; phylum Chordata; class Mammalia; order Chiroptera; family Vespertilionidae; genus Lasiurus; species Lasiurus cinereus. The sequence continues at coordinate 26,200,614 of JAAGEH010000042.1, read as the reverse complement.
TGGTTCACTTATAAACTTTAAACTTGGTGATCATTGACACATTACATTTGGTTTATAGTACTAAGTTGGGAAAAATTATTACGCTCTGACAAGATCCACAAAGAATGTTTAGGCACTCCACATAGATAACATGATAGCTTACTTGTACTTAAGAATCGGAGTGAAAAGAAAAGAGGAAAGTAGGATGCAGCACGGCTTCAGTTTTGCACCCTGTGAAGGCCAGCACATTTAACTGGAAGCGAGGCCCCCAATTTGGCTCTGGCCTTTCTAGCCCCCAATATAGGGTTGCCAGATAAAACACAGGGAGTCCAGTTAAATTTAAATTTCAGACAAACGACAAATAACTTTTAGTGTAAGTATGTCCTGTATTTTTATTTGCTAAAACTAACAGTCCTGCCACAGAATACAATGCAACCATTCTAACCAAACTACCTGGCTAAGCAACACAGCTAAAATGTAAACGTTACCTATTTAATTTCCTGAACCCCAGAAGGTCTCCTATTCGGATGATTTGAAACTTTTTGCCATACAAATTAAAATGTTCATTAGTATTTTCTACTATAAGAAGAGCTGACTTTATGGCCCAAAACTTTTATTTTGAGATGCACATTTTTTTTCTAATGTACTTGGGAAAAACATTCTTATCAAATATTCAAATAGCAATGGCTTATCTCATATTCTGGGAAATATTCTGACTTTTTGATGAGCATGAAAATAACCTTGTCCCAAGAGAATACATCACCTGCATCAGAGGTCACACAGTAGGAATTGACCTCTTCACTAGATCCTTCCTGCACACATGGGCATCACACGTAGCACGTGTACTGCGTGAGAGAACAAACCCCTGGAGTGTAGCAGTTACCGTTCCCTCCTGCGTTGTATCCTGCTCCTTGTTCTCTGCACAGTCATGGCAAGATCTACAAGCTTTTGGGACTTGGACTTATGGCTGGCATGCACGCACGGAGATATCCTTGTTGTCATTGCCTCTCCATTCTGCCAGTTCCCTAGCCCTGAGTAAAGCTAAATTATTGGTGTGTGTGTGTAGCAATATATATAATGTATGCACACACAGATTGGTGAGATAGTTATACTGGTAAGGTAAATATAAGAGTGTGTTGGTCTTCAGAGGTTTTCCTGGGTCTAATTTTCCTCATTAAAACCATTCTTGCTTATAAAATTGCTGACACCCTTATTCTTTTTTTTATCCTGGCCCCTTGGTGTTTCTACCCCAGACACTGCTCTGTCAGTACTAATCTTACTCTGGAAGCTATGCTTGAATTTTTTATATGCCTCTTATATTTCTGGAGTTAATAATTTGGTATAGTTTAGTTTACTTTGAATGTAAACTTTAATTTTGATACTTTGTTTTAGGAAAAAAGATGTCATTTGGTCTTAAATTACCTGAATCATAAATTATTATTTTCCCTCAAGTTTTGTGTCCCCTGTACTCTCCGTTTCCTTGTTTAAATTAATAAACATTTTTAGAGCAGTTTTAGGTTCCATCAAAATTGAGCAGAAAGTAGAGTTCCCATAAACCCCTTCTCCACACACAAACACACACACACACGCACACACACATGCACACACAACCTCACCCACTATCAACACCAGAGGGGTACATGTGTCACAACTGATGAACCTGCATTGACATGTTGTTACCACCCAAAGTCCATAGTTTACATTAGGGTTCACTCTTGGTGTTATGCATTTTGTGCGTTTTGACAAATGTGTAATATTGTATCTACCATTGTAGTATTATTGTACATGATAGTTTCATTGTCCATAGTCTGCCCATCTTTTTCTTTTTAAACTTTGCTGCTCCACTGTTTTGAACCTCAGCTCTATTGTGGAATAGAACTTTGCTTCATAACCCTTAAGAAAAATACTGAGGCAATAAATTAAGAATGATCACACGTTTTTTTCTTTTATTTTTTTACCTCACTTTGAACAGGTGATGGAAAGTGAAGAGTTCATGTTGCTTCCAGCCAATCAACTCATTGATATAATATCTAGTGATGAGCTAAACGTTCGCAGTGAAGAACAGGTGTTCAATGCAGTGATGGCCTGGGTCAAATACAGTATCCAAGAAAGACGTCCTCAGTTACCCCAGGTATAAAGGAAATGCTTCTCTAAGTAACTGCTTTCGTAATATGTATTTGACTTGGGGGAAAAAAAAAAAAAGGCAGGTATCACTCACTGTCCCTTATATTAGACTTTAAGAAAGACCATTTGTTTCCAAATAATCAAGGAGAAATGTGTTTATCATAAACTTTTTGCTCCTTGCTTCCTCTCTATTTTGTATCAGTTCTAGGTTTGGGCTGTAAAGCTGGTCAGAACCCAAATGCTACAAAATGGACAGAAGAGAGTAAGAAAGGCCACTGTCCTGCTTCCTTTCCTTGTGGCTTGGAAATGCCATGCCATTTTGAAGAATAAAGGGGAATACGGGGCAAAAGTGGTCGCTAAATGAAATGTTTGACGTTCTTGTTATTATGACTCTAGGCTTTAGCAGTTTAATAGGATATTTTTCTAGATTTTTAGTTAGACTCCGTTAAATAAGCTAATTGTAGAAGAGCTTATAATAAATATATTGCTGAAAGCTTCAAGTAACATTCTAAAGTGATATTAGTGTGCTTTGTTTTCTGATTATTCTAATACTGAGTTGGTGATTAGAATAAATTGAATTTAGTTTTAGTATGTATGCCTTCCCTTCTTCATTATATATTAATTAGATCAGTTGGTAAGTTGATTCTGTTAGATCCCCAAACAATTGAAATACAACAGGGAAGCACCTGTTCTTTTAAAAACCTGGCAGATAGGCACTCAAGCCTTTTAGCATGTTCATTTTCTCATAGGTGCTCCAACATGTCCGTCTGCCTTTGCTCAGTCCCAAGTTCCTGGTGGGCACTGTGGGCTCTGATCCCCTCATCAAGAGTGATGAAGAATGCAGGTATGACTGGTCCTGTTGGGAAAAATCAACAGCCAAGAGGTCCTGTTTTCTCCTTAATTCTATTACTGCCTAACTCGTATGTTTCCTCCTGCTGAAAGCAGAGTATTTAACAGATTTTTATTCTTGGCTCCGGTCAAGAGGGGGAGATAAAGAAGAGAAGACTGAACTTCCAGTATTTCATTCCATTAGTTTTTTAATGTATTATGTTTTTTCTGGGTAGAAGTGCCAATAAAGATGTAGATTTCTAAGATTTTAATGCAATCTAGAATTAGAAAAGGTGAGTTTCTGCTAATATATTTCTTCTTGAGATAAACAATACTATTGGTTCTGTCAAAAAGTGTCGGGAGCACATTTTCATTCCATCATATATGCCCAATTAGGGGATAGGACTGGCCTTGTTTTCTGAGACTGAGCGAAGTTAAAGGTCTTCCACACTTTTGAAGTAGCTTTATAAATGTTTTTACAAAGCAAACAAAACACATTATTGGTATCTCTATTATGTATATGAAATTTAATAAATTACTTTTCCCAGTTTGACAGATTTTACGATTTAGGTTCAAATCTGAAGCCATGTGTTGTTTTTAATCATTTTCTCCTACCATGGTCTGTACATAAAAATAAAAGAGCAAGTTAGTACTCAGAACTCCTTAACCTACACTGAAGAAACATGTTCTAAAATCAGGAATTCCTATAACAGAAGAAGGACATGTAGATGTATTTACATTTCTTCTGTAATCTAAAGTCGGCCCCTTTAACAGATGTTAGAGGGGCTTTAGATTTTTGTCTTTTAAATTTAAAAAGAGATAAATGGCAGTCCTCCCCTCCCCCCCAGATATTTACAGTACCTGCAGGAAACCCATAGGAATTATGGATGCTGAAATCTGAAGAAACAATACAAAGATGCCCCTTGTGCATAAAATAGAAATCAGATTGTACTGATTCTAATGCAGAAAGTAAAGGTGCAGTCACTTGTCAAAAAAGCTCCTTCCTGATATCTTGACGTCAGCATTTACCAGCTCTGTGACCTTAGGCAAGTCACTTTAACCTCTTTCTGCTATGGTTTCTTCATCTAAAGTGACAACAGTAATAGTACCGATTTCATAGACTGTGGCGGGGATTAATGAGCTAGTGCCGTGCAGCACATGGCTGTAAATGCTGCTGCTGTTAATGATGGTGGGCTGGCTTGCTGAGTATCAGCTCTATAGTACTCTTTCTAGGAACCCCTGAAAACTTAATTAAAAACCAGCTATTAGGAGATCACAGTCTCTGTTTTTAAAGCTGAGGAAGCTAGAAAAGGCTTTTCATCATTGGAGGAGATATTTTTGGTTTTTGTTTGTTTTGTTTTTAAGATAAATAAACTCAGAGGAGCTTAGCAAAGCCATATATAGGAAGTGCATTTTGGGGTCATACCTGAGGACTAGTCCAACAGGAAAAAATTACTCTAACATACAAACTAGATAAAATATAATTCAGTTAACGCTTTTAGAGTTGAGAGAGGACAGAGTAACAGATGGATATGCACTAGTCAGGCACTGCGTCATTGCATCACGCAAAGGACTCAAGTGAAATAAGTACATGCAGAAGTAGGGTGCATTAGGATATTTTTTAGCAGGTACAATTACTAGGTTCTTCTCATAAAATACCTTAATAAACAGAAAAAAACATTTGCTCAACCTCAGTAAACTTATTGAGAGTAAACCATTCAGCCGAAACCGGTTTGGCTCAGTGGAGGGAGCATTGGCCTGCAGACTGAGGGCATGTACATTGGTTGCGGGCACATCCCCAGTAGGGGGTGTGCAAGAGGCGGCTGATCAATGTCTCTCTCTCATCGATGTTTCTGGCTTTCTGTCCCTTTCCCTTCCTCTCTGTGAAAAATCAATAAAATATATATTAAAAAATTAAAAAAAGAAGAGTAAACCATTCAGACAGTACCAGATAGTAAATCAATATTAACTGATGGCACCGTGCTTCTTTTTAGCAACAATCTAATTTTTGACTTTGCTAAATTAAGGTAATAAAACTAACATTTTGTGCCATGGCTGATGTGCTACTTTGCCAGTATCCTGCAGAATCCAATAAAATTTGAGAAAGCAATGACTAGATTGGTAACCCAGTTGTAATTTTTAGTTTCCCATAAGTTATTATTGGCCTCCAGCATGTTGAGGTACATTTGCACTGAGATATGAAGTCATAATGGAAATGCTAATCATTCTACGACTCTGAGTGTGATTGGCATCATTGCTCTCACGTTTGTGACCCTTTTTAATGTGGGCTGGCATTCAGGATTTGGTTTGATCTCTTTGCCAACTTACCTATTCCTAAACTATGCTGCGATTTGACTAACAATGTTATTTAGACACTTGAAATAAAGGCAGAATTTTCTCCACAGAGACTTGGTAGATGAGGCTAAAAACTATCTTCTATTGCCCCAAGAACGGCCACTAATGCAAGGACCAAGGACAAGACCACGGAAGCCTATCCGCTGTGGAGAAGTCCTTTTTGCAGGTTTGGACCTTAATTATGGTGACTAAACTGAACATTTTAGAGAAATTGTCATGTGAGTAGTCCTTTGACAGTTGTGATAGCCACTGTCATAAGAAACACATATGCTGTCATGTAACTTGAGTCTCACCTCCTGATCCAACACTGGTATTCTCCAAAACAGTGCTCTGTTTGTGTAAACCTAAAACCGCATTGCACAGGCAAAACCTGGGAGAGTCTCAAGAATAGTCTAACTTGGTAACTAGTGATGTGTTTTTATATTTATTAAGGCTAGTTTTGTGGTAAGACTGTGTTAGATTTAAAAGTTAGTGGGTGAATTCCTCTTTGTTGTGTAGCTTTCATTACAGAAAATAAATGGAACTTTGTGTTTGAGTCCATTACATAAATAAGATTCCAAGGTGTGTTTCTTTTTTTTAAGTTGATGAATATAAAGAGCAAATTGGGAAAATTACCTAAAACCTATTTATAAATAAGTAAAGCCACATTGCAGTGGATGTTTTGTTCAAATGAGTTATTTGCATTAATTTATATAACAGTGTGCAAGTTGCCTCATAATTACATGAAACTGTCAAAAAAAACCCCACACATTATCTTACATCAAACATTTATTTATACTCCTTCCTACCTTTACTGGCTAGATGCAGCCCAAGACAACCTTACGCTATATCACTTTGCTCCTTTTGTCTGCCTCTGAATCTGTTGATCCTGATAAAGACTAGAGAGAAATTATCACACACACCCCCATCATGATTAAGGAAAATCAGGTTTCATTTAAATCAGTATATTTAATTAATACTAAATGACACTACGTTTTGTGTGTCCTAATTTGAATTCTGTTCTAGGATATATGCCAGGAGTTTCAGTTTCAGAGAAAACATCTTAAACTCCAGAATAAAATCTGGCTCCAACTGCAAGGGTTATGAGTGTTTGAGAAAAATGAAATAGCCTGATCATTAAACCTCAAACACAATTTTATAATGGAAGTCATAAAAACCAGCTTTTTATTAGATCATATGATTCTAAATCAAATTAATATTACTTCATTAAATGTGTTCTTTGATTCTAAAGAAAAACACAGGTCTTTAGAAAATCAGTGTACCTAAGGAAAATATTGCTGGAAAGGGATTCATAGTATTAAATACCCTGACTTGTATGAAACCATAATAAAAATGTGTACATATTGAGATTTGAAATAAAGACATGAATTTTCAAATCCGGTTAGGTTAGAAACATTATTATTTTAGTCTAGCTCCGGAAGCTATTGAAACCCTTAGGAAACAGTTTTCAAACATTTTGAGATTAAGGTTTCACTTTTTTAAAAAAATTTCTTTATTGATTCATGTGTGTCCCCATTCCCTCCCCATCTCCCATTCATGCCCCCACCCCCTTGTTGTCTGTGTCCATTGATTAGGCTTATATGCATGCATACAAGTTCTTTGGTTGCTCTCTCCCCTTTACCCCATCACCCCTACCTTCCCTGAGGTTTGACGTTCTGATGGATGTTTCTCTGTCCCTGGATCTATTTTTATAGACTTCACTTTTTAAACTCTAGAATATAGCTCTTATTTGGATTGAAAAAGAGATGGTTTGAAAGACTAACAGATGTATCCCAAATAACCATGCTTTCAGGGAACACTCAGAGATGCTTTATGGAATTCAGTTTGAACTTGTTATGAGCTTATGAAAAATGTAACTTCTTTAAAACATTTCTTGATCTAAAATGTTATGTTGGGTGCTGGCCAGTGTGGCTTAGTTAGTTGAGCATCATCCCTTGTACTGAAGGGTCACCGGTTTGATTCCCAGTGGGGCACATACCCAGGTTGTAGGTTTGGTTCCTGTAGGGGTGTGTGCCAGAGGCAACTGATGGATGTTTCTCTCTCTCTCTCAAATCAATTTTAAAAAATATTAGTTGCAAACTATAGCATTCAGTACAGATTACAGATTAAAAAGAAAGCAAAATATTTTGTAAATAAATCATAGAATTTTTAAATTATTTTTATTTGCAAAAGGACCTAGTCAGAGATCATGAGAAGAGCCAAAATCCCTCCCCCTAACAGTAAAAACAAAAAGAACAGGTTTCTGAATTATGGTTCTTCTTTTGGCTCTTACTTACACATTATATTTATATAGTGTGTGGTGCTTTAGAAAGCAGTTTCATTATTTTGTCTCACTTTAAAGTTTTTATTATTTTACAACTAGGTAGTTTATAGGATTTTTCAAAGATCACAGAGCTTAGTAAAGGTAACAGTCAAGGTTTCTAGCTAAATTCAGTGTTCTGTTCTGTCACAGTATCTCCCAATCTCATTTGAATTGGTATCCTTGCCTGTCTCTGTAAAATGGACCCAGTACTAACTTATTTAGCAATCAAAGATTTTAGCAATCCCAGTGGACTAAGTAAAAGTCAACATGTTAGGTCCAAACTGGTCACAGTTTATAGGTTGGCACTAAGTGGTACAGTCTGTGCTTTGGAACAGGCATTCTGACCATTTTCGTTACTTCCCCAGTTGGTGGTTGGTGCAGTGGGGATGCCATTTCCAGTGTAGAACGATATGACCCCCAGACCAATGAATGGCGAATGGTAGCTTCAATGAGCAAAAGGCGATGTGGCGTTGGGGTCAGTGTTCTTGATGACCTGTTATACGCAGTAGGAGGCCATGATGGATCCTCTTATCTAAATAGTGTTGAAAGGTAAGTAAAGTCAATGTGAAATTTTCTTTTGTACAATTCATCTAGTTTCATTTGGGATGTTCATTAGGATACAGATAGGACTTGCTGCTTTAGTTCTGCATCTGTGGCACCAGTTGACAGCCTAGACTACTTAGCATGACATGCAAGTCCTTTATGATCTTATCTCTGCAGACCTACTAAATTACTCGCTGGACCTTAGACACTCTATCCTTTTTCCTAACTCTTTCTCTATGGGTATGCATGCTCTTCTTTCTTTGGAAACAGTGCCTATTGAAGGATATTATTTATGCAACAAAAACATGCTTGTATATAAAGAATATTTGTGTGGATAGATATATATACCTTTTTCTTTTTAAAAGGAGATCGTCCACTCATAGAACACATTCTTTTTAAAAATATTTTTTTATTGATTTTTTACAGAGAGAAAGGGAGAAGAGGAATAGAGTTAGAAATATCGATGAGAAACATCAATCAGCTGCCTCCTGCATACCCCCGACTGGAGATCAAGCCTGCAACCAAGGTACATGCCCTTAACCGGAATCAAACCTGGGACCTTTCAGTCCTCGGCCTGATGCTCTATCCACTGAGCCAAACCGGTCAGGGCTATACCTATTTTAAAGTGTTTTACTGACAAGTCTTGTAGGCTGTATACCAAAATGGGAAGAGACCAGAAATCAAATATAATTCAAAGGGAACTTTAGCTCTCTATATATAACATCCTGAAAAAAAATTATATTTATATATAACTTCTTAAATGAATTAAAAACAAAAACAACAAAAAACATAGTCCTGGCTAGTGTGGTACAGTTGGTTGAAGCATTGTCCAGTACACCAGAAGGTGGTAGGTTCAATTTTATGTCAGGGCAGACACCAGAGTTGAGGGTTCAATCCCTGGTAGGAGTGGGTACAGAAGGCAGCCAATCGATGTTTCTCTCTTACCCTTCCTCTCTCTAAAAATTAATATAAAAAAACAACATAAATTAGATTTTTATATGCTTTAGTTATTAGTCATGTTTAGGGGAAAGGACATGTATATTATTACATCAGTGAATATGTAAACATAGCCATACTTTCTTTGTGTAAGGAAAACTCTGCTCTTGATGTTCTCGGCAGGTATGACCCCAAAACAAACCAGTGGAGCAGTGACGTGGCTCCTACAAGCACCTGCAGGACAAGTGTTGGCGTGGCAGTGCTTGGAGGATTTCTTTATGCTGTCGGTGGCCAGGATGGTGTGTCTTGCCTCAACATTGTTGAGAGGTAATTCTTTTCAAGTTATTTTCAAGTTTTAAAAGGCATATGGAGGGCTTTAGGGCGTGTCTGGCCCTTCTGGCTCAGTCCCAAATGGCCAGACCCCAGCAGCAAGCTAACCTAGCAGTCAGAGTGTCTGCCCCCTGGTGGCCAGTGCAGGTCATAGCAACTAGTCAAACAGTCAAGAGATCAGACACTTAACATATTAGGCTTTTATTATATAGACTATGCATAATTCATGGACACAGTCAATAGTGCAGTGAAGGCCTGGGGATGGGGGTGAAGTATTGAGGTTAGATCTCATACAAAGTTAACCAAAGAAGAAAGAAGCAGAATAACATCTCTGTAGACAATAAAACAAGACACACCCTACAGAACAGACCAAAACTAATCAGCTACAATACAGTGGAACCATGCTCTGGAACTTAATTCATTCTAGAAGGTATTTGAGAAGTGATTTGTTAAAAAACCGAATCATTTTTCCCCATTAGAAATAATGTAAATTGAATTAATTTGTTCCAGACCTCCAAATGATTGGTTCTGTTTCAACCTTTCTTATACCCAGTACATGTCTAATGTACTGTTTAATCTACAAATAAACACTTCTTTCCTTAAATTGACAGACCACCCCCTGCTAGCCTTAAAGCAGTGGTTCTCAACCTTCCTAGTGCCACGTCCCTTTAATGCAGTTCCTCATGTTGTGGTGACCCACAACCATAAAATTATTAATTTTATGGAATCACTTTTAGCACTTGTTCCAGGGTGTCTTTCAGGTCCGCATACAACCTTTCATATGTCACTGCCTCCAAAACGGCTGTCACTGGTTATCTGCTTTATCTTTATCCAAATCAACATTTTTTCTTCGTCATTGCTTTCACACTCTTAGCAACATTAGCACTCTTGATGGCTTCTTTGTTTTAAAATTGTGCTAATCCTATAATTGCCAGCAACAAAAACATTCCTTTGTTGCCTGAGAAATGCTTTTTGTCATGCTCAGGAATCAGCATGAAAAGGGTTGTTAGGAACAACTTGGTCGAGAACTGAATTGTTATATGGGAAACATTTGAGAAATGAGGGGTGATTATATGTCAAAATGTACTAAAAGACAATAGGAAAATTATGCAAGATATGAAAACACTACATACATCAGAATTAGAAAGGCAGAGAAAACAAAAGCAAAAATGAACAGCTGAAACTGGTTTGGCTCAGTGGATAGAGCCTGCGGGCTGAGAGGTCCCAGGTTCGATTCCGGTCAAGGGCACATACCTTGGTTGCGGGCACATCCTCAGTAGGGGGTGTGCAAGAGGCAGTTGATAAATGTTTTTAGTTCTCTCTCTCTCTCCCTTCCTCTCTGTAAAAAATCAAAATATTTGTTTTTAAAAAAGTAAAAATGAACTATCGGGCTACATCAAACTAAAAAGCTTTTGCACAGCAAAAGAAACTGTTAAAATGGAAAGGCAATTTACTGAATGGGAGAAGGTATTTGCGAATCATACATTTGACAGGGAGTTAATATCCAGAATACAGGGTGGGGCACAAGCAGTTTTCCATTGCTCTTCATCGCTGAGTTTCTCAGCAGTGGGTGCCCGGAACACTGGCACTCTAACCTGAGGCGCCAGAGGAGTGGTCTCCAGAATACAAGAAGGCTCATTTTGGAAGTGCCAGAAAGGGCTAGAAGTGGAAGTTACAGTGAAGGGCCATTGCTGAAACCACAGTGACAAGGGAAGCAAGCAGACAGAGGGAGCAGCTTCCCTTTGCTCCCCTCGATGTCCAGTTCTTCCTTTTGGCAGAATGTGATAGCTTGGCAAAGGACAATGTATTTTTCAGAGTATTCGCCGTGGCATCAGAAGTCAAGAGTGCAAATAGCTCATGACTGGGTCTAAGAGCTTTTCCCCGTAAAAGTAGTGTGTTAAATTCTCACTGTGCATTCGACCATCACATGTCCATGTCTCCAGTATGTTTCGGTGATTTCACACCTTACGAAAAAGAGATCATTTACTGGAAACATGCATGTAGTCTGTGGTTTCTCTCATTGCAGGTATGACCCAAAGGAGAACAAATGGACCCGAGTGGCTTCCATGAGCACCCGAAGGCTAGGCGTGGCTGTAGCTGTGTTAGGAGGCTTCTTATATGCCGTAGGTGGCTCTGACGGGACATCCCCACTTAACACAGGTTGGTCCCTTCCAAAGTCAGTCTGCTCCCCACAAAGCAACATGTTTTTCTTAGGAGAGTCTCCCTACAAAAAGTATAAAAGTCGGGTGCCTGGCTGGTGTGGCTGAGTGTCAACCCATGAACCAGGAGGTTAAGGTTCAATTCCTGGTCAAGGCACATACCAGGGTTGTGGGCTGGGCCCCCAGGAGGGGCATATGCAAGGAGGCAGCCATTCAATGTTTCTCTCTCATTGATGTTGCTATCTCTCTGTCCCTCTCTCTCTCAAAAAAAAAATCAAAACATATTTTTAAAGTATAAGTCAGGCATACCCTGTAACTTATTGGAAAAATTCTTTTCCCTCTAGGAGAATGCAACTCTTAGCTCCTCTTCAGCTCCCTGGGCAACCAGGGTCGTCTTGTATATTCTCAAAAAATGTCTTTCTCACTCTGCCGTACAAGCTGTTGGGACTTTATGATGAATAAAATAACTATTTTCTTAATATGACCAGTTCCCTCCCCTGAACCATCTCTAGAATACCAAAACAAAACAAAAAAACCGTCTATATCAAAGTCTAGGAATAAATAAAAACTTACAGCTATAAACTGGTTTATGTGTTAGTCCTTTCTATTTAGAGATAAGGGATCTTTGTACCTAAGGATGTTGTCAGTGTGGCACTCATATATATTCATTGTCAAATGGCTTAGAATGCAGTAGGAATATAGGCAAGAGTATGATAGTTTCTGATTAAGATAAGTTATTAGTACTAAATGGTGCTTATAGATCATAGACTCTAATGCCCTCATTTAAAGAGCATGAGGCCAAGAGTCACCCAACCAATGAGTCTTACAGTCAGAAAACTAGGAACCTTGACTCCAACACCTGCCCTTTCTACCCACCACACCTGGAAGACACCAGCCCCTGATAAGAGTATAGTGCTGCTGTCCAATGGCATACAAGTCACTCTCAGAAACAACAATCAGGTTACTTATTGAAAATGTGTGTGATCACAGTTTGAGTGGTTGTGCAGATAACTAGAAAGGAAACGGCTGGTTTTTCTTTTCCCTGCAGTGGAGCGCTACAATCCTCAGGAGAACAGGTGGCACACCATTGCCCCCATGGGGACCCGGAGGAAACACCTGGGCTGTGCAGTGTATCAGGACATGATCTACGCTGTGGGAGGCAGAGATGACACTACGGAGCTCAGCAGTGCGGAGAGATACAACCCCAGAACTAACCAGTGGTCTCCAGTGGTGGCTATGACATCCCGCCGTAGTGGAGTAAGTGCCCAGCTACTAAAAACTTTGAAAATCCAGCACCGAGAGAGGGCTGTGCAGGGCTCTGACATGCAACACATCAGGACAGTGCGGAGGTGCAGGGCAGCCAAAACAATCCCTGTGCTTTTGTACCAGGGAAATTTTATTTCGATTGCTGTTGTCTCAAGTAGTTAAATACATCCATCAGACCTTAGTGTTATCTACTACCATCTAACTTCACTCATATTCATCCATATCTATTAGGGCTAAATATTTCTACCTAATATTTCTAAGTAATATTCTAAGGAATCTGCATGCCAGAAATATGTCTGGCCCCACCACTAGTCTCCACAAACTGGTTTGCGTCTGTCGCGTTTATAGTATAGGTCAGATTGGGCTGGCCTGTGTCATATTCTAGAAAAACAGATCCGGTCAGGAGTCCATGTTGCACAACAGGTGAGAGAACCCAGCAGTGGCTGAAGACTCCATGAACAGAGGCTAAAAGTCAGTTCTGGTTTGCACAAATCAGGGAATACCACTGCTTGGCTCAGTAAGTCAAAGTATTCACGTAGCTGTGGCTCTTTATTAGTGGTACTCAACAGCGTCTAGTTATAGTCCTGCTGTTTTCACTGCTACATTCTGTTGATTTTATTTTCACTTAGTTAGCAAATATTTACTGTGTGCTGGTAAAGCAAAATTGAGTATGATATGATTCCTCCCCTCAAAGGGCTTCCAGTTTAGTGAGAGAAAACATTAGCAACTAATGCTAAAAGACAAATCTATAGTACTGGCCTGTGCCTTAAAGGAGAGCATGGGAGAATAGACTTAATGCTTTGGGGGCAAAGAAGAGACTTATCAGAGAAGGGCACATGTGAGCTAGTTCGTGAAAGAACAGATGTCCTAGAAGAGGGAAAGAAAGCAGCAGGCAGGAATGTGTGCAAAAGCACAGAGATGTAAAGTGTATGGTCTTTTCTGGGACTAGAAGCAATCTGGTATTACTGCAGCATTGGTTTAAAGTTAACTTTTGTGGCAGTTTAGATAGTGGATTAGAACAGGCAAATATCAAAAGAAGTATAGCAATTTGGGGGCTCTAGTTCACTCCCAGTGAATGCTTTTTCTAAAATCTAATACGTTTTGAACTTCGTAAATATCCTAATTGAATATATAATTTTCTAAGTTCCCGTAATTTAATAGATTTTTGTTTTTTCCTCTAACACAGACAAAAATCTATTAAATAATAAGTAAACCAAACAAATCAAGCAAACCAGAAGGTAAGGCCATAAAGAATTATCTTTTATTAAAGAGATTGATCTAGAAACCATTCTGCATTTTCCCAGAGATCAGTTTCTTTACAGACGCTGTGTTTCGGTCCTATAGGTTGGTCTCGCGGTGGTGAATGGACAACTCATGGCTGTTGGAGGTTTTGATGGCACAACGTACTTGAAGACCATTGAAGTTTTTGATCCTGATGCCAATACATGGAGGTAACTTTTCAGCTATGTTGGGAATCACCTCACTGCTGCCTTGAAAATAATGGGCTTGAGATAGCCCAGTGGTTGGCAAACCTTGGCTCGCAAGCCACATGCAGTTGTTTGGCCCCTTGTTAGTGGCTCTTCCACAAAATACCACAGCCTGGGCGAGTCTGTTTTGAAGAAGTGGCGTTAGAAGTTTTAAAAAGTTGGCTCTGCTGACTAATGAGTTTGCCGACCACTGAGGTAGCCCATTTCAAAATCAGGGTGTCAGCGCACTGAATTAACCTCTTGCAGTATTTGGTGGTTTATTTTGACTTAATTGCTTTAAAGTGGCTGACATCTTACAAAATTCTCAGTGGTAACTGTCCAGATTTATACTTGAGAATGACAGAAACAAGGGGGGTGGGTGGCGGTGTTTCTCTAGGCCTATCATGCTTAGCAGATTGACTGAGTTCCAATTAGAACCTTGACTTTAGTCTTTCAGTGCAGTTTTTTGATGTCCACTATAAACTGCAATTACCTTTAAAAAGTATAAGTCACTTTTAGGAGAGGCTACATCTTAAGGGTTTAATTTACTTTGCTTTTAAATCTTTGTCTAACAAATCCTTGCTAAGCACTTATGTGTTACTTATAAAATCAGGTGGCTCATGCATTTATTTTTAAAAAAAATTATCTTAAACCTCTAAACTTAAAATCATAGCTTTAAATCTTTAATTATGTATTTTATATTTGATTCACAAACCTGATGTTTAATAAACACTAGCATATTAAAAAGCATAGGAACTTATTTCTCAAACTTAGTATTGATATTTTTATATAGTTAAAATATCACATTGATAGTTCGATGTACTTCATACCAGCCTTTTAAGGGAAAGTTTCCCCCTTTCACACAATTTGAGGCCTGTTTTTCAATAAATTGAGCTTCTTTGCCTAAACAAATTCTAGGGTAGGCATCTTAGTGGTTGAGGTTGCACATCAACCACAGGTATCAGTCTGGGCATGAGATCTGAGACGTCGTGAAAGGTAAGCTGAGGTCTATTTTATAGCCACTACTTGAAAGGGACAGTCTCATGTTCCAAGTACATATACATTTCCCAATTTTGTGTCTGTAGCTACCCACCCAGATTTTTCATCTGTTTATAGGATTCAACTAATGAATTTATTGAGTTCTGTGTCTTTATCTCTAGAAAAGCCAGTTCTCATAGATATTTAGGTGACATTCTTTGGATTCTGCATCTTGCTCCTGGCTCTATAAGGCTAAGCCAGACTAATGACTTGTAGCCCTTTTTGCTTCAACCTTGTTCATTAAGAAGCACTGAGTAGACCCTGCGGATTCGAAAGTGAACAAAACAGAACTCCCTGCCCTCCAGGAGCTGACATAGTGAGGGAGACACAGTGCCACTGCAGGGGGTGGAGGCAAGGAGGAGTGTCCATTGTAAAGGGTGGCTCAGGAAGTCCTCACTGCAAAGGTAACATCTAGCAAAGCCTAGTACAGGTAACGCAGATATAATAGCAGATTTTCATGAATAGGAGCCTCCTCTTGGGGCAAATTTCCTTCCACATACAGCTTTCTAACTGTTCTGGGAATTGGAGTAAGACATTTACATCTGTCTCTTAATTACTATGATCCTATGTAAGGATTTGTTTTTCAGTAACTCACTAAATAGAATTATCTGTTGAAAGACAACTGTGTAAATATAGTAGTTATATATCGCCCCAACTTAACACCAGTTTTCTGATGGCTGGCAGAGGAGTTAAAGATTTCTATGGGAAAGGATATTAATGTGAAGATCTTGCTTACATGTCACAAACTAGATGCTAACTTTATTTACTTACGGCCAGTTTTGTTCCATGAAGCGTTTGTACATTATTGGCCCTAGCTGATTTGGCTCAATGCATAGTGTCGGCCTATAAACTGAAGCGTCCTGGGTTTCAAGCTCCATCCCCAGTAGGGGGTGTGCAGGAGTCAGCTGATAGATGATGTGTCTCTCATTAACGTTCCCCACTCTCTAAAAACATAATTGATGAAGTTTAGGCAAATGGAAACATGGGTAGGAAAATAATACAAGCAGGACCAAAATTAAACATAAAATTGTAGAATATATGGTTCTGTGTAAGTCAGTCTAGGTGTAAGGTCATACAGTCACGATGCAAAAAGTAGTAGATATCAAAGTCCCCTATAGATAATAGCATTTCAGTCAGCATCTAAAATAACTCTGCCACTTGCCAGTGCACACAATTCCAGCTCTTTGGAAGAGGAGAAATCTGAAAGCTAAAAAAATGTGATATAAAACATATGGCACATTTTTTTTCCAGTTGGAAATCTGATTTTCTTTCTTTGCAGGTTATATGGCGGGATGAATTACCGTCGGCTGGGGGGTGGAGTAGGAGTTATTAAAATGACACATTGTGAGTCCCACATATGGTGAACGTCTCGAAGACAGCTGTATGTATGCTCCCCTGTATTCTGGAGCGCTTTGACTTTGGAGCTTGCTACAGCTCGGGAAAACATGAACAAATTTTATTCTTTGCTGGTGCCTCAACTATGGAAACACAAAGTACTTCACCTGTAGGATGCCATCTTTGCACAATAATGTTCAGTTCTGTGCAGAAGAATATTTATTTTTGGTTTTAATTTATCACGGTTTTGTGTTTTTTTTTTAGCTTTCCTCCCAACCAAAATAAAAAATTCCAAGCAGTAAAATTCTTTTTAAGATACTAAGTTTGAAAATGCTAATAAAGGAGAGAAGAGCTAAATATGATCTAGCTGTTATTTCCAAGCACTCCGTCCACAATTCCACTCCAGTGACAAAGATCAGAATGCAAAGTGTGTAAGTTAGCCATCTTTCTTGCACTAAGCCCTAGAAGACTTGAAAAATTTCAAAAGGACTCAAAGTTTTCATCGGTGGAACTTCGCATCTTGTTTTCTGCTACATTTAAAGTTTTTTCTCCTCAATATTTTATAGTTTCTGCTATCTCTAGAGCCCTATGCGTGCCTCTACAAAACAGTATGCGATTCTCATATACTGTCTTGAGAACCCCCCAATGGAATCATGTGCAATTCTGCATGTTTTTACTCAAAAACATTACTGATTGAAGCAACTTTCCTTTTGATTTGCATATTGCTACCAAGGACCAGTGGGGAGAAATGTGCAACTTACATTTGATGCTCAGGCTGCCGAAGCTGAGGCTCACCTGTAATCACAGCTGCCAAGGAACGACTTCTTCAGTTTACGTGATAGTACATGGGAAGGGGGCATTTTATTAATATCTTGGTTCTTTTCTACAGCTATATATTATCCTCATTCTTTAATGTCACTGCTACTATTCTCACATTGCACTTTTTGGAGGAAAGTTAAAAAGGAGAAAATGCTAAAAATTTCAGTGGTTGAAATTTTTTTGTCATTGTGTTCATAGACCTTTTGCGGGAAAATCATTAAGACTTTATCCACACAAAAGGAATAACCTTCTCCCCCCAAAAAAATATTTGGCAACTTTTGTGTTTACATTTAAAAATCATATGCACCTTTACAAGGAAAAGTATTTGGTAAACAATTGTTTACGTGTATCATTTATGCTTTTTTCTAGCATGTATAACTTTTTAAAATAAAGAGTACTTACCATAAAAAATTTGGTTAATGCTGTGTCTTTACTACTTAGATGTTCTGTTTATATATAAAGAAACTTGAAAAAAATAAAGCGATTGCTCTCTAGAATGATTTTATAAAGTTTACTATATAATAAAGTTTACTATGTGACAGTGTTTATATTAATATATCACCTAACCACTACACTTGTTTTCTGGTATAGAACTTAGAATCACAGAATTTGGAGCTAGAAAGACTCAACATTCATCTATTCCAGGCCCATTTGTTTCTTTGCTTTAAGACTGAAAACCCAGGAATCCTTTCCTTAAACAGGCAATGATAAAACCACATTAGAAATCAGTTGCCCAAATTCCCACTCCATTTCTTTCTGTGCCCCGCTGACCCGAAATGGCATACACTAAACCTTATTTAACTAGTTAGTAACATTGAAAAAGTATAAAAAATGAGATCCTTACAGTACTGCATCATTAGCAGCCAGTCCCCAAAGCAAAATCACCTATTTCTCAAGGCTCTAATATTACCTATAAGGGAAGAAGAAAAGGAGTAGAATAAGAACAAAATTCTAGAGGTGAGACTCTATAAATAGGAAATTCCCCAATGGGAACAATTCATATGTCTGTGATTCAAGTACAGAGACCCAGGAACTACCTTACTGGCCAGTGTTCACTGGAGCCAGGTTTATTACAACTTACTTGCTTAGTGATTTCCACAACACTATAACTGGGCACTGGGGTTTTTAATTCTCAGATTCCACACTGAGCCTCCAGCATTTCATCAATTAGTGTTCTGGTTTGCTTACCCCTGGCCCTGGTTCCCACGTAGTTTCTGCTCCAGTAAACAGGACTCCCTGTATTCACCTGTTTGTCTCTACAGTTTTGGGAGCACCAATTTGTCCTATGTCCTCCACTCTCTTAGGGAACTAAAGAGTCATTGACTTTTCCATCTGCTTACCTTTTTGTTGCTTAGGACAGTGGCAACTTACAACCTCCTTCCATATGAAACCAGAAGTGAAGAGTGTAGTTTTGAGTAATAAGTTATGAATCATCTCGATACAGAAAAATAAATTTCACAAGATTCAACATCCATCCATAATAAAAACCCCCTCAACAAATTAGGAATTAAAAAGAACCTCTTTAACCTGACAGGACACCTATGAAACACCTACAGCTAGCATCACATTTAATAGTGAAATATGCTTTCTAATTACCATCAGGAAAAGACATATTTTTCTCACCATTTCTTATACTGAAAAGTAGCCATGGCAATTTAGCAGAAAAAAAGAAATATAAAACATCCAGATTGCAATTAAAAAATAAAACTGGCTTTATTCACAAATGACACTAATCTTGTATATAGAAAACCCTAAGGAATTCACTGAAAATACTAAAGTAAACTTCAGTGAGGCCATAAGATACAAGAGCAATATACAAAATCAATTGTATTTCTGTGCAATAATAACAGTCCAAAAATGAAATTCTATTCTCAATAGCATACAATAGGATTAAATTTAACAAAGTGCAATATTTGTATACTAGATACTATAAAACTTTGTTGAAGGAAATTTTAAAAGATAAGTGGAAAAATATCCCATGCTCATAGATTGGAAGACTTATGACAAATACTCCCCAAATCTACAGATTCAACACAATCATTATCAAAATCCAAGCTGTTTTACAGAAATAGACCAACAAATGCTAAAATTCTTATAAAAATGCAAAAGAATTGGAATAGCCAAAACAACCTTGAAAAAAGCTAGAAAAGTCATACTTCCTGATTAAAAACAAAAAAAAACACTACAAATCTACAGTAATCAAGTCAGTGTGGTATAGACATGAGAACTGACATATTATAAATCAATGAAATACAGTGGAGAATCCAGAAATAAACATAGCCAACTGATTTTTAAGAAAGGTAACAGACAATTCAATGGGAAAATAATCTTTACTATAAATGGTGCTGGGACTAATGATATCCATATGTCAAATGAATTTGGATGCTTACCTCGAAGCACACATAAAAGTGAACTCAAAATGGATTACAGACCTAAAGTTAAGAGTTAAAACTGTAAAATCCATAGAAGAAAACATAAGAGTAAACTTCAGGACTTAAGATTAAACAATGATTTCTTAGATATAACAGCAAAAGAACAATAAAAACATAAACTAGACTTAATCAACATTTAAAACTTTTTGCACTTCAAAAACAAATGAGCTCATTCTGATATTTCCAATTAAAATTTAGTAATACAATTCTTACTTAGCTTACCCGATTTTGTAATTGTGTATCTTTTACACATAAATCTTGGTTTCTAATATTGCTATAATTACATGTTTCATCTTATAGTGGTAAAATACCAATATTATTAATAAAAATATAACTGAATGTAATTTAATATTACTTTGCTGCTCTTCTTTTCCTAGGATATAGACCACTAACAGTGTACAGTCAAAATAGCATTTAACAGCCAAAACCGCTTTGGCTTCGTGGATAGAGCGTCGGCCTGTGGACTGAAAGGTCCCAGATTCGATTCCGCTCAAGGGCATGTATCTTGCTTGTGGACACATCCCCAGTGGGGGTCGTGCAGGAGGCGGATGATTGATTTCTCTCTCTCATCGATGTTTCTGGCCCTCTATTCCTCTCCCTTCCTCTCATGAAGAATCAATAAAATATATTTTAAAAAATAGTAATAAACATACTAAAAATAATTGTGTGGTTATAGCATGAACTTAATATATATTGCCAAATAAATAGGTTCGTTTGTTTTCAATTTTAAGGATTGCTTTTTTCCCCTTTTGGATCTAATTTTGTTTTATAGCTATATAAACCACTTATATGGTTTCAAACTATAAATGGAACATTCAGAGAAGCCTTAACTTTCATTCCTGTCTCCACTCTCCAATTCCTTTCTTTCTCCTATTAGTGACCACACTTTTATTAGTTTTTGACTTGTCCCTTCCATTGTTTTTTTAACATAAGGAAACACACACACACACATTCTTCTATTCCTTCCATAAAAGAGAGCATACTATACACTCATTTCTCCATAGAATCTGTCATTTCCAATATCTTTACCTATTTTCTCTCTTCCACTCTTGTCTACCTACAACTTATTCAATACCTTATAAAATATAAAGTGGGTCATATAATTCTCCTGCTTAAAAACTTCAGGGGCTTCCCATTGCATTTAGGATAAAATCCAATTTCTTCACAGTAGCTATGAAAGCTGAGATGATAGGAATCCTGCTTCAAGGTATTAGGATTAGGTTTGGTTATGAGCAAGAGACCCAAACAGCAATAGCTTGAAACAAGATGTAAGTTTACTCATCTGATACACATGTCTGAAGGAAGGCTGGTACAGGGTTCAGCTTCAAGAAGTCCTCAGGGCCCTAACAGGTTTGGCTCAGTGGTTCGAGCGTTGGCCTGCGGACTGAAGGGTCCTGGGTTCAATTCTGGTCAAGGGCACATGCCCGGGTTGCGGGCTCGATCCCCAGTAGGGGGCATGCAGGAGGCTGAAATCAATAAAAATAGATTTTTTTTTTTAAAGTCCTCAGGGCACAAACTCCTTCCAGGCCATGTTCCCCAGACCTTAGGACCTGATCCTCATCCACGTGACCTAAAAGAGCAGCTAGAGTACCAGTCATTACATGTGTGCCAAGCAGCAAAGTTGGAAGGAGAAAAGAGCAAGGAGTACATGCCTGCTATGGTTTAAGGAAGATTCCTGGAAGCTCTACCTAACCCTTCCATTATATGGGTCAGAACTTAAGAGACTTCTGAGAAAGGCTGAAAAATGTCACCATTTCTGGGAAGCCATGTGCCCAGCCAAAGTTGGGAATCATAACACTACTCCACTCTTCCTCACTGCTCCAGCCATACATTCCCTTTGTTCCTCCAACTGAGCCCTTACCTGTCCCAAGGCCTCCGCTCCTGCAGTGTCAGCTGCCTAGCACATTCGTCCTCAGATCTTCACGTGGCTGGTTCCTGCTCCTCACTTGGGACTCGGCTCCCGTCACTTCCTCAGAGCCCTCCTTTGACAACTGTAAGTAAAGTAGGCCCATCCCACTCACCCTCTTCTCACCTCACAGCCTTATTTTCTTTCTCACTGTTTTATCTCCATATGAAATTATATTTTGCCTTCCTCCATTAGAATATAATTTCCACAGGGTAGGGATATTTTTTGTCTTTACTACTATATTCCTATTAACCAATATAATTCTAAGTATATAGTAGGAGCTTAATATTAGTTGAATGAATGAATGTCTGACTCCAAAGTCCATGTTTTTTTCTACTACCTCCCCTATTCCTAATGCAAAACAATACCACACTCCAGAATTTGTGTGTGTGTGTTTTTTTAGAATAATAGCCTATTATAAAAACATGGTTTCTAAAGTAAAACAGAACTTTTCTATGCTCAGTTAGTAAAAAGAAGAGATTTAGACATAACTGCTAGGGCAAATCTCTCAAGTTGGTAGATTTCATCTGCAAAATGGAAGAGTTGGTTAAAATTCATTTATTTTATCTACAGATACTTACAAAGCACTGTGCTAAAGCAAAATTAGGGAATGAAGAAAATCTCTGTCTTTCCAATGTACAATTTGTATGACTCTCTGTAATTGTTGGTTTTTAACCTTTGTACTAGAGAAAAAGTCCATGACTTCCCATTCCTGAAACATTAATTAAATATCTGTTACCAAAATACTGATAAACACATTGCTTCATTTTAAAAGTGAATATATTTAATTCAACATTTCAATAAGAACTGAATAATATTAAAAACAGAAGCATATTAGTGGCTTTAAAAAATCCATGTTCATTTTTAGTTTCCTTTGCAGAGGGTTTGTGATTGCTAGCTCTCTACAACAAAATAGTGCTAGGAAAATGTCTTTACAAGACAGAAAGTCTGTTAATGCAAGTCTAAAATGCTTACAAGGAACTAAAAGTTTTAGAGACCCAAATCAGAAATACTGAATATTAGAGCTATCTTATTTGAATCCTAAATGTTTGACATACTAAACATTACATATTTCTTAGAAAGGTGGTCAACAAATAACAACTCAGCATTTTCTAGGGACTGGCACCCCTATTATAGAAGCTGTGGTTCATCCCCTACCACCTTCTGTTCTAGATCCTTCTTGGCTTCTACTGGGCACCTCCAAAGGCACTGTGAGGAAACAGATGCAGAGATGGATGCCCATTTCTCCTGCAGTCGCTTCTCAGCATAGCAATTAGTCAAATAATCAATGAGAAAAAGGTATATAATCCATGACTTATGATCCCCACAAGGCCTCACTCAATTTGAAAAATTGCCAGTTCTGTCAAATATGCCAACACTCCAATAAGGTACTTTTGACACAGAATCTGAAAAGAAAAAAGGGGACATTTAAAATAGAATTATGATAATAATGCAGTTTGTATTTGATAAATATTCCAGGCTTATTTTAAATTCCCTATCTGCAAACTAAGATATGAATATGAAACCAAAGCATTGCTACTCTAAGTCAAATAAATTTTATCTAATAAATTTACAACTATGGTCAATGGTGCTTAGAAGTAATTATACTACGGTTCTTATTTATCCCGAGTTCCATATTTGGGCTCTCTGCCTAAGGAGTGAGGGGAGGAAGGGCATTTCTGAACCCCTTAAACTTATATACACATTGAGTATCTACATTTTCTAAAAGGTTCCATAGCTTAGCTTCCTTCTTCTCAAAGGGATATATGAATATATATATACATGTGTGTGTGTGTGTGTGTGTGTGTGTGTGTGTGTGTATAATCCAAAAGTATCTTGTAGGAACAAAGTAGATGGCAGAAACTTGGCTAATATAGATAACTAAGGTATGTTAAATTCCTAGCACAGTGACAAATTCCTATTCACTGTTTATGGTGGTTATATATTAATATATTTTAAATATTTTCATATACTTGAGGGCCTGCTTTCAACTGGTTTTTGATACTTTCTCTAATAAGGACTTCATAAACAGTAAAATAATGTCTCTATTACTTCTTTTCCAGCAGGGATAGAAAAGCCTAAAATATGAAGACTATTATCTTAGTTATGTGTTTCTGGCTAGAATTTCCTTATTTAACAAAATCCATCTGATTATTATGTCAAAGTTTGACAAGAAACTATTTTGAAAGTTTCAAAGTTACTACAGAGTAATTCATATTACTTCCAAAATCTGTAGCACACAACACACAGTATCCTTCCATAATAAAGCTGAGTCAAGCCCTGGCCAGGATGGCTCAGTTGGTTGTGGATCATCCTGTACACTGAAAAGCTGCTGGTTAGATTTGTCACGGCACATGCTCAATCCCCAGTAGGGGGCATGCAGGAGACAGTCGGTTAATATTTTGCTCTCACATTAATGTTTCTCTCTCCCTCTCCCTAAGAACCAATTTTTTTTTAAAAAAAGCTGAATCAAAAAGGCTAAAAATTTTATAAATCTTTTGTAAAGCATAAAATAAAACCTACTGTCAGACATTCAATGTATTTGGTCCATGTGGAAAATGCAATCACATACATTTTGAAAACAATGCAACAATAAGAAGAATTACTTAACTAGATTTGTTCAAACTAACCTTTATTTTTCCATTAGTATGTGCTGAAGCTACTGATGTTGAAACTCGAACCAATCTTGTGGCTGATAAGTGAATTTTGAAATGCCTATGGAAATGTGAACAAAGGCAGTCCATGAACAAGTCAACTTCCTCCTGGGTAACTTCCCCAGGGGCTTTGTGGACACTGTCCCACAAAGCTTTTGCATCCTCCGGATGTATGGCATAAGAAATATCCAGACTTTGAGGGCTACACGGTACAGACCAAAGAAATTCAGTAGTAGCCACATAATGGTCCATTTTGCATGCAGTCCACATAGATGCCATCCAGGCAAGATTAAATGCATTGATTACTAAGGGAGTGAAATGACAGTCAAAAGTTTTCTGAAACCAGGTTCCAATTAAGGCTGTATTAGTCTCTGCTCCATTTGCAAGGAATAAGGGTAGACAGGTGAAATCTTCTGAAACAGTCTCCAGAAGACTGTCTCCAAATATACAGCAGAACCAACCAGTCCACAACACTTTACCTTCTCTGTTCTCAGATGGCAAGTGAGATTTTGACAGAATCTACAAAGAAAGAAAACAAGTTCATTAAGTTCAAAAGTTTATTTACTCTTAAATTACTTCACCTCAAATTTAATTAGTACATTTAACGAAGAAAACATTATATTACTTATAAAAAAAACAAAGAACGCCAGAACCAGTTTGGCTCAGTGGATAGAGCGTCAGCCTGCGGACTGAAGGGTCCCAGGTTCGATTCCGGTCAAGGGCATGTACCTTGGTTGTGGGCACATCTCCAGTGTGGGGCATGCGGGAGGCAGCTGATCAGTCTCTCTCTCATCGATGTTTCTTTCTATCCCTCTCCCTTCCTCTCTCTAAAAAAAAAAATCAATAAATATATTTAAACAAAAACAAAAAACAGTGTCCCTAATCATTATTAGGACTTATCAGGTTCACTGACCTTTTTCCTAATATTCTTATACACTGGAGACATGGTATATGGCAAGATCTTTATACAATCAAAATACAAAATAAAGAATACCAATATAGTACAACCAGGTACAGTATCAGGGGGGGAAAATCTCAACTTTAGGAACAGTGAAAGGTCACCAAATGCAATGTGCTTGAACTCTAAGAATGTCCTCGGGTAAGAATTTTACTAGGGTTTTATTTATTTAGGTAAGTTTTAAATATTAAAAAATTTAACAATGAAAAGCAAAATGAGCCCAGCCAGTGTGGCTCAGGGGTTGAGCATCGACCTATGAACCAGGAGGTAATGGTTTGATTACCTGTGAGGGCACATACGCGGGTCGTGGGCTTGATCCCCAGTAGGGGTGTGCAGAAGGCAACCAATCAATGATTCTCTCTGACCATTGATGTTTCTATCTTCCTCTCCCTTCCTCTCTCTGAAATCAATAAAAATATATTTTAAAAGTTTGGCTCAGTGGATAAAGCATCAGCCCGCAAACTGAAGGGCCGGGTTCAATTCTGGTCAAGGGCATGTACCTCAGTTGCAGGTACCCCTGCCCTGGTCAGGATGCATGTAAGAAGCAACCAATTAATGTGTCTCTCTCACATCGATGTTTCTGTCTCTCCCTCTCCCTTCTACTCACTCTAAAAATCAATGAAAAAAATATCCTT
Organism: Lasiurus cinereus; assembly: GCA_011751065.1. NCBI lineage: Eukaryota > Metazoa > Chordata > Mammalia > Chiroptera > Vespertilionidae > Lasiurus > Lasiurus cinereus. The sequence goes on along the minus strand of JAAGEH010000042.1, from coordinate 26,174,549 downwards.
GGGTGAGGATTAACAACAACAAAAAAAAATAAAGAGAAGTTTCTGGGTCTCAGAAAGTTTCATTAAAGATTTACATGGTGGCAGGCAATCTGCTTACCATCTTCCTTCTCATTCCTACCAGAAATCTGCATATATCTAGAGTTCCAAGAGCCATCTTTGACTATAAAGTCACCTTAAGGATGGGAGCCACATACCAACTATGAAAGAGAAGAGAGAAGAGGCCTATTATTAATAACTAGAGACCCAGTGCATGAAAATTCATGCACTGGCGGGGGGAGAGGGTGTCCCTCAGTTCAGCCTGCCCCCTCTCACAATCCGGGACCCCTCAGGGGCGGGAGGCGACCCGGCAATCAGAGGAAAGTGACGTCTCCATCAACCTCTGCTGCTTCCACTGCCAGCAGCGCAAGCCTCGGGCAGCCCTGGGTGGCTGGGCAGCCACCATCCAAGGCTTGCCTGTGCTTTGGGCCGGCCCTGGGTGGCTGGGGGGCTGAAGGGACTGGGGAACTCCGGAGCCAAGCACGTGGGGCGGACCCAACCTTGCCATAGAAAATTCATAAACAAATGAAAGGGGCTCTGCTCCAATAAAATCTCAGTTATAGAAATAAGCCGTGAGTCAGACTTAACCATGCAGTCCACAGTTTGCTGACTTCTGATGTATAACAAATAAACAAAGTAGGTCTGTTTAACTGTTTTAGAATTTCATTTATCAATGACTAAGATGATAAATGAAACAGAACAGGCATGAATAAAATTGTTTCTGAATAAATAATTAGTTATATTACTTTTATACACTGCACATAGGAAGGAATGTAAAAGGTTACATTTCTGAGAGTAACTTGATCTGTATCACAAAATGTAAAGATAAGTTACTTTTAAAAAATATCAGCTGCCTTCTGCACACCCCCACACTGGGGATCGAGCCCATAACTCAGGCATGTGCCTGATAGGGAATGGAATCGTGACTTCCTGGTTTATAGGTCACACAAGGGTCTGTTCTTCAGATCACCATTGTGCCACACAAGCTGGGCTAAGTTACATTTTTTTAAAAATATATTTTATTAATTTTTTAGAGAGGGAAGGAGAGGGATAGAGAGTTAGAAACATTGATGAGAAAGAAACATCGATCAGCTACCTCGTGCATGCCCCCTACTGGGATATGCCCACAACCAAGGTACATGCCCTTGACCAGAATGGAACCTGGGACCTTCAGTCTGCAGGCTAAGTTACATATTTTGTTGTTAACATTCTACTTCTAGGAATTTAATCCCAGTAAAAACAAAAAACTTATAAAATTCCTAATGATATCTTCAACATTAGTTATTAGTAAAAAAGCCATAATGCAAATAAGTATGGGCAATATGATCCCCATTTTTTAAAAATATGTTTTATTGATTTTTTGCAGAGAGGAAAGGAGAGGGATAGAAACATCGATGAGAGAGAAACATCAATCAGCTGCCTCCTGCACGCCCCCTACTGGGGATGTGTCCACAACTAAGGTATATGCCCTTGACCGGAATGGAACCTGGGACCTTTCTTTCTGCAAGTCAATACTCTATCCACTAAGCCAAACCGGTTCAGCTGATCCCAATTTTTAATAGATATAGATAGCTAAATGATGTATCTATGTTCATGGGAGATATTGATTTATATTTTTCTTTTGTTATAGCATGTTAGTCTGGTTTTGGTATTAGGGTAATGCTGGCCTCACAGAATGAGTGAGAAAGTATTCTCTCTGCTTCTATCCTCTAAATGAGAATGTAGATAATTGGTTTATTTTCTACCTTTAAGTGTTTGGTAGAATTCACCAGTGAACCTATCTGGGCCTGGTGCTTTTATTTTGGAAGGTTGTTAATTATTGATCTAATTTCTTTAATAGATATAGGCTTATTCAGATTGTTTACTACCAAAATAATGTATACCAAGATGCTGAACTGTGGTTTTTAACTTTTTTTGTACTTTATGTATTTTTAGGTTTTCTAAAATAAAAATGATTATACAGGGTGGAGCAAAAATAGGTTTACAGTTGTTCATATGGAAAATAATACAATAATAAATAATACAAAAATAAACTGTTTCACTACTCACAACTGTAAACCTACTCCTTATTATTGCCCTACCCTGAAGTAATAAGAAAAACTAATTTTTAAGTTGGTCATTATCTACTTTAAATTTAGTCAAATAAGACATAAGAAGTTATATATCACAAGCTTAAGAATTTAAAGAACAGTAAGATTTAGCACAATGTCCAAACCAAGACAATGCAGATTCTTTTCCCTAGCAAGCAAGTATTGCCTGTATACTCTACCTGGACAAGAAATGCATCAGGGTCCCTTTGTGTTCCTTTCATTCCCAGGAGAGTTGAGAAAACCACTTTGATGTTCAAGTCTTCTCCCACTTCCACAGCAAGTCCTTTTTGCTTTTCAGCAACAATAAATGCACTCAGAAATTTAGAGTACTCTTTGAAATTAGTGTAGGAGAACTTATACAGGGGAGTTAAACTATATATAGTCCATTGCTTATGTAGAAGGAATGCAACCTTTTGAGGATCAACATCTTCCTAAAAACAAAAATAAAAATCACAGCAAATGAAGTTTAAGAATTAGGAAACTTTAGTACTGTATTTTCTGGCATATAAAACCACTTTTAACCCAGGAAAATCTTCTCAAAGGTCGGGGGGTCATCTTATACGCCAGGTGTCATCTTATAGGGAGGGTATATCCCAAATTCTATATTTTAACTGGAAAAGTTGGGGGTTGTCTTATATGCTGGAAAATACGGTAAATAAGAATTTAATCATAGTATTTTAAGTATTTAATACAAATCTATGACTGGGTACCTGATCTCTGCACTCCAGCCAAAACTGGAGTTTGCAGGACTCTGAAGATCTTTGAACAGGCCTTTGCTTTTATTGTACCTTCTTTTAGAATGCTCTTCCCATGGGTGTTCACATGGCCTGCCCCTTTCCACCAATCAGGTCTTTGCCTAAATGTCACTCAAAAGGCCATTGTACCTAAAGTAGCACCTACACTCACTCCAACTTGTCACTCTCTAACTCCTAACATGCTTTATATTTATTGCTATCTGATATTATATACTAGAGGCCTAGTGCATGAAAATTAATGTACTCGGAGGGGGGAGAATGGTCCTTCAGCCTAGACCTGTACCCTCTCACAGACCAGGGGCCCTCGAGGGAGTGGACCTCCTCCCTCTGCAGGAGGCAACCTGCGGGTGGATTGAGAGATGGCACTGGCCGATGAGTGGCCAGCCCTGCCCCCCAAACACCCCTCCGCCACCGCCAGTCACTGCTGTCCGCTCAATCACCATCCCCTCTCTTTGCCCGCTGGCACCTGCCTTGGCTAGCCTGGTGCCGCCCGCTCGCTGGCCCCGCTTGCCAACTGGTTGTTCCACCATTCAGTCAATTTGCATATTAGGCTTTTATTATATAGGTTTTGTGTGATTTTTACTGTCTATTTTTCCTACTAGAGTATGAGTTTGATGAAATCAGGAATTCTGAATATTTTATTCACTACTACCTTCTATTCACTTGTAGAAAAGTTATAGATTTTGAAAATAGTAATTATTCTTAGAGCAACTAATTTGATTGGTTTTAATTAAGTAATTTTTTAAAAGTGCCTGGCAGTAAATCCATCTTATGGCACAATGCCTAATTCGGTAGATTAAATAAAAAGATACCTGGGAGTATTTTTGCCATGCTCTATTAGAACCACAAGTACCATCAAAAACAAAAGCCCTAGCTGGTTTGGCTCAGTGCGTAGAGGGTCAACCTGCTGACTGAAGGGTCCCAGGTTCAATTCCGGTCAAGGGCATGTACTTTGGTTGCAGGCACATCCCCAGTTGGGGCTGTACAGGAGGCAGCTGATTGATATCTCTCTCTCATCGATGTTTCTAACTCTCTATCCTTCTCCCTTCCTCTCTGTAAAAAAATCAATAAGATATATTAAAAAAATAAAAATAAAAAAGAAAGTTTTCACAAAGAAGTAAAACTTTTCTCATATCCCAAAAGATACCGGGCATACAACAGTGTTAAGAAAATAAAGTTACCAGGAAGGTCTGAGTGACTGATAGTTAAGGTTTTTAGCTGAGTGATCACACACAACCTGCCTAGGGCTTTACTTCATGTTTCAGTAAAATTACTAATGTTTTATACCATCAGAGTCGTGTGCGAATGATCAAAACAGAGCATGATGCCACCAGATAAATCTGAGTCATTTTAAACAGCAAAATAACTTGGTAATGAATTACAAAAAAATTGAAAAACAGGGATTTGTGAGTTCAAGTTTCTAATTAATAAATGGAGGAGAAAAGAGAAGGGCTTAAAATAAAATGCCAAAATCTGAATGGTAAATACGTAGTAAAGGGAGATTAGAAGGTCATTATTTTGCAACCATCATGATAAAGATAGGATCAGGCAAAAATTATCAATGGATGTTAAGTCTAGGGGGAAATTTTGATAAGGAACATGATATTTGCATTATCTTAAAGTGTCTCCCTGGACAAAAATCATACACCTATGGATGAGGTCAACGGGAGGGAGGGAAAGGTGGGAGCTGGGTGGAGGGGTGCTATGGAGGGGAAAAAAGAAAAACAAATGTAATAATCTGAATAATAAAGATTTAATTTTAAAAAAATAAATAAATAAATAATAAAGTGTCTCCTCACAGACTGCTTATTATTGCAGAAGAAATTTAAACAGTCATGATTGGGCGACACCTTGACAGGATGATCAAAATTAACATTTTCTATGTGATACCAGATGTCATTCTCCAAGGACACAATAGCACCTATATAACATCCCAGCCAAGAATACATAACTTCAACCTAATCGTGAGGAAATAGCAGACAAATACAAAATGAGGAATATTCTACTTTAAAAAGAGAAAACTATACTCTTCAAAAATGTCAATGTCATAAAAGACAAAGAAATATTGTGGCACTGTTCCAGATCAAAGGGCTTTAAAAGACATAACAAAGGAGGTGTTTACTAACAGTGTGAACAACTTTTTTTGCTGTTTCTCATTTATTTTATTACCTGAGGGATGGAGAAAATACTGAAAGTACTAGAAATAGTAATAAAAAATGAGATGTTTTGTTCACATCTATTCTCAATTATTGAGTAACACAAAGGAACACAAAAAGCGTACCTGCAACTGTGAACATTGGAGAATTTTCCTTTGAGGTGAAGGCAGGACAAATGAAGTCAGCTTCCTGACTGATTCCAAACGCTTCTGCAAAGGGGTGGCACCTATAAAGTGATCTTTAAGCCTTGAGGATGTCGATTCTGAGATGTCATAAGAATCCATGGTCTACATAAAAAGAAATAAAACCAGAATTTTAAACACTAGCAAGTTAATTCATGCTCACAGTTTCAATGCTTCCTCTGCTCACTACAAAGGAGTTCTTCCTCTCCCTTCCCCTTTCTGCTTCCCATTTTGACTTTTTCAACCAAGTCCAGTATTTCTCATTGGCTACAGGCTATTTTTATGAATACCTGACAGATAACTCAGACACAGTATGTTCAAAACTAAATTCAACTTCTTCCCATCCTTCTTCCAAAAGTTAGCAGGTCCAATTTTTAATTTCTGTCAATATTCTAAGCTAACTTAAATTTATTTAAGTAGTCTCCCACTTTCATTCTTTAACATGCAGTCCTTAAGCACATTCTATTGAGATTTTCCTTCAATTATTCTGTCACCTATTCCCAAAGCTACTTCCTTAGCCAGGTTCTATTACCACAACTAATCTTTTCATCCATATCTAAGGTTATTCATCCTTCAGAAATGGCATTTTATTGTTAGATACTACCTGCAAAAACCTTTATAGTGATAAGATAAATTCTATTCTTCTGCTATGTACCTAAAAATCTTTCATAACTCAGCAGTCCTTATCTTCCTTCTTCCCTTAGATGTACAAATTTTCTTATCTTCATGTTTTTGCCTTTCAACTTATATTCCCTACCTAAAGTGTCCTTTTTCCATTTCACCACTTTTGAGATCATGCTTGAATCCAATTCAATTTCAAGTAAGTTAGGGTTTTGTTAATGTTGTTTCCCAAAACACATGTTATACACTTCTGCCTATATCAGTGGCTCCCTCATTCCTGGGAGGGAATGAAGAGAGGGAAGAGGAGCTGGGGGTGAATGTGCATGTATAAAGAGCTATCAGCCGAAATTGGTTTGGCTCAGTGGATAGAGCGTCGGCCTGCAGACTGAAAGATCCCAGGTTCGATTCCGGTCAAGGGCATGTACCTTGGTTGCGGGCACATCCCCAGTAGGAGGTGTGCAGGAGGCAGCTGATTGATGTCTCTCTCGCATCGATGTTTCTAACTCTCTCCCTTCCTCTCTGTAAAAAATCAATAAAGTGTATTAAAAAAAAAAAAGAGCTATCAGGGGTAAGTAAATATTTTTAAAAGCCTCAAGGTCTTCCTGTGAATTCTGAAGCAAGCTCCCCTCTGGCCAGCTCAACACTTTAGCCTAGGGCACCGTGACCACATGAGCAGCCCACCTTCATCCAAGGAGCAGCAGTCCTGTGCAAGCAGCCTGCCCCCACCAACCAGAGGAGTCACCACTGCTGCGAGCAGCGCCCACCAGAGAAATTGCCGCCAACTGAGGAGCAGCCCCTGCCTGACTCAACACCTAGATCCTTTGGTGAGAGCAAAAATGGAGAGACAAAACTCCCAAAGGAAAGAAAAGGAGGAATCGCCGGAAAAGAAGGCATGCAATGTGTCAGAAAAAGAATTCAGACTAGGGGTCATACAGTTCATAAACCAGATATTATAAAAAAAAAAATCAACAACTTATGTAAGAATCAAGAAGAAATAAAGAATGATATAACTGCAATAAAAACCCCTATGGAAAGTTTCAACAGTAGACTTAGAGAAGTGGAGGACCAAATTAGCAAATTAGAAGACGGAAGAAAAACACACCCAAACTGAACTGCAATTGGAGAAAAAAATTAAGACAGGAAGAGAACCTAAAGGAGCTTTGGGACAACATAAAATGAAGCAACATATAAATAATAGGGATGCCAGAACAATAGGAAGAGAAATAAGGGTTAGGAAACCTATTTGAAGAATTAATGTCAGAAAACTTCCCTGCTGTGGGAAGAAAACAGAGAATCCCAAACAAGATGAACCCGAGAGGGTCCACATCAAGACACATCATAATTACAATGGCAAATGTCCAAGACAAAGAGAGAATCTTAAAGGCTGCAAGGGAGAGACAGAAAGTTACATACAAGGGAATCTCCCACTAGATTATCAAACAGTTTCTAAACAGAAACACATCAGGCCAGAAAGGAATGGAAGGAAGTTTACAAAGTGATGTAAAGCAAGGGACTGCATCCAAAAATACTCTATCCAGGAAGGTTATCATTCAAAGTTGAAGGGAAAATAAATAAGGAGCTTCACAGACAAAAACATGCTAAGGGAATTTATCACTATCAAGCCAGCAATGCAAGAAAGGGACTGGTATCAAAAGAAGAAATAAAAAGGGAAGAAGGAGCCGAAACCTGTTTGGCTCAGTAGATGGAGCCAAACCTGAAAGGTCCCAGGTTTGATTCCAGTCAAGAGCATGTACCTTGATTTCGGGCACATCCCCAGTGGGGTGTATGAAGGAGGCAGCTGATCGATGTTTCTCTCTCATTGATGTTTCTAATTCTCTATCCCTCTCCCTTCCTCTCTGTAAAAAAAAATCAACAAAAAAAATTTTTAAAAAAAAAGGGAAGAAGAAACACAGGCACAAAAAATAAAAATGGTTACGAAGAAGTCCCTATCAATAATAACTTTAAATGTAAACGGGCTAAATGCTCTAATCAAAAGACATCAAGTGGCTGAATGGATAAGAAAACATGATCCAGGAGAATCCAAGATGGCGGCATAGGTAAACACCTACACTGCTGCCTCACACAACAATTTCAAAACTACAACTAAAAGACAGAACGGACATCATCCAGAACCACAGGAAAGCTGGCTGAGTGGAAGTTCTACAGCTAGAGGGAAGGAGAGGGGCTCACAGAGACCCAGAGGAGCTGCAAAAAGCTGAGGTACAGAGACGCGCGCGTGGAGAGAGCGGGTGCCAGAATACCTGGCTGGCTTTCTCTGGCAGGAGGGAAACGGAGACTCTCAAAGGCATTGAACCCCTTATCTTATGACACTAAACCCCAGATCCAGCCAAAACTCATACGGGAGGAGTTTGGACTTTGAAAAGGGAGAGGTGCACGAAAATTTAGGGGAGTCGCAAAATATCAGAAGCCTGGTGGCGCGCATGGCACTGCTGATTGTGCCGCTGGCTTTCGAGAGTGGGCAGGAGACAGACCCTCCCAACTGTGCCACTTCTGACTCCACTAAGCCCCTGTTTTGGGTGAAACCCTGGGGATCTAGACTCGTGTGGTCCTGGAGCGCAGGGGAGCCGGAAAGGCAGCTGTCTACAGGCACTGCGGGCAAGCGCGCGAGTGCGCACAAGGACCGCTCAAGCGATTACCCAGTCACGTGAGACTCAGGGGCCGTGGAGGGCGAGGCCGACTGGAAGGCAAGGCGGTCCCTTAAGCCGTGAGACTCCACCCATCCCAAACTCAACAGAGAGGTTTCTGTGGTTTTGCAAGTCTGGTATCATAAGGCTGAATTCAACACAGAAGTTCTCCGGGCATAGTGAAAATCTCGAGACAAGGGATCACAAACAAAAGAAATGGAGGGGAAAAAACGACTGGATATAGAGTTCAAAAACCACGCTTATAAGGTTTTTCAAGAATATGCTAGAAAAGTTGGATAAAGTTAGCGAGAGCCAAGAGGAGATGAAAAAGGACCAACTAGAGATGCAAAAGATCCAACTAGAGATGGAAAAGGTCCAACTAGAGATGAAAAAGGATCAACTAGAAATTAAACATACACTGACTGAAATAAAAACTATTATAAAGAGTCCTAACAGCAGACTAGAGAAAGGCAAGAATCAAGTCAAAAATTTGAAATATAAAGAAGCAGAAAACATTCAACTGGAAAAGCAAGAAGAGAAAAGAATCCAAAGATGTGAAGATAATGTAAGGAGCCTCTGGGACAGCTTCAAGCGTACCAACATCAGAATTGTGGGGGTGCCAGAAGAAGAGAGAGAGCAAGATACTGAAAACCTATTTAAAAAAATAATGACTGAAAACTTCCCACATCTGGTAAAAGAAATAGACTTACAAGTCCAGGAAGCACACAGAACCCCATATAAAAGGAACCCAAAGAGGACCACACCAAGACACATCATAATTAAAATACCAAGAGCAAAAGACAAAGACAGAATATCAAAAGCAGCAAGAGAAAAACAGTTCATTACCTACAAGGGAGCACCCATACCACTGTCAGCTGATTTCTCAACAGAAACAATGCAGGCCAGACGGGAGTGGCAAGAAATATTCAAAGTGATGAATAGCAAGAACCTACAACCAAGAATAATCTATCCAGCAAAACTATCATTCAGAATTGAAGGGAAGATAAAGAGCGTCACAGATAAGAAAAAGCTAAAGGAGTTCATCAACTCCAAACCAGTATTATATGAAATGCTGAAAGGTAGTCTTTTAGAAGAGGAAGAAGAAAAAGGTAAAAGCCAAAAAATTATGAACAACAAATACATATCTATCAACAAGTGAATCTAAAAATTAAGTGAATTAAAAATTTGATTAACAGAATAAACTGGTGAATATAATAGAATCAGGAGCACAGAAAAGGAGTGGACTGATAATTCTCAGGGGTAAAGGGGTGAGGGGTGTACAGGGAGAGACTGGACAAAAATCATACACCTATGGATGAGGTCAATGGGAGGGAGGTAAGGGCAGAGGGAAGGGTGGGAACTGGGTGGAGGGGTGCTATGGAGGGGAAAAAAGAGAAACAAATATAATAATCTGAATAATAAAGATTTAATTTAAAAAAAAAGAAAAAGAAAAAGAAGACATGATCCATATATATGCTGTCTACAAGAGACCCACCTCATAATAAGGAACTCAGACTGAAAGTGAAAAGATGGAAAAATATCTTCCAGGCAAATGGAAAAAAAAAAAAAAAAAGAAAGCTAGGGTAGCAATACTTATATCTGACAAAATAGACCTCAAAGTGAGGTCTATTTCCACAACAAGAAATAAGGAAGGCTATTACATAATACAAAAAGGATCAATACAACAAGAGGATATAACCCTGGTAAACATATATGCACCCAATGCAGGAGTACCCAAATACATATAAAAAATCCTGTAAGATTATCAAGGGAGAGATTGATAACAATATAATCATAATAGGGGACTTTAATACCCCACTGATATTACTGGATTAATCTTCTAGACAAAAAATCAGCAAAGAAACAGCAATCCTAAATAACTCACAAGATCAGATGGATTTAATTGACACCTTCAGAACATTTCACCCAAAACCACAGAATATATGTTCATCTCAAGTGCACATGCGGCATTTTCAAAGATAGACCACAAAGCCTCTCCAAATTCAGACAACTGAAATTATATCAAGCATCTTCTCAGACTGCAGTGGCATATTAGAAATAAACTACAATAAAAACAATAAAAAAACTCAAACACTTGGAAGCTGAATAGCATGCTATTAGACAATGATTGGTTTACCAAAGAAATCAAAGAAATTAAAAACATCCTGGAAACGAATGACAATGAAAACACAATAATCCAAAAATCTATGGGACACATGAAAGCAGTCCTGAGAGGGAAGTTTATAATTCTACGGGCCTACCTCAAAAAACAAGAAAAATGTAAATAAGTCATCTAACTCTACAACTTAAAGAATTAGGAAGAGAGCAACAAGAAAATCCCAGAGTGAACAGAAGAAAGATAAAAAAAAATCAGAACAGAAATAAATGACAGAGACAAAAAAAAAAATCAATGAAACAAAGAGCTGGTTCTTTGAAAGGCTAAACAAAATTGATGAACCTCTAGCCAGGCTCACCAAGAAGCAAAGAGAGAGGACCCAAATAAAATCAGAAATGAAAATAGAAATAACAACAGACCTCACTGAAATACAAAGGATTGTTAACAAATACTATGAACATCTATTCCAACATACTAGACAATCTAGAGGAAATCGACATATTACTAGAAAAATACAACCTTCCAAAACTGAATCAGGAAGAATCTAAAAATCTCAATAGGCCAATAACTATGGAGGAAATTCAAGCAGTCATCAGAAAGCTTCCAGCAAACAAAAGCCCAGGACCAGACGGCTCACAGGGAGTTTTACCAAACATTCAAACAAGAACTAAAACCTATCCTCCTCAGACTATTGCAAAAAATTCAAGAGAAAGGCACACTTCCAAGCTCATTCTATGAAGCCAGCATTACCCTAATATCAAAACCAGATAAAGACAACACAAAGAAAGAATTACAGGCCAATATCCCTAATGAACATAGATGCCAAAAATCCTCAACAAAATTCTAGCAAATTGGACCCAGCATTATATCAGAAAGATCACACACCATGACCAAGTAAGATTTATCCTAGAGATGCAAGGATGGTACAATATCTACAAATCAATAAACATGATACATCACATATACAAATGAAGAGTTAAAAATTACATAGTCACATTAATTGATGCAGAAAAAGCATTTGACAAAATCCAACACTCTTTCTTCATAAAAACCCTCAGCAAAGTGGGAATAAAGGGATCATACCTCAAATAATAAAAGACTTATATGACAAACCTACAGCCAACATCATACTCAATGAGCAAAAACTAGAATCATTTCACCTAAGAACAGGAATGTCCACTACATCTAAGAATTATTAGACTTAATAAACGAACTCAGCAATGTAGCAGGATACAAAATTAATGCCCAGAAATCTATGGCATTTTTATACACCAACAAGTGAATTTACAGAAAGAGATTTAAAAAAACAATCCTATTTACCATTGCACTAAAAATAACAAGATACCTAGGAATAAATTTACTAAGAAGGTAAAAGACCTGTACTCAGAAAACTACAGGACACGGAATAAGAGATAGAGGGAGATATAAATAGATAGAAGAACATACCATGTTCATGGACTGGTAGAATCAACATCATTAGAACATCCACACTACCCAAAGTAATTTATAGATCCAATGCACTGCCCATTAAAATATCAATGGCTTATTTCACAGACCTAGAATAAACTCTCCAAAAATTCATCTGTAATAAAAAAAAGACTCCGAATAGCTACAGCAATCCTGAGAAAGAAGAACAAGTAAGAGGGAACTCAATACCAAATATCAAGCTGTAATACAAAGCCACTATTCTCAAAACTACCTGGTACTGGCACAAGAACAGATATATACACCAATGGAATAGAACATAGAACCCAGCCAAAACCGGTTTGGCTCAGTGGATAGAACATCAGCCTACAGACTGAAAGGTCCCAGGTTCGATTCCAGTCAAGGGCATGCACCTTGGTTGCACGCACATCCCCAATAGGGGGCGTGCAGGAGGCAGCTGATTGATGTTTCTCTTTCATTGATGTTTCTGACTCTCAATCCCTCTCCCTTCCTCTCTGTAAAAAAAAAAAAAAAATCAATAAAACATATATTTTTAAAAATGGATAAAGGGCTTAAACGTAAGACAGGAAACCATAAAAATACTAAAGAATCCACTGGCAGGAAAATCTTAGACATATGCTGAAGCAGTATCTTCACCAATTCAGCTCCTAGGGCAATGGAAACTCAAGATAAAATAAACAAATAGGACTACATCAAAATAAAAAGCTTCTGCACAGCAAAGAAACCATCAACAAAACAAGAAAGCCCATTGCATGGGAGAACATATTTGCCAATGTTATCTCCAATTAGGGTTTAATCTCCATTGTTTACAGGAACTCATACAACTTAACAAAAGATAAACAACCCAATCAAAAAATGGCACCGGACCTAAATACTTTTCAGAAGAGGATATAAGGAAGGACAAGAGACATATGAAAACATGCTCAGTGTCATTAATCATCCAAGAGATGCAAATCAAAATGACAATGCTGTACCATTTCACACCTGTCAGAATGGCTATCATCAATATATCAACCAATGAATGACAAGTGCTGGTGAGGATACAGAGAAAAAGGAATCCTCGTGCACTGCTGGTGGGAATGCAGACTGATCCAGCCACTGTGACGAACAGTATGGAGTTTCCTTAAAAAAAAAAACAAAAAAAAACACTAAAAATGGAACTCTTATTTGACCCAGTGATCCCATTTCTAGGAATACATCCCAAGAAACTAGAAACACCAATCAGAAAGGATATATGCACCCCTATGTTCATAGCAGTGCAATTTACAATAGCTAAGATTTGGAAACAGCCTAAATGCCCATCAGCAGATGAGTGGATTAAAAAACTATGGTACATCTACAAAATGGAATACTATGCTGCTATAAAAAGAAAGGAACTGAGAGTTAAAAATTACTAGACTAGAGAGAAACCAAAATGGTGGCATAGGTGAATACCTAAACTGCTGCCTTGCACAATAATTTCAAAACTACAACTAAAAGAGAACAGACATCATCCAGAACCACAGGAAAGCTGGCTCAGTGGAAATTTTACAACTAGAAAGAAAGAGAGGGGCTCATGGAGACTCAGAGGAGCTGCAAAAAGCTGTGGTACGGAGACAGGCGCGTGGAGAGGACAGACAGAGGCGTGTTTGGCTGGCTTCCTCTAGCAGGAGAAAGATAGAAACTCCTGACTGTACTGAACCCTAGTTCCAACTGCACTGAACCACAATTCTGGGCGAGACTCATATGGGGAGAGTCTGGACTGTCATGAAAAGGGAGGAGTGCATGAAAATTTAGGGGAGCTGCTAAAGGCAGAGGTCTGGAGGCGTGCAAACATGAGTGTGCAAACAGAGGGCTGACCGCTGATTGTGCCACTGGCTTTCTCTAGCGGGAGGAAGACAGAACCTCCCAACTGTACTGAAAACCACTTCTGAATGCAGTGAACCCATTTCAGGCAAGACCCTGGGGACCCAGACTCATACGGGTCCCCAGAGTGCATGGAAATTCAGGGGAGCCTTGAAAGGCAGAGGTCTGGAGGTGTGAGAGCATGAGTGGGCAGAGAGGATTGCAGATATTATCAAGGGATATTGAGACCCAGGGGCCTCATAGGGCAGGGCTGATGGGAATCTAAGACTGTCTGCTCAGCCCCGAGACTCCACCCCACCTAAGCTAAACACAGAAGCTTTTGCAATTTTGCAAGTCTTCTCTCATAAGGCTGACTCTAGCACAGAAGTTCTCCGGGCGTAGATACAGCTAATCCTCACAACCAATTGGCTTGGAGGTCAATTCCCCCGGTGATACCAACAACAATCAAGACTTAACTACAACAAAGCTGTGCACACAGTCCACAAAGGGGTGCACCAAGAGAGTCCACCTCAGGTAACTGGGGAGGTGGAGCTACTGGGCCATATAGGACACCCAGCACACAAAGCTACTCTAACAACTCAGGGAAGCAGCGAAAATGCAGAGACAAAGGAACAGATCACAAACAAAAGAAATGGAAGAAAACCAATGACTGGATATAGAGTTCAAAACCACGGTTTTAAGGTTTTTCAAGAATTTCCTAGAAAAGATGGGTAAATTTAGCAAGATCCAAGAGGATATTAAAAAGGACCAACTAGAGATGAAAAAAGACCAACTAGAAATTAAACATACATTCAATGAAATAAATATTATACAGACACTTAACAGCAGACTAGAGGAACTCAAGAAGCAAATCAAAAATTTGAAATATAAAGAAGCAGAAAACACTCAATTGGAAAAGCAAAAAGAAAAAGGAACCCAAAGATAGTGTAAGGAGCCTCTAGGACAACTTTAAGTGTCCCAACATCAGAATTATGGAGGTGCCAGAAGAAGAGAGAGAGCAAGATGCTGAAAACCTCTTTAAAGAAATAATGATGGAAAACTTCCCCCACCTGGAGAAAGAAATAGACTTACAAGTCCAGGAAGTGGGCAGAACCCCAAACAAAAGGAACCCAAAGAGGACCACACCAAGACACATTATAATTAAAATGCCAAGAGCAAAAGACAAAGAGAGAATATTAAAAGCAGCAAGAGAAAAACAGTTAATTACCTACAAGAGAACACCCATACAATTGTCAGCTGATTTCTCAACAGAAACTATGTAGGCCAGATGGGAGTGATAGAAAAATATTCAAAGTGATGAATAGCAAGAACCTACAACCAAGATTACTCTACCCAGCAAAGCTATCATTCAGAATTAAAGGTCAGTTAAAGAGCTTCACAGATAAGAAAAAACTAAAGTTCATCAACACCAAACCAGTATTATATGAAATGCTGAAAGGTATTCTTTAAGAAGAGGAAGAAGAAAAAGGTAAAGATAATAATTAGGAACAACAAATACGTATCAACAAGTAAATCTAAAAATCAAATGAATTAAAAATCTTATGAATAGAATAAACTGGTGAATATAATAGAATCAAGGGCATAGAAAGGGAGTGGACTGACAATTCTCATGGGGAGACAGGTAAGGGAGGTGCAGGGAGAGACAAGACAAAAATCATACACCTATGGATGAGGACAATGCGGGGGAGGTAAGGACAGAGGGAGGGGTGAGAGCCGGATGGAGGGAAGCTATATGGGGGGGAAAAAGAGAAACAATTGTAATAATCTGAATAATAAAGATTTATTAAATAAAATAAATAAAATAAAAATAAAAAGGAAGGAACTCCTACCATTTGCAACAACATGAATGGAACTGGAGAGCATTATGCTAAGTGAAATAAGTCAGTGAGGGAAAGATAAGTATCACATGATTTCACCCATTTGTGGAATATAATGAACAACAAAAACTGATGAACAAAAACACATCCAGAGACAAAAAAGCATCGATCAGACCACCAAACCTCAGAAGGAAGATAGGGGAGGGTGAGGGAAGGGAGAGAGATCAACCAAAGGACTTGTATGCACGCATATAAGCTTAAGCAATGGACACAGACCCCGGGAGAAGGGAATGAGAGCATGAGCAGGAGGGTAGTGGGGCAATGGGGGGATAAGGACACATCTGTAATACCTTAATCAATAAAGAAAAAAATTAAAATTAAAATAATAATAAAAATATTCGGGGGAGGGGGAATGCCCCAAGGCCCTCTAGATGGGTCTACCCAAATCCTTCAAGATGGTCTATAAAATCCTTGAAGACTAATACAGTAATATACAGGGATCTTCAGGATCCCCTAGTCTGTAACACTCATTTTGGTCCATCTTCATATACTCCCTTGTACCCACATTGGCCTCACAGAAAAACCATCTCCCCATGCGGCAGAACCCGGTAAAGATGGCTGGGAAGCTGCAAACACACAACATTGCCAACATCCATACCTGGATGGAGAACTTGCCTCCACAGGCCCTCTGGGCCGGAAAAGCCAAAAACACAGGGGAGAAAGGCGGGAGTTCTGGGAACTCTCAAAGCCAGTCCCCCACCACACTGCCCCACCTTTACCCAGCCCAGCGGGTTACAGAGGTGACGCCCACCCTCAGGGCATTTTCCTGCAATCCCAGAAGCCACAGGAGAGCCGGTCAGAGAAAATAGGAACGTACCACCTCCTGGGGGAAAGGAAGTAAGCTCCCTACCAACCCGCTGAGTTGCTCCGCAATTCACCTGTGCGGAGGGCTATCCCTAGCAAACCAACAAACCAGATCAGGTGAGGATGTGGAGAAACGGGAACCCTCACGCACAGATGGCGGGAATGCAGACTCAAGTAACCACTTCGGAAAACAGTATGGAGGCCCTTCCAAAAACTAAACACAGAACTGCTCTACCACCGAGCAATCCGACGGCCGCGCATTTTCCAAAGAAAACGGACACTAGTTCGAAAAGTTATCTTCACCTTACGTTCACTGCAGCATTACTGACAACAGCCAAGATGTGGAAGCAATCTAACTGTCCATTAATAGATGAATGGATAAGTGGTGCATATATACAATGAAACATTACTCATATGGAATAAACCTTGCCATTTCCAACAACGTGGGTGGACCTAGAGGGCATTAAGCCCGGTGAAATATGTCAGAGGAATACAAGTACCATATGATTTCACTTATAGCTGGTATCTCCTCCCTTAAAAAAAAAAAGAAAGAAAGAAAAAGGCAGAAATAAATCAAACTGATGGTTGCCAGATGGGGGTTAGGACATGGGTGATAAATTGGTAAATTGGCACGCGGACACAGGTCACTAGAATTAGTGAGATGACCACCTTGTAAAGTATGCAAATGTCAGACCACTGTCTGGTACACCTAAAATATAAATATAACTTTGTAGGTGAAAGTAATAAAATTTAAAACCCAGGCAATATTATGTTTACTCAATCTTCTCATAATTTTTAAATTAGGTTAAAACTAGCTAGCTCTCCCGCCAAGTCCTCCTGCACCTGTAGCTGAGAACACACAACCACAACCTCGTCGTTGTTCTCCTGGGAAACCTGGGAAGGACGGAACCCCGCCTCCTCCCGCTCTTCTCCATCGCCGCCGCCCCGAGGCCAACCGCCCCGACGCCAGGGCTCAGCCGGTTGCTGGGGGGACAGAAGAGGTGAAACACACCGACACACACACTACCGTAACGATGACGACCACACACCGAGGCGAAGTATCAAGTTCACTGCCAATTAGGATGCTCAAAGCGTCTCACCAATGAAGTGCCGCGATGGCGCCGTCACCCACGCCGGCTCCCCGAGTCATTCTTCACAGCTGCGCCCCGCACGTCGCCGAGACTGGAATCCCCTCAAGCGAAAAAGCCGCCCAAACGGCAGCTGAGGCCGAGGCCGGAGGGGCCGGCCCCTCCCAAATTCCCTCGCGCTCCACAAGCCGGTTCACCAGGGACACAAACATGCCCACTAGGGAGACTCCCGCTCCCTTGGAGGCCGGGGGGAAGCGCTGCGACTTCACCCCGAGGGGCAAGTTCCGCGGACCCGGCCACAAGCTCTGCGACCCTCGATCCTGCCTCGTCGGCTTCTGCCCGCGGAGGGGAGGGCGAGGGGCAGAGTGTCCCACCTGCCACTCTCCACCTGAGCCCCTCGGGTGCCAAGGCCAGCCCAGCCCAGCCCAGCCCAGCCCAGCCGCCAAAAGCCGCTGTTGAAAACCCGCAATTTACTCGACAGCCGCCTCCTCGTTTAAAATCGTTTCCCGACTCACTCTGCGGCCTGACGCCGGAAGCCTCCCGGGCTCCGATTCCCAGTCAGTGAAGCAACGGTGGCCGCCATTTTTACTGAGGGCACGCACGCTCGAGCAATCTAACCATCAGCCTCTCCTTTCTAAGCGCGCGCGGCCACGGACAGCTGTTTCCCACCGGCGCGAAGCTTTCCTTCCCACTTCCGGCCTCACTAAGCATGGCGGCGCGGCCTCCGCTCTGATTGGTTGATCATCTTCACCGTAATCTTGGGCGCTCGCGAGCGCTCGGAGGGGGTGCTTGGCTTACCCGGCCGAGGTGCTGGGAGGATCGGACACTCACAACGTTTTGGATTTGCCCTCTTCTTCATTTTGAATATGCGAGGTCGGCGCCAGAACTGAAATGCGAGGCTGAGTTCTCCCTGCTTCCCGGTTCTGCCGCGGGAGCCTTTCGGGAAGCGCGGAAGGAAAGGAAGGGCGCGTGCCACTGAGGGCCGGCCCCTTGTCTCTCCCTGGTCCGTGGGGTCCCGCCTTGCGCTGCTGCGTGGCTGCGTCCTTGCACATCTGGCCGCAGCTGTGTCTGTTAGCAAAAGTGGAAAGTGATGCATGGAGGAGAGCAAGGTCTTTCTTCTACCCGCTCCCCAAGGACCCCAAAGACCTTGTAAATCGAGTTTCCAGACACGTGTACTTGCATGTTCTGCGGAGAAGGGCTTAAATACTGGAGCAGAAGAACGTGGGAACTCCTAGCATTTTAAGGGATTCGTGTGTGTTTCCAAAAATGATTGTGGACCACCGTCCAGCAGCGGCAGTGTGGCATTCCTGAGCGTCTCGCCCTCGAGCGGCTTCAACATGTTCTCCAGCTGGTTGGCCGGGCTAAGTAGGGGCTTAGCCACTCCCACCGGAAGGATCGCGCCGCTGATCGGGCGGCCTCCCTCCCGAGGTCTGCTGCTGAGTCCACCACGGAGAGTTCCAGGTGAAAGCCGTGAGGAGCGCTTGTCCTCTGGACGGCGCTGCCTCCCGTTCTCCATTCCCCGCTGGTCTGAACGGGGTGGATGGTCTGAATGTAAAAGCAGATCGTTCACCTTCTTCCTTTCTTATACCCTGGTGTGTGTGTTTTCCTGGAGTTTAAAAAGACCAGAAACTGGACAGACAACTTCAGGCTCCCAGGGCTGGAGGCTGATGGTGGTTGTGATGGTGGTGGTGGATAGATGTTTAAAGGCAGAGAGAGGACCGGCTGAGGTTCGAGGCAGCTGAGGACTGAGACCTGTGCCCCGGGAGAAGTGGGCTTGCCTGGGGCGCACACTGTAAAACCTGTTGTAAAATAAAAGGTTAAATGAGCTCCAAAATAAATAAATACAAATAAATAAGTAAAAAGACCAGAAAATGAGCCACATAGGAATAGGCTTTTAAGTTAATGCTACTAAGTCTCAAAAATTTTAAGTGTATCTGGTGACTGTTTCACTCTCACACTAAAAGTTAGTCACTGCACCATCCAACTTCTGATTCCTAAGGTCCTATTGGATATGGGAAGGATCTGTGCTGTGCTATGAAGAATAGGGTAATTTTAGGTCGATGCAAATGCTTGGTGATCAAAAAAAAAATGACTTCCTAACATAAGGTAAAAATTCACATTAAGGTAGTTATTTAGTTGTCTTTTGGCACATTTACCTTTGACATTATAGATTTAATAGTGACTGAATCAAATTACATAGATTTACTCTATAAATTTTATCCATTGACATGAAATACCTAAGATGATGTGACTTGAAATCTATTTTTTATTTTTATTTTTTTTAATATATTTTATTGATTTTTTACAGAGAGAAAGGGAGAGAGATAGAAAGTCAGAAACATGGATGAGAGAGAGACATTGATCAGCCACCTCCTGCACACCCCACAGTGGAGATGTGCCCGCAACCAAGGTACATGCCCCCGACTGGAATCGAACCTGGGACCTTTCAGTCCGCAAGCTGACGCTCTACCCGCTGAGCCAAACCGGTCTCGGCTGAAGTCTTTATTTTTAAGCAGTTTGAAAATAATAGATTTTTCATCTTGCTTTTTTCTTTTTAGAACTCAATAGCTTTGTTTCCCGGACCAACACGTGTGGAGAGTTGCGTTCTTCGCACTTAGGCCAAGAAGTCACCTTGTGTGGATGGATTCAATACCGCAGGTAAGTTGACACAGATGGTTTAAGAATGCATGGTGTTGTCAGAAGAATAAAAGCTTTGCAACTCCTACAAGATTCTCAAAATTTGTTAAATTTTCCATTTTGTTTTGAAAGGCCCACATAGTGTTACTCTGAGTAAGTACCACTAGCATATGTTGAAGGGTGTAATAAGGAAGTGTGATCCACCAATGAACTGAAATGCCCCTTGGCTTACAAGGGTTGAAGACTCCTGACAAGGAAGAAATTCTGAGATGTCCTAAATTAAATTACTGCAGGCCAGAGGGTGAAAGGAAGAGAATAAGGAGTTAATTGGCTGAAACTGTTTTGGCTCAGTGAATAGAGCGTTGGCCTGCGGACTGAAGGGTCCCAGGTTCGATTCCGGTCAGGGGCATGTATCTTGGTTTCGGGCACATACCCAGTAGGGGGCGTGCAGGAGGCGGCTCATCGATGTTTCTGGCTCTCTGTCCCCCTCCTTTCCTCTCTGTAAAAAATCAATAAAATATAAAAAAAGAAAAGGAGTTAATTGGTTAACAGCTATAGTGCAAAACAAAAGACTGCTCACACTCCTTAGTGTATGTTGGAATTATAATTGACATCCAGGTGGCTATTTCAGAGATTATATAAAAAGAGTGAATAGCTAGGCCTCTCAAATCCCATGAGCCTCTGCTTCTTGATGGAGCTCCACACCCTGGGCATGTGTCCTTGGCCGGGATCCAACCTGGGAACCCTCAGTCCACAGGCCGATGCTCTATCCACTGGGCCAAATTGGCCAGGGCAAATGTTAGTTCTTTCAGAACAACTCCAAACATGTCAAACTGGTGGCTGGCGGCCACATGCCTCATTTATTTAAGGTGTCACACCTTTCTCTCTGTTTTAGGTATAAAACACTTGCAAAATTCCAGGATAACAGACATGCTGGATTTTTTTTCTATCTAATCATGCTGCTCCATGCCCCAATACCAGTTTTTTGTGTGTTGTTATGGGGGTTTTTGTTTTTGGGTTTTTGTTTTGTTTTGTTTTTTTGGTAGCAATGGCCTAATAAACACTTTCTTTTAAAAAGACTTTCATAATAAAAATAATAAAATAAAATAAAAAGACTTTTAGCCATGGAATTAAACTTTCTAGTTTAAAACTCTGAAGAACTAGTAAAATTGGGAATAGGCCAGCTAATAAGCTCCAAGAACATGAACAAGCTTACTTTATTCTAAATTTAGGTAGAGAACAGTGATGCTTTAAGATTAGAGCCCTTTTGTTGTTGTATTCTAGAACATTTCTGAATAGTACAGTAATTCATGTTGAAGAAATCCAAATACATAGGTTGTGTGACCTCTCTAAAGAGTATGTCCCAAATGGATGGACATTTGACCCATAAATTTGTTCATTTTATCTTCTCAAAATCAGAAGAGGTGCCCAGCCAGCTCTGGTGGATACTCACTGGTTGAGTATCCACCTATGAACCAGAAAGTCACACAGTTCGATTCCCAGTCAGAGCACGTGTCCAGGTTTCAGGCTCAGTCCCCAGTGAGTCGTGCAGGAAGCAGCAGATCAATGCTTCTCTCTTATCCTTGATGTTTCTATCTTGTCCTCTCCCTTTCTCTCTGAAATCAAATATATATATATTTTTTAAATCAGGAGGCTTTCTGAACCTCTTGTTGGTAGTAAGAGTATGAAAAATGTAGATTGAATGCTAAAAATGTTGGGATTTGGGGGACCTTTAGATGGTTTGTAGAGATTAAATTAGTAGTTGGACCTCTAGAAAATTTTAATTTGTATCTTTTTTTAGGAAAAGGCTTTATATTACTGTACTTCAAAAAATATCCAATCAGAGGTTTTTAGTACTCTGAAATACTCTTGTATTTTAATATGTAGAAAGTTTTCAAATTTAATAAAATTTTCTTATAAAGACTTAAGCCAATAAAAATTAAAACATTTTTAAAATCTTCCTTTTCATTAATAAGGCATCTGGATAACATTATATATAAAAGTCTAAGCGACTGAACAACCGGTCAGCCTGTCACTATGACATGCACTGACCACCAGGGGCCAGATGCTTAACACAGGAGCTGCCCCCTGGTGGTCTGTGTCCTCCCACAGCCAATCTCTGGTGGCCAGCCAACCTCCTATGGTCCCTCCCCCTGGCAGGCCAGCCCCAATCAGCCCTGATCGCTGGATGGGCCGAGGAACCCCACCAGTGCACCAGTTTGCACCAGGTCAGACCTTTTATTGTATAGCCAATAAAAATTAAAAAACAAAAAGAACTGTTTTTTTCTTTTTCCATTAATAAACTACATAGAACTCTGGCCAGGTGGCTTGGTTGGTTGGTGTGTCATCCCATATACCACAAGGTTTCAGGTTCGATTCCTGGTCAGGGCACATACCAAGGTTTCAGGTTTGCTCTCCAGTTGGGGTGCATTCCAGCATATCTGTTATCAATGTTTCTCTCCAACACCAATGTGTTGTTGTTGTTGTTGTTTTTCTCTCTCCTTTCCTTTCTCTAAAATTAATAAACATGTCCTCGGGTGAGGATTTTAGAAAATTTCATGACTATCTATCTATCTATCTATATATATATATATATAAGAGGCTAAGTTTCCATCCTCCAACCAGTAGCTCTCATGCACACTGACCATTTAAAACTGAACAGCACCACGGACCTGGCGCCAACAAACCAACACTTGGCTTCCCCCAAGTGGGGCACAGGCCCCGCCACCACCCCGGAGCGACACTCACCAAATTGCAGCCAACGCTGCCAAGACTCCATGGCACAAAATGTGCCCCACAGCCCAGCCCGGAAACAGTCACTGTGGGTGCCGGGTAATAACATCATGTAGCAACACCCAGCTTTCTCTCCCCAGTGACTAGTATCCTTGGAGTTTCTTCAGCCCAGGAACCTGGCTTGCTTTATAGCCAGGTGCAAACATTTTATAGTTTAACCCAGTGGTCGGCAAACTGCAGCTCACAAGCACATGCAGTTCACGAGCATATGCAGCTCGCGAGCCGTTGTTTGCTACTCTGTTGAGTAATGAGTTTGTCGACCACTGGGACAGGGGCTTAATCACAAGAGCAACAGCAGCCTATAATTATTGGAATGGAGAGTCTAGGTCAGTGGTCGGCAAACTCATTAGTCAACAGAGCAGCAAACTGCAGCTCATGAGCCGCATGTGGCTGGCAAGCCGCAGTTTGCCGACCACTGGTTTAATCAAATGTTTGTAAAGCATTTTCCCTTGCCTCATCTCATTTGATCCTCACAGAAGTCCTGGAATAGGTAGATAGGAAACTTGATAGAATCCTATTTTCTTTTCATCAGCAAGACACGAATAGCAATATTAAAATATTTCTTCTAATTTCCTTTCAATGTGCACAAATCTGTGCACCAGGACACTAATAGCTAATAAAAACACATTTATTATGATAAGTGTGAGAAATTATATGGGTCTTTTGTTTAGTTTGCTGTGCCTGCTAAAATTTTGGGCCCAGAGATGTTATCCTAACATGTTCATTTTCTTCATTAATCAGGCAAAACATCTTCCTGGTGTTAAGAGATTTCCAGGGGCTTGTTCAAGTTCTCATTCCTCAGGATGAGGTAATGGAAGGTTTCCTACTGTTACTGAAAGCCTCTCTGATGCTGTGGTCAGGGTAACTAAATTTGTTTGAGGTTTGAAATTCAAAAGTTAAAAAAATACAAGCAACATTGAGACAAATCACAAACTGGAGGGAAATGTTCACCACAAACATACATCTCTATAAATATAAATGAGATATTTGTTCATGAGCATATCAAATACAGGGGCTAATATTGCTAATATCTCAAAGGTTACTACAGATCAAACTAAAAAACAAGCTAACAGTGACCCAGCAGAAATATGAACCTAGGACATGAACATAAAATTAACAGGAAAAAAAAATATATATATATACACACACACACACACACACACACACACACACACATATATATATATAAATAGTTTTTAGATGTATGAAAATATGCCTGACCTCACTCATAGGTAGAGAGATAACTACACAGAATTGTTATTTTTGACATACAGATTGACAGCACACTACTAGGGAAAATAAGTGTTCCTACATGCATGGAGGGAGTTGAAATAGCACTAGTTCCATCAAGGGCAATTTAGCAACATCAAAACTAGAAGTGCATCTATCCTTTCAACTACTCCTTCCACTTCTAGTCAGTTATCTTACAAGCATCTTAGACTTAGATAGATGCAAAACGACATAAATACAAGGTTTTTCATTGCGGGATTATTTTTAATAGAAACAAACAAATTGGGAAGAACCTAGTTGTTCCCCAATAAGAGCGTGGCATAAAAAATGTACATCCTGACAGCCATAGGAAAAAAGGCTGAAGTAGCTCTTTATGAACTAATATGGAAAAAGAAAGGTGGCAGCTGATCGATGTTTCTAGCTCTCTATCCCTCTCCCTTCCTCTCTGTAAAAAATGAATAAAATATATTTAAAAAAAAGAAAAAGAAAGGTATACAAAACGGGAGTGCTGTCATCTGTATTAAAAAGGAGGTGTGCATGTGTGTATTTCATGGTGTGTCCCTGGAAGGATCCGTGATTATCTGGGAAGAGGAACTAAAGGGCAAGGATAGGAGGGAGACTTCACTGTATATCTGTTTGTTTCCTTTGAAGTTTGAGCCCTGTGAAGGTGCTACTTGCTAAAAATAATTACCATTAAAATTAGATAAAATAAAGCTCTCTCATCATAATTGTTGGGCAACATTGGTTCCTACTTGTATGCCTAAGAAAAATTTTATTTACTCAGCTCTTAGTGTTTGAAATAAGAACAATGAATTATCTCAGGATCTAGAAATAAGCACAGCTAACCTTCAGACTCCATTATTGCTGTGGGATTTAACTGGTCCTCAGACTAACCCAGGAAACAGTTGCCTTTCAAGTCTGTATGTGGGATTTGTTTGCATTCATTGTTTCTTTCCTTATTTTCCTTTAAGGAAAACATTTTTACACTTAGTTAAGAGTTGGACTTGTTGTATTAACTGGAGTCAAAATTGTGATGTATTTTACCAAATTCCTTAATAAAGTTATTAAGGGCAGCCCCAGTATTCACAGCAAGTAAGCTCTATGAATATTACCATTTTTCTAAACCATAGACTAGAGTTAGCACAGATTCCTTTAAATTCATGTGTTTTCTGGAACTGTTTTCCCCTCTTTTTCTGTAGTCTGCTGCTTCCGTGAAGAAGATTTTATGTGAAGCCCCCATGGAATCTGTGGTGCAAGTGTCTGGGACAGTGGTTTCCCGGCCTCCAGGACAAGAGAACCCAGTTAGTAGTTTAGACCCTGTATCTAGTAAACTTCATTGTATACACTTGCCCTGTCTGTCTACACCTATTGGACATCAGGCACTAAAGCTCTGTAAGTTCTATGAATGAACCTACAGATTTCAGAATCTTCACTATAAACACACACACTGATATAAATATGCATGTTAAGATATTTGTTAATGGCCATATCAGCCACAAGTATGCATAAGAATGTCAAAATTATGCACAGATATTTAGACTACACACTATGCACTTGTGCATGTTATATACATAAGTAAATTTGTATTTTACAAATGTTCACTATATACATATTCTGATGAGTAAAATTTTAAATAGGTCTCTTTCTCTTTTTAAGAAAATGCCAACAGGTGAGATTGAAATCAAGGTGAAAACAGCTGAACTTTTGAATCCGTGCAAGAAGCTGCCCTTTGAAGTTAAGGACTTTATGAAGGTGCCATTCTCTGTTATTAATACCTACTATGTAGATCCAAATGGTGGGAGCTAAAGATAAAGTTTTTGAAATTTCAAACTCTCTTTCTAAAATTAATGTCTTGTCAATATTTGAAAAAATATTTAAACATAAAAATCTTTAAATTTGTTTAGAAAACAGAGGCTCTTCGTTTGCAGTATCGCTACTTGGACTTGCGCAGTGCCCAAATGCAGTATAACCTGCGGCTAAGGTCCCAGATGGTCATGAAAATGCGGGAGTATCTCTGTAATCTACATGGTAAGGGAGATGCCTGCATGTTCTTGGAGCTTTTTAGCATCTCTTCTGTTCCATTCAGCAGTTTTACTGTATCCTCGCCTTAGCATCATTGGGTCCAATGTTGCCAGAGGTCTGGAATTCACTTAATGTGTAAAGCAGTTTTTGAAGGTTAATTTCCAGGTATTTTATCCTAGAGCATAATTTAGAAATTTAGAGCATACTTAAGCTCCCTACTGGGTCACAGATATACCCTTTTAAAGATGCTAGTGCCTGTTACCTTAAATATTTCCCATCACTACTGCAGGTCAGACAGCCTTTGGTTGTTACACCTGTAAGTTTTTTAAATTCTTTTTCATGCTTAAATAGCATTTGTTGTGAGCTCAGAAATGTCATGGGAATTAAATTAGACTCTTTAATTAGTCCTGGGGTCTTTTCCTACTATGTTTATGTTATTTGTGTTATTTTTGCTATGCTAGCAGATTTAAAAAACCAGAACAGTTCATAGACAAGGATCCATTAAGTAAGAATTATTTCATTACAAAAGTATCAACTTTATGAACAGAATAGGATTTCATGAAAATGTTCAGCTTTTCTCTTGAGTTTATAGAAACTAGCATCAGCGGTCTTGGTAACTTTTTCAGCCAAAATTCCTAATTAAGGGTAGCCTCAGATTATTGGACTATACCATAGACATCATATTTGACAAATTCCTATCTATTAAATTCAAATGTCTCTCTCTTTTTAGGGTTTGTGGATGTAGAAACACCGACATTGTTTAAGAGGACTCCAGGAGTACGTATCAACCTAACTGTAATGTCCTATTAGTTAGGAAACTGGACCACTTTGCATTTATATTCACTTGGTTTTATTCCTTTTACTTATTTTTCTGCCTCAAGATGATTACATTATTCAGATTTTCTTAAGAGCTGAGAAAATTGCCAATGAAGCAGAGGTACTAAAAGGCAAAGCCATGTCCTAGTCCCACCTGCTCACAATCCATTGTCTCTCTGGGAATGTGAGTGGATCCTGTTGCTAAGGCCCCACGCTGCACCCCCACCCCAACCCCAGTGTGTATTCCTCCCTTAACTGAGGGGGACACTTAAAGACCCTGAGCCCGCCCTTCTCACCTGCAGCAGGACTTAAGAACTTGGAGTTGGGGTTTCGCCATCCTGCTCCATGGTCTAGGAGAGAAACTAGGACTTGGGGCTGAGCAGAAGTCACGCCTACTGCTTTGCATGCAGCAGCTCATTGAACCAGGTCCAGGCACGCAGGCTACAGTTTCCAGGCCTCAACACACTCCCCAGTGCTTGGCTTTGCATTGGGTTTCCTGGGCATTTTAATCAGGATGAACCTTTTCACATAGAAAATGCTAAAAGCTTAGTAACAAGTAAAATAGCATCTTCTAGCCTTCAGTTCATAGTGCTGTTGAAGAGTTGAGTGCAAAAGCAGGGTGGGGGAGGTGGAGAGGGTAAAGAGGGGATAAATGGTGATGAAAGGAGACTTGACTTGTGAACACACAGTGCAATATACAAATGATGTATTATAGAGAATTTTACACCTGAAACATATATAATTTTTATTGACCAATATCACCCCAATAAATTTAATAAAAAATAAAAAAAGAGTTGCGTGCAACAAATGTGAAGTAGGTGAACTAATCTGGGAATGTTAGAAATAGGCCAGGGCAAGGCCACTCATACTTCTCCAGAATCCTTCTGACTATTCTCACTCTTTTATTCTAAATCTCAAAACTAAGGGGAGTAAAAAGAAATGGGATTTTGACTGGTCATTTTAATGTGGGTTTCGTTGAAGTCTTCCTTTAGGTCCTTAGTAAAACTATATTTTTCCTTAAAAGAGAGTTGAAAAAATTGTATGGGTCAATATTTTGAGATAAAAATCTGTATTCTGCTTGAGTTTTCTTTGAGTTTTATAGATGCAAACCAATAATGAATTGGTTCTCTAGATATAAATTCCTTGTTCATTAAGAACTGACATTTCTAAACCTTGATCTTCAATCTACTTATACAATATCTGGACTCTTAAAACTAGTTAAACTTAGAAAAGCAGGTAGGAATTATATGAATAGGAATTGAGAATTCATTTCAATAAGCATACATTTAATACCTACTATATCCAAACATTTAAAGCCTACTGTGTGCAAGCCTTTTGGGGACTAAAACGTGAACAAGAAATGATCTTGTCATCAGGAAGACTTTGCTCTTTAGTTCATTGATGAGCTGAAGTACCAGCTTCCACCAGTTCTTGGGTTTGTTTCTTTTCATAATGTCTCCTCTCTCTCCTTCCCCACCCCTCTCTCGTTAAAAGGGTGCAAAGGAGTTTGTAATACCATCCGGGGAACCTGGAAAGTTCTATTCTCTCCCTCAGAGTCCACAACAGTTTAAGCAGCTTCTGATGGTTGGTGGTTTAGACAGGTGAGTTTTCTTTATGCTAGTAATTGTCAGGAAAGGAAATGTGGAGACGGGAAGGGAAAAAGACAAAAAAGTTGTCTGGATTCTATTTCCTTTTTAATATATTTTTTATTTCAGAGAGGAAGGAAGAGGGAGAGAGAGATAGAAACATCAATAATAAGAGAAGCCGAAACCAGTTTGGCTCAGTGGATAGAGCGTCAGCCTGTGGACTGAAGGGTCCCAGGTTCGATTCCGGTCTAGGGCATGTACCTTGGTTGCAGGTACGTCCCTAGTGGGGGGCATGCAGGAGGCGGCTGATCGATGTCTCTCATCAATGTTTCTAACTCTATCCCTCTCCTTTCCTCTCTGCAAAAAATCAATAAATATATTTTAAAATAATAATAATAATAATAATGAAAGAGGCCCCATCTGCTATGGCTCAGTGGATAAAGTGTCAGCCTGAGGACTGAAGGTTCCCAGTTTCGATTCTGGTCAATGGCACATACCTCAGTTGCAGGCTCAATCCCTGGCTCTGGTCAGGAAGTGTGCAGGTGGCAATCAATCGATGTTTTTCTCTCTCTCTCTCTGTCTCACCCTCTCCCTTCCACTATCTCAAAAAAAAAAAAAAATCAATGGAAAAATGTCCTCAGGTGAGATTAACAAAAAAATAAAAATAAAAAAATAATGAGAGAGAATCATTGATCGACTGCCTCCCGCACACCCTGCAATATGGGCATATACCCTTGTCCTGAATCAAACCTGAGGACCCTTAAGTCCGCAGACCAACTCTATCCACTGAGCCAAACCAGCTAGGACTGCCTGAATTCTAAAAAGAAGGTTAGAAAATGTATGAGCATTTGGGAAATATGTGCAAAATACTTTAAAAATATGTAGTCATTCTTTAGTAAAGATTTATTGGTGTCCACTGTGTGCAGAGCTTTAAGCTAATAAATGTGGCAGGGGATTCAAAACAGAATAGCTTTTGTTCTCAAGGAATTAATGAATCTAGTAAGACAGAATAGGATAATAAATAAAATCATCTGTGATATAAGCAAAAAATTAGTACATTGAGAGTTGCAGGGTAGATATTAAGAGGTTTGAAATTATATTGTTTGCGAAGTATAAAAACTTTGTGAGCTGGGCCTCCTGGGACAGAGTTCATTTCAGCAGATAGAGTTAAGAGTTGAATGGCATAGCAGAGGAAAGCTCAAGTATATTCATGGAGCAACAAGCAGTTCAATTTGGCCAAAGCACAAGAGTCTGTGTGAAGAAGCATGAACCACCTTGCATGCCATTCTAATATGAGAATATCCAAAGGTGCCATTGTTTATTTCTAAAGCAATTCTATATAGAATAGTTCAATTCTGGGTCAGCTATGTATCTGATTAGATTAGGGCATTGTAATGAATTTTTAAATTTCTTACATGCCCTTTAAATATTATAATTAATTTATCTCATAGCCTGCACAGCCGTGAATTTTGGGGAAAATGTGTGTCTGTCTTATTAGAATCATGATTCAATTCATGCTATTTTTCTATTGTAGATATTTTCAGGTTGCCAGATGTTATCGAGATGAAGGCTCAAGGCCAGATAGACAGCCTGAGTTTACGCAGGTACAAAGCTCTATGCTCTTGTCTCTTACTCATGCCATCCCACTACAGCCCAGTGTCTCCAGTCCAGGACAGTAGTCAGATAGACTTCTCATTGATTTTATCTATCAGATATTTGTTGAAACTGGCCTGCAGTGGAGGCATTCATTATTTGACTTTTGACATATTTCATATGTCCTTTTTATAAGGATTTTGGCCACCAACTAAGGGATGCCAAAGATCCCATAGCATTTTCATGGTTGTTATAAAGTTCTTAAAACACCTCTTGCACATTAAGAACTAACAGTTCTATATGTTAATATTTACTCTGCCTACTCTGAGCATTCATCAGAGCTGCTACGTTTTGGTTTTTGTTTGGTAGCATATGAATCACTGTGATGAAGCACAAAAATCTAAGCTTTGAAGGTGGACAGACCTGGGATCAAGTGTAGCTTTACTGCTTACTGGCTGTACATACATAGGAAAGTGACTTAGCTGCTATGAACCATGGGTAGTCATAGGAACTAAACAAGGGGATGATGTATGTAAGTATTCGCACAGTACCTGACATAAAACAGATGTACAGTCCTGCTGGTGTAGCTCAGTGATTGAGTGTCGACCTATGAACCAGGTCACAGTTAAAATTCCTGGTCAGGGCACATGCCTGGATTTCGGGCTCTATCCCCAGTAGGTGGCGTGCAGAAGACAGCCAATTAATGATTCTTTGGTCATTGATGTTTCTCTTTTTCCTCCTCTCCTCTGGGGAAAAAAAAAAAGTTTAAACATAGATGTACAATAATATTAATTTCCCTCTTCCCCCCCCCCCCCATGTTTTAAGTATTTATGTCCAGAATCCTGAGGTAACTTAAAACCAGAGAAATATATGGATATGTATAATAAAAAATAATGGCTGTTCAAGTTAGTTTCCATGTGTTGTTTGGTTTCAGATTGACATAGAGATGTCTTTTGTAGACCAGACCGGGATCCGGAGTCTCATTGAGGGTTTGCTCCAGTATTCCTGGCCCAATAACAAAGGGCCTGTGGGGGTGCCTTTTCCTTCTATGACTTTTGCTGAGGCTTTGGCCAGCTATGGAACTGATAAACCCGACACTCGCTTTGGGATGAAGGTACTTTTGACTCTTCAGTTTTCCAGGTCTCCACCCCCATATAGTCCAGCAGTGTTTTGAACCACTTTGAAATTTACAACCAGTTGCACACACTGCTGTATCATATTTTCTGTTGTTACCTTTGTTGTTTTGGAGCTACAGCAAGAGAGAATAACAGTCTGTGAGCATCACATCTATCTACTGTGTTCCAAAACCAATTTCCAGAGAGCAAGATTCTTGCTATAAAGTTTGTATTATTGTTATGTTATCAATTATATGGACACAAATGATAACTTGAAAGGAAAAACAAAAAACCCTATTCTTTCCTCTTCAGTTTTCCTTAAGCTAACTAAAATGTCACTTGGAAGGCCATTAAGAGATATTTATTCTTTTTCTGTGGTATTTAAAGACCTCAAACCTATGGAAAATTTTTTCAAATTATTAAGATCAATGGATATTTAACTATAAGGGTCAGGGGAGGATTTACATGGAGCAGTTTCTGTTGGCAAGCCTCTCACTATTTGCTCCTAGAGAGAACAGCCCTTTGTCTGTGCGATGCTGGTGACATTACTGCATCTGTTTTCAGTTCAGATGCCTCAGAAATTGAGTCCTGCCTCGTCTACCAATAGGCAGAGCCCGGCTCTTAGATTGAAAAACATTTGCACCCTAACTGGTTTGGCTCAGTGGAAAGAGCGTCGGCCTGCGGATTAAAGGGTCCCAGGTTCGATTCCGGTCAAGGGCATGTACCTTAGTTGCAGGCACATCCCCAGTAGGCGGTGTGCAAGAGGCAGCTGATCGATGTTTGTCTCTCATCGATGTTTCTAACTATCCCTCTCTCCCTTCCTCTCTGTGAAAAATCAATAAAATATATTTTAAAAAGTAAAAAGAAAAACATTTGCTACACAAAGTCCTAACTGCCTCCTCACAGCTGCTGCCAAAAAACCAAAAATTTAAATATTCCAAAACAAATACTCCTTGTTTCTTGTTTTGGAATATGAAATACAGTGGTACCTCGAGATACCAGTGCCCTGACATACGAGATTTTTGAGATACGAGCCATCGAGCAAGCGATTTTGCTTTGAAATACGAGCAACATTTGAGATAGGAGTAATCGCGCGGATCGGCCGGCTGCACACGACCCACCAGTCTACCGAGACTCGAGCGTCTCATAGTTTCCCACGCCTCAAGGTTACAGCACGAATTAAACTCGTATCTCGAGGTACCACTATAGTGGTTCTTAAGTCAGACTGCTTCAATTGTGCTTCTGCCACTACCAGCTGTGTCATTTTGGGCAAGTTTTTGCCTTCTCTGTCCTTTGGTTTTGGCATTTATTACATAGGGATAATAAGAGTGCCTTCCTTATATGCTTATTTTGAATCATTCTGTATGAATGTGCTGTGTAGATGTTAACAGCTCTACTTTCTTTAAAAACTTGTTTATAAAATGTTTTAATTACCCTTTTCTTTAACCCATTTCCCAGATTGTAGACATCAGTGATGTGTTCAGAAACACAGAGGTTGGATTTCTTCAAGATGCACTTAATAAACCCCAAGGAACCGTCAAAGCCATATGCATCCCTGAAGGAGCAGTAAGTGAGGCACAATTCTATGTGTTCTCTAGAACCTGTTTGTGGGAAGTAAATATGTTCAACATGGGCACATCTAAACTTCAGAAAGGATAGTCTCTTTAAGAATATAATCTTTTCAAATAAACTCATAAAAATTGTGGTTTTTTTTTAAAGAATTCTTACATATCTTTATGTAAAGTCTAACAATGTCCCTAAAACTATGGAGAACAATAAAACCTGATGAATATGAGTTTATACTCAAGATCTAGAACTCTTTTACTTTTTCCCCTTTTAAACATTGCTGTAAAGTACACCTGCTTCATTTGGGGTCATTTCCACTAGTGATGAGCATAACGTATTCATATTCATGTCTCCAGCCTCAGTTTGTCCAGAGCTCTCAGCTTAACCAGCATAACCCTTGCATGTTGGATCTTGAATAAGATTACTATTTTGAAAGACTACTTATTTGGATATATAAGCATATTAAGTATATTCAATCTGAGGATAAGAATTCAGTCTCATAATTACTTCGTATGTTCAGTGGAAAGTAATGTGGTGTCCGTACTCTAGTCCAGACAGAATGAATGTACACAGGTGAGCTCTGTACAACATATACTGTTGTCACTATTATTTACCCCAATATGAGGATGTCCATTCTTTCCCAAGTAGCTGATCAGACTTGCTGGGTCATGAACCCTGACTCCTCCTTTGTGTATCTCCCATATCTACCTAAGTGGCCCATAAATATTAGTTATGAGGACATTGTCTTACTTAGAAAGACATTGAAATAATTTATACAAAGTAAAATGTAAAGAATTTTAAGAGACCTGAAATAATTACGAATCTTCTTATTGACCTGAAAGTTCTATTTTCTTTTATAATTCAGAATGTAAAAATTCATTTGGAACATTTATCCTGCATATTACATGGAATACATGTACAGCTATTCCCAGTGTAATTTGCATATAGTGTCTGGAAAATTTAAAGCCCTGTAACAAGCTTTAAATTTTTGTTATTTGGCAGCAAAAATTAAAATTGTATTTAACCCTACTCTTGTGATGGAAAGACACAAAATATATTTGTACTAGAAGTCCAGTGCACGAAATTCATGCATGGGGTGGGGGGTGTCCCTTAGCCCTGCCTGCACTCTCTCCAATCTGGGACCCCTCAAGGAATGTCCGTCTGCCCATTTAGGCCCCACCAGGATCGGGCCTAAACAGGCAGTCAGACATCCCTTTCACAATCCAGGACTACTAGCTCTCAACTGCTCACCTGCCTGCCTTCCTGATTGCCCCTAACCACTTCTGCCTGCCAGCCTGATTGATGTCTAACTGCTCTCCTGCCAGCCTGTTTGCTCCTAACTGCCCTCCTTGCAGGCCTGGTCCCCCCAACTGCTCTTCCCTACAGGCCTGGTTGCCCCCAACTTCCCTCCTCTGCTAGCCTGGTCACCCCTAACTGCCCTCCCCTGCCTCAAGTGGAAGCCAAGGCAGACCAGAGTTGCAGAAGCTTGGCTTCCTTCATTGCTGGGGACAACCTAACCTCCTGCTCTCTCCAGCTCTGTGGTTGCTGCCATTTTGTTGAGATTTATTTATCTTTTATAATTGAAACTTTGTAGCCTTGAGTGGAAGCCTGGGCCCGCCAAGGTGTGTGGAAAGCTTGGCTTCCTCCATTGCTGGAGAAACCCAAGCCTCCTGCTCACTCTGTGGCAGCAGCCATCTTGGTTGGGTTAATTTGCATACCCACTCCTGATTGGCTGGTGGCTTGTGGGTGTGATGGTTAGTTTGCATATTACTCTTTTATTAGATAGAATTCCCTTTTCCCTTTGCTATCATAAATGTTTATGAAACTAAGTGTCATATTGTTGAGTTTACTTTTTCTTTCATCAGAAATACTTAAAAAGAAAAGACATTGAATCCATTAAGAAATTTGCAGCTGACCATTTTGATCAGGTAAGGATTAATTAGAGCAGTTTTTCTCCTATCTTTCAGGAATTCAATATTTTTAACTAATAATTGCTTGAGCTCTTTCACTAACATTAGTTTTGAGGATATTGTTATTTCAGATCATTCTTTTATTTTTTCCTTTTTATTTTTAAATGTAATCTTACCCCTGGGTATAATTCTAAGATTTCAACTTAGTTGAACTCATCATTAATCAGAATGGAAGTTTAACCATAGCTTTTTAAAATAAACAACAGTACTTTAATCTGGTTAGGAAAATAAATAGAGCCCCATGTGCCCCAAGATTTAAATGAAACTGTAGCAGGTCTGAAGGAAAGCCTGAATTGTTCTTCCTATACCCTTTATAAAAATTCTGAATACAACTATGATAGACACCTGAATACAACTTTGATAGGTAGAACTAAATTTATAGGTAGAACTATTAATTTAGTTCTACCATTAACCTGGGCTTGGTTAATGGTAGAATTAAAATGGGAGGAGCAGGAGTGGAAATGGGCATTCTTAACTCTCACAGGAATTGGAAACTGCCTCGGCCATTTTGGAATCAATGACTTTAAACACAGCCATGTTTTTTGAGTTATTAAAATCAGTGATACTTTGAAGAAAGGATCTAAAATATAAGACTTTATCATCCATTCACTTGCAATCTTTCAAAAATTGACAGAAATCTCTGACATCCCTCCTGACCTGTCATTCTTTTTATTTTTGTTATAATTAAATTGCTTTTGTATCATTTTGAAAGGGTTCACGAGGGAAAAGAGATAATCTCATGTAAGTTTTCTTCTATTGGGAACAAGAAATCTTTGTACTATAAGAAAACCCCCCTTTTTAGGAAAATGCTAATAAATCTTTTTCTTTATCACAGGAAGTCTTACCTGTGTTCCTGAAAGCCAATAGGAACTGGAATTCTCCGGTTGCTAAGCTTGTGATGGAGGAGCAAGGACTGGGCCTGATCAGACGGATGGAGATCCAGGAGGAGGACATGGTCCTGCTAACAGCCGGAGAGCACAAGAAAGCAGTAAGAGAAGTTACCTCTGCTGGGGCTGAATGGAGTTCTCTTCTGTGCATGTAATTGACTGTTAATTTAATTAACATGGAGCTTCTCTGCATGAGTTTTTATATGAGTAAATATCTTTTTTTTTTTAATCCTCACCCAAAGATATTTTTCCATTGATTTTGAGAGAGAGGGGAAGATAGAAATATCAATGTGAGAGAAACACATCGATTGGTTGCCTCCTGCACGCACCCCTACCAGGAGCTGGGGGAGAAGCCTGCATCTGAGGCACATTCCTTTGACCAGAATCAAACATAGGACCCTTCGGTCTGCAGGCCACTGCTCTATCCACTGAGCCAAACTGGCTATGAATATATGAGTAGATATCTTTCAGCACTTTATAATGCACTGTATAAAAACTAGTTTCTTCACCGGCCACTAGCCTCTATGGGCAATGCCCGCAGACTGGCTGTGGTTCTAATTAGGAAAGCCACTTAGGTGGAGGGCTGTCAGGACTTGATGTCTAACCGTGAAAAAATATTTTCACATGTAATACTTTAAACAATAAAAAAATTTTTTTTCATTTTCAGTTTTGTAAATTAAGAAAATTTGGCAGTCACTAACTTTTATACATAATACATTCCTGAAAATGTGGAGGACAGGTCAGTCTGCTGGAGGGCCGCTGGTGGGCAGACATCTGGCCCTACTTGATCGTGGTAGGATCCTCTTCCGTGGAGCAGCCACTGGGAGATGGTGAGGGCTACCAGGCACCAGCCCACTCACTGTTCTCCAGCAGATGCACAGAAGACTGGACATAGCTGAACAGGCCATTGTAAAATATGCAGAAGTGGTATAGAAGTCAAATAAATACTGAAAACATACTGTAAAGGTCAAGTACCGCTACTGTTACTATTGTAAAAGAGAACTGAGGCTGAGAAGTTAAATATTTGCACACACACAGCTGGGATGTGGAGGAACCAGATTTTTTTCCTAACCCTCAAAGTGGTTCCCAAAGGTGCATTCTTGAGTTAACCTCTAATTCACCCTGCCTTTCTCCTAGCAGCAAGCATTGTTGAACATTAAGTACATGCCAGGCACTCCACAGATCATCACAGCCTTCAGGGCAGTAAGAAGATCATGGGAATAGGTGCCCATCATCTTGCACCTTACACGTCTTATCTCACTGTGTTGTCACCTCAGCCTTCTGGAATACTTTTATCTCCATTCCACTGTGGCAAAGGATACAGAGATGTTAGTAGCAAACAGATCAGACTCAGGTCCATCAAGTTTATACCTGTGTTCTCCATTCCCCAATCACTGAGAGTGACAGTCCTCCTCAGACCATTGTGTGTGTCTTCTATTACTTGGCTAATCCTTTCTCAGAGAATGGCCTGGCTTTAAAATCCAGATTGGCCATTGCTGACTACTCTGTCCCAGCAGTTACCTCAATGTTCCTATCTTCTGTTTGCAGTGCTCTTTGCTGGGAAAATTACGGCTGGAATGTGCTAACCTTCTTGAAGCAGGAGGACTGCTGCTCCGTGACCCAGCTCTGTTCTCTTTCCTGTGGGTGGTGGATTTCCCCCTCTTCCTTCCCAAGGAGGAAAACCCCGAGGAGCTGGAGTCAGCCCACCACCCATTCACAGCTCCCCATCCCAGTGACATCTACCTTGTCCACACTGAGCCCGAAAAGGTATCATATCTGTGCTTGCAAATCAAAGGAACTGTGGGGAAAACAAAGCAAAGCACTTCAGATTTCAGTGTGACCCAGTTCTGGAAGCCCCAGAAGAAATGATCAGTTTGAATCAGTAGTTAACATTCTCTAATGTCAAGACTCTGAATCTTGCAGGTCCGTAGCCAGCACTATGACTTGGTTTTAAACGGCAGTGAGATAGGAGGCGGTTCTATCCGAATTCATGATGCACAGCTCCAGCGCTATATCCTGGAAACATTACTGAAGGTAACATGCTCCAACCTGGCCTTGTTTGTGTGTTAAAATTTGTAATGAATGGAGGGTTCACTAGATACAGGATAGTATCAGCTTCTCTCTCTCCCTTTAGTGTAAGTCTTTGAAAAGTAGGTAATAGCTGTTTGGCAGTGCTTATGATAGGCCAGGCACTGACACACTTAATCCTCTACCCAAATCCAGTGGTCTCTTCTTGGTCACCAAATTCAGTGTCCCGTTCTTTGCCCTACTCTCTCCTACCTCCCAGCAGCATTTGACACTGTTTCCTAATACCCTCCCTAGTCCCTTGACAGGACAGTTCCCTGCTTTCATCCTACCCTTTGGAGCCATATCCTCAGTCTTACTATTTGCATTATCAGTATAACTGCATTTTATTGAGCGCCAGACATTTCTCTGCAAGGTTTTAATATCTGTGACTTAGGACATCACCTTGCTCTACTACAAACTTCTTGAGGTCTTTAACTCACCTTTGTTTTCCCTTTCACACCTAAACACACTGTGTGCACTTGGTGGACGCTCAGTATGTATTTAAATGTTACTATCTTTTGAATTTCAGGAAGACGTGAAATTACTCTCACACCTGCTCCAGGCTTTAGATTACGGGGCGCCCCCTCATGGAGGAATTGCCTTAGGTAAACAATCTGCCCTTTTACAAGCCAAATTTCATTCCATTGGACAGTCTTAAATTTGGGCTCAGCTTAAGGGGGGTGGTGGATGGAGGAATAAAGGAGGTAAAGAGTGAGCCCAAGAGTTCTGCAGAATTTGTTTGGTGTTTATTTACCAGTTATAAAGCTACAACTGAATCATTTACATTTGAAAGATTTAGTAGAATGGAACTGTATGGTCTTAGCTCAAATCCCTGGGGGCTCAGACACCTTGATAGGAGCCTGGAGAGCCTTCCTACCTAGCCCCAGCCTGTGTGAGTAGGAATGTGCCATGGCCCTTCTGATGGACAAGGATGCTCACCCTGTTTCTTTTATCAAAGTATGTGAAGAATTTTAGAAAGTTTACTAGATTATGGATCCTCAACCACAGGGACCTCTTTCTGTATTCTTAGAGTCTAATTATGTGTAGACTTTAGTAAGCCCTTGCTAAAGATATTTCCTGCTGTCACTATTCATCCTAGTAGATGTGACTGAGCATTTTCCTAAAGTGAGATAGAAAGTAACCTCAAAAGTTCTCTGAAAAGGCAGGAACTATGCCTGGGTACAACTTGGTAAAGATTCTTATTTAAAAGTCATTGCTTCACTTTGAGCAAGTTTTTCTGTAACCTTTGTAGAAAAACCAAGTCACTCCCACCCTCAGATTACATTCTCTTCTGTTAACTTTGTGTTTTACTCACAGGGTTAGACAGACTGATATGCCTTATCACTGGAGCGCCAAGCATCAGAGATGTCATAGCCTTCCCAAAATCCTTCCGGGGGCAAGACCTCATGAGCAGTGCCCCAGATTTTATCCCTCCTGAGGACCTGAAGCGCTATCACATTCAGGTTTCCTGGCCAACAGACGCAGAAACAGAAAAGAACTCATTGAATCCTCCTCACCATGCAGAAAGTTGAGCTTTTGGTTTTCATCCTCTGCTCCCTCCAGAGTTCTACTAAAGATATGACAGGTCTTTAGGTGGAAGTACTCCAGGCAACATTCTTTACCACAATGAAGAAACAGTACTCATTCTGGACCTGATAACATGATTAGAATTCTTTGTTTGGGACTCTTTTGAAGTTTCTTTTTACTTGGAGAGGTGTGAAAAATGGCTCTTTGTTAGAATGGTAGAATGGCTAAGTATCTTCTAATCATGTTTTCCCCTACCTGAGAGTAGGTTGTTGACTTGGGACAGAAGTAATCAGATCCTATGTGAAATGTGAGAAAATATTTGCCTCTTTAGACTGGTGAGTTAATGGAGGAGTCCGTTTAACCAGCGTCACCAAGAAAATCCTGTAACTTAAGCTGGGCAATCATCATAATATAGTTAAAAGCAACATGATATAATGCCAAACATCCCTGAAATGAAACTCACAAAATCCTAGTCATGGCTTCACTTTGAGCAAGTTACATAGGCCTTGCTTAGTCTCCCTCCTGCTGTGTGAAATGCAAACAGAACTTGTCTGGCTACCTCACAGGGCTCTTCTTGCCAGAATCAGAGATCATGTACGTGAATGATAATGTGAGTGGAAGTGCATTTAACGCATGACACAAATGTATGACTGTCTACCCATCTGTAAACAGCAACAGGTACAGCTGTGTATTTTATAATTTAAGATTAAACAAAACTGATTACCTATAGTAAGAGAAAAACAGTAAATTTATGCATCAGTATCATTTATATTTCTATTTTTTTAAGTAATCCCTGAATACCTTATCCTCAATTATACTAAAAACATTTACCTTAGACCAACCTCAAATGTGTAAGAGTGAACACTGAGGATCATTGTGATTTTTTTATATTGTGTGACGGGTCAAAGGGGGACACCTGGAATATTTTCAATAATAAAGATTTAGTTTTTTAAAAAGCTTATGATTAATAATTATAAAACGGGAACAAAGAAGGCCTTGATTAATGAAATTGTTCTTTTTGACATCACCTTCACTTTTGCCTTGGCATTCTTTTGATTTATAATGTGTGAGCACAAATTATCAGCCTATATCCTTGTCTGTTTTTCTCAGTGTTCTAAGTAACACGATACTATGATCTATTTGAAAATAACAGCAGCTTTACTTCCAGGTCTCATTCGGGCTGCTCAGTGGGCTGGGAAGAGCATAAATGTCCTTCCCAACTGCAGAAAGCTGTTCCCCTGAAGTTTGTCCTTAACCCGGTCTCTCCCCATCTGTGGGCCCTGAGGACAGAAAATCCTTTTTGGCAGGGCTCTTATGGCAAGAAAGG
Source organism: Lasiurus cinereus (assembly GCA_011751065.1). Classification (NCBI taxonomy): domain Eukaryota; kingdom Metazoa; phylum Chordata; class Mammalia; order Chiroptera; family Vespertilionidae; genus Lasiurus; species Lasiurus cinereus. The sequence goes on along the minus strand of JAAGEH010000042.1, from coordinate 26,133,752 downwards.
ATGTCAACTCTGCCTGCACTTTCTCAATGGAGAGAACTTCTCGAGATGCCCTTTATTGGGTAGGAAAATACAACTCACATCTACTTATCCCACATACATGTTACCTAATTTTTAATATAATAAAATCACTATTCACTTCTTAGAGTTTCATTCTAACCAAAATAGTCTCTATGCTGGAACGAGTTTCAGAAAACACCCCAAATCTGTAGAATGTTTTCTGGGCTACAAATACCAAAAGCCCCAGACCCCCAAACGTCAGAAAGTCCTGTGTTGGCATCTCAGAGACCTAGTCACTGGGGCATCACTCAGCTTTTAATTCTGCCTTTCAGAAGAAAAATGCTTATCTGAAATTCAAAGAAATGTAGCTATTTTATATCTAATTGAAGTGACATTTTAAACATTTTCTCAAAATTTAAGGAAATATTAGTAAAGTTGGAAATAACACAACCAGGACTTTGCAAACCAAAGTAATTGTAATTGGAAGCAAAGTTTATTTCAAATCCAATCCCCAACCTCATAGGCAATTTAAATTTATCCTATGTTAAAAATTTTAAAAACCAACTGTTGGGGAAGGTCAGATGATACCATTCCTGCTCCAAACCCTCCAGCAGTTTCCTATCTCAGAGAAAAGCCAGTCTTTATATGAGCACCAAAGCCCTGCAGAGCCTCATTATCTGACCACACACTTGCTTCACTCCCTGGCATCCTTGTTTCCTGTTCCCAGGATGAGCCCAGAGCAGGCCTTTGCCTGGAGACATGACCCACAGGGGGGCAAATTTGATGATTCAGGAGGGTAATTTGAGAATGAGTTAACAGTAAAGTTTTTGTATTTCTTATTCGTGCAGGGGGTGGGGGGGTTGTCCCTTAGCCCAGCCTGCGTTCTCTCCAATCTGGTACCCCTCAAAGGTTATCTCAGACTGCTAGCCTGCCTGCCTTCCTGATGGATGCCTGACAGCTTCTGTGTGCCAGTCTGATTGATGCCTAACTGCTCCCCTGCAGGCCTGATCCCTCCCAACTTCCCTCCCATTAGCCATCTTGTGTTGGAATGATCAATTTGCATATTACTTTCATTAGATAGGCTATATCATGACATACTTATGCATTTCAGTTATGTTTGGAAACTTCAATTTTTATTTAAACCATTTTAGTGATTTCTTCAGTATTTCAACTGTCCTTTTGTTTTTCTTTCATGGATACCATGTTCTTTGGAAGCTTGTTTAGACTTAATGACCTCTTTTATTTGGGGGGCGGGATGGGCACATCAGGATTTTAAGAGATGCTTAGGTGGGGGGCATGACCAAAAAATAAAGGTTAGGAACCACTGTTCTAGAGATTTTAGTAGGGGAAACTGATCATACTGATGATTCAAGTCAGCTGTGAGACTATACAGATAAGGACCTGCCTTTCCAACAGGGAAGGCCCCTTAAAGCAGACAGACCCCTCAAAATGCTGGCAGCTTGTTGCTATGAGCTGGCTTAACCTTGACCTTTCTCTTTCAATGTTTGGGATAAACCAGAATCCAGTCTCAGCTTTCTCATCTGTACAGCAGTTCACTAAAACTTCCTCTAGCTTTTTCTCTGGAATAAACATTATGTAAACACTGAGATGTTAAGGAGCTTGAGGTGAGGATTCCTTTAAGATTTATCTTAAAAACTGAAATTTACTGGTCATGAATTATGGAACCCAGCCTTTCAGACTGAATTTAACTACACGAGAATGTTTTGGGCAGGATATGCAGTGAAACATACTCAAATCCCCCATAGTTGGCTGTGATGGGTTTGCAATCAGGATCAATGTATTCTTTTCCTCAAATTACAAGATATCTGTTAATGTGTATAATTTTTCAGGGGCCCAAATAAATATTGGAAGTATAAATCTGGCAACCAGGGATTCAAACTAGTTAGCTACCAGTGCTTTTAATAGCATCTCCTACACCTGCCCATGCACAAGACAGGTTATAGAATTCCAGGTTCCTGGAATTTGTGGGCACATGATAGTCCAACTTCCCATTGGTGTTCACAAAAGGTCACACTTTTAAACCAATCTAGTCCCACTTTTGGATACAGGGTTTGTCAGTCTCAACATTCCGTCAAACCAACTTTCCCTTCAAGAAAACTGCTGGGATGTCCAAACCAAGACTGCAGTCTTTCCTGCCTAGTCCTTTTATGGGATTTTGGCCCTTTCCCACACCAGATCCTCCAGTGCCTTCTGTTCACTACCAACGTTACTGAATATTGACTGTTATGGCTTAATTTGATTCTCTATCTGTAAAATGAAGGCAATTCCTAATTTGCTGCCATCAAAAGGATGAAAACAGCATATAGTAATTGTTCAAGTTAGTTCAAAAGTTCTTTTTCTCATATACTTGAGATCCACTACTTCATTAACCACTCTCTGGACAATCTTCAGAACAGTAGTTAATAATTGTTCAAAAAAGTCATTTTTCTATCACCCAAGTTTATTAACAAGACAGAATACTTGTAGTTCATATACTTCAAATTCACTGCTTCAATTAACCACTCTGTGGGCAATCTTACATAGCCAGTTGACCAAACTGCAGTCATCCAAGGCCATGGACCTTCATGCTGGATTTTGCTTTAAGCTTAACTTGTTCCCTATTTCAGTATCGGGGTATTTTATCTTCAGCTTTTTCACACAAGTCACTAAAACTTCTCAAAGACCACCTGATCACTCTTCAATACATATAACCACCTGGTTAAAAGCTTGGGAAACATTACAATACAGCAGACCAAATTCATAGAATTACATTCCAGTAGGTGAAAACATGCACAAGTGCTTAATTTAAGAGTTAGTGCTGGTGTGGATGGTCGTTTTAGGATGTCTCAGGGCCTGTGGGAAGACATTTGAGTAGGACCAGGAACCAAATGAATATGGATCCTTGAACTAACCTGCAGAACTTCAAAGTAGGGATCTAAATGGAGCTAGAGCTAACAATATTCCTTTATGTCTTAGAGGTGTTAGAACTCAAATAGCAGCACTTATTTGGAGAAAATGTGAAATCACAACTCTATTTGCTTAGTGCTGAATTAGAAAGTGAGCTAAAATTTGATTGGCGGGTATTGACTAAGATTTTCAAAGTTGCAAGTAAGCCAATTAATGGTTTCTTAGAGAAATTCACTGGCAACCCATTGGATAACTACTATTCTCACTTGATCGTATGTATGCCTCTAACATTTGCAAGATTAGCACTCTTTTAATTCATCTCCCAAAGATAAAGAACACTGCTATAACCACAGTATCAACAACCTCAAAAAGATTTAACATGCCCCATTGTTGTTTCTAGGCTCTTTCCTTTTGGGGGAGATTCATCCCCCAGACAGCCAGTCATTAGGGGAAATCACCTATCAGTTTTGGCCAGAGACCAAGCACCAGGTTGTTTATAGCCAATGGAGGTCTCCAACTTCAGCTCTCCTCCACATTAAGATCACTGGCTTTTCTTTGCAATTTTGTATCTGGGTAAAAGCTCATGTTTCAATGGCTCACTTGCCCATTTGGGGCAATAAGGGGACCAGCACTCAGGAAGGTATAGTTTATTTCTCAGCATTAAACTGTGCTTTCAAAGATTAAGAAATCTGATGAACCTATGAACAGGTCAATTGGCAGTATACTGCCATGGGGTCTTACTCACAAAAATGTCCTATTTTCCTTTCTTCATCCCATTAAGATGAAATAAGCAGACTTGATCAGATGGTTTATAAAAATTTATTAAAATTTAAAGTTGATCTATCCCATGAGTATCCATCCAGCTGCCTGCAATAAAAGAGCCACTTTTAGTTAACTCCCATATTTCAATTCTAATGGTATTTGAAGTACAGTATACAGAATATCAGATCTTTCTTTCATCAAGTAATCAGTGAGAGAGTTCAAGTTGGGTTAATATCATCATATATTCTGAAATAAAACCACAGCACTGATATTTATAAGACTTACCTCTCAAAGGTCAGCCAGTTGCCATAAATGCCTGAAATCAAAGAACAGTCATTAATCATGGTAAAAAAGAATTTGTGTGATACTAGTCAGTAACGTAACCTCAGAATAAAAATGGAACGGTTTTATGATTGATATCATCCTATTTCATTTGGCAGAATCACTACATCACTGGTTACATTCCAACTTATCATATGTAACAAATATCATTATTACCTGGAAATCTCCAGAGTTACAGGTATGCCTGTTTGAAGATTAGAAAGAAAAAAAGACATTAGAAATACACCTTACCAACATTTTTAACTTTTGGGAAAATAACATTTAGGTAAGTGAGCACCTTTTGTACAACATGATGAATGTTCCACCACGATTATGGACTTTGGGTGTCAATGATGTGTCCCTATAAGTCCATAAAGTTTAACAAAAAGGCTGACTTTGGTGGCTGGATGTTGACCATGAGGTGTGCAATTACAAGGGGAACTGTACTTGAGTTTTGCTGTGAATGAATTGATATATAAAAACAGCTGAATAATTCAGGTTTAATCTACAGATTGATATGCCATAAAAATTGGTTCAAAGTGTTATTAACACGCAGTTCTCCAAATGTGTTATTAATCCTCCATTATCACAAAGAACGTTTGGTGTAACATTAGTTATCCAAACCCCTGAATGTTTTGTGGGAACATAGCCAATTCACCTTTTTGAGGTATGACTGTTGCAGCCAGATACATCAGATAGGAGCGAAAGACAATATTGCTCATCACTATTAGTCTGCTGAACTATGTTATCATCATTGTATCGGCTTTAAACCACTTAGAGCACAGAAAAAAAAAAAATCAAAACTACCATACCTCTGCTTAAAACTCTTTGTTCCAGGACTTAATAGCCAGCCCAACTCTTCACACCTGCAGGAAGTATTTTCATATTTAGTAACAGGCAGTAACAGGAAAATTCCTAAAATGTTTCAGGTACTGTTTCAGTTATAAAAAAAAATCTTCATTCTTTTTCAGAGAGATTCCCATCTGTTTTTTTTTAAATCATCACTAACAGCACCTTGGTTAGTATCTATTTGAGATTAATAAAATACATACCTTTATTTTAAATGTCTCCAAAAACCTGCATCTAAAAAAGTAAGTATTTATTTAGACTGTATTCCCCAAATCATTGGCTTTGCACACCAGAAAACACTAACAGTCAACCATCATTAAGACAATCACATTTTAGCAACATAAATCTGTACCAGAAGCCAAAATCTTTTCTCATGTCTTACCGCAAGCATGTCATCCATGGATAAAAGTGTATCCAACAGCTAGAAGGGAAACAGAACATTTTTTTATTAATGTCAAATATCATTAAACTCTTTGATCATTGTTACATGTCACAGGGTTCTTCAGTGTTAGATTTGTCTACATGCTAATTTCAGGTCAGACATTTGATCAACATCATTACAAAAACCCCGTTCAAAGCATGCGTATCATGCACTCAACTAATCAAACACAGAACATTAAGCATTAGGAGCTTGGTAGTTATGCAGTGTATTTTATCAACATTCTCAGTTCTGAGTCCATTAGAATATTTTTTAACAATTAACACTTACAAGAAGTAAATCAAGCCAGTCCAGACATGTCAAGACTCAAGTCCACCTAAGGAAAAAGAAAGAGTGGTTTTTCCAATAGCCGAAGATGAATTTTCTCCTTACCAATCTAAAAAATGCCTGAAATCAGATAGAGCTAATAATTAAGACCTTCACATTCAGTCAGTATTTGCTTATCATCATACAGGCTTTTACACATTAGACATCTTAGGAATGGTGAAAGGACAAGAACCGGGTATTTTCTTGCACTCAGCATACCTTTCAAGCACTTCCTGTGCATTAGGAAACCCTAAAAAGCCACACGTGGTGGTATTGTATCTGTCCAGTTACCAATGTGAGATTTTAACTATAAGTTTACTTACCATTCCAACTTCCAGTTACTCCTTTTTAGTGCCTACACAAAAAGAAAAGCCAAATTAGTAGTGCCCTTTGCTTGTGCTATTACCAGCTAACATTTCACACCAGACACATCAGACAAGTGGTACATGTCTTCAGAATTCAATCTGCTGAACTATGCAAACATCACAGTATCTGCTTCTTTAGGTGTCCTCCAACATTAAATATTAGTGCAGAAGCTCATGTTTGAAAAAGGGTAGGAGTAAGACCCTGAGGATCAGCACCGATTGAGCAAGGTGATACCTTAAAAAAGTCTAAGAACCATATATAAAAGGTTTCTCACCTGTCTGCCCATGGCAAGAGTGTGATGCTTGCACTTTAAGACCTAAGAAGGGAAGAGTTTCAGGTCAGCTCAACTGCAATCTTTATTTTCTCTAAATCACCATTTTGTGTGCCTCAGTTTGGGTAATGGTGGTATTACTTCTCGTCATTCTCACAGTCGAGAGTAGCAAATAAAATGTCATCATTGTGGCACACTGCGTGTAGTTTTAACCGAACTTCCCTCCTGAAAAAAAACAAACCTCTCGATTCACTTACCCCAGCAGCAGTTCTCATTCCCTCGGCACAGAACTAGAAAATAAAGAACACTCAATGAAGCATACTCCGCAACCACGTTAAACGCTCATGTCTGAATACTGAAGCCTCAGAATAGGATTTTTCAGAAATTCCTTCTGCCCACTACTCTTAAACCATCATAGGCTTAACAAAAAAAAAAAAATCTAAATAAATCTCATCCTTCCCACCGCATTTACCCGGATCTTACCTGTCCATCGGATGCCTTGCACTCGGGCCTCGCATCATTCCTAGGGAAAACATTAACGTTAGTTCATTTTGTTCAAAATTACTTACGCCGTTTTATGCCGCCTATGCAAGTGGTTTGCATCAGCCATAACTGCATACTATGATGCGTGCACTAAACGTTATTATCAGGAGAGCATTAGTTTAAGAACCGCTGCCGGCAATAACGGTGCAATGCGGAATGCGGCCCCTCAGCGAACCACGTGGACTTCCCGGGAACCCGCCTCCCTGCAAGTGGCTCCGGCCGAGGCCACTGACAAAGACCCACTCCGCGACTCGGCATGCGCCGCCATCAGAGCTGTTGGCATTCATCAACAGTCTCAGATGTCCCTACCAACGTAAGCTTCATCAGAGGCAGGGCACGCGAGCCGAGGTATCCCCGCAGTTGAGCCCTACAACCGCGTGCTGAGCTTACGTCGAGCCCGAGCCCAACGCGCAATCCTCCACAATCCTCATCTTGTGGTTCCCGCAAAAGCTTGCAACTAGTCCACAAAAGTCAGCGCGTTCAGGGCGACTTTAGTTGCCACGACCTAAGGCCTTGAGCCAAGAACCCATTCCGCACCCGCGAAAACCAACACACGTACCGGCTGCGAACTTCCATCCTCGAAAGACCGAGATGGCGGCCAGGCGCCTGTATATAAGGGTTTCGCTCCATGACGTCATGACGCACTTTTCCCGCCTGCGTCGGCTTTAGCTCCTCCCCCACTCCTCCCTTAGTCTCCTCCTCCGGCCACACCTTCGTCCCGGCCTCTCTGCCCGCCCTTAACCCCACCCCCTCGGCCTGTGGGCGGGGCCGCCATGGCCAGTGTGACGCCGAGCTCCCACCCTCCAAACCGCCTGAGGAGGAAGACAGGAGCGGGGAGGGGGCGCGGGGACGGAAAGCGCTGGGGGAGGGGGAAAGGGGATGGTATGAGGGTGAGTGATTTCCTTCCGGCACGTCGCCCGCTCCAGGGGAGGGGGCGGGGGTTTTCACTTCCGGGACGGTGTTCCGGCCCATTCCTGCCCATTTCCACCCCCGGAGGTAGGTGCTGCTCCTTGACTGGGCCGGGGCCCGCACGCCCGTCCCGCTGCCCTGCCCTGCCCTGGGGCCACCCCGCCCGATCTCCTCTGCCCGCCTGCTCCTGGGGCGCTCAGCCACTTCCCTCCACCCCCACCCTAAGGCGCCCGAGACCTGCCAGCACCTTGGCCCCGGTCCGGGCTGGGCTGCCGGACCCGCCCCCTCGCCGAGTCCCTCCCTCAGGACCCCGGGATGGGCGGCCGCCTCCCCCACCGGCCACACCCAGACACACCCACCCACCTCCGAGCCGCTCTCCGCCCGCTGGCACCTACCTCCTGGACCCGGTCCCAGGGCGCCGCCCCCTCCCCGGGCTTTAACCCGCACCTGATTGCCCGCCCCCAGGCCCCGCGCCCGGCGCCCCTCTCTCCCCCTGCTCCTCGCTGACATTTCGGGGCTCAGCCCGTTCCCGGCTCCCCACGCTCCTCACCCCGACGGAAGCCGCTCAAGTTACCGGAGCGGCCAACCCCACGGCGATCCCGATTCTCCTCCTTGCAGCTCGCCCTCCTCCAGGGCCGACGGGAGTGAGAAGGACCTCACTCCAGCGGCCTCCTCTCCCTGGGGCACTGCCGGGAAGAGCAAACAAAAAGGCGCTGGTGTAGGCTCCAAAATAAACACATCTGAATTCAGGATGGCATCGACCGAGGCTCTTATTGGATTAAAAGTGGTCAAACAAACAAAAACGCTTTGGAAAAAGGTCAGATTGGCTACAGTTGGTTCTTGAAAACCGTGTATACACGTCCCTATTGACTGATCAGTGTGTGTTGTGAATGCGGGTTAGTCCTTGTGAGCTGCTTGTCAGCTGAATTCCTGAAGTTTCAGGTCTTAGGTAACAATGCAGCGTCCTAACTTCACAGATAAAGGGAAACACATTGGGCTCCAGTTAGTGTCTTCCTAGTGGGGTTTACATGAAACGACTCTCAGCCATGGAAAGCTGTTGGATGCACTTACAGGCTTAGTGTTTTTGAAATCTTCTAATGTAAAAATATTGGCTGTACTTGGTAAATGCTCTATTTTTTTTTTTTTACCAGCTTTGGGGAACTAAATGTCAGAATCCAAGTACCATCCCCACCCTGAAATTCCCAACTTTAAATAAAATTAGATTATTGAGATGGGGGCAGGTGTACCTACCTTTTTCTTATTCTGAGAGTGAACTTCCAGTCTCCTTATCTCAGTTGAGTCCTGTGCCACCTTTCCTAATCTGGAGTTTCCCTCAGGTCCTAAACCCCAACTCTTTTTGTGGGGGCTCTGACTCACCCTTTAAAATAATGGCTTGCATTCTTGTGGGATAGTAGTGACTTTGTAAAATAATAAACTCACACAAGTAGTAAAATATTAAGAGGAGGCTTATCTAATCAACCTGTCTGTGCATAATCACATTTATTCAGAAATATATTTCCTCCAAGAAAAAGTTGTCACAGGAGTTTATATTCAGTGCAAATACCTTATGATTGCAACTGCTTTTTGTTCTGCTGAACTCTATTTTGATGTTGCATAGCTTATTAGTAAGGAAAGTATGGGCATAGCTTGAATTTTTAGAAATCTATCACTTTGTGTGTGTGTGTGTTTAATATATATGTATTGATTTCAGAGAGGGAGATGAAGTGGGAGATAGAAACATCAATGATGGGAGAGAATCATGGGTGGGCTGACTCCTGCACGCCCCACCCCCCTGGCATGTGCCTTTGACCAGAATCAAACCCGGGACCCTTCAGTCCTCAGGCCAATGCTCTATCCACCGAGCCAAACCTGCTAGGGCTGACAATCACTTTTTGGGTTTAATGATGTCTTGCTGTGGAACCTAAACTGAAAAAGCCTGTTGGTTTTTGTATTCCATATCTAAACATTAGGCTGGTGTCTCTTTACTGGGAGATATTGGAATTTTGCCAAATGATGTTTTTAAATGCTTTTGAACTGGAAAGCACGAGGGGAGTACAACTGTAATTGTTCATGAGAATCCGGTTTTCTCTTCCAGCAGGGTTGAATGCCTGCCTACACCCTCAGGCCCCAACATGGAGAAAGGTGGTAACATACAACTGGAGATCCCTGACTTCAGCAACTCTGTCCTGAGCCATCTAAACCAGCTGCGCATGCAGGGCCGTCTCTGCGATATCGTGGTCAACGTGCAAGGGCAAGCTTTTCGGGCTCACAAAGTGGTCCTGGCCGCCAGCTCTCCCTATTTCCGGGATCACATGTCCTTGAATGAGATGAGTACTGTCTCCATTTCGGTCATCAAGAACCCCACCGTTTTTGAACAGCTCCTTTCTTTCTGTTACACGGGGCGGATATGCCTGCAGCTGGCAGATATCATCAGCTACCTGACAGCTGCCAGTTTTCTGCAAATGCAGCATATTATAGACAAATGCACACAGATCCTAGAAGGCATTCATTTCAAAATTAATGTGGCCGAGGTCGAAGCAGAATTAAGTCAAACGAGGACAAAGCATCCAGAGAGACCTCCGGAGTCTCACAGGGTTACACCAACTCTAACCCGCTCCCTTAGCCCCCGACAAAATGCCCCAAAGGGAAGCCGGCGAGGTCAGGTTAGTGCTGTTCTGGACATCAGAGAGCTCAGTCCTCCTGAGGAGTCCACCAGCCCTCAGATCATTGAACAGAGTTCTGATGTAGAGAGCCGGGAGCCTATCCTTCGGATCAACCGAGCAGGACAGTGGTACGTAGAGACAGGAGTCGCAGACCGAGGGGCACGGAGTGATGATGAAGTGAGGGTTCTTGGAGCAGTACACATCAAATCGGAAAATCTAGAGGAGTGGCTGGGGCCTGAGAATCAGCCTTCTGGAGAAGACGGGAGCAGTGCCGAGGAAGTCACAGCCATGGTGATTGACACCACGGGCCATGGTTCCGTAGCCCAGGAAAATTACACTTTAGGATCTTCAGGAGTCAAGGTGACTCGGCCAACAAGCAGTGAGATTGACAGGTAAGTTTGGTTTGGTTTTGTTCACCCATCTAACAGCTGTTGTACAGACATAACTCAAGTGGGCCCTCAGTGTGGTCCAGAGAGCATCTTCCTTGATGCTCTTAGCCAAAATAAGTATGTTGGGGAAACCGGAGGTGTGCCAAAAGACTTGCATTTTTATTTTTTTAAAGCAGGAAGCTCCTTGTCCTGGCCAGTCTGGCTCAGTTGGTTGAGCGTTATCCCATGCACCGAAGGCCACTGGTTCGATTCCGGTCAGAGCACATGCCCGGCTTGCAGGCTCAATACACAGTAGGTGGTGTGTAGGAAATAGCCAAGTGATGTTTCTCTCCCGTTCCCTTCCTCTCTCTCTAAACATCAATAAAAACATTTTTTAAAAATTAAAAATAAAGCAGGAAGTTTCTAGTCCTGAAGAATTCAGTGTTGCAAGAACTATGGTACAATTAGATACTTCCATTAATCAGAATAGCATCTGCAACCACGCTATTATCAGTAATTAGCAAGGCTTTCTCGGAATTCCAGGTAGAGGGCTGGTCATCAGCTGGGAACTTGGTAGGTTTGCCCTTCTTCCTTGTGTTATCACCCAGGTAGGTGGTCTCTGGGGAGTTTTACTTGCCTTTGTAGTGTTCTTTACTTTTCTTTGCTTCCTACCTGTCAAGTTAGAAGGGGTATAGTACCAGTAATTGTTCTTTTTAACGTGTAATCACAATACAGTTATTCCAAAGAAAAGCTTTGGACATGGTTTTTATTCCTTTTTTCACTTGTCATTTGATGTCTTCCTTTTCTTTCATTGGTGACTGCTAGTACAGGCCCGAGAGTGTTTTTTCACCAGTGCTACTAGGTCCCATGACTCCCATTTCTCTTTCTAGTGGTAATTAGAGCATTTCTTTTCAGTGGAAATAGCAATAATTTTAATTTAAGTAAATTGAAAGAAGTTTCAATTGAAGGAAGTATTGTCCTGGCTGCTGTAGCTCTATTCTATTGGTTGGGCATCTTCCCTTGTGCTAAGAGGTTGCCAGTTCAGTTCCTTGTCAGAGCATATGCTTGGGTTGAGGGCGTATAGGAGGCAGCCCATAGATGGTTCTCTCTCATCCATATTTCTCTCTCCCGCTCTCTCTTCCTCCCTCTCTCTAAAATCAATAAAAAAACAACAACATATTTTTTTAAAAGAAAGAAGTATCATCAACTTAGATTGATCATATATGTTCTTTTCCCACTTTTAAAATAAATTAAAATTGACTGCATGAATAATGAAAATTTAAAAAGTTATAATGGTCGGTTGATACCTGGTCTTGAGAGACATATGTGTTACAAATTTCAAAAGCATACACTATATCCACTTTAGATAGCCTTGTATTCTTAATAATTAAAATATTCTTGAGCACAATACTTATTGCTCACCCCTCCCCATGTTAATACTGTATCAGAAGTAATAGCTTAATGCAAAGACTGTGAATCTCCATGATCTATTATATCAACAGTCTGAAATATATAACAAGTTATGTTGGAGCCTAAAGGAAGGAACAACCAAAAACCTAACCGTTACATAGAAGAAAAAATTATAGACCCAGTTTTAATTTATTCTTTTATGGTTTCAATACTTACATAAGGACAGAACTTACATTTTGCCTTAGCCTCCCCAGGTCATATGGTCTAGCTCCTATGTAATTCTATAGTTCTTAAATTTACTATGGCAAACCTTTCTTGTCTTATTTCAAATCAGGTCCTTTTATTGACTCCCTAAAAGTATTTCTTAGTCATCTGTTGTTCAGTTTGTTCCCCTTTTCTCAGCCATGGGATAAAGAGGGGAAACATCACCATTTTTTAAGTTCCTTGACACTGCTCTTCTGTTAGTCCCCTTTTGCTCCTCTTCCGACAGATTTAGCCCCTCCGGCAGTGTTGTCCCCTTGACGGAGAGACACAGAGCCCGAAGTGAGTCTCCTGGGAGAATGGATGAGCCTAAGCAGCCCAGCTCCCAGGTATGTAGTGATGGCTGAAGAAATTGCCACTGTGTGCGAATCCGACAGGAAAGGTGTAGGAGAGAGAACAGAGGCCCTGGGAAAGAAATATTCTCCTTGATTACTTTTTTCTTTATTCCTGTTGGCGAGCATACAGGAAATGCATTTTTGGTATCAGCAGAGTTTGGGAAATAGAAAAGATGAAATTGCGGAACTCTTGTCTAAACCAGTCTTTAGTCCTGAGAATAGAAATAAAGAAGTTACCCCTGAAAAGTGCATGCAGGAAATGTAGGGCCTGAGATGGAGAGCCTGATTCTGTACATGTGTGGTGGGTATAATACTACCTAATTACTACTTTATGTAATAGAAAATATTTGTAAACAGCTGCTTTTGCATTTTTATATGCTTATATCTTTTCATTTATTTTCTTCCTGAATCTTTTGTTAGACTAAAATGTCTTAGTGTTGATAGGAATTGTGTCTTCTGTTTTCTTTGCATCTCTCCTTAGCAAGTAGCATAACTAGTTGGTTGATACTATTGTTTGTTTGTTTTTCCTCACAGGTCTCTATCATTGAAGATTTATTTTTAAAAGGACAGTAGAACTCACCAAGTAGAATTTAAACACTTTTATCCTTTAAAAGAAAACACTGGTGGACTAAGATTGCATAGCTAATTTTTTTAGCTTCTGCATTATACTGATTGTATCTTGTTTAGTTTTTACTTAAATATTGGACAGTTACTGTATGATAGTAACAGCAGCAAAACATCATTACCAATTATACTTACTTGCATATTACCATGCCAATTTTTCAGTACCAGAAAAGGAATTGTAACTATAATAAGAATTTTTTTTAGATTTAATAAGATGTTAGAGAAAACTTTAGGAGCTTGGAGGAAAAGTTTACTCTTATTATTAGGGCCCTTTTTCTCTGACCTTTCAAATAGAAGGTATGACTATGTGAAGGTAACTATGATGCAAATAAATGAGGCAGGCCTTATAACTTAATGGGGGCATAAGGCAGACTAACACACAAAACAGATAAAGATGAGACTGTATAGACCTCATTAACAGTGTTGTGGGAATAGAATGCTTACAAGGCAGTTACTAGAATCAATAACCACTTAAAGAAAGTGGAGCATTTAAGTGTAGTATTTAATGAAGTGATTAGAAAGAGGTAACTTATTGCATATATAGATGTAATAGGGATAACAATTAGAATTCCACAAGGAGGTTTACCTGACTAAACCAGAAGGTACAGGTTATAAAGAAATAGAAAATAAATAATATTGTTTGGAGATGATATTAAGAAATGAGTTAATATATACCTTGACATGTGTGAGAGTTTAGATGATGCAGATAAACGAACATTACCATCATCAGAGAAAGTTCTCTTGGGCCAGCACTGTCCAAGTACCTATCTGATTATCTAGATAAAATTGTAAATTAGAATTCAAGAGGATGGTATGAGTGGGCCCAGATTCTTCTATTGCTGTACAATAGAACATTTATTGGGGGTTTCATAAAAAGCATGCAGTTTGTCAGTCAGAAAGTAACTTGACTTTCTTGTTCTGTTACGGTAATGGAATACAGTGCCCTCATTTTTTTTTTTTTAATTATTATGTTAACATCTTTACTTGTGGGTAGTAATTTCCTGTTTGGATCTCTAAAATCAGCATAAAGCTTAGTAGCAGAGGTAAAGTAGATTTGATTTATTTTACTATGTCTGTTCACAGTGTATGTTCTTTTGTGCTTATTTGCCTCACCTTGCACAGGTAGAAGAATCAGCAATGATGGGAGTAAGTGGCTATGTGGAGTATCTTCGAGAGCAAGAAGTATCTGAGCGGTGGTTCCGGTACAACCCCCGCCTCACCTGCATCTACTGTGCCAAATCTTTCAACCAGAAGGGGAGTCTGGACCGGCACATGCGCCTCCACATGGGGATCACACCGTTCGTCTGTCGCATGTGTGGCAAGAAGTACACCCGCAAAGATCAGCTGGAGTATCACATCCGCAAGCACACAGGCAACAAGCCCTTTCACTGCCATGTTTGTGGAAAAAGTTTCCCTTTCCAGGCCATCTTGAATCAGCACTTTCGCAAAAACCACCCTGGCTGTATTCCCCTGGAGGGGCCACATAGCATCTCCCCTGAAACAACTGTCACATCTCGAGGACAAGTCGAAGAAGAGTCACCTTCACAAGAAGAGACAGTTGCTCCTGGGGAAATTGCCCAGGGCTCTGTGTCCACCACTGGGCCAGATTGAAACATCGAGGGGGAGGGGGCAGACCCTCTTCCCCTTTGGGCCGTAAGCAGCCAGCATCAGGGCCATGGGCTGGTACTTCGATTCACAAAATGCCACATCACTAGGTCAGAAGATGCTCCCAAGATGTTGCCAAACTAGAGGATCAGCAACATACACAGAAGCACTAGAGGCTTTCTACCCCCGCCCTCCTTCCCACCTCACACTTTGGAAAATATCAAGCAAATCAACTTTCTAATTCAGGGATCAACAGCCTTGGTTTGTTAACTTTATAAAAAAAATTTTTTTAACGAAACAGTGATAGATACTCATTTATCTACCAGTCACATTTGAACATTGTCCTTTGGTCCATGTCATCCTGGTGGCTGTCACTCACCCATATCTAAAAAATACAGCAGGAGCCTTGGTCATCAGAACCAGCTAACCATATGAGGAATTTCTTTTCTTCCTTTCTGCCAGAATGTGCAGCTTCAAATTTCAAGGAGAAAAAAAAAAGAATCCTGGTGCTTCTTATTGTTTCGAAGGTTAGACTTATCTTTGCCCTGACTAGGCATCTGCTGCATTGTCATGTTTCCAGTAACAGCCATGCTGGAGGCAGCATCCGCTGAAGCACTTTAGGCAGCTGGACGTGAAATGGCAGCAATGTTTGCAATAGGTACCACTAAGTGTGGGGGCTGGAGTGCTGGGTTGAGGGGAGAGGAGCAGAGGGAAGTTCTGTGTTTGCAAACGTGGAATAGTACAGAGCCTACTGCAACTTACTGCTTGGTATTTGTAAACCACAGTACTTGTATATCTTTGGATATTAGGAAATGGCTCTAGTCCTAGATGAATTAATGTGTTAGGCTGACTACCAAAGTTTCCTCCACTTTCTTCGGCTCCTAGTTTCACATAACAGCAATAGTATACATCAGAATTGTCCCTTTCCAGTGAAATGAGCCTGGATTGTGTTTTTAAATCCACAGGTCTCCCTATTTGATAACTTTTCTATGAAGTTTTAAACACATTTTTTTCTGCAGCATTCTGATTGAAGAAATTCAACCCTATGGTTCTTATTGCAGCCACAATTCCATTTCCTTTTATATAAGTAATAGTTTATATTTTCAGTCCAATAGAAGAACCTCACTAAATCCATGTCTCATGTCTGCCATCCTAGTACTTCATAAACCAACCATCAGCAAATTGCTGGTGACTCCAAGAGCTTTGCTTTTTAATATAGTACAGGGCATTTACCAGAAAACATCAGGCACAATCATGTTGCAATAAATTGATCAAGGCATCAGTTTTGATCAGGTTTGATTACTTAATCATTCCTAAGATTTTTTAAAACTTCAAGAGACCTTTTTGGTAATTCTGAGATTCTTAATCCAGCACTGAGAGTCAGGAGAAATTTACCAAGCATGTAGCGCTTTAGATGCCCGATTTTGAATGCAGAGAATGAGGGCAGATTTTTAAGGGATGCAGACAAGTAGATGCTTACAGGTTACAGTGCAAATAGAAAAGCGAAAAATCTCTAGCTTCTCTTAATGATCATTAAAATGTTAAGGTTAGTATTTAAATACATAGTGGTTTAAGAAATTGTCTTGGTGCAGAGGCATAGATGATTGTTAAAGGGATTTGGAAGAGGGCCTGGACATGCCTGCACTGGTGAGCCATTTGTGAGTGTTGGTAGTGCGCTCCCTTCCTGAGAATGCGTTGTGATATGTGGAAAGGGAGACAGAAAAGGTGGCATTTCTTTGATGATAGGATGTTAAATGCAAAGGGTAATTCTTAAGCAATCTAAGAACTGTACATACACATACAGCTGCACTGTATCACTAGAGAATGGCTATTTTTTCTCTTTAGAAAAACAGAAATGTGTCTTTTAATAGGAATGTAATAATGCTACCATTTGTTAAGAGCCTACTCTTAAATGTTGTGTTGGAGCTGTGTTTTATCTTTATAAGACATTGACCAGGATACCATAATAGGGTAAAAACTGTTGCCTAGGGCCGTCTTAGGGACCAGCTATGCTCTATGGCCTACAAAAGTAAAGTTGAAATGAGACTAAAATCTATAGGGAAACATTTCAGCTGGTATCAAGGCTTTCAATGGACAGATGTTGTCATAACTAACTAGGTGAAAAGTACAGAATATACTGCTTTAGCTGGAGTTTTAAGCCTACCAAAAAAAATATTAAGTCCATCCTACGTTTGAGCAGTAGTATACTGGAAAGTTATTGCTTTGCTAGTTTTCTTAGATTTTAAGTGAGAAAATAGAGCTTTTTAAACTATTACCAAATTGTAAAGGTGAAGTGCAGTAATTTCTGTAAAGAGAAACTTTGCAGCATTTGCCAGTTCTCTCTCCGGGGTTGGCAGCAAACACTGAATGCAGTAGAGACTGTCTAATAGACATGGAAATGCTAAGAGTGCTTGGTGGGTTCCCCACCTTCTCGCTCATTTCTAATAGCTTTGCTGTGTTAATACTGTGAATAGTGCCTCCAGGTCGTCTAGGATCCCATCAGCACAATTGTCTTTGCTGGTTCTCTCCTTTTCACTGGTCTAGACGAGTGCCAGGAGGTTCGTGAAAATTCAAGTTTCTGAAAGCAATTTTAGCTAGGAAAGATATTGTTATCCTGAATACTTATCCATATTCTTCTCCAGGTTCACTGTGACATTGCCCTGGTTCTTAGCTAACTTCATGTAGGAGCATAGGAGTTAGTAGTATTCTATCTACATCAATGAATCGCTATATTATTGTGTGCACAGAGGATACCTCTCTTAATGATGTACTAAATGACTTTAGCTAATGCTGAAAATTATTACCAAATCTTCACCTTGTGAAGGGAACTGCATTAGCAATGAAAGCTAAATCATCAAGTATTTTAATGCCGAGAAATAGCAAACACTGGGCCTGTTTTTATTCATTGAATGGCTCTTCTACCCAATATTCTCAGCAAACGAAGAGAGATAGCAATATATTCATCTTCTTTCATTCTAAGGGGTACCTTTTATTCTCTCTGAACTTTGATACCAGTATAAAATGCAGCATTGGCATGCGCAGTAACACTGTACTAAGACAGAAAGGCTCTTTCCAATGACCTGTTCTCTCTTTACTCAGAACCATATTTACCTCTGAACTAGTTGAGTTTTATTGTATGTAACTTGCAAACCACCCCAGAGCCATTTCATTGTACCAGAGGATTAAATCTAATTTTGAATATGTAAAATAACTTACTAAAGGATAAAGGTCCAGAATGAAAGGAGATGGCAATTAAGGGAAGTTTTCTTGCTATTTTGTTTTTTAGTGGTTTTGTTTTTTGTGGGGTTTTTGGGGTGTGTGTGTGTGTGTGTGTTTCCAGTACCCTCTACATCTGTGAAATGGGGTTTTCCAAAGATGGTTTAACATATAGAATTAAACCATTTTCCTCTGAACTTCATAGTTGAAATTTGACCTTGGCTGGAAAGTGGTCTGACCAAAGAGAGAAATAGAGAACTTCATCCTTAATAACTGAATAGTCTTTTATCAAGAAATAACTTTTAAAAAGTGTTAGCTGTTACTTGACACTGATTTTGTTTCCTTTAACTGGTAAAAACTATCTTTTGATTGACTAGGAGATCTAATTTAAAGAAATGAAAGCAATGGCTAATGGAAGGGAAATTAAAGACAAAAATCTTCTGGATCATAGTGGAAAGGCATTTAGTCAGGAAGGAGTTTGAATCCTGAAAGTTTTTCTCGAAGATACAAGACAGGGTTTTTGTCTCTTCCTCACACGTCCTTCTTATCTATGTACTTATTTGTTTAAGGAACAACAGATAAGTCTTTACTGAACTCAATTTTTGAAATCGGGGCTCTTATGCCTCATTGGAAAAATTGAAAATATTGAAGTATTTTGGTTCCTGCGATATAGAAGGGACAACAAGCAATTAAGTCGGGTTAATTCCTAAATTTCAGAGGCTGACCCTTTGTCAAGTATGTCCCTAAGATTATGAATTAGATCTGGGTTCAACAAACTGTAGCCCCCTGGTCAAAAGTGATAGTGGACTTGGGCCTCTTCATTTAGGTGATATTTATGGCTACTCTCTACTACAATTCAAAGTTGAAACCAGATGGCCTGCAAAACCTGAAAATGCAGTCTGGTACCTGACAGAAGTGTACCAGCTCCAAATTAAATTTGAACACATCACCCCCAAAATTGGTCAGTCCTGCCATTTTGCTTTTACAAATTCATAAGGGTTCTAATTCATATTGCTATATATGCATGTTTCCCAAAAGAGTTTGTCATCTTTTCCTAGTTCCTTTTCTCACAACCCTCCTTGTGCTCCTTAATGGTACCCATTGCTTTAAGAACATTTAGAATAGTCCTTAGGATTTGACCTTGCCTTAAGGGTGCAGGAAGATTAAAGTTTAGGATGGTTGTTGTAGATATAACCAAGTAATTTTTATAAACAATCTCCATGCATAATAATGTAAGGTTAAACAATGACCATGTTTATATAAAATATGGTAAAAAATTGTTTTTATAAGTAAGTTTTGCCATTCCTCTGAGTTAACTTGAACTGCCTTGCATAATGATAGCAGGGTGAATTTATCCCCACTAGTATTAAAATTGTATTTCTGTTAGGAATAAGTGGTTTGATTCTTATTTAAAGTACTGTTTTTCTAGATTAGAAACCTCTAACTTTTCCTGTATTATAAATCTTCATTCTAATTTCCTTAAGTAAATTTACTCTGTTCCAGGTGGAATACTGAAAAGCCAAATCTTCCTTTTCCCTTTTTAATGAATCTTTTAAAACATAATGAAACATCTGAAGATTGCTAATTCTTTCTTAGACTTATCTTCCAATTTCTATTATTGTCTATAATTCTCCTGAATATATATTGGGCCATTATATATTTGTTTAGTGAGTATTCATTCTTACTGTTCAAATAGCTTATTTATGCTAGATATGAAAAAATTGGAAAATTTTAAAAAATAGAATTTCTTGCAAAAGGAAAATATAGTTGTTTCCCATTTGAAAACAATACATGGTCCTCTGCATTAGATGTACTTATCTGAATAAAGGGCTGTAGGCCACGCTGGTGCAATCCAGTGAGTTTGCCTCTCACCTATGGTTGTAGCTCCATAACACGTGCAAAGTTCGGATGAGTGACCCAGCCATCTATAGGGCACTTCTTCACCAGGCATTTTATTCTTAGAGTTGCCTTTCTCTAACTTGGAGATTAGTAAATTCTATATAATACACCCTCTTAGTAATAAGTAATCTTCATCGATAATATTTGCCTACATTTGTTCCGCCTTGTCTTAAAACACTTATAGTAATAGTGGGTTCTTGGCATTTTGGACTGTTGTTGTTCTGACTATTTGAGACTGATTAATCTGGGATTTTGGACTTGTGAAGGAAATTAGATTCAGATATATGAGCTCAGTGAATCATCTGCTTCCATCCCTACTTAAGGTCTGTAGTAGATGTCATTTAAATGTAAATCAGTTTAATATGAGAAACTGGAGTTTGCCAAGCATTATGACTTCTTTGATAATTATCAGTTTTACGTTTTGCCTTCCTTGTTTTCTAGTCTCATTCTCTGATTTCAATCTTCTTATTCTTAAGTGGTGCTTTTCCTAGGGCCAGTCTTTTTGTTTTGCAGTAAGTGAGTTTTCTTGCTTAGAACAAGCCAAAGTTGGATATTTTGAACACTTTGAAACACGTGACTTAGTTATGTTCCAAAGGGTATAATTATTGATGGGAACAATATCAAACTTAGAATATATCTGTACAGGCTGTACAGTTTTGTTTTGTAAGCAGACTATATTTTCCCTCAACTGTGAGAAACAACGATGACTTAGAAGGCAATTATTACTTGAAATATACATTTTCACAAAGCGTACATATATGAATAAATTCCTTATCATACATCTTTCCCATTATTTATATAATTATCTCCCATCTTAACACAGTTAAGAATGGCCCACCAGCTCAAATAGTGGAAGCTTTAAACAACAAAGCTAAATTATAAAGGCAGAGCAGTTATGTTAAAAAAAGAAAATACTTTTCTAATGCTTGCTTCTTTCATGTCTACTCAGTTAGTCCTATTGAAGTGACTAGAATTCACTATCCAGTTAAAAAAGATATATGTGCAGCATCTCATATGGCAACAGCACAATTTAATAGTACTAATTACTAATTACTGTGAATCTTAGAATCTGAATTAATCCATAATACCAAAAGTCAAAGTATCTTATAGGGAAATGTTTTTCTCTATTCTGTGAAATCACCATCTTAAGTAGTAAGTAGCATATAGGCAAATCTGTGCCATTAAGGAAATATTCAGTACTTTTTGGTACCAGACGATGTGGTTGGAATTTGTAGAACAAAATTGATTTTAGACGTAGTTTAGATGTGGCTTCCTATAGTACTTGAGAGTCCTAAACCCACTTGGTTGAAGTCTGAATGTATGTTTTTTAAAACCTGCACTTTTTACTGCATAGGTAAAAGATCCAAAAGAAGGGGACAGAATTAACTGTACTAAGAAAATAACCCTATGAAGTAATAATAGAAGAACTAAAAGTAGCTGACTTTTTTGAATGCTTACTACGTGCCAGGCCCAGTTCTGTGCTGCTCATTGATTAACTCTTCTAATCCTGTGACAATCCTATTAGGGTAGATACTGTTATTATTTTCACTTTAGAGAGGAAGAAACCGAGACACAGGTTGATCCTGGTGATCTCATATGAGAGTTGATACTTTTAATAGACTATATTGCCTTTAATAGGTATAATCATACCACACTGTATAGAGGGGGAAACTGATGAGCCCAAGCTCACACCACAGATAAATTGCACAGCCAGTGTTTACCAATCTTATCCCAGAGTCCAGACTATCTTCACTCTATCATGTTGATTGTTTAATGATAAAGGTTGGGATGAACTGGAATGTGCAATAACCAGTAACAGTACTGCTTATAGTGAACTGTTAATTCAAGAATATGTGATTGGAAGATCTCTTCAAAAGATAATGCAGTTGATCTCTGAGCAAATGAAAATGGTGAACATTTTCTAGGGATATCACCCACTGATTTCAAGAGTCACCCATTTAGTAAGTCTAGTGGTGAATGTGTGAATGAGTTTACTACCAAGGCAGAAAATGAAAGCTAGCATTCCAGATATCTGTTGCTCTGTAATAGACTACCCGAACCTTCAGTGACTTAAAACAACTACTCTTGTATCTCTCTCATGATGTTGTGGATCAGAAATTCAGGACAGGCTCATCTAGGCAATTCTCTTGCTCCCGGTGGTGACGAGTCAGGTCACTTGATAGTGTTCAGTAAGTGGTTGGACTGGCCTGGAGTGTCCAAGACAACCTCACCCACATGCCTGCCACCTTCACAGGATGGTTCAGCAAGCCTCCTCTCCCTCGCTGGTGTCTCAGCAACTCTCTATGTGGTCTCTCCATCAGGGTAGTCAGACTTACTCAGAATGGCAGCTCAGGCCTCCAAGAGGCTGGGTAGGAGGTGGCATCCTGTTAAAGTCCACGGTCACCACTATTCAGTATTGGTCAAAGAAGTCACTGTTTTGCCCAGATTCATGGGGACAGGAAATACCTTCCCACTTGATGGAAGATTTGTCAAGGATTGGGACTCGTCCATAATCTGTTATAGGCAGCATTCAGGTTTTTTTTTGTTTGTTTGTTTGTTTTTACTGGTGTTGACTCTTCTCTGTTCATTCATTTAGGTCCATTGTTTGTGCCATAGACACCATTTATTATGTCTGGCATTGGCCGGTAAAGGAACTAGAAGGAGAAGGAGACACATACCTGCAACAGATTTCATGATCTACCTGCCCCTGGGTTTTATTTATCTTACAGAAAAATGTCCATTTTTTCTTTTGTTCCAGCTTGTGAGCCTTTGCCTGGTTCTTTGTTTTGTACACGCTGAGACAGAAATACTCCTGAGGGAGTCAAGAGCTTTTTGTTACAGAACTTGAGATACCAGCTGTATTTTAAGTTTACAAGTGGGTGAAAACTCCTGTGGCATGGGAAACTTATATGGCTATTAAATCTCTTTCAACAGGAGTTTCTGTTGAGTGGCTAGAGGATCATATTCTTGAAATAATTGGAAGTTTTGCCTATGTATCCTAATCCCATCGTCACTGCCACCCACCGGCTCTGGCTCAGTTTTGTGCTAGATGAGTAGGTTCGTCCCACTTTTATTACCTTTCATACAGGAAAATCTATTGCCCAATTTTACATTTTGTTAATCCTTTAAAGTTACCAGTTGCTGCCAACCTCTCTTATCTGAAATAACAGCTCATTGAAGTTTTGTCAGATTTAGGATGCTTTAACTCCTGCTGGCTAATAATAACTAGACTCTAACTGCCATCACAAGAAATAAAGAGAAAGAATAAATTCTGCAACAAAACAATTATTCTCAAGTCAAGACACTTTCTAAGAGAAGAAAGGTTTGGGATTATCCATCCATTTCTTGTGCAGTGGATCCCTGAAGCATTAGCTTGTGAGGGGTTCTAGTTGGTCACCCCGATTATCATACAGTAAAGGGATCTCTGTCCTTATGTCAGGCCTCAGAAATTGCAAATACAAGAGTAAAAGGAACACACAGGGCTGAAGACTTAGTTTAGGTCCCTACAGAATGCTGGGAAGGGAAAGAGAAGGCTTTGGAGAGGCTGGGATAGGATGCTTGGAGGCATTTAGGCATCATGATTAATTTGACTTTATCATGCAAAGATTGGGGCAGGTTTTAATGAAGAAAAAAAAGAAGCCTTAACATATTTTTTGATCCACATATTCACTCAAAGTCTGCTCTTTGTGGTAGAGAAAGCTTTTGAAAAGATTTCCAGGGAATGAAAACCCATGGTAATCTATGGAGCTGTCTCTCGGTCTGGATTTTCTAGCTCTCCAGGCCCTTCTGTAGGCTCTCAGTGACTTAAATTTGAAATCATCTGATGGTTAGATGAAACTCAGTATTGTGGTTTTGAATTGCAAAAGAGAACAGAGAAGAAAGAGAATTTGTTCTTTTTTTTCAGCATCCCAAGTCTAGACCATTTCAAGCCAATCACAACAACCCGAGTGAGTAGAAATTCCTTAAGGGTTTAGATTTCTGCTGGTAGCTGCATCTTAAAGCAAATATTTATGTCATGAGAAGGCGACCTACTGAGTTTTCCATAAGGTAACAGAGTCCTAACTCTAGTGGTTCTTTAAGAACCTCTGCAAAAAACAGAATTACAACAGGGAACAGAGCTTAAGATGTGTTTCCTCTGAAAGCCATGATGCTGAAACAGGGGGCGCTGAGTGTGACTGAAATCACCTCTAGAATGGCTGTCAGTCAGCAGAGATTTTAGAATTTTTATGGTATTTGTAATATTTTTACAAAAAAATGATTTTAAATCATGTAACTTGAAGTTTTAAAAAATGAGCCTGTTTTCTTTTTGGAAAACTGGCCCAATAAAAATAACACTAATATAATTCACTTGTATATGCATGTGCATTGAACACAGAGTGGTATACTGAAGAGAGTTCATGCAAATAACTTGTGGGAAGTTTGGCTATTTTCTTAATATCTTTTTTCCATAAATGTATGTTTATAAATATTTACTCGTCAGCTATGACCTTGGTAGCATTAGAAGCATTTTGTTAGTTGTATCATTGATTCTAAAAATCTTTCTTGGCACAGTAGGCTATGAGAGCTTTTTGTTGCTTTGTTTGTATTTTGGCTAAGAAAATGATTTCTCGCACTTTCTATTTATAAAGATGTTATAATGCATTGCACCCACTTACTGCAGCTATTCTTCAGATATAAAGATGTAGGTGCTAAAGTGAAATGTATGTTTAAAAGCCTGGCTAAAGGAGGGACCTCAAAGTAACCGATTTGGCTTGCATCTACCTGAGAAGAGCTGGGGTACAGTATAAAATGGAGACTGAAAGCAGCTGTTAGGATAGGCGTGCTGCTGCTGCAAGTTGCAATATTGTTGTGAGTGGCCAGCTCCATGTATGTGATTTCATGTATGTATGTGAGAAAAAGGTGTCTGATGAAGGCAGATGAGTCGATGTACACTACCTCCCATTAAAGACTGAGCATATTCCAAGGTTGCCTCGCAACCCCTTCGGCAGGAGGCTGGATTCCTCAGCCACTGTCCCCCCCATTCTCTCTTGTACTCACTTCAGCTCCTCTACCTCTGAGCACTTGGCTGAAGAAAGAGTGTAGCTTTCTGTAGCAAGCAAAGGAAAGCCAGACCCAAAATAGAGAGGCTGCCGGATCCTGGATCCCGTTCTCCTTGTCAAGTTAGATGTTAATGCTTGTTTTGTTGCCCACATCCAAGTGTCAGAACACGGGATAATGCTTTTATCCGCTGGCTTCTATTTAGCAAGAGTAGTTAGTGGAAGTGGAGCCTCTCTGTTGTTTTCAAAGATGCCCCCAACTCCTTTTAATGATGTGAAAATGTGTTTGAATCCTGCGTTGTTGTTGTTGTTTTGCAGTCCATTTTGAGAGAATTGGAATAAAAACCATATTTTCCTGGAAATGAACCTTCTGCCAATATCTTGACATGGAGGTGAAGATTACATGGCTTTTTGGATGGCCTGTTTTGCTCTTCTGTCACTCCAAATAGAGATGTTCCTGTTTTTAATGCCGATACTGTTATAATAGTCATGATGGCCTCACTTGAACGTTGTGTCAGAAAAATGTAGTTTTAGTAGTAAAATACCACTAAGGCAGGCCACCTAATCTTGAAGTACAGCTGTTTGGGGCACTGGTACACTGAGCCACATCAGGTCACCTCCTCTTGGAACATCTGTTACAGCTGGGGAAGGACCACTGGCCCTTTAACAGGTACCCTGGAATGCTCCCGCCTTTTCTTTCTAATATACTTGGCTGGTCCTAATGTCTAATTAGGAGTGAAGATGAGAGAGAGTTATCCATTTTCATATTTTTAGAAGTTAGCTTCTTTGTTTTAGGTACCAGCTAATAAATAATAATTTACCCAGTAACCAAGTAGGACAAATGATGATACCAACAGTGTGAAATTTCAAATAATTAGAAAAGCATTACTCATAGATGACAGCTGATACAGAGTAACCTCTGCCTGAATACAGTATGAATCCTGTAGGAGATGAGGCAGTAAAATCAATGTGAATCTATTCACCACAGCTATTTTTTGTATAACTGTAAAGTCATTGTCAGTGTATAAGCCAGGCTGATATCCTGGACTCAGGAATTAACTCCTGCTTAGGAAAATTCTCACCTTCGGCTTGTCTTTTATTTGGACCCAGATTCTGTCCTAGGCCAGTCCCCAGCTGTTTTGCTATACCATATGCTTAAGGTACAGTCTTACCTAAAGTCAATAATTTACTGTTGATGGTGCAGCCAGTACAGCCAAAATGATTTCCTTAAAAACAGAACAAATGCAACAGTGAGAAACACCTAGATTGTTCCTTTGAGGCATGTTAAACCTGTGAATTGGGAGGAAGCATGGAGTCTTCCATTTCTTCCCTGTGACTTGGGTGAACACTGGCCTTACTGCTTTCTAGTGCAGAGCCAGTTGACCTTGGCCCGTAGACCTCCCTCATCAGATATCTTTATTGATACCCGAGGCATGGCTCTGAGTTTAAAGTTTATGGTAGATGGGCCAAGACTCAGGCGTTACAATAGATCGTCCATCTGTCCTCAGAGTCGTTCTGGAGAGAGATGTTGCCATCCATTCCATTCCTCTTTATACCAGATACAAAGTCTGCATAAGTAAACAAAGCATATTTTCAAAGTCTGGTCTCTAGAACCCACTTTCCTTTACATGGCTTTTTGGATGGAAGGTGATTTGAATGGAGGTTTCTCAGTTCTGCTACCTAAAGAGCCAAGCCACGCCACCTAGGGGACCTCTATTTGTAAAATTACTGAGAAGCATTGTTAAAGTCAGTGGAGAGAAAAGGCTCCTTTCTGGGGTGATGCATTCGGTTGTCTCTTAGCTGTCTTCTATGTAGGATTTCTATGTGACTTTCATTTTTCCTTCTTTGTGAATGAAATGCACTAGCTAAGGCTTAAATGTTTCTGAATTTTATAAGAAATGTGAAATAATCATTTTAGCATCTTTGTTCCAGGATGTCAAAGACCTAATCCAGTAATTCCCAAATGAGGTTTCATCTTTCCTTCCTTCCACCCTAGGTAGTAAAGAGATACCTGCCCATGGCAACCTCACACGTGGTAATAGAAGGGGGAACTGTTTGATTTCCCATAAAAAGTGAGAGCCACTGTTCAACTAAGGAGCTATCCAGTGATTTCTAATTCATGAAAGAAATTTGTGTTTCAGAGCAGGTTCAACATAATGGACTCTCTCCTGAGAGAATTCTGGGCAGCATAGAAATTCGTTCATATATTGTCTACAAATAACTGATCATTTAAATTTCGAATAGTTGGTGCGTAAGAAAAGAAAAAGTGTGTCCAAAAGGAAAGACTGGTTAGTGCAGGGGACTGAATTAGCATCAGGCTATGAAGTTTCATTACAGTAACATTAAGGCCTGGCTATTTGTTTAGCATGCAAATGATGCAATGTCACTTAGAAAAAATGCCTCCTATGCCTTAGAAAATGTGTGAAGGCTTCCTGATACTGGGTGGAATTGGAAAGCGGCAGCCTTTGGGGCTTGTATGCATCGGGAGAGTGACCCATGGGGTTCTCCTGCTGAAGAGCATTGTGGAGTACTGTGAAACGCTGAATTTATGCAAATCATGCCGCACTGGATTTTAAGATTGGGAATGGGGAGAGTGGAAGAGGATGGGGAAGTGGTAGTAAAAAAATATATATATATCTATATGAACTTGTGCTATATTTTAAGCAAAAACAAAACAAAACATTCCCTATCAGGACTGTGAAGTTCTGTCAAGTTCTTCTCCCTTCCTGGGTCAGCTTGCTGATTCCTTTGAAACCTCTAAGAAGTCCTTTTGGAAGCAGCTAACCAGAGGCTAGTCTGACCACAGTTTCATCACCTGCCCCATCCCCTTCCTCTCAACAAAAGTACGACATTCCCAAACTCTAGGCAGAAGCAATGTGTTCTGCCCCAGCCACTCACTTTTCATCTGCTGTGGTCTGTGTTCCCAGGTTGAGCCCGTTGCATTTCTTTTGTGATCTCATGGCAGACCTTAAAGGGCACTGTCAGTTCAGTCAGGAACCAAGGGCTTCTCTTTTCAGAAATCTGAAAGTCAGAACTCAGTTTGGGGCCGTTCAACATATGTGAGGAAAGGGAAATGTACATGGGAAGAGAAGGAGAGAAGACTGAGGGTTCAGACAGAAGAGTCAGGTAGCCAAAACTCGGTTTCTGTCAGATGGACGTGGTCTGAAAGAAATCTGTTCTCTATGGTGCTTATCTGGTGGGTGACACTGTCCCCACCCACTGTCCCTGGCATTGTGCCTTCCCACTGGTCACTGTGAAAAGCAGATCACACTGGACTCAGAGGCCAGACTCCAGGACAATTCCCCCTCATTTTGAGCCCATCACTTCTGCGTACAG
The DNA here is from genome assembly GCA_011751065.1 of Lasiurus cinereus. Lineage (NCBI taxonomy): Eukaryota > Metazoa > Chordata > Mammalia > Chiroptera > Vespertilionidae > Lasiurus > Lasiurus cinereus. The sequence continues at coordinate 26,105,329 of JAAGEH010000042.1, read as the reverse complement.
CTAATGATGTAGCACTTAGTTCTCTTTGGAAAACTCTTGGGATTGTCCCCCAAGAAACAGTAAAGGGTTTAAAGGAAAATAGTCAGTGGTAGCTATCAAAGAAGGAGATTACAGGGAAGTTTCACTTCCCCTCGGCTGATACTGATTGATAGCAAGCACCTACAATGCCCCCTCCGCCTGAGTTTTTAAAGGCTACCATAATATTTGTAAGCAACAAACTTACCTAACATTTTTTCACAACTTGCTAATCAAGGATTCATATTAAAACAGACAATCAGTTTCTAAAATGCTATTATCCCAGAACGGGAATGATGTTTTTAACTATGAGAACCTACCAGTCTGTTTTTTCCCTTTGAAAAAACTAACCCTTGTGGTTTGTGTCTTTCATCTGCAGCGATTACTCCAGGTCGCTTAAAGATGCCTCAGACAAGTCAGTGAGCCAGGCTGGTGCCCTTGCACTTCAGAGGGTGCCAGGCTGGTTTGCACATCTTATTTCCTTAGAGAGTATTGATTTTTATTATGACCTTAATTATAAATACCTATATATAGGAATAGGATTTCCTCTCACCCCACCCTCTCTTAATCATTATCACTTAAGTGTAAACCACACCCCCACACATCCCTTTTTACTGAAAAAAATGCACTTTAATTCCTAAGGAGAGTGGCTGTTTCCAGCCCTAAAGCCAGATTACTTCAGGAGGAGAGTTGAGGAGGGAGAACTCTTTTGCCAGACCCTGTGAAATTAACCAAATTCCTTAATGTAAACAAACAAATAATAACATCCATTTTTAAGCTGTCCCCACCCCCAGCCAAAGGGAAAATGAAACAACCAAAATGAAAAAGTTCCAAATGCCTATTCTGATTTTAGAAGTTTCACTGGGGAAAGTACTCAATATTAAATTATTTTCTCAGCTTCCAAACTATCAGAAAATTCTGGGTTGTTTTGTGGGAGGCTGAGATTTATTTTCATTAGAAAGAGTCTGACTTGTGTCATTTCTAAGGTGCTCTTGCCCTTAATTTGACAGGTGTGCTCAGTCTCTCCTCCTGTAGGTTCTGTCCTTCCCCTGATGATAAGCCAATCTTTCTTGGTGGGATTGCATGCCTCCTAGAGCCCAGGAGCCCTGTTGTGTCCGGGAGGGGGGAGGGCAGGAGGGAGGGTGGAGACTGGGGTTGTGGGCGGGAGATTCTGAGAAAGAGTGAAGAGATGGGTTTATATGAACATATTTAAAGCAGCTTAGCAAAAGCTTTCTCGTTGGACAGCTTTAAGAACAATGTGAATGAAATCTTAGCAATTTGGTTAGTAATCTGAAAAGTCTATTAATGTATACTTGAAAAATCTGTATAAAAATACATTTTCCTCTTTATTTTAACACTGTGTAAAAGAACATTATGCATGTGAGTGGTTTGAGAATTAAATGGTTTAATACTCCGATTTGAGTCTCTGTTTTTCTGTACATGGAGATCAACGCGTTTTAAATTGGGGGATTTTTTTTTTTTTTTGTAAGGTGTGAATACCGAGATATCAAGCCCCCTGCCCTTCCCGGATGCCTACCATCTTTCAGGATGATGCAATCACACATCCTTCACTCTCTTTACCCAGATGTGTTCAGTGGTAGCAAGTAAAGTCATCATTTTATCAACTGACCAAGAGCACGTCTAGCAGTTTCTCCCTCCCTTATCTTCATGTCAGGTGGCAATGTCCATTCATACTGGCGAGAAGGGAGTAATTGTATTTATTTTTACCTCTGTTCACAAACCAAATAGGAGGAGGTGCAGCAAGGAATAAGAACCCTCTAGTCCACACAAGGGTTAGCTACTCTGCCCATGAAGATGATAGTGTTCAGAGCAACTTCCCTTATAAGAACCAGGAAGGGCCTGTTGGCCTTGAAGATCACCCTGTTGGGGTTCAGCGAACGGCCCGCAATCACGATGGCGGTACTAGCTGCTGCTTCACTGCCTTCCTCATTCACCTGCAGGTCAAATAGAAAACAAACTGCTACATTAGCTGCTCTGCAGTTCCTTGGACGCAGGGACATCACACACACACACAGCCATTCCTCCAAGCGCTATCTGCCACCCAGTGGAAAGTGCCTTTGGGTGAGCTGGGGTTCCATCTGGAACCCTACTGTCCCTCATTCTTCCACCCAGTGAATATTGATGTAGATATTTGGATTTATCCAAGCCTTTGGCCGGATCCTCAGATAATTGCTGAACCAGAAATCTGAATGGCAAAAAGGTTATCACATTCCTGGCTGGCACATGGTACAAGTATTTCAAAGGGATTATGTTGGACTTGATGCTAAAAGAGATTTTGACTCGAGATCAGAGCTCTACTGTTGAAATAGATTCACTCTTGGAGCATTAGGCTCCCAGATATAAGTACCCCAAGCAACCTAGGGCCTATGAAAAGAGGAGGACCCTCTGGCTGGAGGAGATGAGTTTTCTTGGAGTAATAGACTGAAATAATAGTATTTGAATTTACTGATAAGCAGAAGCGCTACCAGTCTAGAGGGAGATGCCTTTGGAAAATGGTACTTGGGGACCCAAAATATCACTAAAACTGTCTGTGCCTCTTCATGATAATTCTCTGCTGGTTCCTTTCCCTTGATGTGTGTGTCCCTGTTTCACCTGCTTCAGGAGAGACACAGGAGGGAAGGTTGGAACAATTAGACCCCAGGGCTTCAGGGCAGGGCTGTGTTGTAGCTGGTCTCCCAAGGAGGGGGCAGTGCAAGCATCTGCTAGCTATATTAGGACAGTGAAACAAGAACTCCACAGTTACAATCACAGGAGGTATTGATGAATGAATAATAAAACAGCATGGGAATAAAAAAGCAGAAGAGAGAGCAAAGGGAGGTGTACTCACCTCAAGAAATGCCTTATGGAATGCGTCTGAGACGAAGAGGTCGTCCCGGCCTCCAGCAACAATACCTACAAAGAAGACGAGAGAAGGCTCTGTGACATGGGAGACAGAAATCGAGATTCGTTAAGAAGCCCTTTGGGGCTCTTTTGGAAAATAGGAAGACATTCTGGACCCTCACCTAATGACACCATCAAAATACCATATATTGCCGAGACCGGTTTGGCTCAGTGGATAGAGCGTCGGCCTGCGGACTGGGGGGGTCCCAGGTTTGATTCCGGTCAGGGTCATGTGCCTTGCTTGCGGGCACATCTCCAGTGTGGGGTGTGCAGGAGGCAGCTGATGTCTCTCTCTCATCGATGTTTCTGACTTTCTGTCCCTCTCCCTTCCTCTCTCTGAAAAATCAATAAAATATATATAAAAAAAAATACCATGTATGGTAACGTAAGAACATACACAGGGCTTCTCAGCCTGGCTCTGTGAATTGAGTCTCATACTTCAGTCCTTGGTGGGATCAGGGTTGGGGGTGGGGGGGGCGGAGGGGATCTCAGGGGCAGGGGCTCTGTTCTTAAAGAAAAACTCTATCTTGTAGGAATGTCTTTCTAGTCTGGCAACATTTTTAAGAGAGGGATTGGTTTTCAGACCTATTTAAAGATAGCCCATTAAAGGTCAATCCAGTTACCTAACATTGTAAGCTGAAAGGTTTGGCTTGTCCAAGTGACCTTGAAGGAAACACATGAGCCCTTTGGAATAGCAGGTGAAGGGCTACCAGATGTCAGCTACCCCCATGTTGTGGGACCCAGATGTCCGTCCCCAGCTCTTCATCAGATCTATCTCTGCTCTGAATTTGATGTCTTTTCAAGTTCTTCTCTACCTGGTCTCCTCTCCTCTATCAGTGACAGACTAAAAGGGTTCCTGTGCCAGCTGGGCCCGAGGAAAACCAAGAACTACCTCCCCCTTTTCCAGAAGAGAAAGCTGAGGCCTGGAGAAGAAAAGGGCGTTCCCCGAGTTCACAGTAGAAGTGTCCCACCTGTGGCTCTTTTCTACTCTCCCTCCCATTCTTGCATCTTTGGTCAGACCCCCTTGGGGGCAGAGGAAGGCGAAAAATCTTTTTTCTCACTAACCGGGGAGCTTGGATTTCTCCGGGCTGAACAAGTCCACAAGGCCCATGTCCTGCAGCTTCTCCTTCACACTGAAGCTGTCCTCGATGCGGAAGCGGGGCATGTGGACCACCAGCATCGTCTCCGCCAGCTCGTCCAGCCACTCCTGCAGCACCTCCGGGGTTAGCTCCTGCTCCACCTTGGCCAGGCTCTTCTCAAGCTTGGGCAGGATGAGCACCATGGTGATGTCATCACCCTTGAAAGGCAACTCGAGCACCTGGGTGCCTTCTGCCACACGCCGATAGCGGAACTTGCCCTCCTGGTACATCATGGATGCCGAGCACGACTGCCCATCGGCCTTGTTGAAAGGTTCTGACCTTGTGTTCTCAGGGCTGAACTTCGACTTCCATAGGCCCTGGAAGAAGATGCCAGGTGGAAGAATCGCAAAGCAAGAAGACCAGGAGGATCCTGACCTGGGCATATGCACATTCTGTTATGTTTACTTGTACGTATAATTACTAGGAAAAATGACTAGAGGGGTCTGCGTGAAAAGATGAACGATGACTAGTATGTCAGAGTGTTTTCTTTCTGTGAACTTCCTGTGTATTTCCCAGATTTTTATCAGTAATTGTCTATTTGCCTTTATAATAAGTAAAAACTAAAACAAAGAAAAACCTACTGGCCTCTTCACCAGTCTCTCCTTGAGTTTAAATCGAATTGCTTTTTGCTTTCTTTCTCCCACCAGCCTCTTCTCCAAGGCCATCATCCAAAATGCTGGACTCTGCCAGGTGAATACAGGCCACACACACACACACACACACACACACACACACACACACACACACACTAACCCCAGGGGGTTATCCAGGAGCCCTGCCAGGCAGAGGGTGCATCCTGTCCAAGTTCTTAGTCAAAGGGAGGAGATACAAGACACTCCTTGGAAGTATAATGACCATCCCTGTTATCTTCTGGTTCTTTAATTTAGGGACAAGTCATTTAACTTAACTCTGAGCAGTGGGCCTTCTTCTGTAACATTTGGAGCTGGTAATCACTAGTATTTGTAGGGCATTCATTGTGTGAACGCTACAAATACTAGTGAAGGGCATTACTCCAAGCATTTCTTATGCATCAGCTTAGTCCCCTCAGTAATGCAGTTATGGTATACCATTGCCAGTTTTTACAGATGCAGAAATTGGGACAGAGAAAGGTCGCAGGTAGTGAGACCAAATTCATGCAGACAAGATCAAAGAGTCTGGTTTTAAACTAAGTAAACATTCCAAGGTCACATTTGGAATGTTAGGAGGATCGGGAGGGCTAATTAATGGCAGTGTTCCCTAAATAGTCAAAGGCAATAGACCTTATGGAAATGCAACCTACTCCACTCTTGGAGAGAAGGAAACCCCAGGCCACGGAGTGGTTGGCCACAGCAATTGACTGGCTAAACCCCTGGGCTAAACGCCTGTGGAAGAAGGGAAATGCATATGGAGCATGACCCAGGATGGGCAAATGTGCCACAATTCTACCCACCTTCGATGGGTGACCATCCTGAATGTCAGGAAGTTGTTTACTCCCACCACCCAAACCCCATCCTTCTCCCCAAACATAATTAATTTGGAACAATCTTCAGAACTTTTGACCCTGAGAAAGAGAAGGCCATCTGCACAATCAAATCACAGGGCCTCTGCAAGTCAGAGGTCAGTTTACCAAGGTCATTTACCTTGAAGTAAATGGTGTTAACCAGCACCAGGACAGTAAGCTCATTAATAGCATCCTGAGGAATGACGTCAGTGATACGTCCTTCGGTCTTATTGGATATCCATTGGTTGATAGTCACTCTGGATGGCTCTGGATTTTCCTAAGGACAACAGCAAACAAACCTACCCATCTGTGCTATTCAACCATCTTCTCCATTTCCCCATGCAGCATTTTATTGTATCCTTCATCCCTCTGTCCTTTCCCACCATGTGGCTAGGCCATCACTCTAACCCAGATTGGGGAAACTTCTAGTACAGTGCCATGAACTCACAAGAGTTCAGGTTTCTAAAACATGTTCTGTGAGAAGCTAATGAGTGATGAGGGAGGAGGGGGCGGGGCAGGAGGGATGTTCATGAGGTCGAAAGTGCCTAAGAAGCCGAGGCCAGTTTGGCTCAGTGGATAGAGCGTTGGCCTGCAGACTGAAAGGTCCCAGGTTCGATTCCGGTCAGGGGCATCTACCTTGGTTGTGGGCACATCTCCAATAGGGGGTGTGCAGGAGGCAGCTGATCGATGTCTCTCTCTCATCGATGTTTCTAACTCTCTATTCCTCTCCCTTCCTCTCTGTAAAAAATCAATAAAATATATTTTAAAAAAAAAGTGCCTAAGAAATGCTGCTTGAATTAAAGTCGCTAGACTTCTTTACCGCAGAACTCAGACACTTAATACCTCTGGTGCTTCATGAACCTCCAAGAGGAGAACATAACATGCACCACATGCAAATTTTGACCATGGTAACTTTAAAACATTGAATTAAATAAGGTCTGTGGTAGGACTGGCATCTCCAAAATAGCTTTGGATATATATATGTGAACTTGGCAGAGGAAATGAAGAATTTATTATTTGTACTACTTTCATATATATATATGGGATAGAGAGTTAGAAAAATCAATGAGAGAGATACATCAATCAGCTGCCTCTTGCACACCTCCCACTGGGGATGTGCCCGCAACCAAGGTACGTGCCCTTAACCAGAATCGAACCTGGGACCTTTCAGTCTGCAGGCCAACGCTCTATCCACTGAGCCAAACCGGTTTTGGCTGTACTACTTTTTTAGAGCTTCCACTACAATCCATAGACACCATTGACTTCTCGGGTTTTAAGCAAGAGTAAGTGTTCCAGGGGTTGTGACTTACAGTGCCCCTCCACCTGCCTCTAACTAGCATAGCAGTGTTAATTTGGATCCTGCTTCTCTATCTCAATCCCTTAGTGAAAAGGAAGAACTCTAAGGTCAGGAATAACATGTGTAACTCACCTTGAAGTCCAGGGGCTGGAGCTTGGCTCCATATACGACCTCACTGATGTCCTGGTAGGTTTCATTGAAAGTAAGGGATTTGTCTCCAAAGAGGCGATTGGCTGATACCAACTCAGAGGATTTGTTGGCTTTCCGATAGAGTCGGCAATTCAGTTTGGCAAAGAAGAAGTGGATCTGGTCTGATGTTTTCTCAGAGATAGTATCAAACTTAAAAACCTGTAGAAGCCAAAAGAAAATGGTGGTGAGTCTGGTGTTGCCACGGGTTGTGAGCATGGCTGTGGATCCCTGACCAAGAGCCACCTCAGTTGTGAGCTCCTTCAGGTACAGCATCAATGCTCAGCTCCTGTTTTCTAAATGAACACCTGGATGAAAGAAGAATAAAAGTAGGGAGGATAAAAGGGAAAAGAAACACAGAGAGACTGGAATAGCACCTACATTCTCCAAAGGGCTCTAGACCAAGACACATAGTAAGGAGCCGGGCAGAAGGGCCCTGGATTGTACCTCCATCAGCTCCTTGAGGGTGTTGTCACAGGCTCCCAGCTTGGTCATAGCAAAAGCTGTGGAGATACTCAGAGGCGACAGGAAAATGTTGTCATTCTCATTCTTGGAGTCTGCCAGATGCTGATAGAAGGCAGTGGCAAAGCGGGAATTGGCCTTGGATAGTTCCCAGACCCGCCGGTTGGTGGCCTCGGGGATCTTCTGGTCTGAGCCCTCCTCCTCAGGGGCCTTCTTCTCTGGGGTACGGTAAATGCACATGGGATTCACAGGGATGTCCCGAGGCTTGGCTGTGCAGATGTCCTCCACAGGGCTCCAGTGGCAGGTCACACAGCCCCAGAGGCCAAGGAGCAGAAAGGAGAGAAGACACACCCTCCTAAAGGGGGACAGAAAGCTGAGTTAAGCTAGGCTGGATGACCCCCTATCCCACTGCCCATCACAGACATGCCCCAGTAAAGCATAGGATGCCAAACCACCGTTGGACCTTGGACTTTGTTAAATACAAGGGCCCAGGACAAGTCCAGTCCTGGATTCCCTACAAGTGGATAGTTCATGTTGAAATTGGAATCAACCACTGAAGCAATGGATGGTTATTAGAAATAAAGAATGCTGAGCCTCCAGTGGTGAGATGGGATGTGCACGCATGAAAAATAGGCAGGAAATGTTAATGCCCAGGGAAGAGGGAGGGTAGCAGTGGTAGCCACTTACAGAGCTGTGTTGGGGATTTAACATGGATGGAAACGGAGAAAGGTTTTCACTGATACAGCAGAGAGACTTCACTAACACAGGAGGGATAAGAAGGAATGAATGGGAAAGGGCACTCTATGTGCTAAAGACTCCCACACTACCAGCCCCATTGTGTGCTAGATAACCCCACTTGGATGCCCTGCATATTTTTTTTTTCTTTTTTTAATATATTTTATTGATTTTTTACAGAGAGGAAGGGAGAGAGATAGAGAGTTAGAAACATCAATGAGAGAGAGAGTTAGAAACATCAATGAGAGAGACATCTATCAGCTGCCTCCTGCATGCCCCCCACTGGGGATGTGCCCGCAACCAAGGTACATGCCCTTGACCAGAATCGAACCTGGGACCTTTCGGTCCGCAGGCTGACACTCTATCCACTGAGCCAAACCGGTTTTGGCTATTTCTTTAAAAAAAAAGTATTTTATTAATTTTTTACATAGAGGAAGGGAGAGGGATGGAAAGTTAGAAATATCGATGAGAGAGACATCCATCACTGCCTCCTGCATGCCCCCTACTGGGGATGTGCCTGCAACCAAGATACATGCCCTTAACTGGAATCGAACCTGGAACCTTTCAGTCCCCAGGCTGACACTCTATCCACTGAGCCAAACTGGTTTTGTCATATTTCCTAATGAAATGCAACCACACCCCTGCTTCTTCTGTGTCTTCCAAATCAGCAGATGGGACCCTTGCACACCCTGTGGTCCAATCCCAAAACCTGGGGGTCACCCTGATTCCTCCTTCCCATTCTCCTCATTTAGTTAGATCTAGATTTGATTAATTCTTCTCCTTGCTCTCTCATTACTTTACTTCAGGCCTCATAATTGTCTGTTGCCTGGGAATCTTAATAGCTTTCAACATGGGTTCACTAAAGGTAAATGAGACTAACCCTATATAACAAAAGGCTAATATGCAAATTGTCCCCTTGACCGGGAGCTTGACCAGGGGACAAGCCAACCTGACAACCACCCCTGGCCCCTCCCACCAGCTGCACCCATCCCCAATCACCTCCCCACCCAAATCAGGGGCGGGGTTGACCAGCCAACTTCCAGTAGGACCCCCTTCTCCCCAAACCAGCACAGCCCAATCATCCTGGATCCTACCTGTGCACCATTTCATGCACTGGGCCTCTAGTTTTTCGTTGTTGTTTTTTTTAATGAGATCACAAGATTGGCAAATTAGAATTGGGACATCCAAGTGAGCAAACCCAGAGATGAACTCTCTTGTGTTTTATAGACAAGACTGGCTGGAGTGGGGCTTCCTCTGGCAGGCTTGAGTCCCTGGGTCTGAAAAAGGGAGTCTCTATGTGGTACCAGGTCTTCTAAGAAAAGCCCACTGGCAGGGCAGGAAAGATGTGTTGGGGAGGTCTACTGGGCAAGTGGGAGGCCGTCAGGAAGCTGGGGGCCACTGAGGGGAACTTGCTTGTGTGTGATCTGAAGCCAACTCTGTAGCTGTTTGCAGAACAGAGGCCCAGAATGGGAGAGGAGTGGAGGCGCTGAGGGAAGGATGGGAGGTTGGGGGAATGCGGGGGGAGTGGGGGAAGCAGAGATAGAATCTTCCCATTCATCTTCCATCTTGTTGCTTCTGTTCCCCAAGATCAGGGAGGGAAGGTGTGTGGTGTGGAGAGAGGAGAGAAAAAGGCTGCAGCCCTTTCATCAAAGGTCACCGAAATCTCAGAGAGGGGCACCCAAACAGAGGGAAGCACCAAAAGGGAGTTAGGAGATCCTCACAGATGAAACTCGCAGGATTTTAGAGGCACGGCGAGGGACTCAGCACCGCCATGAGGGCTGGGACTGGCCAGCGCCTTCAAGGGAAAGAAGAGGTCCCTGGGCTTCTTGGGCTAAAACCCAAGGTGTGGCTTAGGGAAAGGCCTTACCCCAAGAGGGGGCGGAGGGAGGGCGCTTGGAATGACGTTCTGCAAACAAGCTGTCTTTGATTGTAACCACCTGCGAGAAGGCCTGGTCTTCTCAAAGGTGTGGAGGTCCTCCTCCAGAGTCCTTCCGAGGTCAGGAGCCCGTGAGAGCCTGCAAAGGCCACGCTTGCCCCTCTTACCTTCTTCCAGAGGCCGCCGTTCCTATCCCACTGGAAAACATGGTCGCTGATCTTCCACCGGCTGGGCAGGTGGAGGTAGTGTGGCCGAGGCGATCCCTCTGAAAACTGGCTCTTTCCTCTAAATCTGAGGTTCCAGAGGGGAGGGCGGGGGAGGGGCTGGTGAGGAGAGGAGGACTGAGGTCAGAGGCTGATGACCAGCTCCCAGGGTTAAGCAAAGTGTGGGGCCCAGTGTTGTTTACTTACTAGAGAAGTTTTAAAGTTCAGTCCGGTCCAGGGAAAGCAAGGCCCAAACTCTCCCAGCCACACGCTCTCACTCACCTCTTCATCTTTACAGAACAGAAAAAGAAGGTTCACAAATTGAAACTTGGTCCGAAAATGCCTGGCCGAGGACAACTTTACAAGTTTTTTTTCCCCCCAGTGAACCAAACCGGGAGTAGAAAACAGGTGACTAGAACTAGTCAAGTTGAAGGTCTAGAAATGTCTAGCTTCCTACCTGCTCAGTGCCATACCCTCTCTTTCTCAGGTTTCTTTAAGGAAAGAGAAAGGGAGAGTCCATAGTATGTCATCAGGGCAGAGAGAAGAGGAATATTCTGGAAGAAGGTGCTACCTTCTGGCTTCTAAACCAACACACCCCTGATCCAGACCAGGACACACATGGTTACACCTGTGGCCTACAGATGGCATCTTCCCCTTAGCCCTGAAGTGACGGAGGGGGGCCAGAGCAGGGGCCTCGGTGCACACAAGGACGTGCCTAAGGTAGCTGAGCCAGTTGGGAGGTACTGACCACAATCCCACAGGGGACTCAGGAGACAGAGTGTGGGGCAGATAAAAACACAACGGCTAAAACACTTTAAAAGCAAACAAACGACATTACAGTTGGTGTGTACAGTCATTTTTACTTAGTTATTGAGGAAACTAAATAAATTCAAACCAACGGAGATGAAGGGTCTGTTTATATTTTTCTCTTCCCAAAGAGCCTAAAACAGTGTCCCTAGGATGTGCCATCTGTGACTGAGGACTCCTGGAAGCTGGTACAGTCAGAGGAACTCGAGAGTTCTCTCATCATTAGACAAAAATCTCTGCCTGGCCTGAAGCAGTATCTAATTCTTGGCTGACTTGAACCCTGGACATCTTGAGGACTCCCGTGAACAGTGTGAAAAGTTACTAGGAACTATCCCAACCAATTGAAAAGTTTAGCATCTTACATCCAATGAACACAAGAGTGCTACCTGTGCCCGTAGGCTCTGTCCTCAGGCTGGGGCCTCCAGTTGGGGAAGACAAGCAGCAATCACATGAAGAATCAGTATATACGCCGTGGCCGGTTTGGCTCAGTGGACAGAGCGTCAGCCTGAGGACCAAAGGGTCCTGGGTTCGATTCCGGTCCAGGGCATGTACCTCGGTTGAAGGCTCCTCCCTGGCCTGGGCCCTGGTCAGGGCACGTGCAGGAGGCAAACAATCAATGTATTTCTCTCACATCGATATTTCTCTCTGTCTTTCCCTCTCTCTTCTACTCTCTCTGAAAATCAATGGAAAAATATCCTTGGGTGAGAATTAAAAAAAGAATCAGTATATACTAAATACATACATTCCATATCAGTCAGGTATTCAATAAAGGCCATGGAGAAAAATACAACAGAGCCAGGGGTTAGATAGTGATGGGGGCCGGTGGGGAGGTTACCTTTTATAAAGGGTGGTATAGCAAAGGGCTCCCTAGTGGGAGTAGAGTGCCATGTAACCCTTGAAGGGAAATTTAGCAATACCAACATTACACATGAATTTCCGTTGAGCTGGAAACCCCACTCCAGGAAACTCTCCTACAGAGCTATCTATGTGTGTATAAATGAGATTACCAATATAACAGCAAATAGGAGACCAGTTGAATAAACCAAGGTACATTGCACACTGGAAAACTCTGCCGCTGTCACAAGGGTGAGGGTCCTTGGTGTACCGTTGGATAACTGAGTGGTACTGTTACCTTTTATATGGCAAAGTGGGGAATGGTAGGGTGAGGGATGGACAGAAGGGGTGGGAGTAAGACATCGCTGTGAACCTTCCTTTCTGTTTTTGAACATGTCCAAGTTCAAAAGGTCTTGATTTTGTGAGCATGAAGGAGATCTTGTTGTATCCTCCAGCGGGTTGGGGGCAGGGGAGTTCCAGGGCAGCACCAAAGAGGAAGTGGAAGTGTCTCAACCGATGTGTAATCACTAGCTGTCTAATCTTGGAAACGAAGGAGAAAAGGAGACTGAGACGCCCAGGTCAGTGTCTGCAGGTGGAACACAGGTGCTGAGGTGTGCCTGGGCTGGCAAAAAACGGTTAGTAGTTTAGGATATTCCATCTTTACATTAGCTTAGGTCAAGTTCTTTAAGTCTTTGAATATGATAACAAGCACCATTTTAAACACCTACTGTACATATATGTTTACATAGAAAAGAACCTAGTTATCCCCTGGCAGGGTGGCTCAGTTGGTTAGAGCATCAGTCCCCTACACCAAAAGGTTTCGGATTGGATCCTAGGCAGGGGCGCATATGGGAGGCAACCAATCAATGTTTCTCTCTCACATTGATGTATCTCTCTCTCTCAAAATCAATAAAAATAGAATCCAGTTATCGCAGAATGCTATAATATATAAAAAATTTTGTTGTGCCGAAGCTGGTTTGGCTCAGTGGATAAAGCATCAGTCTGCGGACTGAAGGGTCCCGGGTTCGATCCCAGTCAAGGGCACATGCCTGGGTTGTGGGCTCTATCCCCAGTGAGGGGTGTGCAGGAAGCAGCTGATTAGTGATTCTCTCTCATCCATGTTTCTATCTCTCACTCTCCCTTCCTCTCTGAAAACAAGAAAATATTTTTAAAAATTTTGTTGTTGTTATATTACCTTTATTATTGAATAAAAAGTACTTTTTAATAATAAAAATAATATAACAAGACTCCTTTTTATTAAATTCTGGTAAGATCAAAGAAGACACTTAAAAGTGAATAGGACTGAATTCTGAAGAATAACCACAGTATGTTAACAAATGTATCAAAAATATTCAAGTCCAAGGCCTATACAGATGTGCTAAGAATAGATAAAATCATGAGCAAGTCAGCCTCACCAAAAATGACTGGTACTGTCTGGAATTTTCTAATATCCCAAGTGACAGGAAAATCCCAGGACTCCTGAATGAAGCCCTGGCTTTGCCATGTAATCACTTGCTGTCTGATCTTGGTTGTGTAGCTCAACCTCTCAGAGGGTCAGAGACTTTAAATCTATGGGGACAGAGTAACCACCTCCCAGGCATTTTGAAGGATTACAATGGTCTATTGTTAGCAAGTTAATAAATATAGTTACACTTCCTCCTGGGACACAGCTAAATTCTATTTCCGGCCTCCCCTACAGTTCAGTGGGGCCACAGATTTCAGTTCTGGGAGGTGGGATGTTGCTGCAAATGTGCTAAAATGTGCCCACAGCCCTCCAAGCTCAGTCTCCCATGTTCAGGCCAGATGACTTCAGGACTTTGAAGTATTTATTCATCATCAAGCTTGGCTGCTGAATTGCTGTCCTCCCAGGAGACCCTCATTAGAGGATGAAGTGCACAGGAATTGGACCGTGGCTGTGGTCCTGTAGAAGTCAGCTGACACTGTCAAATACTTCAGAAATGCTATTGTGTGATTTTCCTTTACCATCATTAATGACTCGCTTCTGAGTGGCACACAATGTTAAAGGGGAACTGCTGTCTGACAACCCAAGTGCCATTTGACCTGATTTGATTAATTAAGGTAACATTTAAGGAACACCTTTGTGTTAAGGACTGTTCTAGACATCAGGAATAGAATGGCACATTCAACATAGTCGCTGCCCTCATGTAGCAAATGTTCGAGTGAGTGAAACAGATAAGCAACCAGTTCACACACGTTTTCTTAGAATCCCACTTTACCATGTATCAGGATCCTTGTTAAGTGTTTTATAGACATTGGCTTTATCATCCTCTTGTCAGGAAGACACTACTAGGCCCAGCTGACAGATGAGAAAACCACAGCTCACCAGGCTAAAGAATGTGTCCCAACCTGCGCAGCTGAGATTCAAACCCTGTCTGCTGGTCTCACAGGTCTCATGCTTTTACGGGACAGACATGGAGACACGGTTCAGGTGATTCTTCACTGTCCCATTGTTCTCCTGGGTCCGGGTTACATGTCACCATCTGGTTCTGCCCTGGCTAGTCTCTACCAAGGTTGCTCACATTTCCCCCAATCCCAGAGCCCAGAAAGCAACCCAGGCAGGCACTGCCACCTTTTTCTTTGGTTACCCACATTGTGTTAGAAAACATCTGTCTTGATATGGGCACACGATGCAGTATACAAAACCTGTAACACAGAAATCCTTTCCTGAAACCTATATGATCCTATTAACCAATGCCACCTCAATAAACTTAATAAGAACACATTTATCTCCAGTGTCTGTCCCAAATGAGGTTTTCACACCAGCCTTCTCACTGCACAGAGTCCTTGCCTCTGTCTAGATTTTGATGACCCAAACCCACGCAGTGTCATCAGTATTCTGTGAAGTATTTTAATAACTGTGCATATTTACACCAAATTCTTCATGGACACTTGTAGCCATTTCTGGGAGTGGAGGCAGCCTTAAGGACTTTTCTCGGGTATTAGTTTTGGAAGAGGAACCTTCACTTCTATGTGGCCGGCTGTTCTGAGTGGAAACAAGGTTGGAAGGAGCACATAGGAGCCCTCTGCGTTGCTGTGTTTGGGGTCTGAGGAGCCAGGGAGAAGAAAGAATGTAGCATTCAACACCCCCCCCCCCGCCTTTTTTTTTTTAGGATCAGTAAGAAAGTAAAAAAAGAAAAGAAAAAAATCCCTCTTCCCTTTGCCCTGCCTCCAGTCTCAGTGGCGAGTCCTGCAAGCAGGTAATTGAGCGGGTCCTGGCCATGGCCTCACATCCAGGCTGTTCTGTTCTTTTCTTTGGACTCAAGAGGACCTTGGCAGGAACAAACAGAGGAGCAGAGCTCCTGCTGGGGTTACTGAGTAACTCCCAGCTGAACTCTTCCACAGAAATTCGGCAAAAACATCTGGCACCCGTCGCCTCCACCTCACCAAGGTTTCCAGTAGACAGGCAGTTATAACACTAATTAAGGGGAAATAAAGTTTATCGCACTAAACCCCCTGCATTACCACCTGGGCAGCTTTCAGGGGAGCCTCTCAAAGCATGTCACAGGAATTTGTCCCAATTCTCACAACCATTAGAAAGTGCAGTTTTGGTTTCAGGGAAACCAAATCAAAACAAATATTTATTGAACACATTCCGTGCCAATACCACTGAGTCTTCAGTGTACCAGATACTCAATAAATATTTGTGTTTGAAGAAACTCCGGTTCGGAGGAGTTCTGCTGACTTATTAACAGAAAGAGACTTTAAATTCCTCCCAAGTGCAAAGTTATCAAGCAAAGTAAAAATGCTACTGATTCAGGGGAGATGCCTCGTATGAACTGCAACACTGGGTAAGGGGTTTCTAGTTGCATGGAGTCTACGTCATTGCTTCTGCTTTAGGCCAGCAAGTTGTAGATGGTGAAGAGGAACAGGCAGGAAGCAGAGCACAGAGCAGAGCTGGTGGGAGGAATTTCTGGAGAGAGAGGGGGTGGGTAAGACAGGCTACCCAGAAGCAACAGGAAGAAACTCACAGGAAAGCCAAGCATGTGTGTTTTCTGTGACTGGTGCCTGTTTCCTGTCTCTGCCAGGGCTGCTCTGGCCAACCTGACCAAGTCCATTTGAGGGGTGAGGCAGAAAGGAGGGTCTGGCAATGAAAGCGTGTGGGCAGCTTCCACCGCATCAGGACTCACAGCTGGGTTCAGGCCCTTTCCAAATGGCCAATATTGAACACCAGCAGATGCTACCCGGGGAAAAGGACACTAGAACTCCAGGAACCACCTCTCAGGTGGCTACAGGTCAGCTCTCCAGGGAATGGGCTGGAGGCAACACCTCGAGCTGCTCTGGGCTAGAGAAAGGGGCCAGCCCGAGCTGCGAGCCGTGGAGGAAGCTGAGCCATGCCCTAGGTCCAGGAGTTCATCGGGTCCCTAGCGTGTTATCAGGATAACAAAAGGCCCAATCAGTTAGAGGTGACAAGGACAAGCCTACTCTGAGGAAAAACATGTTGCTATTATCACACTGAACAAAGATGTCTTTCTCTGATATTATCTAATACCCAGTAATCAACTCACACTTTCCCCATCATAAATGCCTTTGTACATTTTATTTGGTGGAATCACAATCCAACGTGTTGCAATTGATTCCAGAATCTCTTAAAGTTTCTTTGAAGCTGGACTAGTTCCCTCTCTTCTCTTTTTCTCATATTTACCATGATCTCTAAGAAAAAATGAACCTACATTTATCCTCTAATTGCAAGGAATGACTAATGGGTGGGGGTTTCGGACAATTAGAAGACGTCAGTAAGAATGGAAAGATAAAATCTATCAGGAAGGTATCCAGAGCAGGTCCATGTTGCTTAACCATAAAGAAGGTCCTGAGTTAGGAGAAGCCATCAAAGGCAGGACTTGGCTGCGAGTCATGAGGTCTCATGGAACACTGACTGGCCCTAGGTTCCGAGAACATTACCTTATTCCTCGTGTGCAATCAATGTGGAATGAATGAAGGAATCTGGACAGCGGTATATTTAAGGTTGGACTAACTCCTGTCATCTCTCTGCAAAACTGGCTACTACAAGTATGTGTTTGCTTGTGTGCATGATCTACTTCTCTATTTTTCACCTAAAAAGGAAAAAAAAGTGTAAGAAATTAATCCCATGGTGAGAATAAGTTGACACAGACTCATTTACAACACAGACTACAGTTTCTCCTCATTAATTTATCATTTAATATAAATGCTGACAGAAAGCAGATAAAGACCTTGTAGACACTTTCATATATTTACAGACCAAAAGGTGAATCACCTCCTTCTACTTGTTAAAATGATCCTTTTATCTGCAACTCATGGGAGCCCTAAACACTAATTAGAAGCAACATGAGGCTGAGTCAGTTTCCAAGGTAATAAAGGAAGGAAATAGTATTTTAACAAAATGTGGCATCTTTGATATAAACAACATGCACACAAATAATACTAAATTGAAAAAGATGGCCCTAATCCTCTCAAAAGCCCGAGACAAGCAGAACACACCCTTACTCGAACCCCAAGTTCAGCTGCCCCAAATACCTTCCTACTACTATGTTTTTCCACTTCACTTGATAAAACAATTGGAACTCTAAACAGATTTAAAGAGAGGAAAATGGTTCATTTCAAACGGGATTATTTTCCTTATTCCAAAAGAACTTCTAGGAAATAAAGTCTTCAAATAAGACTTTAGTTTGCCAAATGCTAATGAATTATTCACATCTGTGAAATTACAATCCATTGTCCATCTGTCTTCACTTTTTCTTTTTAAGTTGGAAACACTTGGAAAAAGTAAAAATTCACAAACTTCAGCAATTTAAAAATTAGCTATGACTTTAAGGTTCAGTACTTTTATTTCTGAACAGGTGGTAGAGGCAGGCAAGAAAGAATAGGGAGCAGAAGCAAGGAAAAAAAATAAGAATATAAGAATAGGAATATAAGATTTTAAAAAGTATTTAATCTAGCAATGATTTTTAACAGAAAATTAAAAATTCACTATGCAAAACTGTGATTTCATGAAATCATTCATAATCTGACTCAAATCTCATGGGCTCCTTTTATTAACCTAGATTATTTTGTCTTGTTAAATATACCTCTGCAGGGCACAATCACATACAATCAATACGATTGGTAAATTACACAAGCTCTATCCCAAGCAAGTATGCATCAGTGTTAAAAAGTTATTTTAAAAACAAAAACAAAATAAAATCCACCCAAAAAGGTGATAATGACTGCAGAATGTCTCGGGGAGACTGTATGAGCCTAAAGACCAAATTGACCATAGTCAGGGGAACAGGGCAGCTGGGGTGACAAAAGAGGAGACCACACACAGGAAGAGGAATCTCACAACTGGAAAATGTTTAAGTGGATGAAAGGTTTTGTCCATTATCTTTATCCACTTTTCCACTGTCCTTGTTTCAAAAAGTAATTGATTCATCATCAAGTAAGATAATGAGGCCTATGGATCAATCAATAAAATGGGGGGAAAAAAATCTCCTCCAACTTTCTTTCATTCCCAGAAGGTGGGAAGAGAAGGAGAAAGGGGACAACGAAAACTTAGCCAATACACCTGTTAAAAGTAGTCCCCAGGGCTGTGTGTTAGTTGAACAGAGGATGTAAAACAATAAAAGTTAAACTGCCTTCAAATTTGAGGAATGTTTTACAGGGTGGTTCAGATATGATAGCAGTAAGTGATTTTTTAAAATCAGGCAGAACGAAACCATCAGACAACCAATTGTTCACCCAATAGTTTGTTTCCATCCTTTTCTTGATCCTTTCACGCACCAGCTGGGGTGGATAAAGGGCTACCAGACAGTTTCCAGTTATAAGATGACTCTCTGAGTGCACAACCTGGAATGGATGCCAAAGACTTGTGAGCTCTGTTTACTTAGAGTTAAACAAAACAAAACAAACCCCAACCAACCAGAAACAGTGAGACCTCAATACAAGAAAATAACTCACCTTATGTTGTATATAATATACTAACTCCACAGGATTTTGTTTTTCTAAATACACATTTTTGGACACAATACTGTCTTGAAGTTTAAGTTCTCTCTCTTGGGTTATTGTGCCTATTTTCTTGTGAAAATAAAAGTTATTACCCTAGGGATGTTTCGCTCAGGAATAAAGTTTAGGGAAAATTCAGTGTTTGGCTAAAAGTTCAGAGGCTCTGAAAATAAGGATTCCAGTGGTAGGTAAGTCCCTGTATCACAACAGGATTTCAAAAGGTTCTTTACCCAGTTGGTTCAGTGCAGTACTGAAAATCCACCCAATTACTTCTTTCTGTGGTGGCAGTTTTCTATTCTTAACATAACTAGTATTACTTCTCAGTTATACTCTAATACATGTGAAGTATCTTTAGCAGTCAAAAAAATCTTAAAAAATCTTAAGTTGGTATTTACTATAATTAATAGTACCTTTTGACAAAAACAGCTTTCTTTTTCAAGTGACTCAGAAAGGTTGAAGAATTAAAAAATATATATTAACTGCAACCCATCTGCAACTCCCAGTAAGTCATTTCAGCAGGAAAATTTAATAAAGCTGAGCTAAAACAAATAAATATAAAACTCACAGTTGCCCAAGGTAGAGAGAATGTGGACCGGCAAAGAGGTACACAGGTAAAATGACGACAGCAGCAGTCTGCTTGCTTATCCAATCCTGAATGCTGAGTGACTGTTTTAGTTTAAGAGCTCTAATTTTTATTTAAAAGAACAGGTCGATTTTTCAGGAAGGGAACACTATAATCATGTAACACCAAATAAAAAATAAACAAAGTTGGATTCTAATAAGGTAAAAATCTAAGCAAGCACTGCAGTCAATTTCCAGGCAGGTTATTAATTTCTCCTAAAAAGTAACCAGGCCTTTGCTTTTAATGAAATAAAAATCATTACAGGTGCTTTTTATACAGATAGATTTTATGTATGAAACCTTTACTCAATCCTTTAAAAAGAGCAAAAAGAAAGTGGAAGAAGGATGGTAAGACCTCCACACATCACCATTTGTATACATGAAATAGCAACCACATACTCTTTAGTGAAAAGAACCTATTTTTCTTGGCATGTGATAATCTGACATATACAGCCCATAGTTAATAATTATGTCTCACCAGACCATGACTCAACCACAGTGATAGGAGACTGTTCTTTAGGCACAAGTTAAAAAAAGCAAAACCACACAAGATGCTATCATGACAAAATAGTCTCAAAAAAGAAGGGAAGGGACCACTTATACATAATATTGTTAAAAATATTCCCTGATGAAAGAGAAACTGATGAATTTTCATTACTTTTACATTTTATAAGGCCAGCTAACTTATCAGTTAACTTTAGATAAATCTACTTACACAGTACAATCAACTCACAAATACTTAACGGTTACACAATCAAAATGGCTACTATTTTTCCCAAACCAAAACAGAGTAAAGCACAAGTCTTTGGCTCTCCTTCAAAAAAAGAAAAAAACAAAAAACACCCCAGCAGGTTACCATTCTGAACCA
Source organism: Lasiurus cinereus (assembly GCA_011751065.1). NCBI lineage: Eukaryota > Metazoa > Chordata > Mammalia > Chiroptera > Vespertilionidae > Lasiurus > Lasiurus cinereus. The sequence goes on along the minus strand of JAAGEH010000042.1, from coordinate 26,084,927 downwards.
GACCTTTGTTTGCCTACCAGTAGGGCAAATACCACATTTGTGCATCACTGAGTAATAACACCATTAGAAAAGGCAACTTCACAGAAGTTATTGGCTAAGCGAATTCATTTGAATGCTCTGTTTTGAGGCAGCAAACTGTCACTGTTGCAGATTGGGGAGGGCAGTGGGTAAATCAAGGGAATTTGCAAGATAGAAAAGGGCCAGAAAATATGAGAGAAAAACAACTTCCAGCTTCAACTCTGAAGGACTATGGAAGGTCTGATGAAGTTATACATTCAAGGTAGCAAATGAGAATCATACCAATTTTATATCTTTTAGAAAAAGCAAAAGAATAAATACATGGGAACAGTGAGGCGAAGGGAAGGGAAAAAGATGGGAGAAGGGACTTAGCCACATTAATGTTGTACCAGATAAATTGTGTACATTCTGAGTAGCTGAATATTTGTAGCTAGCATTAGAAATAGTGTCTTGTCATTTGAATAATGTTAGTAGAAACCTCTGCTATAACTAACTTTTGATTAGAAAAGTAACAAGAAATTGATCGTTAGCCTCTATAAAATAGCCAAGACAGGGCAAGCTACTGGGACTTACTTTATGACGGTGTCTATTAGTAAGGCAAAAGAGCTACATATAAGTCAAGAAACTGAATCTAGATCTCTTATTCTCAGTTCTTCTATACTTTTCCAGAGACCCCTTTAAAAAAGAGTAAGTCAAAGTATTTTTATACTTCTAGCTATAAAGTTCTGGTCTTATTTGAACAGGAGTGAACACAAGTGATTATTATTCCCACCGTGGCCCTCTCAGAATTGTTCATGTTTATCTGAGGTGTCCAAGACTTGATTTTGAATTCAGTGAAAGCAAGTAGTAATTTTCAGGAGAAATCAATATTTTATAAGTAGAAAACATAAAACTGTATTTCCTATCTGACTGGTTTAATCTCTTGTTTCGAATGGCATAAATTTTAAAAGCTAGAAAAATCATTGCCTTTCATAGATTTTGACCAAAAAAAAAAAGGCAGTTCAACAGTCAAGTACTTTTGCCACTTTCCCTTACAGGCTCATATATCATAAAGTAAATCACAGAGAAAAGGAAAAAAGAACCCCAAATTTTGAGGCTTTTATCCTAACACTGCTTATGGGCACTAGGAAAGCTGTAAGAATATCCAGTAGGGAGGGCAGAATGACCTATTAAGGTATGTGGGCTACAGGCACATACATGGACAATATACTACTCCCCTGCCTTTCCATGCAACCAGCTTGCCTTGGTGTGGGACCTTAGAGAGGTACAGTGAGAATTAAGGCTACAATTTAAGAGATTTTCCTACCCCACCCCCAAATAAATATACCTTAAAAAGTGAAAAATTATTTTAAATCAATGCAAAACAGTGGTTTTATTCAGAAAAGGAATACTGTATAAGCTAATACTTGTTCCTGACTAGTTTGGAATATCAAAATGGTGATAGCTAGAATGAGAACATTTGAAGGACACAGAATAACAGAAGTTATCAGGCGTGATAATAGATACCCCAATGGAATTTCACTTATTCTGAACTTTAACAGAATCAATATCCCTAAGTTTCCTTCTAATACCAGAATCGTTTTGAGTTCCAAATTGAACAAACTGCTTCTAAAAGTTAGGAGTTACCTAACATGTCCAAAGGAGAAGTAAGATCTGCCCAACTGTGCCCACAGAAGATTGCAGGTCAAGCATGCTGCCTTTTATGGTTGTCTATATAGAAAAATGAAAAGTCTTGGGGCTCTGTCAGACACACAGTTTCTTTCCTTCTCCCAAAAAACAATAAACATTTAAAGAATAAATATAAGAGGGTTTTAAGCAAGAACAACAAAAGCACAAAAGCAAACGTATTAACAAAACAGGAAAATATGAATTTCAAATGAAAAAATGCCTCATCTTCATTCAGTGCTTCTACCTCCCAATCAGTCATTTTATCGCAACAGCTGCGCTCATGCGAAAAAATCCTTAAAACATACCCAATATATATACAGATATAGCTATGTATATATGTATATATATAATATATATATAAATTTTTATTTAAATAAAAAAGAAAGCTCGAATCCCAAGCCAATATGTGTATATCAAATCCTTGACCAGCCAGGTCTGTAGGGCATAATCAAATTCAATGTGAAATAGTATATAAACACGGTGCCTTGACTGGGCAAATTAAATAATCGCTACTCAAAAGAGTGTTCTGTTTGGACTCTCCTACTGGTAGGCAATGGCAGGACTGAATTACCCCCCTCCCCCCAATTTGTTTCAGTTAACATTATGATGGACACAGAGCTTAGACTGAGGTTGTTATGACCTCAGCAGGAGTTAAGGGTTAAGAAAATAAGAAACAAGAAAAATACAAAGTCTTGCTTTTACCTAACCAAAGCAATGCAGTAACATTACATAACCAGTGCTTTCTGTTTTAGTAGTATAATCCAGAAAAGGAAATTATAAAAAATCAGGCAAACAGAGGGACGGGGAGAGTGACTATATCCAATAATCCCCACCTAGCATTGTTTATAGGATCTTAGTTTAGTACAGACATGGGCCATCAGAATATGTGCAGCAGAACTAACCAATCAAATTCTTCTTTATTCTTTATAACATTTCATGAAGAATCTTTTCAGTATTGTAAAGCCAAGTCTATGGAAATTAACTTCTAGGTACTTCTACCTACTTGTGCTGATGATTCTGAACAGCAACAACTGATCAACTCACAAACTATTTTCAGGATCCAGGCAAACCTCTGAAAGTCAGAGGCACCAGTATTTAGGGATTTTATTTTATATTTTGGGGTTCTGATGGTAAAATAAAAGAATTCAGTGAAATAATGTAGCTCTGTCCATTTTAACTTCAAATCAAGTGTTGTAGTTTTAAAACATGGTTGACTCTGCTGTGCTGGTTTTTTAGCATTCTCTGATTTCACCCAAAGTTCAATTTAGGAAAAAAGCACAGGCCCAAATTTCCAACCATCAGCTCCAAGTAGGTCATACACTAACTAAGTATTTCTAGTGCTAAGAAATTAGAGTTCATTCTTAAAATAATCTCCATACAAATTGAACCAACAATCTAAACACTGGCTCTGCTTTCAGATTACATTAAGAGAATGAAAGGATTCCATAACATTGACATAAGGACTTCAAAAATTGTCTGGCAATTATCTTTGCAAAGTTAAAAACAAAACAAGAAATAAAACCCCTCTGAACAAAAATACGTTTGAATAACATAGGAAACATACTTAACACACGAAGACAGTGACCCAGAAATGAAAGGGTAATCATGGCTTCCAAATGACAGCTCTCAGAAACCTTGGTTTGCTGCACATTTTCTAACTGATCTGTTACTGTCTTTTTGTTTATCAAGCACCAGAGGATTCTCAGAAAGGCCGGTGCTTTTTGTCTGTTTTAATTTATGGGGTTGTGAGAGTGGGAGAGGATTGCAAGGCAGGAATTATACACTGGGTATGTAATAATACCAAAATACAAGAAAAACCTACTTCATTAAGATCATACAATTAATCAAACAGAGTGTATATATAATATCTTTTTTTTAAAGCCCTGGATCCAAGGCGTCCAAAGTTATTAAAATAAAGTTCATTCACAGAACAAAAACAAATTTAATCTGAATTGCTTGCAGATACTGCTAATTTCCTTTTTCTTTTTCCTTTTTTTAAATTAAAAAATGCATTGATGTGATCTATGTGCAGGGTTTGTTTTTAGTAGTGGTGTTTGTGCACATGCCTCCGGTGCTTTCCCTGGACTTCTCTGACCACTTTCAAAGAAGAAGTTTAGAAGTTATCGTTCTGCTACCCCTACATCCCACAAATTGATTCGGAGCAGAAGGTAGAAGACTCCTCAGATTTTAGGGAGCAGAACTGGGTGTAACTCCTGATCTCTGGGAGTCATTGTTGTCTCCTCCTCCCTCAGGGTCCTCTGATAGGTTCAGAGAGCTGGTCTTGTTTGATAGGAGGCTGATATTCTCTTGTGTCAAGGCTGATCCATTTGGTACATCACTGTTAACATAAAAATAAAAAAGAATTGGACTTTTTAAATAGGAGATAAAATGATTATTTAGTAGAATAAAATCAACAGGACAATTCTTTTAGTAGTATGGAGAGTAGGAATGGCTTTCAAACTTTAATCTACAGCTCTATATCCATGTTTTAGCACAGAGGTTCTCAAACTAAGGCTAGTTGCCGCCAGTTTTTGTAAATAAAGTTTCATTAAAACACAGCCTGCCTGTTTGTTTACATAGTCTATGGCTGCTTTCACTCTATAATGGCAGAATTGAGAGTTTTGACAGATTATAAAACACATAATTTTAAATATTTACAATATGGTGTTTAAGAAAAATAATGCATGGGTTTAAATATCCAAACCCTAAGCATGAAAGCAAGAGGGCATTAGTAGTAATCTATATATGTAAAAGCCTAAGCAACCATTACGATTGGTCAACCAGTTGCTATGATGATGCACTGACTACCAGGAGGCAGATGCTCAATGAAGGAGCTGCCCCCTTGGTGGTCAGTGTGCTCCCACAGTTAAACTCCTGCAGCTGTGGTCCCTCCCTCTGGCCAGCCAGCCCCAATCAGCCCAGATCGCTGGCTAGGCTGAGGGACCCCACCGGTACACAAATTTGTGCACTGGGTTTCTAGTTGTTATATATTACTAGAGGCCAAGTGCATGAAAATTCATGCACTGGAGCATGGGGGGTCCCTCAGCCCTGCCCCCTCTCACAATCCAGGAGCCCTCAGGAGCGGGAGGTGACCTGAAGATCAGGGGAGGCAACACCCCAACACACCTCTGCTTGCTGCCACTGCTGGCAGCGCAAGGCTTGGCTGGCCCTGGTTATCTGAGCCTCAGGTGACCCTGGATGGCTGGGCAGCCACCATCCAAGGCTTGCCTGTACCTCAGGCTAGCACTGGGCAGCTGGGGGGCTGGGAAGACTGGGGGACTCTGGAGGTAGGCGCCTGCCACCCCAGCGGGGGTGAGGGGATTGGGTGCTGTCATTTTTGAGGGTGGGGCAATCAATTAGCATATTCCCTACTTATTGGCTGTGGGCACCACCATCTTTGCATTGGTGTGAGGGTCAATTAGCATATTCCCTCTTTATTAGATAGGATCAGAGAGCAACTCAGGACTATGTATCAAAAGTCTCAAAAGGTTCTAAGGAAATACTTAAAGATGTACAAAGAATTAACTTCAATATTGTTTACTGCAGGGTGGTTCACAATATCTGATATAGGTATCCTTCCAAACCTGTAGAAGAATTATTAGATGATATGGAATAGAACAAATTAAAAACCAGGGAGATGAAATGGTAGATAGGTTTTGAAAGAGGCTAAATGCCTACACTTCTTAAAAAAGCCTATATAGGTATACATCAAAATGTAAACATTGGTTTCAAATAAATTAAAAAGCAAGGGAAAGAGGGAAATGTAACCAGAAAATTTCCATTAAATCTTAACAGATAATTCAATTTTGGATCTGTTCTAAAATAAAATTTTAAACTCCTAAATTTATGTGAAAATATTCTTTCTCAATGTATACAGAATAATGACACTTTAAAAATCAAATCATATTCCTGAGGATATTTCTTTCTTTTCTTTTTTTAAAAATATATTTTATTGATTTTTTACAGAAAGGAAGGGAGAGAGATAGAGAGTTAGAAACATCGATGAAAGAGACATCGATCAGCTGCCTCCTGCACGCCCCCTACAGGGGATGTGCCTGCAACCAGGATACATGTCCTTGACCGGAATTGAACCTGGGACCTTTCAATCCGCAGGCCGATGTTCTCTCCTCAGAGCCAAACCGGTTTCGGCTTCTAAGGATATTTCTGTCATGACTATGTAATATATGACTATGCAAATAACTCTTTCTCACCTGAATGTCAATGTAAGGTCCTCGGTTGGAACCTTAGTTTGTGATTCTGGTTGTCCATTTTCTGCTTGCTTACTTGTATTCAATTTGCTTTTCATATCCAGAGAACACTGGTTCTCCTTTGAAAGAGAAGGAAATAAATTCAATTAGCTTCTAATTAATGGTGGTAATGGAAAAGAGATCAAACACAGATAATACAAACTGATGATACAGAAATCATATAGTTTTATAAAATGACTAAAGAAGCAGGCAGACTAAAAGAGAGACATACACAATAGAGTACAATCCACTTGTTCACTACCCAAGCTGAACAATAAAAGGGAGAATGCCTCAAGTTAACATGGAAATTTCTCACATAAATGAGGACTTAGAAAAAGCAAGCCAAATATAATATCTATCTATAATCTAATTAATGAAAACAGAAAAACTATCCCATTTATTTGCTTAGAAAAAATGTGAAAGCTACACAACAAAATCAGTTACATGCAACCTGGGGGACTGGTTCAATCCCCTAAGATTCAAAATTTACCGAAATGAATGTTAGTGCGCTATTTGGTAACAAGTAGTACATTTTTATATAACATGATGATATTAGCAAAATCATAAACACCACACTCCCACTGCTTCCCTAATCATTATGTTTAACAGAAATGTAGTAACTTCTACCTACCTACCTTGTTTTTCCTAAACGTTTTTTTGTAATGCAGAATGCCAACACAAAGAACACAGCCAAATCAAAAGGGAATGATAAAATAGAATGAAGGCTCATCTTCATGAGACTTATTCGAAGCATTTATTACTCCTTAGAGTGCCTTGGTGTGATGATTCTACAGTTCTGGGTGATTCTACAACTCTAGAGCTATGAGTTCCATGACGGTATTTTCCTTTCACCTTCCCTCTGGTTTCCCACCGCAACACTCACCAAACTCAGTTCCCGGGTTCTCTTCCCGATTTCCCTTTCCACCTGGTGCAGTTCCAAACTCAACTGCTCACTGGAGATCATCCCAGGCCATTTTGGAGGTGGTGGTGGTGGCTGTGACTGGGCTGCCAGGGTGTTCACCTCCCTCTGCAACACCAGCCTGTTACTAACAGCCTAGTGCATGAAGCCAAGCACATACACAATTCAACACATTTCACACCATGCACAGAATGGCCAGGCCCAATTTCAGACCACAGCCATAAGCAGCTTATCTATCACTCAGGTAGTTGCAATAAAATGGTGCAACTGTAAGATACTGTCTCTTTGAGAACCATTTGAAAATAAAAACGTAAGAGGGTTTAAACTTAGTGAATAGTAATTTGATCTTAGGTATAAGTAGCTCTTAAAGAAGTCAACATTAAATGTACATTCTTCCCCTTTTTTATTGAAATTTCTCTGAAATAAATCCTGTAATTTCAATGAAATCTCATTAATGGCAAGGAAGGACCTTTAACCACAGTTGAGTTAAATATATGACAAACTTCCAAATGATGGTGATATTCTTTTGGGACAGAAAATGGGTCTAGAAATTTCAACTAAGATAAAACCATAAATCAGCAGCAATACTGAATTTGGAGTTTGAATATCTGGGATCATGTTTCAATCTCTGTAAAAATCTTCCACCAAAAAAGGGTAACAATAACATCTGCCTAAATATCTGTCAGGGACATTGTATGAATCAAATAACATGTGATAATAATTTATAAACTAAAAGAACTGTATTGATGAAGGTGCTATTATTATACAAAGGCTATTTTTAAAAGTCAAAGATCTAAGCTTCTATTTTTTAAATATGTATAAGTAAATGCTGGGACTTAAAGAATATAAGACAAATTTTAAAAGTTAAAGAAATATAAGAAATTAAAAACCGATTTTAAGTAAAAGCACATGCTGATAAATATCTATTGTGAAAATTTAGATAACCTGTCTTATCCTCAGGTAATAAAATGATAATTTTCGCACTGTCCCAGAACTAAACTCTAAGTGCTTCAATTCTTTGAAGAAAGGATACCTATGTACTAGTAACTGTTAAAGTAATACTTCAAAAAGATTCGCCTTCTAAAATCTTGGAGCACTCTTTAAAAACTGGAGTAAAAAAAATATGTATAGGTTGGTACCTCTAGTCCACGTAGCTGAGTCTGTTGGCTAATTTGATGGTTTAGCTGCTGCAATTCTAGTCGTAGCTGTTCCCTGTCAGCAGATGGAAGGGGTTTGCCATGACTAGCCACTTCTGACATGGATATTCTCTCCCTTTGGTAGGAAAGAAAGCATGGAACAAATTACCATGTTTATTTTTAAAAAATACTGACTAGAAAAACAAGAGAAATTGAATAATTGTAAAGGTTTGTAAACATAAAAAGAATGGCTCATACCTCTCACTGAAGTGTCCCTGAGAAGGTATGTTTTGATGAGGTGAGTAGGGAGAGCCTCCCCAGCCACCATGGGTTCCATATGGACTGTAATCTGTAAGAGAGGAGTAATTTACTGTAGAGCAACATAATCCACAGATTGGATTCTCCTGGGGCAGTCAAGGTCTAAAAGGCACAGCATGATATGTACAGCTATCTGGAAAGATGTCTCCCAGGACAGTAACAAGGCACTGATGTCTGCTTTTTCCCAAATGAAATATCAGTCTTTGTAATTTCTTTCTTTTGTTGCAATTAAAAAAAAAAAAAAGAGAATGTATTATTTTATTTAATTATTTATAAAATATATTTTATTCATTTTTTTACAGAGAGAAATGGAGAGAGTCAGAAACATCGATGAGAGAAAAACATCGACTAGCTGCCTCCTGCACCACCCCCACTGGAGATGTGCCTGCAACCAAGATACATGCCCTTGACCGGAATCGAATCTGATACCTTTCAGTCTGCAGGCCAACGCTCTATCCACTGAGCCAAACCGGTTTCGACTATGAGAATGCATTATTTTAATAAAGAGTAATGAAGCTATTAAAAAACTAGGCAATCTTCACATAAGACATTTAATTTTAGTTTATACCCCTAGAAATGCCTGGGTTATAATTACCTTCCTACAGGGATAACTCTGAGGAAAAGTTTAAAGACAGACTATCTTGGCCGAGACCGGTCTGGCTCAGTGGATAGAACGTCGGCTTGTGGACTGAAGGGTCCCACGTCCGATTCCGGTTGGGGGCATGTACCTTGCTTGCGGGCACATCTCCACTGTGGGGCGTGCAGGAGGCGGCTGATAGGTGTATCTCTCTCATCGATGTTTCTGACTTTCTCTCTCTCTCCCTTCCTCTCTGTAAAAAAATCAATAAAATATATATTTAAAAATAAATAAATAAATAAATAAATACATAAATAAATAAATAAATAAAGACTATCTTGGCAGATTATGGGAAGCACTGACAGTAAGAGAGTACTAGGGAGGGTTTTGGGGGGAGGGAGGTCATGTCTGTGAACCTTCTAGATGAGATTACCCCGGAGGTTCTTACCTGAAATGTTAATAGGTTTTGTGGGAGCTCCCTGAGGTGCCATAGCCTGCATTGGGCCAGCACCCTGATACATTGTTTTGGAAGTTCGAGAGATGGCACCAAACCGAGATACTGTTGGTCTGTCTCCAAATGGGATGAGGTCATCATCACTGGTTTCTGTTGCTCTTCTCTGATGATCCAACCGCTGGTCTCTCATTCCTTTACTCTCCACATTCTGACAAGTAAAATGAGAAATCCACCCCACACTTAATTTCCTCTCAGTATTTTCAAATTAGGTTGAAAAAGAATATAATATCCTTATATTCTTATAATATCCTTACTGGTAAGATTAAAATCATTAGTTGCCTTTGGTTGGTTTTCATATAGAACATCACTTTTTAAATCTTTACTCTTCCATAATATATTTTACTAGAGGCTGGATTTGTGCACCGGTGGGGTCCCTTGGCCTGGCCTTCAAGAATCGGACCAAAACCGGCTCTCCGACATCCCCCGAGGGGTCCCAGATTGCAAGAAGGCGGTTCTCGGATGATGCACCCCAGAACTGACCTCCCTTCTCTCTGGTTCCTGAGAACCACAGCTCGGTAGCTTCTGCGTTAAGTGTTTGCCCCCTGGTGGTCATTGCACATCATACCTACTTGTCGTACAGTAGAATGGTCACTTAGGCTTTTATATATGTAGATATCATGCATTAGCCCATATATATATTCAAATATAATTTCATGACAAATATTTACCCTTACTATATGAAATGTACTCTGGTATTTATATTGTTTTTCTAATTGATTTTTTTAAAGACCCATCATGACCCAGTTAATTTCAAAACTCAGTAGTTAGAAAAACACTGTTTAAAAGTGCCAACATAGGATTTTCAAAGGGATTCTAGTCAGAAAGAAGCAAATACTGAAATAAAAAGAAATGGAAATCTAATTGCTAGAACATTGCTACTCAGAGTATATAGTGTGGGAAGAGCGGCAGCGGTGATTGGAAAATATTAGAAATGCAGACTCTCAGGTCCCCCCTAACCCCCCATCTTTCTCAACTTGAACCTGCATTTTAACAACTCTAGGTAATTTATGTGGACATTCACGTCTGAGAAACTTTCACCATTTAAGAGATTTTCAATTACATCCAGGTAAGGTTGGCAAACCTGATTTAAGAAAGTGAGTTTTATTTTGCTGATATTTGTTATTTTACTATAATAACTTTCTGGAAGCCAGATACAAAGCAAGGGTTTCTGTTATCTCTTCCTCCTCATCTCATTCCTGTTCTTAAAGAGTTTTCCATGGCTTAGAAACATGTCCCTAATCACATCATAGAAAAACAAAAGGTTCATTCTTCGCTTCTTCTTCCTCTACATCCCTTTCTGTCTGTCTGTCTGTCTGTCTGTCTATCTTTCTGTCTCCTTCCCTCCCTTCCTGCCTCCCTCTGGCATCTAATTATATTTATGCTATAAGTATCACTTTACTCATTTATAGCAGTATTAGCATCTAAGTCTTCCTTTTCTATTAAGAGAATTGATCTTCCTTTAACCAGCTGAACAAATATTTGTCTATGAAAGTCAATATAATACCATAGGAAACCTCTGTTACAGTTAAGGGCAAATGTTAAAGAATAGTCAAGGCATACCTTTTAACCCAGAAATAGCACTCTAAGCATAATTTTCATGCATGTACAAAAGGAGACATACACAGAAATGTTCATTGTAGCAGTACACTTAATAGTAAAAGATAAAAAATAGCCTAAATAAAAAAAAATAGCCTAAACAGCCAGCAGAAAAATAAATAATTCATATATATATTTATTGTTGGATTTCAGTTATCCAATAGTATAGGATAAAAGCAGTTAAATGAATGAACTTAAACTACAGGGAAGGAGGGAGGGGAAACATGAGATTAAGCAAGTATATACAGGAAGATTTAACTACTTTTGTGAAGTTTTATTTATTTTTTAATAAAGAAGTAATTAAGATAAAATACTGTTACATTTTAAGTTTGGGTACATTATTTTTTTGTTAAAAAAATAGCATAAGTGTAACATTTCAGTATACCACAGTTCACTTAAGGTTAAGTAGCTCCAAACCTGACTCAAATACTACTACTGGTCATTAGATTCCACTTTGTTGTTTAAACCTCAAAGTTGTAAAAGAGTTGTAATTTCTTGGACAAGAAATCCAGGCTCTTGATTAATTATGCAAAATAATTACTTTGGATTCTAAACAGTTATTGGGTTAACTATACAGAAATATAATAAATGTTCTTCTTTGTCTAGGTAAGTATTAAAATATTTTTATTTACCCCCCAAAAAAAACAAACAAAAAAGTATTCTTTAAATAATTCAATTGTATAGTATAGAATATGGCCTGAAATTCTTAAGCAAAGCTCAATTATGTATCTGTACTATAATGGGGAGATAAGTTACTTGGTTATCTTTGCTTATATTAATTATGGTTTAGTTATTACACATACCATCATTTCCACACTCCCTGCTGCCACAGCATCTTTGGGTTTTGCATCTTTGGTTCCAATGTAGGAGCCGATGGTGTCACATGACCAGGGAGAGTACTGGCTATAATCATTTCCCTTATATTTCCCAGCTACCTTCAAGTCTTCATCCAATAACTAAAGAAAGGGGAAAAAATAGGAAATGGGTCTATGAATAACAACACAGAAAAAGCAGGAATTTCTTAGAACATCATGCCCCAATCAATTAACTTCAAAACTCAGTAGTTAGAAAAACAACTGTTTAAAAATATAAGTGCCAACATAGGATCTTCAAGGTAATAGTGGTTATTTGATTTGTCACAACAGTTTTTATAGAATATAAAACAAATGAAGAGTGATGTTTAGCTTTTACATTTTGTTAGCAGAAGGTCAGAAAGGAAGTATCTCAGTGTCTTTCAAGGAATCAAGCTGGAGTTTTGAGGTCTGATCATCCTCTTCCTCATTAGATCATGTCAATACATAAACAAATATGTACTAAGCCCTCAAGTTTTGCTTAACCATCCTCTCAATGTTTCTTTCAATAATATACCAGGTAAACAAGAGAATTAAAACTATTTTGAATGTTCTATATGGTAGTAACTTTTTTACTGAAATCTCTTTAACAGTAATAATTCATATCTTGAAAAATTTCTGGTCCTGAGGTTGATTCAATGGAGTGAAAAGGATAAGATGCATAATTTTGTTTTCTTAAGATGAAATCTGAAATTATATGACAGAATAGCTATTCTAAAACTAACATATTTTTACTAAATTCACAACGTTTGTACTTGTGTAATGTTTTGCAGTATTCAAAGTATTTTGATGCACACACTCTCTTTCATATGTTCAAGTCCACATGATCTGACCAAGGCTTCATCAGTCTAGGGCAGTGCTAGAACTACAACTTCAATACTGCTTTCACTTCAGATACATATACTGATCCCTAGGGGCCACTGGTACACATAAATGGCTCTATGCCTACCTCCATCTAAAACAATCTTGGTTTCCGAATAATCATTATTGGTCTCCTGTGGGGCACAGGGTCTGCTGTTTCCAAATACTATCATTCAGTTTCAGCCACAATTCCTACTGCTATGGTTAATACCTTTTTTTCATCCTACCTCTATTTTTTAAAATATATTTTTATTAATTTCAGAGAGAAAGGGAGAGAGATAGAAGCATCAATGATGAGAGAGAATCATTGATTGCTTGCCTCCTGCATGCCCCACACACTGGCGATTGAGACCACAACTAGGGCATATGCCCTGATTGGGAATTGAATCATGATCTCCTGGCATATAGGTCAACACCAACCACTGAGCCACTGTGCTATCTTTAGTTTTAAAATTCTGTCTCTTTTATCATTTCTCTTCCACTTACAAATTTTGTGTAGAACAGCTAGTTTTTTAGAGAGATGCCCTACTAACGAGGCATAATACACCCATAATGTATTAATCATCTGTTAAAAGGAATGAGAAAAGGTTATATACTGACATGCCCTACTAACGAGGGCATAATACACCCATAATGTATTAATCATCTGTTAAAAGGAATGAGAAAAGGTTATATACTGACACAGAAAGACCTGTAGGGTAATTGGTTAAATGAAAACAAAAAACAAACAAAAAAATACAAAACACACACAAAACCTTAAGATATATTACTAAATGATACTTATTAGTTTACCCATAGAAAAGTTGAAATATCTAATAAACTGACAATGATATAAAAAATGGAAATTTTGGAGAAATTTTTGTTATGTATTTTTACATTGTATAAAGGTAACACAACTATATATGTTATTTATGATCAGAACTGAAATTTAAATATAGTTGACCCACAAACAACACAGTTTTGAACTGCGTAGGTTTACTACACACTTATTTTTCTTTTTAAAAATATTTTTATTGATTAGAGAGGAAAGGAAAGGGAGAGAGAGATAGAAACATCAATGATGAGAGAGAATCACCGATCGGCCGACTCCTGCACACCCCCTACTGGGATTGAGCCCACAACTTGGGCATATGCCCTTGACCAGAATCAAACCCAGGACCCTTCAGCCCCCAGGCCAATGCTTTACTCACTGATCAAAACCAGCCAGGGCCACAATTATTTTTCAATTAACATATGGTTGGCCCTTTACCCCCAGGTTTTGTATCCTGGTGCAGAGGGTCAAATGTATGCATAGTTCTATACCATTTTTTACAAGGGCTTTGAGCATATGTGGCCCTTGATATGGGGGCATGTGCTGGATCCAATCCTCTACTGAGGGACAAATATACAGTAGTAAAGTTTCGAGGGAATCAAAAGTTATACTCATATTTTTGACTCCATGGGGTTGGCACTCCTAACCCCCATGTTGTTCAAGGGTCAACTGCATATAGCTTTGCATGTCAGTAACTAGTTATTATTCACTGAATGCCTGCTATGTGCCACATGACTTATGTCTCATTTAATCTTCAGTGCATCACTATGAATAGGCTTCACTATGCTTGATTTACAAAGAGAATCCTGAGCCTCAGGGTTCAGAAAGGCTAGGGAACTTACAAAAAGATCACAGACTGGGTGACACAGCTAAACCTCAAAGATGTTTGATTCCAAAATTAGCTCATTTTTCACAGTGTCATATTACTTTCCATAATTCTTGAAAAATAGTAGGGCATAACAAGGTTCTAGGATGTCTCTAACACACAGTTTTCCATCATGTAATGTTTATGCTTTACAAGTAAAATTACATTAATAGATGTTAAGACTTTCACACACCCAAAAGGTTACTGTTTATTATACATAATCTGGTGCACTTCACTTTTCACTTCTGAATGCTCATTATCTGCCACACAGCAGTGTTGTTTAGAATAATAATTCCACACATAAAGGATGTGAAACATTTTCCTTACATAACATCAGCTACAACACTGCTGAGAAGATCTGTTTGACATAAAAAAAAAAAAGACACCATATATACATAATATAAGCTTAGGCAGCATGTACAATCAACCAATCAGAATACATATCAACAAAGCAAAAGTTGGTTTTTTAAAAAGACGAAATTAGTAAGTCCCTAGCATGACTGAAAAAAAAATTATTTACCGATATTAGAAGTGGAAAAATGAACACCACTATAGACCCTGTAGACATTAAAACAACAATAATATTCATTCATGGTGACTATTAACAGTGAGTGTCCTGCAAAAATACAAAGAAGATAACCCCAAAAGTGTGGCTTACTGCCCTGAAGTACTTTAATCAGTTTATTCTAGCAACCTTATTTCAGCATTCTTTTTTTTCTAACATTCACTACTATACTAGCCTGTCTCTCCTATTCTTTGAATCATCTTTACCATACTGCTACTTTCCTCTTTATTTATTAAATCTATTTTTATTGATTTCAGATAGGAAGGGAGAGGGAGAGAGAGAGAGAACATCAGTGATAAGAGAGAATCATTGATCAGCTACCTCCTGCATGCCCCCTACTGGGAATGGAGACTGCAACTAGGCATTTGCCCTTGACTGGAATCGAACCCAGGACCTTTCGGTCCACAGGCCGTTGCTCTATCCACTGAGCCAAACCAGCTAGAACAGTAATTTAAATAAATATTTGGCATATCTCATTTATACAAATAGTATAAAGTAAAGAGAAGCGAATTTCATTAATTTGATAACAATTATCTACAAAAAAAGTAAATATAATGATGATTTATTAAATGTTCCATTCACTAAACGATTGCAAATAAGTCAAGAATATGTGCTATCATTCCTTTTATTCAAAATCATTCTGAAGAACTAGCTATCACAAGATAAGAAAAAAACAAGACATAAGGATTGAAAAGAAATTTACAATGATATAAAAAATGGGAATTTTGGAGAAATTTTTGTTATGTAATTTTACACTGTATAAAGTTAACACAACTCTATATGTTATATATGATCAGAAATGAAATTTAAATAGTTGACCCACGAACAACACAGTTTTGAACTGCGTAGGTAATTATTCACTGAGGATATGACTGTGTTCAAGAAAATTCCTAAAAACCCACCAACAAATATGAAAATCAATAAGGAAATTTAGCAAGGCTGCTGAATTTGAGAATCAATACACAAAAATATTTTTTCTCTACATTAATAATAAAGAGAAAATAATTTCAAAAAGGATTCCATTTAAAATAGCTTAAAAATCAATTATCTAGAAGTAAGTTTAATGAAAGATGTGCAAGACTGAAAATTAGCCCTAACACGTTTGGCTCAGTGGACAGACTGTCCGCCTGCGGAATGAAAGGTCTCAGGTTCGATTCTGGTCAAGGGCATGTACCTTGGTTGCGGGCACATGCCCAGTAGGAGGTGTACAGGCGGCAGCTTGTTGATGTTTCTCTCTCATCAATGTTTCTAACTTTCTATCCTTCTCCCTTCTTCTCTGTAAAAAAAAAAAATCAATAAAAAATATATATATTAAAAAAAAAAGACAAAATTATATTACTGAGAGAAATTAAAAAAGATTCAAGTAAGTGGGGCAAGACCATGTTCTTGGAGACTCAATAGTGAAAAGATCTCACTTCTTTCCAAATGGATCTAAAGCCACACTGTCCAATGAAAATATGAGATCACACATGTAATTTAAAAATTTCTAACAGCCACATTAAAAAAATAAAAAGAAACTTAAAATTAATTTTAATAATGTATTTTTAAAATTAACACTAGTATATCCAAAGTACTATCATTTTAACATATAATTAATAGAAATATATTAATTAGTATCTTGTTCTTGGGGGTACTAAATCTTCAGATCCAGTGTACATTTTATGCTTATAGCACATGTGAATTTGGACTAGTCACATTTTTTGCACTCAGCAGTCACATGTGACTAGTGGTTACATATTGGACAGTGCAGATCCAGAGTTAATGTAATCCTAATAAAAACTGCGGCATATATTTTTGTGGACAACAATATGCTGATTCCAAAAGGTGCCTGAAAAAATCCAAGGACCAAGAATAGCAAAGGTAACCTTGAAGAACAATAAAACTGAAAAACAAACATTACCAATTAATAAGATGTACTATAAAACTACACATGATAAAGGTGACTACAGGGCCCTGGGAAAAGGATGATCTTTTTATTAAATGGTGCTGGGTCAATGAGATATCCTCTGGGGGGAAAAATGGATCTTGACTCTTAAAACACTAGGATATAAAAATCAATTCTAGACTGTAGACCTAAATGGGAAATAAAAAGGTAAATCTTTTAGAAGAAAACATGGGAAAATGTTTTCTTAACATTGAGAATAATAGGCAAAGACTACTTAGGCAGGACATGTCAAACGACTGATAAAGGAAAAATGGATAACCAAGACTAAAAATGATGTGCTTACTTCTTCTTGATGGAAGGTAGGCGGCAATGTTGGTGAAGGCGCAAAAGGAGGTGGAGAGATAACCTTCCTTTCCTCTAGCTGGGCCATTATTTCCTTTCGTCTTCGATGTAGCTCATCTAGACTAGGGTGGGGCTGGGGAGGAGGAGGAAGCCGGCTATAAGGAGGCTCCTGAAAATGCAAACATTAGTAAAAATTGAAATGAACTTCAGAACATATTTATTTATTTAGCACATATTTTAAATAAGCAGTAGTTTAACATTTGGAAATATCAACATTTAAAACAAAGCAAAACAAAATCTCTCCTCCCTCCCCCCAAATTCTCAGGATTTCCCAAAGAGCTGAATTTAAGTTTCTTTTTTTGGTCAGAGGGCATAAGTTCCAAAAAGATCTAGAATTGTTAATAAAACCATCCAAAGTTCAGAAACTAAAAAGGGTTATTAGTGAAAGCGGGGTGGGAATTTTCCCCTTTAATAGTTTAATTTAAAACAAAAACATACCCAAATTATGACAAGATGAAAACTAAGGGGATGCTTTATTTTTTTAAACAGTCACTCTAAGCAATAAATAAATTAAATCTATGCAATAAGAAAAAAATACAGCATACTCTGATATACGAAGGTCTGATCTGAGTTGGATGAGGAGCCACTGGGTAGTAACCCTCCACCTGTTGGTATCTTTCTCTGGATTCTGGCACATAGGATGGAACTGCTGCAGGTGGGATCTCAATGGGTATAGGACTATCTCGGAAAATCTCCTCTCTTGGATAAGACTGAGCAGGGTATATTCGACGGCCATCATAGTGTGGTGGGTACATAGGTGGGTACTGTTGTGGCTGTGTGCCATATTGAGAGTTTACAACACGATCTTGGAGGTAGGGTGGGTAATGATCCAAGTAGGGAGGCCCAGGCTCAGGAGCAGATGGTGGAGGTCGGACAAAGCGGGACACACACTGTGGCGCAGTGTAGTACACACCTGTATGTTACAGAAGAGCAACCAGAGCAACAATGAGCTAATCCAATTTTCTATATAAGACTTTGTCCATTAAAATATCTCAACACTAAATAATTAACAATCAACTAATTTCTTTAGATATTTCCCTTCTGCTATGTACTCAGTTTAACTTTATGAAAAATAACATTTAAAAATTGTCCTTAAAAGTGACAGTTAAATTGACCTGGAAAAAAAACCTAATTTAGAATCTACAATAATAGATTGGCTCTCATAATTGTTTGATGGTCTTTCAGATGTGCCTTAACACAATGCAAACATTGAAAGGCAAAAAACTACATTTCCCTGAAGCTCAGGTTGCACAAATCACTCATTTACATGAGTTCTGAATGTGCCACTGTGTTTGGTGGAAAGAGATCTGGTGTAAACCTAGCAGCTTCCGAATTTCCAGACTTTTGTCTCAAGTGATGTGATTCTGGACCTAGCAGTTAAGGACATAAGGTTTACTTTTCCCCCCAACTAAAACAGATTCTTTCAGCAGCTAGTTCTGGGACTTATTTCTGCAAGACTAGCTTAAACCTGCTTTTCCAGCACTTTCCATTGATTTTATAAACACCTAACTTCATGCATTGAACCTCTTTCTGCTATTGAACCCTAACTGGTACACTGTATTTAAGGTCACTTCAACAAAAGTAGTTGGGTTTTTCCAACAATCGATGGTCAAAAGAAAGATACAAACCAATTTTTATTATATTTTCATATATATTAATAATGCTGTATAAACTATAATTTCGAAAGTAGAAAAGACAATTCTGATTCACAATTGAGGCAGCTTTGGGAAAAAGACAATAGAAAATACCTTTAATCTATCCCCATTTAAAAATAACAACCCTATTAAAAATTTTAAATAAAAAAAAACAAAACACACAGAATAAGCTGTTACAAATATAATAGCAACTTATACTATTTACAAATTGAAGGTTTATGGCAACCCTATGAGGTGCTATTTTTCCAATAGGCCCAGATGATGGGGGCAACATTTTACCAATAGTTTTTTAAGTAAAGGTATGCATATTTTTAGACATAATGCTTTTGCACATACCAATAGACTATAGTATAATGTAAACATAACTATTATATTTACTGGGAAACATAAACATTCATGGGATTGAGTCCGAAACCCGAAATTGAATTGGTGACTTTTTTTTTTTAATATATTTTGTTGATTTTTTACAGAGAGGAAGGGAGAAGGATTGAGAGCTAGAAACATCGATGAGAGAAAGACACATTGATCAGCTGCCTCCTGCACGCCCCCCACCAGGGATGTGCCCGCAACCAAGGCACATGTCCTTGACCGGAATTGAACCTGGGACACTTCAGTCTGCAGGCCGATGCTCTATCCACTGAGCTAAACCGGTTTCGGCAGATTGGTGACTTCTTAATTCAACCTGACACTCAACCATTGGGTTACACCAGCCGGGCACAGTTTTCTATATTTTAATTTTTTATATTTTTATTGATTTAAAAAAGGAAGAGAGAGGGAGAAAGATAGAAAGATCAACAAAGAGAGAATCATTGATCAGCTGCTTCCTGCACGCCCCACTCTGGGGATCCAGCCGGCAACCTGGGCATGTACCCTGACCAGGAATCAAATTGAGACCCCCCTGGTTCACAGGTTGATGTTCTACTACTAAGCCACGCCAGCCGGGCCACAGTTTTCTATTCTTAACTAATATTGATTCCATACTATAAACCCGCTATATGTATGCTGCCTTTTTCTTAAAAAAAATTTTTTTAAATATATTTTTATTGCTTTCAGAGAGGAAGGGAGAGGAGAGAGATAGAAACAATGACGACAGTCATTGATCAGCTGCCTCCTGGACACCTCTACTAGGAACCCAGCCTGCAGCCCAGGCATGTAGCCTTGACCGAAATCAAAACTGAGACCCTTCAGTCCACAGGCCAACGCTCTTATCTACTGAGTCAAACCGGTTAGGACATGAATGCTGCCTTTTTCATAAATACTACAGGACCCAGAAAAATAGTCGATGATAACTGAAAGGAAGAAAAATATACTGTGTGTATTTAATTGATACGCATTGTAATAATAAATTCTTTTTTCATGTTTGAAGACAATTTTGGTCAGGATAATATATACTGCCTTAGCAAATTTGCATTGTTAACTTGGGTGACTAGTTATTTCCATAAATATAGGGTTGGGCAAAAATAGGCATACATTTGTGAGTACACAAAACACTTTATTCTTATATTATGTTTATTAATCATTGTATTATTTATTTGTATAACTGTAAACCTACTTTTTCCAACCGCTGTGTCTGAACATATTTAACATAGAACTGCTTTAAGTAGTTAAGGCAATTTTCTTTTATAGCTTTGTTACTTCACTTATTTTATACTATTTAGCTCATCATAAAATCTGTTTTTTTCCTCAAAGTATTAAAAAATACACTTATCTTAAGGAGGCTACTGCAAATATGATCATTCTTACCTGGAATCGTTCCCACAACTCCTAAGAAAAGTGAGCGCAATAAAGGAAAGATCATTACCCTGCTGATAAGGTGCTGGTTCAAATGGTGGAGCAGCTCCTCGAGGATCCTGATAATACACGTCTGCCTGCTGGGCGGGATATAACTGCGAACCCCGCGGTACCATCTGCATTGGTTTAGTGACAGGCATAGGAGGCAGGTCTGATGGCCCCCTTGGAGGTACAGGATGTGGAATACTCTTGGGGACATTTTCTAGCCTATGGGAGTAAAATTCAGCAAGTCAAGTTTAAGGTCTTGAAATGTACATAAATTGTTAAATGTAAAAAAGAATTGCCACAAAATTGGGAAACTGTTTTCTTCTGAAAGTCATACCTTCTACAAAATGTATAAAATTTTATCTTATTTCACTTATGCTTTCTTAAAAATCAATTAACATAAGAAATAGAAATAAAACAACAAAATGGCCAAAAATTTAGTTTAAAAAAATTGATTATTCTTCCTTTCCTCTATTTCATATTTATAAAAAAGAAATTTTAAAATATAAATTAGGAAAATGACGTACAGGTCAGGAGGGGATCCAGGGGCGCTACTGCTCAGATGATCCATCTTTCCTGGTTTCAGAGTAGAATCGTAGCTGGGGTCTGTTCCTCGTGGAATCAGCTGCGTTACTGTGTTCCCTGCTGACACAATCCCATTGGGCAGAGCAGGGGGTTTTCTATTCGGCAGATCCACCGCACCTTCATCAGGAAGGATAGCTGCTGAAGGCAGGCCCACCTCATTAAGCTGACCCATAGAGGCACTCAGGGGTCTTCTGGGACCCAGGCGTTTGTTCATTTTACGAAATCTACGTGAAGAGTAAAGGCACACACCAAAACCAAAATTACAAAAGCAAAACCAAGAACATAAATGCATTTAAGAAACAGACACAAAAGTTAAAAGATTCTAAGCACATTGTTTTCTAGAAATTCTCTTCAAACATTGGCTTTAGCTATAAACTTGATAATGTGCATGTGTGGATATATCCAACCTCATTTTATGAGGCCAGTATTATCCTAATTCCAAAAACCAGATAAAGACAATACAAAGAAAGAAAATTAAAGGCGTGTATAAAATCTCAAGCAAGACACATTGAATAAGTATAAAATTCCTCATAATATTTGTAACATTACAAATCATGCTAATTAAACCTAGCAAGTGTGCGTCAGTGGTTGAGTGTTGACCTATGAACTAGGAGGTCATGGTTTGATTCCCAGTCAGGGCTTATGTCTGGGGTGTGGGCTCGATTCCCAGAAGAAGGGTATGCAGGAGGCAGCCAATCAATGATTTTCTCTCATCATTGATGTTTCTATCTCTCTCTCCCTCTCCCTTCCTCTATGACATAAAAAAAAAATTTAAGAAAATTGTGCTAATTAATATCTGTATTAATATAACTATGTTATTTTCATTGAACTTTCTATTTCTAAAACTTATTGGAGAGGATAGAAAAAGCTTTAAAGGACAGTGTTCTTAAAAATTTTATCTTAGGTGGTCCTCTAATGCTTTGAGATAGTGAGCCTATATTATAAATTAAGAATAAAACAAAAGGTCAGTGTGCACTGAGAAAAATTTACTATTTATTCCTTTAAATTATTTAAATAATCAAGAATTGTAATTTGTATCAGATCTGATGCTGATTATAAGTGTGCCTATGTAGAACTGAAATTATTTCAAAATTGGGTTAATGGAAATCATGTAGAATAATGCCTAAATTTAAAACAGATGCTGTGGTATAAAAGGCTTGTAGATTCTAAATCTAACCACAGGGAAAAATTAAATCATCAAACTCCAGTATCCTTGGTCCTCATCCATGAAAGCAAATCTATTCACAACTATCTAGTGCATTAAAAAAAAATTTCAAACACAAAGCCCCAACGGAGTAATGCTATTTTTTCAAATGTTTCCCATATCTGACAAATTTCGGGGGAGAAGGGGAAATCTACCCATCAGAGGTAACCACTGATAACATTTTGGTATATAATCATACAGATTTTCCCTCCATATCTGCCTTAATATTCATATGTACGTAAGATTACTGTTTTCAAAAATAGGGTCATATATGACTGCTTAATTTTTTTCTCCACTTTATAATCCTGACTATTCCTTTAAGTCAGTACACTTTAAGTTATTCCTAATTATTTTTTGCTGGTAAAACAATTTAGTAATGGATAATTATATACATGTATTTGCACCCTTGTGTGAGTAACCAGAAAGCAGACTTGCTAAGTTTCATGTATGCACATTAGAAACTGTTTTAATGCTCCAAAACTATTATTGCTCCTACTGATAGTCTTTTTTCAGTATGTCATCAAACAGTGGGTAGTATCAATCTTGGTTAACTGATAGTTTAAAAATACCAAGTTTTTGTTTTTATTTGCATTCTTTAGCCATTAGTGAAGTTGAACAGTTTCATATGTTTATTGGCAATGAGTATTCTTCGGCTTTGCTCATTTATCTTCATACTAGAGGCCCCTTGCAGAAGATTCCTGCAAGAACAGGGCTTCCTGCGGCCTTCCCTCCTACCGCCACCACTCCCCCTCCCCCGTGCTTTCCTCCCGTCAGGCTGCGCTGCCTAGCGCTTTCCTGCTTTCCTTTCCCTTCCTCCGCTTCCACCTCCCTGGCACTTTCCCTCCTGCTGCCATCAAACTCCCCCCCACCCCCCTGCGCTTTTCCTCCAGCGGCCTCAACCCTGTGCTTTCCCTCCCACTGCCACCACCATCCCACTTTCCCTCCTTCTTCCTTCTATACTGTCTTAAGTCTTCACACCGTGTCTGTGTGCAAATCAACCTCCATCTTTGTTGGGCATACTCGCTCTGTCAATGTGCATATTGATAGTCAATTTGCATATTTCTCTTTTATTAGTGTAGATTCCAAGAATCTTTCCACTGGTTCTTCATTCTCACAGATTTATAGGAATTCATTCTAGGTTAGAGATTATCAGGCCTTGTATATCATTTCCCCACCAATCATTTTTCTTTCAATTGTGGTGTTTAGGACATATCTGAGTTTTTAATTTTTATACAATCAAATTTGTAAATCATCTTCTTTATGGATGCTAAGTTGTCATGCTTCCAAAATCCTTTCCTACTATAAAATTATGTAACAACAACAAAAATCTCTAAGTAGTCTATGGTTTCCTTTTTAAATATTTAAATCTCAAATACATTTGTAATTCATTTTGGTGTAAAGATAAGAATCAGCTGTAATTATTTTTCCAAATGGATAGCAGTTATTTCATCTTTTTTATTATTGATATAAAATGCCTCCTTTGGCACATCTATCCATGTATCTGGAACTCCTTCTAGATTTTCTATTATATTTCATTGATCTATTTCTATGCTCACACCATAGCATTTATATTCATTTTAGCTCATAATACTGGCTAATGGTTACTGATTTGGTTCCTTTTTTCATAATTTTCTTGGCTATTTGCATATTACTGTTTAAAAGACAACAAAATCTTTATAATGCTTAGTCTTACCTAAAAATTTAGTATTCTTTCGTTTATCAATTCTTCCTTTATGTTCCTAGCTAGTCTACTAATATAGATACTGAATACTTATTACTTTATTACTTGGTATTTGTCTTTTTGTTGTTGTTAATGCAAAAGGAATCCTTAATTTCACTTTACTGGCTTATATGACAGCAAGTCATTTAAATTTTTTTCTGAATTGTCATCTTACTAAACTCATTTCTTTAGCTTCCAGTAGTTTTCTTGAATTGCTCCATGTAATCATTTTAAGTCTATTTTACTCCTACGTACATTTGTTACTACTTCTAGAACATTAAGTCTTGCTAGTAGAAAATTTTGCTTCACTCTTAATTTAAATGAGACTACATCTAATTAGTTATAATTAATTATACTAATTAAGTATGATATTCTCATGCTGGTTTTGTATATGTTATTATTGTCCTGAAAAGGGATTTTGATCTATTATGGTTATTAGGTTTTATTTAAATGCCTTTTGGAATCTTTGGATATAACCACACGGTATTTCTTCTTTAATCTTAGTAACTAATATTATACTACCTTTGTAGTTAGCCATGGCATCTATTTTAATATATTATTGAATTCTAATTTTAATATTTGAGACTTAAGAAATATTAACATACAAGATAAATTTGTATTTTAATTGTGCTGTGTTTGTCAAAGTTAGTATTACTGGTTTTATTAAAAAAAATTAAAAGGTTTTTCTTTCTATTATGTGCTGGAAAATTTAACATCATTGGAATTATCTGATCCTTGAAATTTAAATTGAACCTGTGAAATTGCACCTGGAAATAAAATAATTCCTTTAATAGAGCAAAGGGCCAATTTTTCTATTGGTAATGCACTATTCAATTAGTTAAAGTCAGTTAAAATTGATGAAAATACTTAGAACTTTCATTTTTTTGACAGTTATGACTCACTTCTAGATTTGGTTAACCATAAATAGTTTCCTATTTTAAGGCACAATATAAAGAAAGATGAAAAAACTAATTCAGTTTTCTTTTTTAAAATTCTGCATTACTTCCTAAACATTTCCTGTTCATTAAAGAGAATGCACCTACTCCTCTTGTATTTCTCGATGGCAGAAAGTTTTTCTATTTAATAATTCAACCTTATCTATTCAAAGGCTGAGTCTAATGCCTTTTCACTTACTTTTCCAGTTCCTCCTGGGAGTGTGCAAAAGTACAGCTGGCCCCACGAGGGCATCCTCCTCTCTGCTTCATATCTCGACACATGTATGTCTTATATTTGCTATGCTGTGGAGGCTAAGACCAAAATTGAAACATTAGACATTAAAAACAGATGAAAAATTTTCACTGCCATTTTAGGATCTTGGTAATCTAGATAAACAATTCAGATTGATTCACACACTTAGCCTACCATGAGCAAAAGTGCTGGAAAATCATTTTGTCTGAAGTCTCAGGGTCCCAAAATAAGTAAGTTAATTAAAAAGAATGTAGCCAGGACAAAACCAAGATGGCGGCATAGGTGAACACCTAAACTGCTGCCTTGCACAGCAATTTCAAAACTATAGCTAAAAGACAAAATGGATATCATCTAGAACCACAGGAAAGCTGGGTGAGTGGAAATTCTACAACTAGAAGGAAAGAGAGGGCCTCACAGAGACTCAGAGGAGCTGCAAAAAGCTGAAGTACGGAGACACGTGCATGGAGAGGAAGGACGGCGGAAGGTCTGGCTGGTTTCCTCTAGCAGGAAGGAGACAGAAATTCTTGACTGCACTGAACCCCAGTTTTGGGTGAGACTCATATGGGAGAGTCTGGACTGCCAAAAAAAGGGAGGAGTGCACAGTAATTCAGGGAAACTCAGGGGAGCTGTGAAAGGCAGAAGTTTGGAGGCGCACACACCAGTGCACGCAGAGAGGACTGACCGCTAATTATGCCGCTGGCTTTCTCTAGTGGGAGGAAAACCAAATCTCCCAACTGCGCTGAAGTCCACTTCCGACTACATTGAACCCCAGTTTCAGGCGAGACCCTGGGGACCCAGACTCATACGGGTCCCTGGAGAACACGGAAACTCAGGGGAGATGCGAAAGGCAGAAGTTTGGCATGTGCACAGAGAGGGCTACAGCAATTACCGAGGAACACTGAGACCCAGAGGCCGCATAGGGCAGGACTGACGGGAAGCCAAGGCTGTCTGCTCAGCCCTGAGACTCCATCACATCCAACCTAAGCACAGAGACTTTTGCAAGTCTTGTATCATTAGGCTGACTCAAGCAGCACAGTTCTCTTGGTGCAGACATACTGATCCTCCCAACCAATTGGCTTGAAGGTCAATTCCCCCCAGGGATACCAACAACAATCAAGACTTAACTACAACAAGGGTGTACACACAGTCCACAAAGGGGTGCACCAAGAGAGTCCACCTCAGGTAACTGGGGAGGTGAAGCTACTGTGCCACACAGGACACTTAGCACACAAAGCTACTCTACCAACTCAGCTGAGCAACGAAAATATGGAGACAAAGAAACAGATCACAAATGGAAGAAATGGAGAAAAACAAACAACTGGATACAGAGTTCAAAACCACAGTTATAAGGTTTTTCAAGAATTTCCTAGAAAAGGTTGATAAATTTAGCGAAACCCAAGAGGAGATGAAAAAGGACTAATTAAATATTAAACATACACTGACTGAAATAAAAAATATCATACAGAGACTTAACAGCAGACTAGAGGAATGCAAGAATCAAGTCAAAGATTTGAAACACAAGCAGAAAACACTCCACTGGTAAAGC
Source organism: Lasiurus cinereus (assembly GCA_011751065.1). Classification (NCBI taxonomy): domain Eukaryota; kingdom Metazoa; phylum Chordata; class Mammalia; order Chiroptera; family Vespertilionidae; genus Lasiurus; species Lasiurus cinereus. The sequence continues at coordinate 26,058,020 of JAAGEH010000042.1, read as the reverse complement.
AAAGAGAAAAAAGAATCCCAAGAGTAGAAGATAGTGTAAGGAGCCTTTGGGACAACTTTAAGCATACCAATATCCGAATTATGGGGATGCCAAAAGGAAAGAGAGAGCAAGATACTGAAAACTTAAAGAAATAATGACTGGTGAAAGAAAGAGACTTACAAGTCCAGGAAGTGCACAGAACCCCAAACAAAAGGAATCCAAAGAGGACTACACGAAGACACATCGTAATTAAAATGCCAAGAGCAAAAGACAAAGAGAGAATATTAAAAGCAGCAAGAGAAAAACAGTTAATTACCTACAAGGGAGCATCCATACGACTGTCAGCTGATTTCTCAACAGAAACTATATAGGCCAGATGGGAGTGGCAAGAAATATTCAACGTGATGAATAGCAAAAACCTACAACCAAGATTACTCTACCCAGCAAAGCTATCATTCAGAATTGAAGGTCAGATAAAGAGCTTCACAGATAAGAAAAAGCTAAAGGAGTTCATCAACACCAAACCAGTATTATATGAAATGCTGAAGGGTATTCTTTAAGAAGAAGAAGAAAAAGGTAAAAATAAAAATTAGGAACAACAAATACATATCTATCTACAAGTGAATCTAAAAATCAAGTGAATAAAAAATCTAATGAACAGAATAAACTGGTGAATATAATAGAATCAGGGGCTTAGAAAGGGAGTGGACTGACAATTCTCAGGGAGAAAGAGGTGAGGGGGGTGCGGAGAGAGACTGGACAAAAATCGTATACCTATGGATAAGGACAATGGGGGAGAGGGGTAAGGGCAGAAGGTGGGGTAGAAGCCAGGTAAAGGGAAGCTATGGGGGAAAAAAAGAGGAATAATTGTAATAATCTGAACAATAAAGATTTATTAAATTAAAAAAAAATTAAAAAGAATATAGCCAAATTTTCGGATATGTTCTCAAACATGCACCATTACATAAATTCTTGATTAAGTCTCAAGGGGGCACTATGATTTTCTTTCAAGGTTTGTAATGAAAATCCTAAACCATTGGAGTTTAGGACTTTCTAATGTTTAACCGGTGTTCTAATATTTGTTGTAACAATGTGTAGGATAGTATATATTTAATCATGTTTCTTTATAACATACCACAAAATCTATCATAGGCCCTATAACTGAAAAACATTCTGTAACCAACTCCTGGCATATAGATTATATCAAAGACTTAACATATTTCCAAAGGTACAAAGGGAACATTATTTACAACTCAGTGATGAGGCAGGACAACAGATTTGGGAGTTAATATCAAATACAATACTAAGTGAAATGATATTTAATGTAGTTTATCACCTACTGGCAGAATTTCAAGGTTATTCTTATTATTTTGTTACATTCATCATGTCTAATGGATTAGAGAGTTAAAAATAGGTTTTAATTTAATCTCTTTTATTTCTGAATCAAAACATAAAGCTCTGATCTGTTCTTAAATTGATTAGGATAAGTATATCCATATTATTCTACTTGGGACAGTTTTAACTTTTATCTCCCAAAGAAGATAAGAATAGATCATTATTGTTAGTATTTACCTGAGCCAGATAAATTAAAAACAAAGTTTTAATTTCTCAAGTTTACTACTAAAGAATAAAAGATCTAGTGAACCTAATATAAAACCTAAGAACAAAACAAAATTCTGGGCAGTAAAATGAAAAACTCTAGCCACATAATCTATTATATTTTAGTGCCATAAATTTCACTTTAAAATATCTGAGGAAAATTTGGCCCAATGGCATAACAGATATTATGAATAAAAATGTCAAAATACTAATATAGAAAAAGCATTTACAAATGTGGAAACAGTACTGGAGAGATGTAGCATTAGCACTAAAAAGTGATACCTGTTGTCCGACAGAGATGTAATAATAATCAAAGAGAATAATTTAATTTAAATTGAATAAACTTTAGCACAGAATCAAATGCTGCTATATCCAATGTGAACAGTGAGTCCAGTACATTATTTCATTCAATGTTGTCACATAAAATTGCTAGGCTAATCCAGGAAACCAATTGTTTCTACAGTCAGAGCTTTAAAATGCTCATGTTACACTTCACTGGCTTGTGTTTCTTACCTGCTGTTGATCTGCTCCTTTCTTGCTGTGGTTCTGGATGTAATCAACCAGTCCATGTACCACTGTACGCACAGCAACCAACCCATTTTCTAGCTGTTCCCAAGTAGGAGGAGGAGCATCTACACAACAAATAAAAATCAATTTTTTAAATAATGTTATCCAATGTTTTGCTCAATATTAAATTAATAAAGGAGATGTGTCAGCTCTTCAGTGAAATCAATTAAGCTTCAGGTAATAATAGCTTGTTCTCCTAAACATCATTGTAAAGAAATAGATATATTCTTCTAAATCTGCGGCTGTAATCTAAAATAGCTATAGGAACAAGGAAGGTAACATAAGGGAATTAAGTAGGCCAGACGATAAATGGCAACTGTCAATAGATGCTTAATTTTGGAAATGACAACAGAAAAAGGCAGGAACTGTGTTAAAATGGGTGGTATGTTTCACCTCTAAAGTCACAGTTACTATTAAACCTTAGCTGATGGTTGTTGTTATGTGAAAATGCAAGGCTGGCCTGGCCAGATACACCACAGTTTCCCAGGGAATGGTGAAATTTGACATTTTTTTAATGTAAAATTAGCCAGTTTTTATGTGTTGGTATCTAAAAAGTTTGGAATATTTGCAGGCCAACACTGTGTTTATCAAACAAAACTTAACTGTGGATTGACTACAGGCAACTTAATTTGAAGTTTTGTATAAATCAAGTACTGGTAAACAGAATTATTTTTAAAGTTTCACAGAAGAGCTAATAAAGAAAGCAACTCTATGATACATCCTCTTCACTTAGTAATTTATTTGTCCAGGGCCAGCATTGAGATTCTATAAAGGAAAAATTAACCACGGGGCTTAATATGAAATATTCTTTAAAAGAAATATAAAATGAGAACACAGATGCAGATATGACTTCTATTGGGAGACATTCTGAAAGATGTAGGTGATGGCATCTAAACTAGGCTTTGAAGGGCACAGGGAATTTTAACAAAAATAATAGGATGAAAATAACAGAGAAGGTAAAGAGAATAGTTACATAAAAAAGTATTCTTTTTTTTTTTTTGAACTTCTAACTCCCAGGGATTGTTCTCATTGCTGGGGAAGCAGTGGCAACCAAACAAAAATCTCTGTTGAAATCTCTGTTGTATTCAAGGAAAGGAGCCAGATAATAGATAAGATGAATAACCAAAATACAAAGTATTTTGATAATAATAAATTGAGAAAGTAGAGTAAATGAGGGGAGTAAGATGGGTACAGTACGTGTGAAATTTCAGAAAGGGTAGCCTGAGAAGCCATCCTTGACAAGGTTATATTTAACCAAAGACCTAAAAGTAAGGTTAATATACTAGGAGAAAAATATTCTAGGAAGAAGAAAGAGGCAGTGCAAAGCTGTTGTGAGAGTACGCCTGGCCTGTAGGTGGAGCTGAAACCAGAGAGAAGTAAGTTGGATGGAAAAGAGGAGAGACGAAGAGAAAGGTAAAGGAAGACCAGATCTTGGGAAACCTGGTAAGTCATGGAAAAGATTTTTGCTTTTGTTGTCTGATGAAGGTCCTGAAAAATTTTGAGTAGAGGGGTAACAGAAGCACTTTAGTGCCTATGCTCAAATCAGACAGACAACAGGAGGCTATTCTATAGTCCATGAAGAGAGGTTAAGGGTGGTAGAATTGAAAGTGATAAGCAGAGTAGGTGGATTCTAAATGGATTTTACAGGATATGCTGATGGAGCAGATGTACTTATGAAAGAAAGATAAGTTAAAGATGATATCACCAAGACCTTTAGACTGAGGAAATGGAAGACCAGAAATGCTATTAACTGGAATGGTGAGGCAGAAGCTTGGAATTCTTTTCAATTGATTAAGTTAGAAATTTCTATCTGATAGTCAAATAGAGAGGTTGGATATTGAGCAGACAGGTGGATATAAAAAAGAATTCTGGAAGAAGGTGTGGGCTGCAGATATTATGTTTCATAGATCCTAAAATACCATCAATTGTAACACCACAAACCAGTATTTTATGTGACCCCATAATTAAAAAAAGATTACTAATTAAGTTATCACATGTCATTGCTTGTTTAAATGCATTCCAATTTCAGAAATGCTACAATCTGTAAAAAAACAACTGTAGGCTTTAATAATGTTTCAAGCACATTCTAGGGAATAGGTATAAATAGGAAACAGAAGAGATACAAGGATTAAACTTTAGAAGCACTCCAAAAATTAGAGGCTAGGGGGGTAAAGAAGCTATGGAGGAGGAGAAACCAGCAAAAGAGGCTGAGAAGGAGAATCCTATAAAGAAAGAAGGAAACTAGGAGAGTAGTGGCCTGAATTCAAGTGGAAAGAAGTGTTGCAAAAAGTAAAGTAAACAACAATGTTAAATGCTGCTAATAGTTAAAATAATTGAGTATCAAGAGCTGATGTATGGAGTCAGCTACGTGGAAGTCACTTGTAACCTTGACAAATGCACACTGAATTAAGTGGTAGAGATAATAAATGCCTGGCTACAGTGAGCTCAAAAGAGTGCTATAAAAAAGGAGAGAAACAGAGAAATGGAGTGGTGGGCGGATGGCAAATGGTGTCAAAAGTGTGTTACAATGAGAGGAATAACTGTATATTTGTGTATGCTGATAAAAATACTCCAGTAGAGAAGAAAAACTGAAAGAAACAAGTCTGTCTGGAAGAGAGCCTTGACAAGATATTAGTACAGGAGGAGAGAGGATGGCCTTAGGTGCAAGTACAGTTTATCCACGCTCACATAAAGAACACAGATTCTATTGGTACAGATGCAGGTAGACAGGCTGGGGGTTGATGGAATGGTAAGCTTGTGAAAGTGCTCTTTTGATTGCTCAGAATGATCAGTGTGTGTGGTGGATCACTGTGTTCTAGGAATAGATCTAATCTAGTTTGATTAAGCAGTTTTGGTAGTAAATCTACAAAGGTAGATTGATAAAAATCCACAGTCAGTATTTTAAAACCTTATTCGATAGAGTATCACTGAAAGCTTATGAACGTAGAAGTGAGAGATGTGATTTATTTTGTAGCAATAAGTGGAATGGATGGCATTCGATCTTAGGAAAAGGACTGAGGCCTCACTAAGACGTCTGAATATTAATGGACATGGGATAAAGGGATATTGTGAAAGAAGAACAGATAGATCCTATTGTCTGGAATAGTATGTAGAGCAAGTGAAAGGAAAGATATGAAGAAACACAAAAGACTCAAGTTTTAAGCTCACATACCTCAAGAATGAGGTCATTTACAGAGAATGGGAACATAGGAGGAAGAGAGGGTAATGAATGAAGATGAAATAAGGAGATGATGGTGAATATCAGAAAGTGGGTCTGGAGTAATGAAGAGATAACAGTGATAGAGATATTTGGGAGCCTATTCTATATAATAAAAGCCTAATATGAAAATTATTCCACTGGGTGTTCGACCACTTGCTATGACATGCACTGACCCCCGGGGGGAGAGGGGGAGCGGAACATGGCAGGAATCAGTGATGTGGTGCTGGCATTGGGTGGCAGTTGAGGTGCTGGTGGCTCTGAAGAAAGTGGGATTATGGTGGGATGGTGGAGCAGGTGACAGGCAGTGCCAGGCCAAATCCGGTGCAAGTGGGGGCCCCGATTGCCCTGCTGATCACCCCGCAGATGTGATCACCCTGCTGATGGCAACCAGCAGTGGTGGGGGGCAGGGGCCCGGCCACAATCGATTGCCTTGCAGGCAAGATAGTAGAGCAGGTGAAGGGGTAGTGCCAGGTGGGGCTGTGGGGCTACACGGCTGGGGGCCAGCCTGAGGGACCCCACTTGTGCAAGAATTCATGCACTTGACCTCTAGTTATCTATAAAGAGATAATACCCGATGCTGGGAATGAATGACCACCATCAACAGAGTGCAGAGAAAACAAAATTCCAAGAATACAACCAGCCAACTCCTTGATAGGCAGGAGAGGAAAGAATGGCAAAAATAAGAGAGAACTAGCATTTAGACAGGTCAGAAGAAAACCATAAGACTACAGTTATGAGCTATTACAAGAGTTTCTGTATCAAAGAAATAGTCAACATTATCAAATGCTGAAGACAAATCAAGTAATTTAAGGACTAAGAAGAAGCCTTTGGAATAAGAAACTGGGAGGTTACTAGTGAATGTTAAGAGGGTTTTATATCAGTAAACACAAGGGCAACAATAGAATACAAGCTAAAATATCTGAGAGGAAGTAATAGGTGAAAAAAAGTTTGGGTGATTTTCAGGTCAAGAAAAAACAGGACAAGGAATGAAAATAAGAGAGATACTTGATGGAATGAGATATAGAGAAGGAAAACATGGGACCAAAAACACACAACTAATGACATATGATTTAGAAAAAATGAAAAAACTTTAGTCAAAAAAGATAAGAATGGTAAAATATAGCACAAATTGACAATGAGAGAAAAAAGAAACAAAGGATTTCAGAGAGAATCTACTTTGCTGGTGAAATGAACAGCATAATAAAAAGTATTAAATAAATATTAGTTGAAGTAATAGAGACAGACAAAAATGGGGGCAGAATCTAAATACTGTAGAAGAAATCTGCAATGGTAACCAAAAATAATTAAAAGATTCATTAAGCAGCATTCAGGCACACATAGGACAGACAGTCCATTAACATTCCTTGGGTTTACCTGGACTAGGGTCAATGTTTGCTAATAGCTCCAAATGAGGTCTTAGTCGGTTCAAATTTGCTGGATCTCCAGTTCGCTGGAGAGCAATTGTTAGTTCCTGGACACTTTGTGCAAAAGAGGCTGGAGTCTGCAACTTAAAAAAAGACAAATATTAACTCTCCAAAGGCCAGAAAATCCTCTGGGGGGGAAGATTATTTACAAAATCACAATCATTTTTTGCAATTTATTAAATTTAATTTTACCTTTCCACACATCCCAAGCTTTGGCCAGATATGTACTGTGCCCTTGCTTCCCTCTGCTATCACATTCCTTACATGTGAGACCTCTCTCAATTCTTAGTTTGGAAGTACTCTTTCATGTTCTTACAGTTTGGCTCTTGGGGTCCTTCCAGTAATTGAAATTTGGAAAGATAGTCTAGAAATAATGCTATACAAAGGACAGAACTATGAACTCAGTTTGAGTTCAAATTCTGTTAAAGACCAAAGATTATGACACCGGCTATAATCTTTACAGACTCTCTCTAAAAATCAATGGGGGAAAATATCTTCAGATGAGGATTAATAACAAAAACTATCATTATGGAAGTTTCAATATGCTATAATCAGTCAGTCGCATCATTTCAGACCTAAAAGTTGCAGGTAAAGTTTGGCTAAAGGTATCTACAGGCCCTAGCCAGTTTGGTTCAGTGGATATAGCAATGGCCTGCTAACTGAAGAGTTGCGGGTTTGATTCTGATCAAGGGCATGTACCTTGGCTGCAGGTTTGATCCCTAGCCCTAATCCGGGCACATGGAAGAGACAACCAATCAATGTGTCTCTCTCACATGGATGTTTCTCTCTTCCTCTCTCCCTCCTCCTCCTTCCCTTCCACTCTCTCTAAAAAATCATTGGGAAAATATCCTCATGTGAAGATAAACAACAACAAAAAAGATAATCTAGGGAAGACTTATAAGATAGAAGAAGTAATATATATCATATTGAAAATTTTGCATGTTGAAATTTTGCAACACATTTCCCAATTCTCCTTTAACATTAATATTCTACTCATTCAAAGAATTCTATTTTGGGGAATAGGAGAGAGAGAGAGAGAGAAAAAAAAAAGACAGAAAAGCAGAGTAGCCCAGAAAGAGGCTTTGTGATTAAGAACATGGATTCTAGAGTCAGAATAGCCCAGTTCAAATCCAAATCTGTCACTGGAGAAATGTATTTACTCTCTGTCTCTATATAAAAGGGATGATAGAGAGCTGTTGGAGAAGACTAAATAAACTGTTTAAACCATCAGCACATAGTAAGCTCTCAGTAAGTGTTAAATATTTGGGGCAACATCTTGACCTTATTTCTCTCAGTTAATGGTTGGGTAACTCTAAGTATATCATCTCCATGATTGTAAGTATATAAGGTGAAATGGTAAAAATTAAATTAAATACTATTATTGAACATAATATATTTATAAGGTGTTTTTATAGCACTTTCATATATTTCATATGAAATATACACATTTATGGTATGCTCCAAGTTTTGGATTTTTTTAGTATGCTCCAGTGTTCAGAGAATTAAAATTCGCTCTTAGAGTCAGAAATAAATAAAATTCATGTGAACTCTAGTGATCTTTTCATCATCATAACAAACAACAGAAAGTAAAAATAAGTTTACTGAAAATTTGATCAAACTTAGAATGGTTGGTAAAATTCTAATGGTTGGTGAAAATTTTCTGTTGAGAATAATATGAAGCCTCAGTGTGTACATCTTCCAGACCATTAAATGGCTGCTACCGGCAGACAATAAAGACACTTAAGAAATGGGTTTAACTAACACAGTGAACAAAATTCAGAGAATAGTAAAAGTAGGGTGAGAGGCAATGATATAAAAGAAATGCCAGCTTCTCAAAGAATGAGCGAATACATGCTGGAAAAAGCATTAAAACACTAATCAAATATTTTGTGAAAAAAAATCAATTATACTTCAATTTAAAAAAATCTTTATATTATAGTATTTTGATGTGATTAGGTATGACATGACACCGGACTATAGAGAATATAACTTAAAGGAATGTGACGTATAGTACTCACTTTAATACACATTAGTTAAATGAATGAATAAAAAAAATTCCAGGATTACTGCAAGAGGTAAGGAACAACAAAAGGGTCTACCTTATCAATAATGGACTGCATATGAGATTTGTGAGACTGGTCTCCATACAGCAAAGAGGACCACTGGTCTGGTGCAATTCGCAAGCCTGCTTCCATAGCAATCTGAACTATCTGGGAGTCATGCTCTCGCCGAAGAGCTTCATAGGTCCTGAATTCTTCTTTTAGTTGCATCAAAGAGGAATCTTCATCACGTTTGGTGACCTAACAAGACACACATCTCACTGTGAGTCAGGTAAGGAACAAAATGGGCTTATTCTTTATGAGAGCATCTATGGATAACAGCCAATTTTCTTTAAAAAATGTTTTTAGTGATTTCAGAGAGAGGAAGGGAGAAGGAGAAATAGATAGAAACATCAATGAAAGAAACACCAATCAGCTGTCGCCTGCACACCCCCTCCTGGCCAATGAACTCCTGGTACAAGGGACAACACCCAGCCAACTAAGCCACACTGGCTGGGCAAAACAGGTAATTTTTAATGTAACAAAGTTCTTATAGTAACAATAGCAAGGTTAAAATGGAGCACACCATTCTGCGATATAAAACATTTCCCCTTTTATAGATGTCAAAATCCGTGGAATGATATTAGAACAAAGAGCCAAATACAACTTATTTCCTGCTTCAATGACTCTCTATCCAGACCAATTCTCCTTGTAGTCTTGGTGGAAAACTGACCCAGCTTATTAGTCTCTCCAAATAGAAAACTCTATAAGCCTCAGTTTGATCTATGTTGTTTAATATCTAACATACAAGTTTAATACAAAAAGACAAGTTTAATAGGATGCCATCTGTATTCTTTAAAAGAAAAATTACTGAATTTCCTGAAAAGACTCAGGCAATTTTATTAAACTAAAAGTGTTATTTATTGTTTAGGGAATGGCCAGTGTTTACTATAAGCTGAAATGTAACAGAGGTTCATACCTTGAAACAGGAGGCTCTATATAGGAGCTGGACAACATGCCCAATGCTAGTTTTAGAGGCTTGAGGGAACCGTGGCTCTAACCTTTGCACCACAAAGAGAACCAATACTTTTCTTGACAAAGCAGAACCATCTTCTAAAGCCAGGAGAACCAACTTTAGAGCTTCCTCCTGCATTGCTAGGAAAAGTTGGGCAAAATCAAAATTTATCATGTGCAAGGATAAGATAAATTCACTTATTAAAAGGGCAATACTCAATAATTTTTACAGGTATCAGTTAAATAGACAACACAATGATAGACAGTTACGCTTTTTAACCCTTTGGGGACTATTTGTATTACATTTTATTTACAAAAGAAATAAAAAATCAATACATTCAAGAAAAATGTCTATCAAAATGAATAAACTTCTGGCATTAAGGGAAAAGTTAAGTGCTCTGAAAAACTGATGTGGAATCACCCAAGCCATAGTCATCAAGTAGAATATTGCTTGAAACAACAGAATTTGCAATGAACTAACCGTTGTATATATTTACAGTCCCCAGACCATACTTTAAGAATTACTAGTGTATTATGTATGGAATTTAATTCTATACCTGGTCCAAGGAACTGGCAGCCCCGAGCCCTTACTGCTGCCCAAAGATTAGAAGAGAGTTGCTGAGGATTCTGGTGCTGGAGAATGAGCTCTGTAACTGTCCGTTCACCTAAAGATCGAGCTGCTCGCATGGCACGAATCCTGCCTTCTTCTTCCACTAGTTGGCAGTGGACCAGAGTCACCAGCTTCCTTTGCATTGGGCGACTCAGAACACTCTGAGTAGTGCTATTCAGACCCACTCCTTTAAATAAGAGTAAAAAATTATTTCTAGGTTTACAATGCAATTTTAGAGAGTTCAGAAAAACTTCCTCGGATGGACTCATTGACCAATGGGTTCTATTAGAATATTTAAAATGAATAACAGAATTACACAAGTGAAGCATTTTTAAAAGTATACAACAAAAGCTTTTACCTCATGCAAATACAACATTAATGACATTAAATATATCATTATTGATTTTAATCATGGAGAAATAAAGATGATAAGGTTGGATAATAATAATTAGTTTAAGACCCAAATCTGAAGGTCATAACAGTTCTGACATATTATTTCATAGTGAAATAACAAGCTGTAATGGCAAGATAGTAATGGCAACTTTCAATTTTATTACCTTCCCGATAGCACAACATATAAAACTGAATAGAAGGTAGACAATTCAGAGTTGCCAAATGATAGCGAGCCCTTCTGAAACCATTATTGCATTTATACTTATACTTATTTCTGTAACTCATTCAAATACTGTTTCCAACATCACATAAACTCTCAATTCACTACTTTGATAATATTTGTAATAACATTATTTAGCACTAGTGAGTTTGATTTACACTAAGTAAATTTCATTAACATTCATTTACATTCCAAAATTTTTATGATAATAGAAGTATTTTTAATAAACATGTGCTTAGCATTACTAACAGCACCCGACTTACCTCTAGCGCTGCTGAGTGGTTTCAGGTACAATGCTAATTCTTCTACACATTTCCTGGCTTCGTCATAATGCTTTGTATCTTCAACCCCACTACACAATGTAACGGGCTGCTGCTCAGGGACCTAGAGATCAAAAGAAGAGGTCTGTGAAAGTGCTTACTAATCAATTAAACAAGTGCTTTTTTGTGTATGTTTTATGCACTGCCATTTAACACCAGTAACATCAAAACTCCAATTAAATTTACTGAATTCTTAAAGAACTTCATATTCTTTTAAGTGCTATTCCTCTCATATTTCTTTCCACTTCTACCCCAGCCCAAAAAAACTAATTTATTCTGTCTTTATAAATAGTATTGTTGATGACATTGAAAGAAGTATGTAAATAAAGTTTTCCTTTTGACTAAGAACTGCTCTTTTTACCTTCAACATCTATCTAATAAAAGAGCAATATGAAATTGACTGTACCTCTGCTACACCAATCAGCCATTCAGAGTGAGTATGCAAATTAACCCAACCAAGATGGCTATGGCCCACTGAGAGAGCAGGAGGGAGCCTTGGGTTACCCCTGGCGATGGAGGAAGCCAAGCTTTCCTCACAACCTCAGACCTTTGCTTAAGGCAACAAAGTTGCAATGGCTGTGCCAGCAGAAGGCCTGGCTCTGCTCCAGGCTACAAAGTTTCAATTGTAGAAGATAAATAAATCCCAGATACCAGGGCCTCTGCTTGGGTCACCGGGGCCGGGCTGTGGCTGGCCTGCAAACCCCCACAGGCCCCAAGGGAACACCTACCCTGATTCAGGACATCCTTCAGGGCAAACCAGCTGGCCCCCACCTGTGCACCAGGCCTCTATCCTATCTAATAAAAGAGTAATATGCAGATGGACCATCACTCCAACACACAAGATGACTGCCCCTATGTGATCAAAAGATCCTGCCCCCATGTGGAGATGGCCAGCAGGGAAGGGCAGTTGGCAGGGACCAGGCCTGCAATGGAGGGCAGTTGGGGGTGATCAAACTTCCAGGGGAGGGCAGTTACGGGTGACCAGGCCTGCAAAGGAGGGCAGGTAGGGGTGACCAGGTCCACAGGGGAGGGCAATTACAGGCAAATAGGCTGGCAGGGGAGCAGTTAGGCATCAATCAGGCTGGCCAGGGAGTGGTTAGGGGATGATCAGGCTGGCAGGCAGAAGTAGTTAGGGGCAATCAGGAAGGCAGACAGGTGAGCAGTTGGAAGCCAGCAGTCTTGGATTGTGAGAAGGATGTCCGACTGCCTGTTTAGGCCCAATCTTAGGATCAGGCAGTTGGTCATCCCTCAAAGGGTCCCTCCCAGATTGGAGAGGGAGCAGGCTGGGCTGAAGGACACCCCCCCAATGCATAGATTTCATGCACTGGGCCTCTAGTACATAATATTAACCTTTCTGCAGCCTTAGGAAAATCTGAGTGGGGTTAGATCCAAAATTTCAGTATATTTACTCTGATAATGATTTATGGTAAATAGATGGTACTTGGGACATTATGCAAATTAATATAGTGAGAGGTTATTTAAGTGAATCATATCTAGCTTTCAAAACCCTGCCTCCCATGACTTTGTGAAGCCTTCTGAAGATACCACTGATCTTGAACTTAAGAATACTGACGTAAAACTTTCAAAGTATTACTTTCAAAATTACCACACTAACCTTTATGGTTATCTAGGGATATTTGCTCCTATCCTACATAAATGGTTCCCAAAGGCTGAGGGCTACAGTTTCTGATCACCTTCTTCTTCTTTCATTTTGATTAATATCTACTAAGTAAAACTGTCTGAAGCAGCTTCACTTTTCTTATTAAGTAAAATGCAATGGTTTTGTGAAAAATATTTTCCTTAATATAAGAAGTCTTTGTGACTTCTTGGGTTTCTCTAGTGATCTGAATTGCTAAATTTGTTGAGAAAGTCAGACCACCAGATTAAAACATTGTTACCATATTATGACTGAGAAACACTGGACTACCACGGTAAGTCTCCTAACAGAATGAAATAAAGGATTAGCACAGTACTGAACAGAATTTTACCTATTTAAATAAAGGGTAATGTTACCCAGTTTTAATTCAACAAGTTTGCCTCAGAAGAAAACACACATAGAAATTAAAAAGTATAGTAGGTCACCCATCATACCTGAGCACCCACTAGTTGAAGCAACGCTGAGTTCACGGGAAGGAGCTCAATGTCTGTATTGATAGTGGTCTGGTCAAATGGGCAAGCTTTCCGGTGGAGTTTATTCAGGCACATCTTGCAGACAGTATGGCCACAACCCAAACTGATGGGCTTTCGAATTGTTTCGTCGAAAGTCTGAGTGCAAATCGGGCAGGAAAGGAAATCCGTCCACTGTGGAGCTTGTACAGGCATTGCTTCTGGAGTTGCAATTCACTAACACACACACACACACACACACACACACACACGCACACACACACAATCTAAAGCAAAGATTCCACTGGAATCAAAATCTTTGAAAAAAGTTTATCTTTTTTTAATAGTTTCTGTAGATACAGTCAGCACATAGTGTGAAATATAACCTAGAAAACAAAGAAAAAGGAAAAATAAATCAATCTCCCTTTTTAAATTAAACTGTCTTCTCAGCCTACCACCTCCAACCTTTCATAGTGAATTTATATCACCATACCTTTTTTTTTTGCCCTTTTACAGAATTAGAGCCATCATAAAACATCCAATCTCAGCCCCTCAATTTAAAGATGAGGTACAGACCCCAGAAAGATAGAATAACATGCCTAAGATGACACACAAAGTTAGTAATAAAATTAAAAGATCCAAGACCTAAGTCTCTCAAGTTTATCTAAATCTGTGCTTGTTTTATATTTAAAAATTAGCCTTTTTAAGGTGGTCAATAATATTCTTTTTTTTTTCATCTATACACGTTACATGAATCTGTTCACAGCTGTGAACTTTTTTCAAGCCCTACACTTTTCACAGCTGTGAACTTTTTTCAAGCCCTACACTTAAAATATGTGCATTCCTGTTGTATGTTACCCCTCAATAAAGAGGGAATTGGCCTAAAATAAAAAACTATCTTAAAATACTTTATCATCAAATTTGGCATGGTTAATGAGATAAAAAGAAATTGTAGTGTATTTTTAAGATTTTTAAGATTTAATTTTAAGGATTTTAGATAATTCTTTTTTTAATGTTTTATTTTATTGATTTCTTACTGAGAGAGGAAGGGAGAAGGAAGGATAGATAGAAACATCAATGATGAGAGAGAGACATTGATTGCTGCCTTCTGAATGCCTCCCACTACAGATCTAGCCTGCAACCTGGGCATGTGCCCTGAATGGGAATCGAACCATGACCTCCTGGTTCATAGATCTATGCTCAACCACTGACCCATGCTGACTAGGCAATAAAAAAATATATTTTTAAAATAATAAATAGCTGAAACAGGTTTGGCTCAGTAGATAGAGCGATGGCCTGCAGACGAAAGGTCCCGGGTTCGATTACTGTCAAGGGCATGTACCTTGGTTGCAGGCACACCTCCAGTAGGGGGCGTGCAGGAGGCAGCTGATCGATGTCTCTCATCAATGTTTCTAACTCTGTCCCGCTCCCTTCCTCTCTACAAAAAAATCAATAAAATATATTAAAAAAAAATAAATAAATCTCTAAATGTTTATATTAATAAAATGAATAATTAATATTATAATTTTTCAGGGCTTTTTGTTTTACAAAGAAATAAGATCTTCTAGTAACAAAAGTATTTCAATGAACAATAAACAGTAAGACCAATGATTCATTCTACCAGCTCAGTAACTAGTCTGCAGATATCCAACTCCAACTCTCATAGCTGCTGTGTAGCCACTCAATTCAAATCCATGCCTCTGCAAAATAACAAATAACTCTATGTTGTGAGCCTCAAAGGTTTAACTGTGGTTAAAGCAACTGCTAAAAAGCTACTATAAACTTACAATATGATATAACAGTGCTTGGTTTTCTGAAAACAATCCACGTGTCAGGCATTATTTTAGATATTTTCAAATGCTTCTCTTATTTAAGTACTAGAGGCCCAGTGCACAAAATTTGTGCACTAGTAGGGTCCCTAGCAGCTGCTGGTCAGGGCCTCCTCCCTTCCCCCGGCCGGCCCTGCTCCCTAGTAAAACTCCCTGACAACTCCCAGTTGAGGGGACAATTTGCATACTATGCTTTTATTATATAGGATCTACTATAACTCTAAATCAAAATATAAACTTCTACCAGTAACCAATATCTGTTAGGTATTTTCAGTGTTCTATACACAGTATCTTATTAACTGAATGCTCACAGTAATGATATAATGTCATTATCTCCATTTTAAAGATAAAGAAACTAAAGAAAGTACAGCCTGGTCAGTGTGGCTCAGTTGGTTGGAGTGTCGTCCTGTACACTGAAAGGTTGTGGATTTGATTCCTGGTCAGGGTGCACACCTGGTTTGAGGGTACAGTCCCCAGTCAGGGCACATAGGAAGGCAACCAATCGATGTTCCCTGTCATGATGATGGTTTTTTTCCCCGTCCTCACTCTTCCTCTTCTAAAAGCAATAAGCATACCCTCAGTGAGGATTAAAAAGAAAAAGAAAAGAAATCAAAGTGAAGAGAAGTACTCAAAGACACAAGGCTAGTAAGTGTCATAATTGGGATTCAAACTCAGACAGATCTAACTCCCAAACTGATACTTTTAAATCCTATAATGTGTGCCACTTTACAGATGAAAAGTTAATATTGTCACTAAAGTGAAGGAGCTTTTAGGGGTGATGGAAATGTTCTAAAATTGGATTCTGGTAATGGCTGTACAATTCTGTAAATTTACTAAAAATCAATGAACCATGCATTTAAAATAAGTTATTTTTATAGTATGCAAATTATACTTCAATAAAGCTGCTAAAATAGTCATTAAAGGCTTTTTATAAAAGGTCAGTTTCAGGGAGAAACCAGTTCTGGGCGAGCCTCTGGGGTCCCAAACTCATACAGGGGCAGACTAGACTGTTGCAAAAAGAGAGAAGCACATAGAAACTCAGGGGAGCCGTGAAACTCAGAGGTCTGGATGCGCGCACACAAGTGCAAGCAGAGAGGACTGACTGCTGAGTGTGTCGCTGGCTTTCTTTAGCAGGAAGAAGACAGAACCTCTTGACTGTGCTGAACTCCAGTTCTGAATGCACTGAACTCGTTTTGGGCGAGACTCTGGGGACTCAGACTCATACGGGGGGAGTCTGGACTATTGGGAAAAGAGAGGAACACATGGAAAATCAGAGGAGCTACAAGAGAGAGGCTGGAGGCGCATGTGTGAGTGTGCACAGAGAGGACTGCAGCAATTACTGAGGGACACCAAGAACCAGAGGCCTCATAGAGCAGGGCTGATGGAAAGCCAAGGCTATCTGCTCAGCCCAGAGACTTTGCCCCATCCAAGCCGAGCACAGAGGTTTTTGTAATTTTGCAAGTCTTGTATCATAAGGCTGACTCCAGCACAGAAGTTTTCCCAGCGTAGATAAAACTGATCCTCATAGCCAATTGGCTTGGAGGTCAATTCTCTCCAGTGATACCAACAATCAAAACTTAACTACAACAAGGCTGCACACACAGTCCACAAAGGAGTGCCCCATGTAAGTCCACCTCAAGTAACTGGGAGGCTGAGTCACTGGGCCCTATAGGTCACCTAGCACACAAAGCTACTGTACCAACTCAGAGAAGCAGTGAAAATGCAGAGACAAAGAAACAGATCACAAACAAAAGAAACAGAGGAAAACAAATGACTGGATATAGAGTTCAAAACCACAGTTATAAGGTTTTTCAAGAATTTCCTAGAAAAGATGGATAAATTTAGTGAGACCCAAGAGGAGATGAAAAAGGACCAATTAGAAATTAAACATACACAGAGACCTAACATCAGACTAGAGGAACACAAGAATCAAGTCCAAGATTTGAAATACAAAGAAGCAAAACAACAACACTCAACTGGAAAAGCAAAAAGAATCCAAAAATGTGAATATAGTGTAAGGAGCCTCTGGGACAACTTCAAGTGTACCAACATGAGAATTATGGGGATACCAGAAAAAGAGAGAGAGAGCAAGATACTAAAAATCTATTAGAAGAAATATTCACTGAAAACTTGTCCCACCTGGTGAAAGAAATAGATTTACAAGTCCAGGAAGTGTACAGAACCCCAAACAAAAGGAATCCAAAGAGGACCACACCAAGACACATCATAATTAAAATGCCAAGAGCAAAAGACAAAGAGAGAATATTAAAAGCAGCAAGAGAAAAACAGTTAATTACCTACAAGGGAGCACACATATGATTGTCAGTTCATTTCTCAACAGAAACTCTGCAGGCCAGACAGGAGTGACAAATATTCAAAATGATGAATATCAAGATTACTCTACCCAGCAAAGCTATCATTCAGAATTGAAGGTCAAAGAGCTTCACAGATAAAAAAATAAAACAAAACAAAACTAAAGTAGTTCAACACCAAACTAGTATTATATGAAATGCTGAAAGGTACTCTTTAAGAAGAGGAAGAAGAAGAAAAAGGTAAAGATAAAAATTAGGAGCAACAAATACATATCTATCAACAAGTGAATCTAAAAATCAAGTGAATAAAAAATCTGATGAACAGAATAAACAGGTGAATAGAATCAGGGGCAAAGAAAGGGGGTGCACTGACAATTCTCAAGGGAAAAGGGGTGTGGGAGGTGTGAGAAGAAACTGGACAAAAATCGTACACCTATGGATGAGGACAATGAGGGGGGAGGTAAGGGTAGAAGGTGGGGTGGGAACCAGGTGGAGGGGAGCTGTGGGGGAAAAAGGTGGAACAATTGTAATAATCTGAACAATAAAGATTTATCAAATTAAAAAAAGGTCAGTTTCAAATTTTTAAATGTAATAACTTAAAAATATAAAGACACTTCAGATTTGTTCTATGAGCACAGCAATACCACTACATATTCAATAATTATATTGCTTTGAGGATTTCATCCACATATTACAAACTGACATTTTAAATGTTTTAAAACGTACTACCATCTCCTCTATTACAGGTTCATCTTTGTATTACAGGTTCATCTTATCTGTTTCTCATTTAGAGGGTGAAACACAGAAATTAAAATTCATCAAGTATCTACTCTGGGCCAGTCACTCTTCTGAGGCATTACTTAGGCCCATCTATACCAATAAAAGTGTAATATGTTAATTAGACCAGGAAACCTTCTTGACATCCTTCCAGAAAAAGCCATGGTGGCAGGGCTGAGGCAGAGGCAGTTATGGGTGATCAGGCCAGGAGGGAAGGGCAGTTGGGGGCAATCAGGCCGGCGCAGTTGGGGGCGAGCAGGCCAGCAGGTGGAGTGGTTAGGGGCAATCAGGCAGGCAAACCGTTAGGAGCCAGCAGTCCTGGATTGCAAGAGGGATGTCTGACTATCAGTAGATTGTAGAGGATGAAGGCCAGGCTGAGGGTCATCCTCCCCCTACCCCAGTGCATAAATTTCGTGCACCAGGCCACTAGTTTTATAGAAAACTGCTGAGCTGCTTCAGCATTAAATAACTGGCCCGAAGCTATCAACTGTGGAACTGAGACTAAAACTCAGCTCTTATATGAATTGAAGCATAAGTTGCTCTGAGAAAGATATCAAACAAAACACTATCTTTAAGAAGGCAATCTTTATCTATTCCCACCCACCCTATCCTATCATATGAGTTTAATTCATTATTCTTGGCCTTAACCTACCATTTCTCTGGAACATTTCCATAGCAACCAACAACCAGTGAAAATTTTTTTAACTATCTTGAAAAATGAAGCTAAAAACAGGAAATAAAAACAAAAACAAGAAAAATAAGTGAAGGCTTATAACTATTTATTGTTATAATTCTCAGAAGAATATAAATTAATTTACAGATAAAATAGCAGTTGGAGATGTTTAAGAGCAAGGTTTCTTCAGCAATAATACCTTGTGAAGAAAGACCTGATTGTACAACATCCTAGATATAATTTCATATGCTAATGGAGAAATACTTGGGACAAGTATGATGAGAAGGGCTTTTGATTTAGAGGGGGAAAGGCCTGAAAAATAGAACTTGATAAAGAAGGGTTAAGAAAGCTTCAATGAGTTCAATTAGTTAGCTTACTTACCCAGTGTGCAGAGGGACAAAAAGAAACATTTCTACCTCCAATTTAATGATAAATTTAGAAGAAAGAGTAAAAAAAGATAAATCCATTCCTGAGGAAGCTGCCGGATCTAAAGCTGAAACAGCCTGTGAATGACCGTGTCTAACTTTGTGTAAGTAGTCTGCAGCTCCAGGTTTCTATTCTATGTAATAAAGTTACATGTTGTAAGTGTGCTATGCTGACTAGAAGAGGACAATCAGCAGTTACTAAGAGGTGATAGAATGAAAAGGCCAGACTCAAAAGCATCATCATTAAGATCCTTTAAGCAGAAAAACCGTACCCATTATAGCAAAACAGCAAATTATTATTTTCTTCTTTCAGTTTTTGCATTAATACTCTGTGTAGTGGTACATATACTATACTGTCAAATACATAAATATATCATCATCATTTAGTGATAACCCAAACATCAAGGACATAACAAGAACTAACAAAATCAAGACAATTTTGGAACATACCAGGCATTTTAGTTCATCTGTCTTCTGTTAACTGCTTTCAAATTAAATGCAAACTTCTGAAACTGGCTGTTTCCTTTGTAATAATTGATGTCTCCTTAATTAAGGTTGTTTGCTAAATCATAAAGATAATTCAGTCTCATACAAAAGATTCATGAATAAATTGTGAAAGCTAGGCCAAATATTTTAATGAGACTTTAGTTTTTCAGATCACATCTTGAAATCGTCCTCCTGCTACAATAATGGCTCCTTTTTGGTAGAGGAAGTTTGCTCTCTGTGTACCCAAAAGTTATTTTGAGACACAATGACAAATCTGATTGGCAAGTAGTCAATAATCTTGAATGTAGGGGAAAAAAACCCACAATGAAAAGAACATCTAACTGTGCCTCATAAGTTTATATTTCAGATTGTTAAATACTAATCTAAGACT